>OX578151.1:114100118-114783623 GCA_951213105.1 Amaurobius ferox
TTGTTTAAGGAAGAGTGAAATTACTCCTTAGCTTCTTCTCCAGTATATCCCACATATATTCAATGGGGTTGAGGTCCGGACTTCGTAGTGGCTAATTTAAGTGTGCAAATGGGGGCTCTTGCTCCTTTGAACCAATATTTTACAGTTTTAGGTAGATAAATCGTGGTGTTGTCATCCTGGAATGTGCCATTGCCCTAATGGAAGAAAAATGCCATTGATGGCATAAAATGGTCATTCAATATGCTCAGATATTCATCTGACTTCATTTTATTGCTGCACATTGTTGCTGTACCTAGGCTATCCGAACAGAAGCAACCCCAGATCATAACACTTCATGAGGACTGTACAATGGGTACACTACAGAAAGGTTCCAATGCTTCATGCTATTCCCTTCTAATCCTGATGTGCCCATCATGCTGGAACAGAGTTAATCTGGACTCACCGGACTACATGATTTTTCCCCATTGCTCATTAGTTCATTCTTTATGTTCCTTGATGAATTGGAGACTTTTTCCCGGATTATTCTCAGTAACCAATGATTTCCTTTTTGGAACACAGCTGTTTTTAATCCAGTCCTTTGAGTTTTCGTCCCATCGTGCGAATGGAAGTGATCATACTTCCACTTCTGAACATGGTTGTGAGTTCTAGGGTCGATTTTTTGCGATTCGGTTTCACTGAGAGTTTTAATGATCTTCTATCACGATTATTTAGAACTGTTTTTCGACCACACATTTTCCTCGAAGTTCCAAATTTCCAAGATTTAATAATGCACTGGACAGTTCGTAATCCAGTGCCAGTGATTTTATCAGTCTTTCACGTCTTTTGGAATTGAAACAGGCCATGAATTTGGCTATTTTTACTTTCCCTGCAATACATGGTAATGTATAGGGAAAGTATTGGAATCATGTCGAAAATCGCAACTCGAGTTTTCGACGGATCTACACGTTTCGGGTCCTCTAGAATACGAAAAAAACATGTTAGCGTGACATCTGTGTGTGTGTCTGTCTGTGTGTCTGTCTCTGTGTGTGTCTGTCTGTGTGTGTGTCTGTCTGTCTGTATGTCAATCTGTCTGCATGTCTATCTGTGCAATGTATGTATCCACTCTATCTCAAAAACTAATGGACCAAATTTCATAATATTTGGAAGGCAAGTCACTTGCGTGTGACCTTGGTGCTGATTAGTTTTGGGTTTTGGGTATGATTCGGGATAAAAGAACCTGCCTTTTTTTGCGAAATGGCCCGCAAAAATCATCAAATTCCAAAGTAAAAAACTACGTATGCTCAAATTTATCAATTAAATGCTTGTTTTATGCGTAATTTTTAAAAATAAAAAGAATAAAACCAACCCCATTGCACTAGGACTATTCATTCTCGAGATATTTTAGTTTTTTCGTATTTTCGCTACGCCACCTTGGAAAAAAATCTGATGTGTGCAAAACATGACTTTCCTTATATAATGTAATGAATTTACTACTTTTACAGTAAAAAAATAGGTTTTTCTTATAGTAGATACTAATTCTTTCCAAGATATTGAATTTTCGACTATTAGTCGTCATTTTCATTGATTTAGCGTCATTTTTATCCATTTGGCGAGATTTTCGTTAATTTGGCAATATTTCAAAAAAGTCGCCAAGTTGGCGACATTCCGCCAAATTCGTCGCCAAAATCTCGCCAAGCGTTATGGACGAAGAAATAAGTTGTTCTTACAGCAGATAAATGACTATTGGCGTTCAAATACAAAAGTATTACTCAAAGTATCTTTTTTCATGAATGGAACGAGCTAGATCCACGAGAATGATGTCACCCAATTTATCGCATGGTATTACATATGAAAAGTGAACATGTTTCTCAATAGTAATTTTTTTTTTCATTTTATGACTTTTAAATATTTTTTTTAAAAAATGTGCAATATCTCGAGAACGGTTGATGTTAGCGTTCTAAAATTTATGTCAATCGTTTTCTAATGAAAAATTAGATAAGAAATGTCTATTTGCGTAACTTTATCAGTGGTTTTGAATTTTTGACGATTTTTTCAAAATTTTATTCGAAAATTTAGAGAGGTTCTGAACATTCGATTACGTATAAAAACAACAGACTCCCAGTGTTTACGGATTGTGATTTTTGTACCAAATTTGGTTCGAATCGGTCCATTCGTTCGTCAGTTATCGTCTCCACAGACTCACTGACGCACACACACACACACATACTTTCACACACACACACACACACACAGACATCCCTTCAAAAATGTTTGATTCGTGATCAGGGATGCATGAAACGTGCTCTCCCGTCGAAAACTCGATTTCGAATTTTCGACCCCGTCACAATACTTTCCTTATACATTATGTATATAAGGAAAGTAATAAAACCAGTTACCAAATGAAATCGAAAACTGAATTAAAAGGGTAAATTCAGTGCAATTTCAATTAATTATGCGAGCTATCTAGTGCAATTAAACTCAATTTAATGAATTATTAATGAAATAAAGTAAAAATGAATTTGAGTCTGCAGGGAAAGTCATATGCTGCGCACATCCGGTTTCTGAACTCTGTGACGTATTTTCCGCTATAACATATTTGGATATGATCGCTGTGAACTAACTGATCAGCTACGTACTGATTCCGTTACATTTAAAAGTTATATTGCCCGCAGAATTATGTAAATTTTCGAAATGCATCACCACTTCCTCCCTCCTCAATATTTGCATGTTTCAACTTACAGCGCAACTTTTTCTTTTGGCCAGGCAGTGTACATGAATAGCAACACAATTTACTTTCAAGTGGAATGGCAACACCTGTCAAATCCTATGCATACGAAGCAAGCGGTATATACCAAACTCATCGAACTTGGCGACAAATTTCGCTTGATGTTGGGCGCTAACTTATCGACTTTTGGAAAGTTTGAGAAATTTAAAGAAGCTAAGCGATTAGTCAAAAATTTATCGAATTATCATGTGTTCCCATGAAAAAGGACTCATACAAAAGAAAAGCCAATATCTCTATCTGTCACTCTTGGCGAAAATTTGGTGAACATGGCTATATATTTAGAATAATATCTCTAACTTGGCGATGTCTAGGAAATGTCAACAATCTGAAGATAATACAACATTCACATATTTGATAACTCCTATCTTTTTATGGGTATTATTAATTTTATATTATTGACTCAAAATTAGCGAGGATTTCACCGTTTGGGCTACATATGTGTTTTGTTAGAGGTCGTAAAAATTAACATTCTGTTGGGGAGGGGGGTTTAAGGAGTTTTACGGTAATTACATTTTATTAGAGTAGTATATAATTATGTTTTATTAGAAGGTTGTATAATAATCAATAATACTGATTCCATGGCTGATATTGGGAGGTTCGCCTTACAGTTTAAAGCAACTATTTCCCCAGTCGGGGTAATATTTATTATCATTATTGCAAAGGGGGGGGGGGCCTACGCAGTGGGCGTATCTATCGTTAGCTTATGTCTGCTAAAAAAAAGTCACCACTAAAAAAATGACAGCTCAAAGAAATGACCGCTAGCTGAGAGCACCGCAGCTAGTCGTAAGAATACCATGCATATATTATGATATATATTAGCATATTATGCCAGTTATGCATATATAAGCATATTATGACAATTATGGCAATTATTAAACATATTATGACAATAATGAATTTATGTGGTGCATAAACAACTTGCATAAACGTCCCATATCATATTATTACGCCTTGTGGTCGATTTAACAAGAAGCACTGACGTCATATCGCCTTGGGGACGAATGAGGATCCCGCCTATGCTTGACAGAGTAAATCTTTGTACGGCAAACGAATTTATACGCCAGCGCCCAGCGAATTGTTATCATTGAACCGAAGAGCTCCATCTCATATAACCTCAAGAGTCATCTTATATTAACGAGACCGCGCGATATACGCTTATTGAATTTGATTTAGTTTGACCTCAATATACCTTCAGCATTGTTTACTCTTTAATTATAATTCAAAACAGTGGTGAGCTTTATTAATTTTCCTTTTCTCATATTTTAATTGCGACTTTTTAACACTTTACAACATAGTTGAAAAGTGTTTATGACTTTGTTAACACTTTACAACATAGTTGAAAAGTATTTATGACTTTGTTCATTCCGTCTGTCTGTCTGTCTGTCTGTCTGTCCGTTAGCACGATAACTGCCGTAAAAATGACTTTATGAAAATGAAATTTTAGTATGTTTTTCAGACGGTCTGTGGGACCTATGGGAATATAAATAAATAATATCACCCCATTAGTTTTTTATTGAACCCGGGTTGAAAAAATGAAATACATTGAACCCTATGGGACCTAATTTTTCAAACATTTTTTAAGCAAATTTAAAATTCACAAATTGCTTCGAAATGTTTAGGAAATATTCACATTATCCCATAAAATATATATAAAAAATTTCAGAAAAATATGTTAAGTAGTTTTTTAATTAAAAATTATTTAATATAGGGAAAAAAACAAATTCTGACTTTTGGGATATCCTCCAGAAAGAAAAAAGAGATATATTATATAATAAATATTTTTCCAAGAGTAAGATCATTTTGTATATGAGAGACAGAGAGGCTTCACATTATAAAATGAATTTGGTAGATAACAATTTTTTAATTTTATGTAACTCTGCATGATATACTTATTTGATGGCATTTTTAATGCACATTCCTACGTCCTAGAGAATTAAAATTTGGTACATAGCTTAAATTTGTTGAACATTTTATTCTACAAAAATTTGGTGGATCTTTAAATATAGATCATACATTTTTTTCGAAATGGCCTGCAAATAATCCCCGTTCACTTCTATAAATCATTATTGTAATATTGTTAAAAATTCTGATGTGGGCAGCACATGTCTTTCCCTGCAGACTCATATTCACGTTCTCTTTATTTCTTCAATAATAATTTGAATTTATCTGCACAAAATAACAGCCATAAGTATTTTAAATGACATTGAATTTACACGTTAAACTTAAATTTGGTTCTCATTTGATAGCTGGACTTATTGTCAAAGGTGGCATAGCGAAAACGCGAAAAAACTAGATTATCTCAAGAACGGCTAGTCCTAGAGTAATGGGGTTAGTCTTATTATTTTTGTTGTCAAAAATCACGTATAAAATAGAAATTTAATTGATATAATTGAGCACACGTAGTCCTTTATTTTTATATTTAACGATTTTTGCGGGCCAGTTCGCAAAAATAGCCCGTTCTTTTTTCCTAAATCGTACTAGAATAACCTACAAATGATTTATGTACCAAATTTTTGTTAAATTTGGTATATAAATCACTTGTAGGTCATTGAAATATTATACACCAAATTTTGTTAAATTTGTTCCATTAGTTTTTAGCTAGAGTAGATAAAGGCAATTTCTGCCGGCCGTTTCGCAAAGAAGGCAGATTCTTTTATTACGAATCGTATATATAATCTAATGACCATCAGAATTTCCAACAAAAAACATATCTACCAAATTTTATGAAATTCGGTCCATTAGTTTTTCAATTAGAGTGGATGTAATATCCTCACAGAAACATACACAGATACACACTCTTACACACACGAGGCCAACGGCCGTACCGTGCTGAAAACACCGGTTCTCGTTAGATCACCGAAGTCAAGCAGCATCGGGCGCGGTTAGTACTTGGTGGGTGACCACCTCGGAACACCGCGTGCTGTTGGCCATCTCGGGTGCGGTATCCCCGTGGTTTGCGCGCTAGATTTGCACGCTACCACAAATGCCGCCGTGTTCATGCGGAGTACGATCACGTTAAAGATGTGGGTCCGTAAGTCCTTCCGAGAGGTTGGTGGTAGGGGAAGGAGGGTACGGTCCCTGTGGATGCCTCCCCCACTGGGTTCCGGTCTAAATTGGGTGGCACTTCCCGGCCGTCCATACAGTTACCTTACACCTTTCTGGTAGGTCGGACGGTCTGGGTCTCAACAACAACACTCTTACACACAGAGACGTCTTACTAAAAATAGTTTTTTCGTGTTCTAGAAGTCCCAAAAGTGTAGATCCTTTGAAAATTCGAGTTCCGATCTTCGGCACGATTCCAATACTTTGAATACATACACACACACACATATATTATCTGCGTATCTGTGTATTATCTGTGTATCTAAATTCCGTGCCTATGCAATTACAATAGTTGTGATTTTAAATGATCTCTAAACTTTCATTATTTCTTCAACGAAGCCTAATTTTAACTTATGCAGAATGCAAATATCTGAAGCGATTGTAAGGTGAGTTACATAAGAATTGCTGAATTTTTTTCACACAAAATTATTTAGCTCTGGAGTCTGGAATACAAGTTATATGAATGAAATATTCATTGATTTTGCATAGAGAATCAGGTGATTTATATTTCGATACAGTTTTAAATATTTAAGTATAATAAATTACTGTAGTACTGTGATAATGTAAAAGATATTACCACTGAATGTATCACATTTTAAAAATGTTTAAATGAAATTGCATTTCAGTTGAAAAGTGTTTCATAATCAATACTTATGCATGATTGGTCTTTATTGTTTTTTTCATGTATAGCATCTGAGGGCGCAGAATACAGAGTAAGTCCTGACAAAAATGTGACAAAACGGAAGTGGCATCATATTGTTATGAAAACGTAACAGAAAAGCATTGTTATAATTTAAAGGACGGGATCGACCGGCCTTGCTGACACATTCGGTGACCTTGGTGATGAATTTGGCGAAATATAGCCAACTTGGCGCCTTTTGGCGAGTTCTAGAAACTGCTCGAGAATATTGTAGATTGGCTGAAAACTTCATAAGTAATGGTCCGTGGAGTTGATGACGTGATACGAGTAAAAGCATCTGTCGAACTCAATACAGAACCCATTGTGAAAGGCCCAGACCACACAGCCAACTCAGGGGTTTGCGGCAGTTAAATGTGTGGCCGGTACAGAACCCATTGTGTAATTGCTCTTCTGATTATAATATACCCATTAAAATGTATTATAAAGCAATTCTGTTAGAAAAAAAGCAAAAAATTTTAATTTTAGGTCTGCAGCATCTGTGCATCGATATCTGCGTTATACGCCAGTATTGTGCTTATAACTTCCGTCAACCGCACGCTCCTACGATAAAAAAAATCCGTAAAAAAATTAAGAATTTCAAATAACCATAAAACATCGAACCCTTTCCCTATATACATTGTACCATCGTCCCAAACAAAACGCATCAATCCTTTCCCATCGAAATATATGAAAAAAAAAAGAGTTTTACATTAATTTATAATGAGTAACAGAGAATTACCCACTATTATTATTATTATTTGTTCTTTTACTCATACTATTGTATTGAGCAGTTATGAGCGAAAAAAAAAAACCATAATTCCTTGGATCACTAGGATTCCGCTTACGAAGAAAAAGTACAACCTGTAACCTTTTCAGTAATTAAGTAAAAAAATCTGATGTGGACAGCACATGACTCTCCCTACATAATGCATACTTCTTTCATAGCGAAATAATGGTGTACAAGATACACAGCACAATTTTTTTTTCACTTAATTAACTCCACGCAAATTGAAATCGGGCGCATTTGGTAACATATTAGTCCAAATAGAATGGCATTATCATACTCACGTGCAAAATTCTTATCAAAATGCAATTGACAATATAATTAATATATCGTGAAATAAATGATTGTTGGTGCATTTTTTGGTGTCAAAATATAAAACTATTACAAATAGTATCTTGTACAGAGCGAGCTAGATCCAAGAGAATGATATTGTTACGAGAGTATAAAATCTCTCACTGTAGTCACATTTGAAAACCAGACGGAGAAAACACCCGTACAGGCTACCTTTCCTATGATGTGAATCTAGGCTTTCCATATGCTAAAGTTCGGAAGAGGGTTTCTATGTTTGACGATTTATCGCCAATTTGGTGACATTTGGCCACTTTTCGAAGGTTCGAGAAACCTCGGAATAACCAATATTCTACGAGGTAGGAGGGATTTCCAGAAGTTTCTATAGATAGTTTATAACAGGATTCATCACTCAGTTGGAGAGCAGTTGACGAGATAAGAACTACATTGAACTGTGACTTGCGTCAATGTTTTGTATCCGTTGGTTTGAGAAAATTGTAGAGCATTTAAGTGCTGTTTAACTGTATATTGTTTCTGTTTACGCTGTACTTGTGAATAAACGTGTTAGTTATCCTGAAATTTAGACTTATTACCGTATCCTAAGCGCACACCCACGATTCCAGAGGATATGTAGTAACAATATTAATAGATTTGTTGCATAATGTTGCAAATGGAAAGTGAACCTATCGGATGATACTTACTATTTTTCAATTTTATGTAGCGTCCTGCACACATTTATTTGAAAAACATGCAATATCTTGAGAATGGTTCGTGCTAGGGTTCTAAAGTCGGTTTCATTCATTTTCTAAAAAAAAAAAGTTACACATGTGAAATAATAATCTATTTATCAGTTTTGAAAATCCTGATCTTCTTATGATATTTTTTTCAAAAATTCATTTAGAAATCGGAGGAGGGTGTGTTTCAAGCATACGATTGTATTTAAAATGAAAATGGCTCCAGTATTCACCGGCTGTAATAATCATATCATTTTTGCTTTCCTTATATACATAATGTATAAGGAAAGTATTGTGACGGGGTCGAAAATTCGAATTCGAGTTTCCGACGGGAGAGCACGTTTGTGTGTGAAAGTATGTGTGTGTGTGTGTGTCAGTGAGTCTGTGGAGACGATAACTGACGAACGAATGAACCGATTTGAACGAAATTTGCCTGGGTTTTCAACAAACTTTGTCCTAGGAATTCTTAACTTCTCAATGGTTTGCTTCTTTTCCTACTATTTTAAACTATTATTTACTCGATATTATTTACTATTACTTGTATTACTATATTTACTCCATTTTAAACGAAAGTATATATAGTGGTGGAGATTAAAAATCCAACTCTCGGATATTGATGCATTTGCACATTTTGAGTAACCATGAATGCGAATGAACCATCTTGTTTTTCAATTATGTCTGTGTGCATCTGTGGACACGATATATCTTGAACAAATTGAACTAGTCAAATCGGTGAAATTATATTAATCAACAAACAGAAGAAGGCTATGATTTTAAGAGAGTTCGGGCGCAGAAATTCTCTTCGCCCGAATTCGCTCCCTTTTCCGAAAATTGAAACATTATAAAAATATTTATGTTAAATATTCTTAAACAAATAATCATTTTATGTATGATTTTTTCTGTAAAAAAGCGAATGGCATCATTTATTGAAAGCTAACATGCGTCATTCTTGAGATATTGCACGTTTTTTATCTAATATTTAAAAAGACATAAAGTAATATAAGAATATTATAGAATGAGTGAATGTTTCGTAAGTATATTGAACCATGAGAAATGAATAGAAACAATTTTGGGGAGTTATTAAGAAACGTTCTCGAAATATTCAAAAATTTACTTCCCTGAGTTATAACTTTCAAAAGAATCAATTGGTTTCCATAAAATTTGATATATTTGCTTTAATAGGTAAAAAAAACACCACTGCTGATTTGCAGAAAAATAGTGTTATAAGAAATAAAAATTTGCTTGTGTGTATCACTATAATCCCATTTTTTAATTCAAAATCAAAATTGAAATTAAATTTAAAATTTAAGCTAGCAGAAAGATCAGAACCATTATGGCAATAACCTCCAAGTTAAAAAAAAATTTTCGAGAATTGCTTTGAGGTAAAAGAAAACGAATATAAAACCTATCCAACATTTCAGGATTTGTAAAAGTCATCTCGAATCGATAACATTTGCCTTCCAGAAATAAGTTTTCGTTTATTTTTATTTTCGTACAGCCAGTTTTTCAAATGTAAACGAAACGAAAAAATGAGAAATCCGAAGATTGAAAATGCAAATAAATCAACGTTTATAAAGTTTCTTATTGCTCTATTTGCCGTGTTCTTGACATAGTGAACTGAGTTGTTTGATCGATAGAACAGAGTGAGTGAATAGAATTTGTAAAAGCAAATCAGACGATATATATTTGCGCCATTTTTTCTTCCTTTTCTCAAATACAAAAGTTCTACATGTTATTTGTATTAACTTTTCTCTGGAAATATTTACTTCTTAGTTATGTTATTTTTTACCTGTAAAATGATTTAAAGTATTTTATTTTCGTTCAACCTTACTGCATATTAGGAGATCAATTCAAAATCAATACATTATAAAAAGTACTTTTTATCAGAAAACCTAAACATATTTCAACATTTTTTACCTAAAAAATCTAATGTGGGCAGCACATGACTTTCCTTATATAATACAATGAATTTACTCCTTTTACAGTCAAAAAATAATGTATAAGATCCACAGTACTGTATTTTTTACGTTGAATTGACATTTGGCGATTTTCTGGTTAACGACATGTATAACTATTTCAAAGTACCCAATTAACTTATATTTCACGCATCTCTAAATAAACAATTATCAATATTGATAGAATCTCAATAAGCGACATAGATTATATATTAAAATATTTTAATAATTAATTCATCAATTAGGCGTCGTTTTTGAAGTTTTGACGATATTTTCATCAATCTGGGGTGAAATATCGCCAACTTGGCGATACGTCGCTTGATTATTCGAAAAGTTCGCCAAATGCATCAACAAGTGGACGGAGAGAAAAGCATTTCTTATATACTAGAAGATATGCCCGTCATATGACGGAAATCAGAATTTGCGAAACATTATTTCCCATTTGGCGTCATTTTTATCAATTTGGCGATATTTTTATCACTTTGGCAACATTTAAAATAATCGTCAAGTTAGAGAAATCCCACTAAATTTCTCACCAAGCTAACACTTGGTGAGAAAGTTTTTATCAATTTGGTGACATTTTCATTAATTTGACAACATTTCAATAAGTCGCCAAGTTGGCGACATTTCGCCAAATTCGTCGCCAAAATCTCGCCAAACGTTATGGACGGAGAAATTAGTTATTCTTACAGAAGATAAATGGCTATTGGCGTTCAAATACAACAAACGGACCGGACAGACGGACGGACGGAGAAAGGGGGTTATTCTTACAGTCTACTCTTATGTTCTTTCCAAGATATTGAACTCAGTTAGCCGTCATTTCATTGATTTATTGTCGGTTTCATCAATTTGAAAAAATTTTATCAATTGAGTGATATTTTTTTCAATTCGGCAACATTTAAAAAGGCAGCAAGTTGGAGATATTCCCACAAATTCGTCACCAAATTTTTGCCAAACGTTAAGGGTGAAAAATAGGTTATTCTTATAGTAGATTTTTATATCAAAAGATATTGAATTTTCGTCAATTAGTCGTCATTTTCAATGATTTAGCGTCATTCTTATCAATTTGGTGAGATTTTCGTTAATTTGGCAATATTTAAAAAGTCGCCAAGTTGGCGAAATTCCGCCAAATTCGTCGCCAAAATCTCGCCAAGCGTATGGACGGAGGAATAAGTTATTCTTATAGCAGATAAATGATTATTGGCGTTCAAATACAAATATATTACTCAAGTATCTTTTCTTATGAATGGAACGAGCTAGATCCACGAGAATGATGTCACCCAATTTATCGCATGATATTACATATGAAAAGTGAACATATTTCTCAACAGTTAATATATTTTTTTTTAATTTATGGGATTTTTTTATAAATTTATTTGAAAAATGTACAATATCTTGAGGACGGTTCATGCTAGCTCTCTAAAGTTTATGTCAATCGTTTTCTAAGGAAAAATTACATAAGAAATGTTTATTTGCGTAACCTTATTAAAGATTTTGATTTTTTGATGATTTTTTCAAAATTTCACTCGAAAATTTAAGGGGGTTCTGAACATTCGATTGCGTTTAAAAACAATAGTCTTCCAGTATTCACGGATTGTGATTTTTGTACCAAATTTCATTTGAATCGCTCCATTCATTCGTGAGATATCATTTCCACAGTCTCACTGACACACACACACACACACACACATATGCACACACACACACATATACGCACACACACACATACATACGCACACACACACACACACATACGCGCACACACACACACACACATACGCACACACATACGCGCACACACACACACACACACACACACACACACATACATCACCTCAAAAATGTTCGATTCGTAGTCAGGGATACTTGAAACGTGCTCTCCCGTCGAAAACTCGAATTCGAATTTTCGACCCCGTCACAATACTTTCCTTATACGTGATATATATAAGGAAAGTAATAATGCATAAGATCCACGTCGCTGCGTTTTTTATGTTGAATTGGGCGATTTTCAGAATGACAGCATGTAAAACTATTTTAAAATACTCAACTAACTTATACTTCGCGCAACTCTAAACAATCATCAATATTGATAGCATCCTCAATAAGCGGTATAGTCCATATATAAAAATACTTTAATAATTACATCATTATCTAGTCGTCATTTTCATTGATTTAGCGTTATTTTTCTCAATTTGGCGACATTTGCGTTAATTTGGCAACATTTAAAAAGTCGCCAAATTAGCAACATTCCGCCAAAATCTCGCCAAGCGTTGTGATCGGAGAAATAAGTTATTCTTGTAGCAGATAACTGACTGTTGGTGTCCAAATTCAAAACTATTACCTAAAGTACATTTTTTCATGAATGGAACTTGCTAAATCCACGACTACGATGTCACCCAATTTATTGCATGATATTACTTATGAAAAGTGAGCATATTTCAACAATAGGTAATATATTTTTTTAATTTTATATGACTTTTTGATAATTTTTTTTTTAATGTACAATATCTCGAGAAAGGTTCATGCTAGCGTTCTAAAATTTATTTTAATCGTTTTCTAATGAAAAATTACATAAGAAATGACTATTTTCGTAACTTTATTAAAAGTTTTGATTTTATGAGGATTTTATCAAAATTTCACTCGAAAATTTAGAGAGGTTCTGAACATAGGATTGCGCATAAAAACAATAAGCTTCCAGTATTCATGGATTGTAATTTTTGTACCAAATTTCGTTCGAATCAGTCCATTCGTTCATCAGGAAAGTCGTGTACTGCCCACATCAGATATTTTTTTAGTACAGAGAGATTGAAACACCATTATAAAATATGTATTGTAATGAAGTGTTTTAAAGAAACAGCCATTTTATAAATCAATTTTAATTTGAAAGCGAATAACACTCTTTATAGGACTACTATAACATCACCATTCTCGACACAAAATTCTCCTGAATTAAAATAATGATTTGAGTTCAAATTAACGAATTCCTAGCATCAAAATTCAAAATTATATTCATGTTCTTTCAATAGTTTCTTCAACAGAAAAATATTTTGCATTATTCTGTTGCTATAGAATCCATCTAGTCAATGTTGGTATCAATCATGCACGTATGAAGGCAAAACTGAGTAAACAGCCAGTAATTACTTTTACATTGTATTCAAATTAGTCTTGCACGAAATATAGAAACAATGAATTCCAGTGTTTATGAGTTATCACGGGCCATTCTTGAGATTTTAGAATTTATACTTTTGGCACACTCTGAACGCAAGCCAACGGCCGTACCGTGCTGAAAACACCGGTTCTCGTTAGATCACCGAAGTCAGGCAGCATCGGGCGAGGTTAGTACTTGGGTGGGTGACCACCTGAGAACAAACACCGCGTGCTGTTGGCACATTTCGGGCGCGGTAGCTCGGTGGTTTGCGCTCTGGATTTGCACGCTGCCAGAACTGCCGCCGTGTTCATGCGGACGGAGTACGATCACGTTAAACATGTGGGTCCGTAAGTCCTTCCGAGAGGTTGGTGGTAGGGGAAGGAGGGTACGGTCCCTGTGGATGCCGCCTCCCCCCACTGGGTTCCAGTCCAAATTGGTTGGCACTTCCCGGCCGCCCAAACAGTTACCTTAAACCTTTCTGGTAGGTCGGACGGTCTGGGTCTCAACAACAACAACACTCTGAACGCATCAAGCGATTTTCATGAAATTTAGAGTGCTTATTTCAAACAACAACAATAAAGTTTTTGATTTTTTCAAACAAATCGGATAATAAAAAATAAAAAAATAAACTCATGTTATTGTTTTCTCACTACATCGAAACTTGTTTATCTGTAAAGAAAGTCTGTAGTACATTGGATATATTAGATTTTTTATTAGGAAAAGTATATTTCAGATCACTAAACTTCTATCAACAAACATAAAAATGTTTAAATAAAAACGAAAGAATCGTTCATTCAAAACTACAGCTTCGAAAAGAAAAAAAAAAGAACATTTTCTGGAATTTCTAACATTTGCCTTACGGAAATTTGCCTTCTTGCTTTTTAAAATATTTTTTCAAATAAGTCTGTTTTGCAAGAGAACGACAGGGGAAAAGACCCCAATACAAAATATAAATAAATCAATGTTTAAGTTTCTTGTTTGTCATGTTCTTGATAAAGACGTCAAATTATTTGTCCGATCGATACAACATAGGATAGAATGCTACTGAAAAAAAAAAAGAGCAAGTCAGGTTATATTTGCCTTTATTTCTTTAAAAGAAAAATTTGCATGTTATTTGAATTAACTCGTCGAAATTCTGTCTAAAATTTTTTCTTTCAACTGTAAAGAAACTTATTTTCTTTTTTATATTTAGTGAATAGTTTGAGAGAGCTATTAGAAAACTAATTTTATGTAATCGGGCAAATGTCGTGATGTGAGATGCGTAGTCCCCGTAGATAAGTTTTTGTTACGAACGATAATGATAAATGCGATTTCACGAACGATATTGATAAATGCGGCGCAAATTCGATCTCTGCCGGTGATATTTACATTTCATAATCCACAATCAACATGTCATGAGAAGTCAATAAATTTTGACCTATATTTCGCATTCACGGTAATTCGATCAATTTCACTATCTAAACCAGTGCAATTATCAGATAGGGTCATTTTATAACCCCAACGTCGGTTTTGCTAAATATTTAATTTGAAAAATGTTTTGAAACTGTCAGTACTTTTGAGCTGAGTTTTACACTATTTTATATTGTATTCTACGGTTTTATCTGCCTCCCCCCCTTCCCCATAAAAAAACATTTCTATAAAAACAGTTATTCTGGAGTTGGGGATCATTGATACCACGTGGTCATTTATGAAATAAAATTGTTTTGAGGGCAGTCATAAGCCAGAATATTTTTTTTTTTCAGAAAAGTTAGCTATTTTCCCCCCTCTTTGGAAGAGTGAAAACAACAGTCCAAATTCTTGTGTAGCCATTTTTGCATTGTCAGAAAAAGAAAAAGTTCTAACGCAAAAAATATTAACTGGTACTATACGACTCAATCGAAAATAGATTTCGCAAGAATTTTATCGAAATAGAAACCTTTCACTGCACTCAAGCATATTACTTTCCTTATATACATGATATATAAGGAAAGTACTGTGACGGAGTCGAAAATTCGAATTCGAGTTTTCGACGGGAGAGCACGTTTCAAGCATCCCTGATCACGAATAGAACATTTTTGAGGTGACGTCTGTGTGGGTGGGTGTGTGCGTGTGTGTGTGCGTGTCAGTGAGTCTGTGGAGACGATATCTCACAAACGAATGAAGCGATTCGAATGAAATTTGGTACAAAAATCACAATCCGTGAATACTGGAAACCTATAGTTTTTAAACATAATCGAATGTTCAGAACTCCCTAAATTTTCGAGTGAAATTTTGAAAAAATCATCAAAAAATCAAAACCTTTAATAAAGTTACGCAAGTAGACATTTCTTATGTAATTTTTCATTAGAAAACGATTGACATAAACTTTAAAACGCCAGCATGAACCGTTCTCGAGATATTGCACATTTTTCAAATAAATTTATCAAAAAATCCCATAAATTTAAAAAAAAAATTAACTGTTGAGAAACATGTTCACTTTTCATATGTAATACCATGCGATAAATTGGGTGACATCATTCTCGTGGATCTAGCTCGTTCCATTCATGAGGAAAGATACTCTGAGTAATAATTTTGTATTTGAACGTCAATAGTCATTTATCAATAGTCATTTATCAATACTTTCCCTATACATTACCATGTTATGCAGGGAAAGTAAAAATCTGATGTGGACAGCACATGACTTTCCCTGCAGACTTATATCCACGTTCTCTTTATTTTAATTAAATTTAATTCACTTTTAATTCAATTTTCGTTCTCATTTGATAACTGAACTTTTTTTCAAAGGTGGCGTAGAGAAAAAACGAAAATATATATATATATCTCTAGAATGGCTAGTTCTAGTGTAATGGGGTTAGTCTTACTCTTTTTTTCGTTAAAAATTACGTATAAAACAAGATTTAATGGATATATTTCAGCATACGTAGCTTTTTATTTTAGATTTTGTCGATTTTTGAGGGCGATTTTGCAAAAAAAAAGCCAGGTTATTTTTTTCCGAATCGTACCAAAATCTAATCAGCACCAGGGCGACCCACAAGCGACTTGTATACCAAATTTTGTGAAATTCGATTCATTAGATTTTCAGCTAGAGTGGATACAATGTTTTGAGGGTCATTTCGCAAAAAAAAAAGCGGGTTCTTTTATACCGGATCGTACCCAACACTAATCAGCACCAGATTCGCTTACAATTTACTTACCTACAAAATTTTATGAAATTATGTCAACTAGTTTTCTAGTTAGAGTGGATAAAAAATCTGCACAAACAGACAGACAGACACATAGACACACACACACGCACACATACTTTCACACACACACACAGAAATTACTCCGAAAATGTTTTATTCGTAATCAGGAATGCTTGAAACGTGTTCTCCCGTCGAAAACTCGAATTCGAATTTTCGACCCCGTCACAATACTTTCCTTGTACATTAGGTATATAAGGAAAGTAATAGGTGTAGCCGTTTTTGAGTTATAAGTGGTCGTTAACAAACCGAAAAAACATTTAACATTAAGGCGTTTTTGTTAACCGAACTTTGCATTTCGAACGTTGAATATATTAAGGCGCGGAGTAAATCATGAAAGACATATGACTAAGATGAAACGGAAGTACATAACGGAAGCTATAAAACATGATTTTTGGTATTGTTAAAGAAGTTATAAAATGTCGAAAATGCATAAGTATAACTTAATGTGATTTAGCTCAAAAGTAGGAAAAATTGTAAAACTGTATCATTTATTTATTTTTTATAAAAGGTCAGTCACCTGATGCATTCCATCATCGACTATACATCGGCCAGAATCGCGAATCATTTAGCCGTAACATTATGTTGCTCGGCGCACTAGTGGGGGCGAAATACGCTGCGCTTAACAACACAACATCCATGGCCACAGGTGAGGCTCGAACTCACAACTTGGCAACCGAGCGAGTACGAAGAAACGCTTGCCTTGACCGCTCAGCCACCGCGTCGGCTCAAACTGTACCATCACAAGTCAAGAATGAATTTCTCACCCCTTTTTATAAATATGAATTAGGAGGGTGGAAGACATATAGGAAAAGGTAATAAACACCTGAAAAAGTTTAAAATATTGGGGTTCAACCTAACCTGATTCACTGGGTTTGGTTAGAAATGTATGTGTGTAGTGAAAGTATGTTTGTAGTGAATGTATATTTGTAGTGAAAGAACTAGAGGTCCGGCGGCATTCTGCCTGTAAGTAATTTAAAAATTCTGATGTAGGCAGCACATGAATTCCTTTATATAATGCAATGGATTTACTTTTTTCACAGTTAAAAAATGATGGGAAGATCCACTGCACAGTGTTTGTAACGTTAAATTGTACATTTGGCACTTTTTCAGATGATAACATGTAAAGCTATTTTGCATCCAATGAAGTTATATTTCACGCAACTAGAAATTAATAGTTATCAATATGGATAGCATCCTCAATAAGCAATATAGTCCATACATACAAATATTTGAATGCGAAATTCATCAGTTGGGAGTCATTTTCATTAACTTATCGTCATTTTTGACGATATATTCGTCAATCTGGGACGAAATATTGCCAAGTTAGAGATATTACGCTAGATTATTCGCCTAGCTTGACATATGTATCGTTAAGTGTTACAAGTTAAAGAAGAGAAGCTCATTTCTTATGTACTAAAGGTATATGTGTATTATGTTCGTTGTATGACGGAAATAAGAATTTGCAAAGCATTGTTTCCTATTTAGCGTCATTTTTATCAATCTGGTGATATTTTTATCAATTTGGTGACATTTTTATCAATTTGGCGGCATTTTCGTCAATCTAGCGGTATTTTAAAAAGTCTCCAAATTTGCGACATCCCAATATTTTTGCCAAGGCTTACAGACGGATGCCGAAATAGGTTGTGTGAGACCAGAAATTGATCTCACACTTTGATGAGGCAGTTTTATGAGAATATTTATTCTTGTAAAAACGGCAAACAATACTGCCAGTCTGGATGGCGCCGAGTTTTACAACCCGTGAACCTAAAGGTCAGAAAACCATAAATTTAGGGGGCGCCAAGACAAGCGGGCCGAGCTGGCCCTTACGAGGATGTGGAATGGTTCCATTAATTATATAAGTACCCAATGGAAAAAGGAGCTTGTTGCGTCACTCTCAATGCTACAAATGAAAGCAAGGGGGAAATGACACCCCCGAAAAATGAGGGAACCACAACCTGTGACCGAAGAAGAACGGCTAGTAAAAAAAGGATACTGGTGATGACTTAAGAACGAGCAGAGATGATTTACTAACAACTTATGCAGATAACTTTGATACGATGGCTTGCATTGGTGAATACAGACTTGTAGACTGTTCCGTAGATGTTCCAAAATAATGGCGAGATCTATTGATGTTGAAGACCCAGACCGTCCGACTCGTCCAAAGGACTAAGAGCAACTATTTGGACGGCCGGGGATCTATTGATGTGTAAGTGCAATTAGAGTACGAGAAAGAGCCGCACACCGCGAGTTGTGGCGAGTACGAATTACTGATGCCAGCATTTTGATATATAATCATAGTCCAAGACTGCCTTGAAGGTATGTGTTCATCAATAATCAAAGGTCATAGACATATTTTAAGTAAATTTTATTCAATCTGGTCTCACATGTCTCACATGTTCCCATCGCCGAAATATTTTAATTAATTGTGTAATGAATTAATAAGTGTTTATGTTGTTAATAAATGAGCTATTTTTTAAGTTTAAATGAAGTAATCAATTTAGTAATATTATTCTAATAATATTCCTTTACAGAACTCACGCAAAGAAAAATTATTGGAGGGTTTTACTTGCGACACAACAATGTACAAAAATAAGTCCACTATGTACGAATTTACGGCCATACTAAGATATTTTATGTTAATGATAATAAACTAAAAGTTCAAAAAGATTACAATCCGTGAATACTGGAAAACTATTGTCTTTAAATGCAATCGAATGTTCAACCCCCTCTCCAAAATTTTGAAATAAAATTTTGAAAAAATCATTAAAAAAATCAATAATTTAATAAAGTTAAGTAAATAATCATTTCTGATGTAATTTTTCATTCGAAAACGATTGACAAACTTTAGAAAGCTAGGATGAGCCGCTCTCGAGATATAGTACATTTTTCAAATAAATTTATCATAAAATCACATACAATTATAAAAAAAAGTATTAACTATTGTAAAATATGTTCAGTTTTAATACATAATATTATGCGATTAATTTATGATCGTCATTTTCGTAGATCTAGCTCGTTCTTTTCACGCGAGAATATACTTTGGGTAATTGGTTTTGTATTTGGACCTCATTAGTAGTTTATCTTCTACAAGATTAATCTATTTCTCCGTCCATAAAGCTTAAAGAAATTTTGGCGGCGAATTTGGCGGTATATCGCCAACTTGGCGAGTTTTTTTAAACATTACGAAATTGATGAAAATGTCGACCAATTGATAAAAATGTCTACAAATTTTTTTAAATGACTCTAAATCAATGAAAATGACGACAAATTGATGAAAATTGAATATCTTGGAAATAACATAACAAACGATAATAAGAACAACCTGTGGCAACCGAAATAGAATAGGAACTTAAAGTTGAACTTTTAGCTTATTATCATTAACATAAAATATCTTAATATGGCCATAAATTCGTACATAGTGGACTTATTTTTGTACATTGTTGTGCCGCATGTAAAACCCTCCAATTATTTATCTTTGCATGAGTTCTGTAAAGGAATATTATTAGAATAATATTACTAAATTGATTACTCCATTTAAACATAAACAATAAACATTTATTAACAACATAAACACTTATAAATCCATTACACAATTAATTATATTATTTCGGCGATGGGAACATGTGAGACATGTGAGACCCAGTATGAGTAAAATTACTTAAAATATGTCTATGACCTTTGATTATTGATGAACACATACCTTCAAGGCTGTCTTGGATTATGATGATATATCAAAATGCTGGCATCAGTAATTCGTACTCGCCACAACTCGCGGTGTGCAGCTCCTTCTCGTACTCTGATTGCACTTACACATCAATATATCTCGCCATTATTTTGGAACATCTACGGAACACTCTACAAGTCTGTATTCACCAATTGAAGTCATCGTATCAAATTTATCTGCATAAGTTGTTATTAAGTCATTTCTGCTCGTTCTTCAGTTATCACCAGTATCTTTATTTTACTAGTCGTTCTTCTTCGGTCACAGGTTGCGGTTCCCTTCTTTTTCGGGGTTATCATTCCCCCTTTGCTTTCATTTGTAGCATTGAGAGTGACGCAACAAGCCCATTTTTTAATTGGTTACTTATTTAACCAATGGAACCATTCCACATCCTCGTAAGGGCTAGCTCGGCCCCCTTGTCTTGACGCCCCTAAATTTATAGTTTTCTGACCTTTAGGTTCACGGGTTGTAAAACTCGACGCCATCCAGACTGGCAGTATTGTTTGCCGCTTTGACCATAATAAATACTCTCATAAAACTGTCGCATCAAAGTGTGAGATCAATTTCTGGTCTCACAAAAAGTAATCCAATTATAGGTTTTGTTTTCAGTATCTGAGATCACTCAGCGTAGAACTCAAGAAAACCACTATTTATGCATAGATTCGTGTTTGAAAAGTTCAAAGTTCAAATGTTTTGAATTTGTTAAAAGTAGAAAATAAATGGGTAGGTTTTTAAAGTGATGGATCCGTGTTGTATAACATGAAATGGAATATAGTCTTATTTAAATGGTTAAAATGTTATGGAAAATGCAAAAAAGAAATTGTATTTATGTAAAAATGATTATTTATGTGTAATTTACAAAATTGAATACCTTGAGTCTGTCAGTTAGAATGACTGACATAGAAGAAAAGTATAGCTCCAGTTGTTTATAAGCTACTTGCTAACGCTAATTGCTATTGGCTAACGCTACCGAAGAATTCGGTGTGCTTTATCATGTCCGGAGTCGATTGTCATTTGTTAGCAATTGTAAATGTATTGTACAAATAATTGGATGTTTTTTGTACCTATACTTTAATCAACGTCACGGACTTTCTCATGTCAGGATTTCTTCGATTACTAAATTGATTACTGTTAGATATGTTTGACTCGATATGAACAGAGATACTAAGAAACAAGTTAAATGTTGCATTCCTTGCCAATGATCAAAGGTGCATGAACACACTGAAAGTCTTATTGGCACATTTGCTTTCCATACGCACGTTTCGCGCAGATACAAATGACATAATTGGTCCATTTCCACCATCTAATGGTAACATTTGTTGTTTAACAATAATCGACCTCTTCAAGAGATGTAGAGATGGCCTAAAGTTGTATCAATTCCAGACATACAAGCTGAAACTGTATGCAAAGGATTATTATATGCCTGAATTTCGCGTATTGGAGTTCCAGCAACTTTGACAACGCATCAAGGAAGACAACTGGAATCCTCTCTATTCCAACAACTTAATGAAATGATGGGTACAAATCGCATTCGTTCTACGGCATACCACCCTGTTTCAAATGGAATAATTGAACGTTTCCACAGACACCTAAAATGTTTTTTAAAAGCACACGAAAATGCTAATTGGACAAATACACTTCCTGCCACACTCGTAGGAATTCGAACAGTAGTGTGTGAATGAGAGAGCTGGACCACAGCCATAAACCTCCCATTAAAACCACACCCACTTTTAGAATGGAATGGCTCTATATCACCCATAAAATTTCCACCCACTTTTAAAAACAATGGTGTGAAACCCTCCCATTAAAACCACACCCACTTTTAGAATGTAATGGCTCTATTTTATCCACACAAATGGGATTACACAATGGTGTGAAACCTCCCATTAAAACCACACCCACTTTTAGAATGGAATGGCTCTATATCACCCATAAAATTTCCACCCACTTTTAAAAACAATGGTGCGAAACCCACCCATAAAATTTCCACCCACTTTTAAAAACAATGGTGCGAAACCCACCCATAAAATTTCCACCCACTTTTAAAACCAATGGCTCGCAAAACCCCCATAAAAACCGGACCCACTTTTAGAATGTAATGGCTCTGTTTTATCCACACAAATGGGATTACACAATGGTTCTCAAAACCCCATTGAAACCACACCCACTTTTAGAAATACAATGGCTACAAAACCTCCATTAAAATCGTATCCACTTTTAGAGATCAATGGTATGAAAACCGCCATAAATTCCTTACCCCCCTATAAAAAACAAAGGCTCTCAAATCCCCATTAAAACCACACCCCCTTTTAGAAAGTGATGGCTCTATTTCGACCACACAAATTCGATTAAACAATGGCTCGCAAAACCCCATAAAACCCGAACCCACTTTTAGAATACAAAGGTTATTTCTTATCCATAAAAATCTACAACCCCTCTTAAAACGATGGTATCGAAACCCCATAAAAACCGAACCCACTTTAGAAAAGTAATGGACCTATTTTATCTATCGGAGCGAGCAAGCGAAAAGTCGTTGGGAGCGAAGGTACCCCCTTCGGCGAGCACCCCCGCGGACGGCCACCCCCTAAGCATGCCGCGACCCTAAGGATTCTAAAAGCATTGCACCGACATGGGTTCGTTGTTTTGCAACCATCATCCCGTGCAACCATCTCCCCCATTTTAGGTTTTAAAAGCAACCGCTTTTAAAATCAGATACCTACTTGTATATTAGAGCCTCATTTTGTATCGCATAGTGACCGTGAGCCAAGGTATGGACACCATCTTCCAATATATGACGCTTGTCATCTTTTCCTGATAGGGCAATCTTATTGACTTGTATGGAATGAATCTCATGCTTTGTGCTCCTGATGAGATTCATGGTTCGATGCTGTACTTCTTGCTTGAATAGGCAGTTCTTGTAGTCCTCGAAGGATATCCTGTTTTTCACGACACATTTCTTTACTCCTTTCGACTTTTTCACCAGGTCAACCTCAGTTTTACAAGCATACATCTTAGATCTTAAGCCAACGAACTCTTCTAAGATCTTCCCTGCATTTTCATCCTTCATCTTCCCCAAGACCTTTTTATTTACTCGGGGCAAACCATACCTATTGTTTTCTGGATAATCTGATGTGTCAAAGTAGTCAATCAATCCCTTCATATCCTCATAAAAGTCCTCGGTCTGTATGTCATAGATGTAACTGTCAGTGTCCATGTACAATAGCTTGATATCACCCCCATATTTAGGCTTCATAAGATTATAATGGAAGTCATACATCAGATGCTTCGATAGATCTAATATACTCATGCCGACGTATATTGGCTTATTAAAAATCACTTTCGTCTTGTTCATATGCACGGCGGCTAATCTTTCGTCAAAAATGGTCCTTCCCTTGAAGTTGGGCTTAGCAACTAGCTTCTCCGCTTTCTGGGGATCGCATACTAGCCTAATATCGAGTCGCTTCCTGATATTTTCCATCGTCTTGCCAAAGACCGAGTTGTTCATAAGTTTGAAGAAGTCTTTCTCAAAGTCGTTGGTTGCCTTGGTCCTCATTCCAGTGTTCAGGTCTATGTACCTCTTCAACCAGGGAGACTGCTGAAACTCCAACACTTTGTGTACCTTTTTGAGCTTCAGCCCCAACTGCAACAGTTGCTTCAAAACCCTGTAATGAACCACATAATGCTCTTTGTCATAGAGGGTCGTCAGTAGTTTTAGCTGTTTTGAGCCATCAGGCATCCTGCTCTCAGGTGCTAGAGGTATGTCTGAATGGAGGTTGTGCAGATGGGTCGGGTACTGTAGGTCGCAATCTACGATGTATCCTTTGTCTGAGTCATCCTCTACTTGGGTCACATCTGACACAGTGCTCCACTCGAAGCCACCATGCGGTAGGTATTGACTCATGGCCCATCCGTAAAGGTTGTTGGCGTCAAGGTACATCAGGTAGTTAGACTTCTTGTTCTCGTCATAGTCCCTCATGTACTTGTTGTTCGCCCTCCCATATCGGTTACAGCACTGAGAGATGCCTCCTCTGGTCCCCTTTTCTAGCATGAGTATCATGTCATAGTCTGTCAACAGCTCTAGCTCAACCTCTGTGGTTTTGAGCATGGCGTCCCACGAGAGTCCGGGTGCAGTGAAGTACCATGCAGGATCCAACTTATAGGTCTTTAGACAGACATCTCTAAAGTGTTCCATGATGTCGGCTAGGATGAGTACATCAGTCTTCACATACAAATCGGAATATTCACCCAATGTCTTAATGTTGAAGGCCTTCCATACCCTTTTAGCGTGCTCGTAGTCCTCATCCTTTATGTGTGACTCATTCAATTGGTTGTAAAAGTCTTCTTTTGGGGGCAGCTTGGTTTCTTCGCATTTGTCCCACGAGTCCATGTAATCGTATGGATAGACGCCTTTTCGGGTGACGAGGTCCAGTTTGTCCTTGGGGAAGTACTTGGCTGTCTCCCTGAACTCCTTTACGTTCCTCGCAAGACTGTCGAGGCTAGCGGCCATGAACTTGAATGAGTCGACAAACCTCAACTTTATACCAGGTACCTTTACTTTCTTCCCATCGCCTACTTCTACAGTTTTTGCCCCGACCTCCTTACTGAAGGAAATGTACCTCTCCTCGTTGTTCGGGATGACGTCGATATCACCTTGGTCTCTACCGAGCTCCTTTATGAAGAGATGGGCGTCGTAGCCAGATAAGTTGTGGATGAACACTGGAATGAACGAAGGCTCTTGATACTTTAGGTTGCAAAGGTTGTGAGCAGGTCCTCTGTAGTTCGATTCACATTTCGCCGGATTGAGAAGATGGTCATGATCTCTAACTTTTCGGAAGTCTGGTTCATCCTTGGGTGAATAGGGTGAAGGTTTCTTCCTGATATCTTCGTCACAGATGTGGCAAACATGGGTCCTTTGGAAATGCTCTTCATCTTCGGTGCTCATTTTGATGGGTTGCTTCTTATCATAAATGTTCTTTATCGCTAGCGCCTCAGTCTTCACTGTATCAAAGAACAGCTTGGTGGCATTGGGTCCTCTGTATGTGATTGGTGCCTTATAGTCTGCGTGTTTATATTTGATGTAGACAGTGAAGCTCATAGGTTCATGCTTTTGATATTTATGTAAGAATGAGCTGTCTTTTGTAGGGCAGCAGGTGTTTATCTTGTTTGTCAAGCACTCGAAGTCTCCGTACATCACAAAGGGTAATCGTAAAGACCTTTGGTAGTTTTTGAACCGCAGAGATTCGTTCTCCTCGGGCATTACAATCTTTACTGGTGTATTCTTCCTACAATCCGTTTCATGAGCTTGGAGGTCCTCTTCGGAGTAATAATACAGCAGGCATCTCTCACAGGTGAATATCTTTCCGTTGTGTTTAGTCACTTGTCCGCTTATCAATTTGGAGAGGTCTTTTATCCAACAGTAATGACTGTTTCCTTCCTTATTCTTTATGTACAGCAAATTGATGTGTTTGTCTTCCTTATTTTTAGTGATTCTCAATGGGTATATATCATTACCTTCGTATGAATATATGTTCACCGATATGTTATTCAACTTTTCGAACCTGTTAAATACTCTATCTTCCATCTTCACTGGAAACTCGATACCTTCGAAATTTAGCTCATTATCATATGGCTTATATTTAGAGACTCTATCTACGTGATTATCAGCTGGATAAATAGCGGACAGTATCGCCCACTTAAAGCACTCGTTATCATTTTCATTTTTCACGTTAATGACTGCCTTTTTATCTTTAATTCTTTTCGGTAAATCAATGTAGGATGATCCTCTCAGTGGGTTGTATTTATTGATCCTCACCTCAAGGTTTTTAATTCTAACAAGCGTCCATCCCGAACCCTTTGCAACAAACTCCTCCATTTCTGTCAATAATTTTTGGATAACCGATCTGTAATAAGCTACCAAATCAGTTGATTCTAAGATGACTGCGTTTTCTGTTTTGAAGTTTTTCTCCATTTCTATAATAGCATCGTCTTTACCCTTTTGATAGTCACAGAGGAATTCGAAATTAACCTTCAAACCATGCAGCCTCTTTATGTGTTTAGTGATGAGTCCCCGGACTAGTGACGCCACATCGTTCAAAAAGTCTTTGGGAAGCATCAGGTTGTGTTCATTTTGGATGTCGTACGTCTTCAAGCGAGATTCAAAGGCTGTATTAACTTTGTGGAGGGTGTAGAGCCTTCTCTCTCGCGTATCTAAAAACAGGTCTGAATCAAACCCGAAATGACGGTTGAACAATACGCTTTCTATGTATGCTATGATGTCTGCCCTCCTTCCTAACCTGGAATAGCCTCTAATGCCATGCGTTCGACAAAATTCCCGTAGTTGGGGGAGAGTCATGTGATGTAGTCGATGCTCCACCCTTCCACACTCTGGGAGAGCGGTTGCCTTCTTTGGTATATAGTTTAGGTGCCCTTTAGATTGTAGGTGCTTATTCATGCTTGATCCCTTAAATAACTTACCGCAACACCTGATCTTACGCACTCTGTTCTTCTTTGGCTTGCTAAACAAGTCATTGTGGAAACTGGGAAAGCCGTTGAATGAGGTCGACCATATGATATGATATTGAATAAGGTCGACCAGCTCCAACTTTTTAAGTTTCGAGTAACCTCGAATATTATTTTCACGACAGTAGCCTTGCAACTGTCGAACGGTTTTAGATTGAAAATCCATTTTGTCTTTCTTTAGAACTACAAATCGTTTCTTTAAATGCTTTTATTATTGAAGGGGTAAACTTTTTACGATTCAATTTTTAATGAGTATTTCAATCATTAAAAATAAAGTCATATCTACATCTGTTAAATGAACGGTAAAGGTGGGCCCAGCCACCTTTTTCCTCGGAAAAAGAATTGAAAATCTAAGTTACAATGATGGAAGGGCATGTCATCGATGTCGGTCGATCGCTATCGCTATCGCTATCACTGTCAGCCTGATATATTGAAAAGGTTTCGTAGAGGTTTCGAAAAGGTGGTTTTTTTACCACGAAACCCTCTAATGGTGTACAATAATATAAAACCCTGAAGCCAACATATAATCTTAATAATCTTATTTCATCCCTGGTCAAAATCATACCAACCCTGGGTATATCATTTTTTAAAAATAAAATTGAGTTGTTCGACAAACGTATTAGGATAGATTTCCCGTGCTCAGTAATGTCAGAAACCAAATATAAGCCATCCACTGACTCAAAGTTATCAGTACTCAAATCGTTTAATTTTTTTACAATACGATCCATATTCTTTATTTAAAGGATAAATATATTCAAACTTGAGGAAGGTAACAAAGGGTATCTAAACATTTAATGGTTGATCAACCATTAAATATAATTATGGTTCATTTTTGTCCAACTCGGGTTGTATGTCGACAGGTTCATTTTTGTCCAACTCGGGTTGTTTGTCGATAGGATCATTTTTACCCAACTCGGGAGGTATGTCGACAGGTTCATATTGTATCACAAATCTATTACATATGTTTGTCAGAAGGATGCAAACCAGCTTTTTAAAATGGAGTTCGTAAAAGGTATCTGAGAGCAAATGGGCTTTATAAGTCATGAGGTGACAAAGATCTATACGAGCCAGATTTTTCATAATAAAATCTTCGTTATAGGTTTGCCATTGAACAATTCTACCCCATTCAAGGTAATCTGCGAATTCCGTCATAAAATCTTCAGTGAGCTTTTGTTTGACGCAAATGAGTTCCATATCGATTTTGTCTATATGCCGACGAATAAATTCTTCTGAGAGTACTTGGAATTGAGAAACCATTCTCCAATCTAATTTGGAAGCATGTTTATCCAGGAAGGGTTCTGACATTATCTGATATCTGGAAACTACTTCCCAATCTAAATATTCAGTATTTCTATCCATGAAATCCTCTGATAGAACTTGATATTTGGATGTATAGTACCAGTTTAATAGACCTCTGTGTTTTTCTACAAAAGGCTCCGAAAGCTTCTGATACTGAGAGATGACCATCCAGTTTACCAAACCTTCGAATTCTTCGATAAACTCTTCCGATAAAGTTGAATATTGACTTATGAGCGACCAGTTAACATAATTTTTACTAACTCTGATTTGTTCTTCCGACAAACCGCTTTTTGATATTTCGTTCCACGCCATTTATTATATGTACAATTTTTTACGGCAGCTGGAGTGTCCACTTGATTTCTTCAATTTTTAGAAATGGTTGAACTGTGAACTCAGCATCACATCGTAAGAAAATTTTTAATTGGTCATCTTTTTTAACCTCTCCGAGAATTAACACGAATTCAGTGGCTACTTTTATCTTGTGAACGTACTGCTTGCTATTAATGTATAACTTAACAACGATTAATTCATCGATTATCTTTTGAGGATCAAGGTACAATCCCAGTCTAAAAAAACCGTCCCGAGAGAATTTACATTCTGAGTTCAAAGCATCACCGGAAAACTTCGTAAAAATAACAGCATTCGCATTGGTACTAGGTCTAATAGTAATGTACCCTGATGTGGTGGTTGCATAACATACTTTATTGTCAACATATCTTTCCAAGTATTTTTTATTAACCACATTCATGTCTTCAGTAGGGTCAGCGACATTGCCTATCCTTTTACCTTTAGCGTCAATGGGTCTTCTGTCACCTAAACTCAGGTACTTCTGATCTAAACCTTCCATAATTTTTGCTATCTCTTCTCGTAGTTCAACCTTCACCGTGTGAGTGACGGTAGTAGAGTTACGAATTAACTCAGCTTCCAGATAACTTTTAGTAGTTACATCCCGACTCTCAATCGGCGTCTGACAGTTTTTCAAGATCTTATTTTCCATATCGTAGTTACCGTCGTGTATGAGTTTAAACCCTATGCCTGGAATACCAGGAGGTCCTTGTTCTAATTCTTCATCGAAAAGCGGGTAGTAGGCAGCCATTTATTTAAATATAAAATAATTTTTATAGTCATGGACTATAAAAATTAAAAATGGACTATAAAAATGGCTTATAATTTCAAAGTTTTGATCATGGTAATATTTTGATTGTTAATATTTAAGAGGCATTTCTTGTGCTCTTTTAAGATGAAGTAAAAAACATAATCTTTGGGGGCAGCGTTCCTTAACCTCCAGTTAAACTCAATCATTAAGTTATTCGTATCGGTATAGTTTTGATGATGAGAGAGATTAAAGCAGATGATTGGATACAACTTACCAAAATTCGAATAATTGACCATACAACCTGTTTCAGACGTGATGGTGTTGAGTCCAGATTCCAAAAAGGCTGTGTATAATCGATTATAATCACTTTTCTCAAAATCCATCATGTAACTGACAGTTGGCACTTTTACATTGTTGATCATTAACCAACATTCCGTCATATCTAAGTTATCAAACAGCATGTTATTGCGCTTCGAATTTTCGTATCTTTCAGTGTACTGAGGAATTACGTACAAAGATAAGACTTCATCAGAAGTAGCTTTTATGGTATAAGAGCCGCTAGCGTTTTTATAGAAAATATTAGACTTTACAATGCTGTGTTGGTTCCAGTTTATTTCTACATCCTTATTCGATAACTTTAATTCGTTAAATATTGAAGCCGCCGCATTTTTAAATCGTACGTAAGGTAGCCAGAGTGATAAATCTTCTACAACGACTTTATAGATCTTATGTTGCTCGTTGGTGTACAGCATATTTAGACTGTGATTTCTCTGGAACTCAAATTTGACTTGGAACCCCGTGATTACTTTTTTATATTCACGGAAGAAATCAAACACGTACTTTAGTGGGATCCATATAGTTACAACCTTGCTATTTTTAGTGAATTCGCTTCTTTCTGTATATCCCTGGTTATGGTTCTCATTAATTCCGAATTTTTCGAAAAACTCAGTAATCTTTGTGGTATCTACTAACGTGCCATCATATTTCAAGCGTTCTCTATCAGCTGTGTCCGACGTATCAGTGTAGAACAGCATATTAGTAGCTTCGGCAGAAGAATAGTCAGGCGTAAAATGTATTAAGCCCAACACTTGTCGCATAAGAGCGGAATAATTTATGTTGGATTCTATTTCAGTGGTTCCTAATGTAAACCTGTTAGCATTGATCAAACCACCTCCATTCACGAGACCTACATTATCATTCACTATGGCAGTACCATCGTTGTTAACAATTTTCAATTTTTGCTGTAAATAACCGTTAGAGTATAAAATGTTGGCGTTGGTGTCTTGAATAAAGAAATGGTAAGAGGCATTTTCCATAGAATTATCACTATTTTCATGCCTTACCTCTCTATATTCGAAACTTTCGATGTCATCATCGTAATAATAATTGGTGCTGTTTAATTCAAATATTTTATTCATTTATTATAATATAATTTTTTTTTCTTCTCCTCAATTTAATAGCTATATGGCTATTAAATCGAATTTAGAAAAACTTTAGTCCAGCTCCATGTTTTTTCTGCTTTGATAATATCTCCTTTATTTTATCCTGCACATACTTACCTTCTAATTCGGCCTCCTGCAGGACTGGTACGTCGGAAAAGAACCCTCTTCCTTGTATCTTCTTACTCTTTCTTTGAAGTCTGTGTTTATTCATTTCTTTATTATAGGGCGATAAAATTGTATTGTACTTCTTGCTTATTGAGCGGTATTAAATCACCTCTATGATTGGTTACTTGCATTCTGATTCGGTAAACACTATCCATTCGAACAGGGTAAAACAAAGGTTTGTCAAATGATTTTATAATCTGACTACCTGGACGATTACTGTTTGTAAATGAATAGATGACGTTTGTAGAGTTGAAACCGTTGATATACGCCCCCTCTGCGACATCGCAATGTATATAAATGTTATCGTTTCCCCCAGATAAGTCAGCAATGTACTTTCCTACTTGTTCAAGCTCTTCGTGGATTTTAGGCTCGAAACCTAAAAGTGTATGCAGGTTTTTGGTTTTCATTAAATCGATCTTATACCCGTCTTTTAACTTAATGGCTATTCGTTGTCGTTCCTCCACTATTCCGAATTGTATCGGCGGATCGCTTCCAAAAAAATTAATCATGTAACGATTCAGCCCCTTGATAGTGTAATTTCCATCTGGTATCGTCAAATTTAACCACTGCTGACCATCAAAGTATGAAAATACCTCATCTTTGATATTGTCCCATGAAACGTACATCGAAAAGGACTGAAGGGCAATCTGTTTAAAGGTGAAAGGTCTAGTGTATTCAATCGTAAAATCTTCTGATTTTTCCGCGTTTTTAGAATCTAATATCAATAGAACCATTTTATTTATAGAGAACATTTTTTTCATTGAAGTCGCTGGGTTCTTGGGTAAAAGAATATAGCACATCTACAACTGGCCTACCCTTGTTTCTTTCACGAATGTACTTCATACAAAAGTAGCCGCATTTGACGGAAGCAGGGTGCTGTAGAAAGCTCGAGTTACACCCGATATTTTTCTTTCCAGAAGTCAGTAGATACTTCTTAATGTTAGGATGAATTTTGTATACGTGTTCTCCAAAAGGATCAAAATACTCAACAAAGTTATTTTTAGGATCGTTATAGTAGCAGACCCAGTGCGTACCAGGTCCTGTGACAATGTCCAGATTAATAATACCGTTTTCAAACCGACTCATCTTTTTAGGCAACAGATCGGAAGTAAAGACGCCCCTAAACCCCTGTTCATGTTTCATATTTTGTTTAATTACTTCGTCTGATATTCCCAGTTTTGATAGACACCCTTTCCAGTGGGTCTTTTTTTTACACATCCAGATCCTGAAATTTTTTCCAAAGCTTTCTTTGCTCCATATCCAGCCGCCCCACTTGCAGCACCTAGTGCTAAAGCCTTGGCCCCAGCAATTAACGCAGGTAATAGAAAAGGTAGAAAACCACCCGTTTTCTGGAGCTGCGTCTTACTGATAGTGATACGCTTCCCCTTCCCAATTTGAGCTATCTGTGTTCGAGTTAAATGTATATCTTTGTTGGGGGCTTTTGTCTTATCTATTTGTAGAGATACTTCTTCTCCTTTCTGGTATGCAGATTTTAGCTTAGCAATCTGATGATCGCTTAAATGCATTTTAGTTTTTATGTAATTACTCATTTATTTAATGAAAAATTTTTGTAGTATTGTTTTACTTGCTCGTTGGTCATAGTTCCTTCTCTCAACAATGCATCCAATAAATCAACGACTTGATTGTGTAACTTTTTACTTTTGGATCCTTTACATATCTTATCAGTCAATCGGGCTAAAATTTCCATTTTGTCTTCTACTCCTTTACCGATATAAATTTCTTTTCTTTGCAAGTCTCTGAGTCGATCCCGATAATCTCCTAACGTAGTCATATGATCTCTCAAATAATCAGCCTTAGCTAATAAGCGATCTTCTCTTTCTTCATCCTTTTTAGTCATTCGAGACATCTGACTCATAATGTTTCCTTTTTGACGAGACATTTTTAGGTAAGTATCATTTACTTTACTCATAATTTCTTGCAAAGTTTCCTTGGTCTCATGGTACAATTTTGAGGGTCTTGGAAAGTTATTTTTCTCTAAAAACTCTACATCCAATTTTTTATCAAAATCATAGACTTCTAAAGGCGGTTCAATAGCTAGAGGAATGTGATCAACAGCATCTTTTATAGCCTGAATATTCTCCTTTCGATTAATTTCTTGTTCTTGTAGCTTTTCAGTTACAGGCTTGTGAAAGTCCGATAGTGCTTTCTGGATACCTAATTTTTGCTCTAGTTGTTGTTCGTTGTTTTTTCTAATTTCAGCCTGAAGCTTATAAACTTTAAGTTCATATTCAACTTCCTTTCTTAATTTCTTATTTCGTTCTTTTTGTATAGCATTCATCTTTATTATTATGCAAGAAAAATTTTACTTAAGCAAATTATATTTTTACTGAAGCAAATTTTTAACATTAAATAAAGATGATTCAAATTAAAAATTATACAGAAGCAGAAGAACTTGTCGATGCAAATCAACATTATTTATTACCTAAACACCCTTTCAGACTTCTAATCGCTGGAGCTTCAGGTACTGGTAAAACGAACTTATTGCTGAATTTTATATACGACTATCTCGAATTTGATAATTTGTTCGTTTGTGCAAAAGATATGTACGAACCCAAGTATGGCAAACTGAAAGAAAAGTACACAATGTTTGAGGGCGTGGATATTGACTCGATAAAGTACCCCAAAAAGAAGAAGAAAATTATCCTAGAGTTATATGAAAGATTCGGCAAGAAAGGAACTTTATTCTCCTCTGATACAAAAGAATTTATAAAAGTGGATGACCTGGACCCATCTTGTAAAAATGTTGTTGTCTTTGATGACTGCATGACTGACAAGGACCAGAGGAGCATAGAAGATTTTTTCATCAGAGGTCGGAAGAAAAACGCCTCAATCATTTATCTTTCTCAATCTTATTATAGAACACCCATTGTTATCAGAAGAAACTGTAATTACTTGATATTTTTTAATATTCAACCGAGGGAGATTCAACAGATCATAAGAGAGATAGATGGTAGTTTGACAAAAGAAGAATTCAGTAGATTATATAAAAAGTGCATGCAACAGCCGTATGATTTCTTTATGCTTGATTTAGTTAATCCGGCTCTGAGATATCGGAAGAAATATTTCACCCCTATAAATAAAGATGGAAGAATACTTGCAAAAGAAAATTTACGTATATAGAAAGAGCTACCACCACTACCATAAAATTAGTGTCACTATGACCGTTAGCAAGTTCGTTTTAAGTTCATTGGGTTTATCAGCTTTTGTACTTGTTCCCTTAGCTGCTCTGAGCTTAAGCGTCGGTATTGTTGAAGTTCTTGATAAAGCTTTGAATATCGCGGAAAGGAAAGAAGAGTACAAACAGTCTTACAAGTTTTACAAACAGCTGCTCAATTCATACAAATCGAATACCCTATCAGAAGAGGAAGTGTATAAGCGAGAGGAGGATTTCATCAATAATTTAGTCTACTTACCCAGAGAAAAATATATGAAACAAACCCTGCTGAATGGATATCAATTTGTGAGTAAATAATTTTTTATATATAAATAAATGTGTGGTAAAAAGACTTGCAATAAAGGAAAAGGTGTTGTTAACGCAGCAATTAATAATTTACCGTTTGAAATGCATCTGCCAGGGCATCAATTTACAGGACCAGGAACTCAACTGCTCAGAGGAAAAACTAGACTGAACCCCGATTTAACATACAAAGAATGGAGTAAGCCTATTAATAGGGTTGATGATAGTGCCTATAAACATGACGTGTGCTACATTAAAAACAAAGATACCGAAACCAGAAACAAAGTGTGTGACTCAAACATGATAAAAGAATTGGACGACATTCCTAATCCAAGTTTTCGTGAAAGGCTAGATAGAGCTGTTGTGAAGCCTATTATCAAAGCAAAGAAGGTATTTGGAATGGGCTCAAAAATATATTGTCTCAAATGTAAAACACACACCGACACTAAAGATGAACAGCATGTCACCTCTAAAAACGCTAGACCTATGTTGAAAGGTATTTGTGTGGGTTGTGGTTCTAAGAAGTGCCGTTTTTTACCGCTGAAGGGGTAACTGAGAAGGGTTGCCCCGAAAAGGTTTATTACGATCCCGAAACAGGATTTTGTGGTATAAATGTACTGAGCAGAAAAACTGGTTTAAGTCGAAAAGAAGTCTCGGATTTTTTACACCGACAGGATGTATACACAAAGCATAAACCACTTATCCGTAAGTTCAAAAGAAGGAGAATTTACGTGTCACATATCGATGACCAATGGCAAGCTGATTTACTGTTTGTCTATAAATTTGCGAGAAGTAAGTTTAATGATGGTATCAAGTACTTATTAACAGCTGTTGACTGTTTCAGTAAATATGCATGGGCTGTTCCTCTAAAGGATAAATCAGCAGAAGAAGTAACTCAAGCATTTAAAAAGATCTTCAAAGAAAGAATACCTGAAAGGGTTCAAACAGATAAGGGTTTAGAGTTCGTCGGAAAAACAACTCAAAAATTATTCAAAGAAAATAATATCCAATGGTTCACAACAGAAAATGTTGAAATAAAAGCTGCCATGGTTGAAAGATTTAATCTCACTCTTGGTAATAAAATAAAGCTCTACTTGTGTGCAAATAACACTGAAAGATACATAGATGTATTGGATCAATTAGTGAAGAATTACAACAACTCATACCACAGAAGTATAAAAATGACTCCTGTTGAAGCCAGTCTAGAAGAAAACAGTAGTGAAGTCTACCGCAATTTGTTTAAAGAAAAGGTCATACGTAAACATAAATACCAGGTAGGCGATAAAGTAAGAATATCTATATATAAGTCTACCTTCAGAAGGGGGTATCAAGCAACTTTTACAGATGAAATATTTGTCATTTCTGAAGTATTAGAAACCGACCCAATCACTTATAGAGTTCAGGATTTAAATAATGATGGGGTTATAGGCACTTTTTATGAATATGAATTAGTAAAATATGATAAGAAAGACAATGCGTATAAGATTGAAAAAATCATCAAAAAGAAAGGGGACAAATATCTAGTAAAATGGTTAGGTTATCCTGAGACTAGCTGGATTGATAAAAAAGATTTAGTTTATTAATTTTTAATAGCCGAATAAGCTATTAAAAATTATAATCACTTATCGGGGTCATACCTCAGCTCTTCGTGACATGTTGTTCAAACGTACCAGCCGTTTTTTTTAATTTATAGGGTAAAAACTCCAATTTAATGCTTCGAAGATGGTTCTGCAGATTTCTTCATTCTGAATAAGCGTCTTCTTGAGTTTAGGTAACTTAACTTGAAGGCGTGAAATATAGATGTCGTAACCTCTCTTCCATAACATATGGTATAAGATATAGTCTTTGCTGATTATGTTTTTTCGCTCTGGGTACATCTCCTCATATTTATGGATAAAAGAATAAAAGTCGTTCAAAAGCTCTTCTTCTTCAAAGGGTAGGTTATGCGAACCTAACCATTTAGCCAGATTTTTCATTCGATGTTTTCGCCTCTGTTGTTTCCGCATGTTTAAATACATATCGAGATTATTGATTGGGGGTATATTTGGATTATACCTCAGCTCTTCGTGACATGCTTGGCAAATGTACCAGCCATCATCATTTTGAATTACATATTTGTGTTCACATTCATGAGTTTTCAAGTCTCCGTCTGAGGTAACTTTATTGTCCAGACCTAACATTCTTATTAGTTCCAACATTTCCTTCGATGTTTTGTCTTCGATCATTATATTCTTTTATAAGTTTGACAATTTTTTCAAACTGATCATGCAACTTTTTTAAAGATTTTTTCACTTCTGAAATGTCATCGGTATAAACATCTAATTGAACATACTGATAAAGAATTCTATAGCAATATATCTCAGTCTTAATTTCATTCATTTATTTATATCTTTTTTTTTTTTAAATCAGATAAAATACGAAGCAGTATTATTTTCCGCTTGGAGAGTGTCGACACTTTAGAAGAAGGTCTTTAGAAGAAGTAGAAACAAGGTCGACCTTGTTCCTTTCTACTTCCTGCTTTCAAACGTCTGTAGCGCTGACCTTGCCTAACATCTTTTCCTCTTTAAAGAGTACTCTCAGAGGTAGCGGTAGAAAAAAAGCGTAGATTACGAGAATCAAAGGGAGATGGCAGCACTATATGGGGAGGAAGCACTATATGGATAGGAGTAGAATTTATTTTTCGCGATTGCTTTTAAGTGTTTTATTCTATATTTTTTAATCAGATAAACTATAGTGATAGATATTTTGAAGAATTCTTACATTATAAGAGGGAAATAACTTGTTTAAAGTGCTATTTTTGAAGATTTTCGTCTGTGGTGTAATGGTTAAATTAAAGGTATGTGTATATTTAGATGGGTACCCATGGCAAACGGTTAGCGCGCAGACCTATTAACATCTAGGTCCCAGGTTCAAATCCCGACCTCTCCCAGGTTGTTAATCAATCCGGGTTGATGGTTTATTGAACTGTACCGAGCCAAAAATGACATGTCAGCTTGCTTTAGTCGTTGTTCCAATAAAGCAGCACTCATCGATAATAAGTGGTGGGCGGGCCCGACGCTAGGCGTCAAAGTCTTACAGTGTTGTCCTTATATGTTGTTTGTAAGCCTCAGTGGCGGTAGGCTCAGAGTGTATTTGGTCTTGAATTCGGCTCATCAAGAAGGGCCCCTTGGTGGGTCGAATTTGAGATTGAATATACTCTGAGCCTACCGGGAGGCATTTTGCAAAAATTTTTAATGATTATTTTCAATGTGCTCTCGATGAGCGACTTACAACAACTCCAAGGGAAAGGCAACACATGCCACCACAGGGAAAGCCATCAAGGGCATCAGAGAGCGGCTGACTGGAAAGGAGGGTCAAATCAGAGTTAATCTTCTAGGGAAAAGATGTGATATGTCCGGGATTGGTCCTAAAAATCGACGAAGTTGTATATTTTTTAATGGTGATGATACCATTAAAAGAAAATTTACTGTTCAAATTTAAACATTTGCGCTGGTAGTGCTTTCCCGACATCTTTAGTTCCCAAATATACAAAGAATAGAGGTTTAATCTCATTAAGCTTCATATAGTCGGACGCATTTTCATCGCATCGTTTCGGTAGATACATTTTTGTGCCGTCTTCTAACTCCACTACTAGTTTGTCACCATATTTGGTTTTGACCTGTTTAATTTCCATGACAGGGTATTTTACGTCGATATTGAGCTCATGCATCTTCTTGAAACTTCCTTCCAATGTACTAAGTGCGTTTAGTTTGTTCAACAGTTCCATGGTTTTTGTTCTTTCTTTACATTAGAATTCTTTTCTTTAAGTGCTTAAAATATTGTTGGGGTACGAACCCGCAGATTCTAAAAGGGGTCGCGACGCTGCGGCATGCGTAGGGGGTACCCTTCCGGCTCAGCGACTTTTTGCTTGTTCGGTCCGGAAAATTGGTGTGGTCGAAATAGAGCCATCACTTTCTAAAAGGGGGTGTGGTTTTAATGGGGATTTGAGAGCCTTTGTTTTTTATAGGGGGGTAAGGAATTTATGGCGGTTTTCATACCATTGATCTCTAAAAGTGGATACGATTTTAATGGAGGTTTTGTAGCCATTGTATTTCTAAAAGTGGGTGTGGTTTCAATGGGGTTTTGAGAACCATTGTGTAATCCCATTTGTGTGGATAAAATAGAGCCATTACATTCTAAAAGTGGGTCCGGTTTTTATGGGGGTTTTGCGAGCCATTGGTTTTAAAAGTGGGTGGAAATTTTATGGGTGGGTTTCGCACCATTGTTTTTAAAAGTGGGTGGAAATTTTATGGGTGGGTTTCGCACCATTGTTTTTAAAAGTGGGTGGAAATTTTATGGGTGATATAGAGCCATTCCATTCTAAAAGTGGGTGTGGTTTTAATGGGAGGTTTCACACCATTGTGTAATCCCATTTGTGTGGATAAAATAGAGCCATTACATTCTAAAAGTGGGTGTGGTTTTAATGGGAGGGTTTCACACCATTGTTTTTAAAAGTGGGTGGAAATTTTATGGGTGATATAGAGCCATTCCATTCTAAAAGTGGGTGTGGTTTTAATGGGAGGTTTATGGCTGTGGTCCAGCTCTCTCATTCACACACTACTTCGAACAGCTCTCAAAAATCACATCCAAGCTTCTTGTATGGAATTGGCCTGTGGTGAAACATTATTTTTACCATCATGCGTGTTTTACGATTCCATACCTAAACAATTGCAAGAATCAACGTGGGTGACAAATCCACGAGAGAAAATGAGGACACTCAATCCCGTTGCAAAATCCAGACATGGCAAAAATTCTATTTTCGCCCATCCCTCTTTGAAAACCTGTACACCTATTTTTCTTCGCACAGATTGTACGAAACCACCTTTGAGTCAAACGTGCAATGGACCTCAAAGAGTGATCGAAAGGAACTTAAAGATTAAAAGAAAACTGTATCTTTACATCGAGTGAAGCCCTTGTGTCAAGAGGTAGAAAAATATAAACATTTTATTAATTTTAAGAATATATCAAATGAAAATTCAAAACCTACCATCGCAACCAGGAGAGGTAGGACAGTGCGGTTTTCTAAAATACCAGTACAATACATGTAAAATTGGTTTACTCTAAACTAATTTAATTAAATCCATCCAAAATGCAACACCATGAAGGAAGCATCCAATAAGATTTGTACCATACTTCAGATTTGTACCATACGTAGACCTCGATAGAACATACAAATGATTAGAATTTCAATTCTTATGCAAATCATGTGCGCTAGTAGCACCACCTACAAACGGTCCTTCACCTGGCGTTATGTCTTGGGGTGGCATTGGATTTTACTCCCGCACCCCCCTAATACGCATTGCCGGTACACTCAACAGCTACCTCTACATTTCTGAAGTTTTGGAGCCTGTTGTCTTACCTTACCTTCAAGGCTTGCCTGCGGCGAAGTTTCAACAGGACAATGCGAGACCACACGTGGCACATATCGTTCAGCATTTCTTCATTGCCCACCAAGTTCCACTACTTCCTTGCTCCGCCCGTTCTTCAGATCTGTCGCCCATTGAACACGTCTGGTGGATGATTGGCAAACGACTGGCCCCGCAAACACCACCAGCTACTACGACAGATGAAGTTTGGCAACGTATGGAAGCAGTGTGGACTGATATACCCCAAGAACACATCCAAAGTCTCTTGCTTCCAATGTCGAGGCGTGTAGCAGCAGTTATTGTCAGCCATGGCGGCTGCACAAAATACTGATTTCTTCGTGTTACGCAAGTCGAACGGGGCTGTATTTCCAATCAATTCATCCTTGTACTTTATGTTCTTTGTCCAATAAATTTGGCTTTGATATCTGTTGTCTTTCATGGTGTTGCATTTTGGATGGCCAGCAGTATATATAAAATTAATATCTTGCAAAATCAAGTTTAACTATTTGATATTTACTTTGGTGCTTCCTGTTTGAATTACAAACTGCAAATCGCGTAAAAATTGTTCGAATAATTGTCTTCCTATAAGCCTCTTTCAAATGAACGATGCGGGCTGAGCAATCATAAAACAAGACCAGCTCATTGTGGAGGTTTTATGTTCGTTTGCAGTCCTCTGCCATTGCGACGGCAAGTGGAGGTTAACTAACAGCCATTCTGTCTCCCAAGAGCATGGCAGTTCTATTTCCTCCCATAGAAGTAAATAATGGATTTTCCGGATTGTCATGGATAGAACAAACAGAGAAATAGATTAATGATAGAAAGGGAATGTGCAGCTTGAATGTTACGTAATCGTGTAGTGATTAGGGAAAATTAACATTTGATCATACCAAGGACAGGAAAACGAACTAAAAATTAACATTTAAGTGTGGCTCCACACGACTTTCTCATTCCTGAATCGAATTTAGTCGCATTTACTTTTCCTGCAATACATGGTGATGTATAGGGAAAGTATTGGAAGCGTGGCGATAATCGCAACTCGAGTTTTTGTCGGATTTACACGTTTTGGGAGTCCTAGAATACGAAAAAAAAATTTTTAGCGTGACGTCTGCGTGTGTGTCTGTCTGTCTATCTATCTGTGTATCTGTGCAATGTATGTATCCACTCTAATTCAAAAACTAATGGACCAAATTTTATAAAATTTGGTAGGTAAGTTACTCGTTTAGGACCCTGGTGCTGATTAGACTTTGGTACGATTCGGAATAAAAGTCCATTTTTCTACGAAATAGCCCGCAAAAATTATCTTTATTCACGTTTGAAAAATTAATAGACCAAATTTCACAAAATTTGGTAGATAAATCACTTGTTAGTTAATTGATGCGGAGTAGACTTTTGTGCGATTCGGAATAAAAGAACCTGCTTTTTTTGCGAAATGTCCCTCAAAAAACGTTTAATCTAAACTTAAAAGACTACGTATGCTTAAATATTTGAATTAAATTCTTACTTTATACGTAATTTTTGACGACAAAAATAATAAGACCAACACCATTACTCTAGGAGTAGACAGCTGTTCACGATATATTTTAGTTTTAAATCCAGTTGTAAAATGAAAACGAAAATTGAATTAAAAGTGCAAATTCAGTGTAAGTTAAAGTAATTATGGCTGTCAATTTGTGCAATTAAACTCAATATAATGAATTATTGAAGAAACAAAGAGTACGTGAATTTGAGTCTGCAGGGAAAGTCATGTGCTGCTCACATCAAATTTTTTTATCAGAATTTGCAAGAACATTTTTGAAAATCTGTATCATGGGTTCAAATGACTACAATTATAGCGTGTTATCCTTCACTTTAAAGGACATGAAGAAAGCTTTCAATTTTTACTTTCCTTATATACATAATGTATAAGGAAAGTATTGTGACAGGGTCGAAAATTCGAATTCGAGTTTCCGACGGGAGAGCAAGTTTCAAGCATCCCTGATCACGAATGAAACATTTTTAAGGTGATGTCTGTGTATGTGTATGTGTGTGTCAGTGAGTCTGTGGAGACGATAACTGACGAACGAATATACCGATTCGAACGAAATTTGGCACAAAAATCACAATCCGTAAACACTGGAAGCCTATTGTTTTTATACGCAATTGAATGTTCAGAACCCGCCTGAACGTTTGAGTGAAATTTTGAAAAATTCGTCAAAAAATCAAAACTGCTAATAAAGTTATGCAAATAGACATTTCTTATGTAATTTTTTGTTAGAAAACGATTGACATAAATTTTAGAACGCTAACATGAACCGTTCTCGAGATATTGCACATTTTTCAAAAAAATTATCAAAAAGTCATAAAATTAAAAAAAATATTTCCTATTGAGAAAGAAGTTCACTTTCTATGTGTAACACCATGCGATAAATTGGGTGATATCATTTTTGTGGATCTAGCTCGTCCCATTCATGAAAAAAGATACTTTGGGTAATACTTTTGTAGTTGAACGCCAATAGTTATTTAACTGCTATGAGAATAATTTATTTCTTCGTCTATAACGCTTGGCGAAATTTTGGCGACGAATTTGGCGAAATGTCGCCAATTTGGCGGCTTTTCTTATTGTTGCCAAATTAACAAAAATCTCGCCAAATGGATGAAAATGACGCTAAATCAACCAAAATGACACCTAATTGAAGAAAATTCAATATCTTGGAAAGAATATAAGTATCTACTATAAGAATACCATTCTTTAAACTGTAAAAGTAGTAAATTCATTGCATTATATAAGTAGGCTACTATAGCTGTGATGATGTGGATAGCAAAGATACCGATATTTAAAAATTTTTTTGGTAAAATTTGTAAAGGAAAAAAGCAAACAATCGGATGTGGGCAGCACGTGACTTTCCCTGCAGACTTATATTCACGATCCCTTTATTTTAATTAAATTTAATTCACTTTTAAATCAATTTTCGTTCTCATTTGGAAACCGGACTTATTTAAGAGGTGGCGTAGAGAAAATACGAAAAAACAAAAATATCTCGAGAGCGGCTAATTCTAACGTAATGGGGTTGGTCTAATTCTTGTCTTTGTTAAAAATTACGTATAAAACAAGAATTTAATGGGTATATTTGAGAATACGTAGTTTTTTATTTTAGAGTTTGACGATTTTTGCAGGCATTTTGCAAAGAAAGGAAGGTTATTTTTTCCGAATCATACTAAAATCTAATCAGCACCAGGGTAATATACAAATGACTAACCAACCAATTTTTGTAAAATTCGGTCTATTAGTTTTTCAGCTAGAGTGGATACAGGCTTTTGCGGGCCATTTAGCAAAAAAAGACGGAATCTTTATCCCAAATCGTATTCAAAACTAATTAGCACCAGATTCGCTCACAAGTGACTTATCTACCAAATTTTATGAAATCCGGTCCATTAGTTTTTTAGTTAGAGTGGATACAAAATCTGCACAGGCAGACAGACACACAGACATACACACAGACGTCAAGCTAAAAATAGGTTTTTTCGTGTTCTAGAGGTCTCGAAACGTATAGAACCGCTGAAAACTCGAGTTGCGATTTTCAGCATGATTCCAATACTTTCCCTATACATTACCATGTATTGCAGGGAAAGTAAAAATCTGATGTGGGCAGCACATGACTTTCCCTGCAGACTTATATCCACGTTCTCTTAATTTTAATTACATTTAATTCACTTTTAATTCAATTTTTGTTCTCATTTGATAACTGGACTTATTTTCAAAGGTGGCGTAGAGAAAATACGAAAAAACTAAAATATCTCGAGAACGGCTAGACCTAGTGTAATGGGATTGGTCTTATTCTTTTCTTCGTTAAACATTACGTATTAAACAAGCATTTACTGGATATATTTGAGTATACTGGATATATTTGATATAGTTCTTTATTTTAGATTTTGGCGACTTTTGCGGGCCATTTTGCAAAAAGAGGCAGGTTATTTTTTTTCGAATCGTACCAAAAACTAATCAGCACTAAGGTGTCCCACAAGGGACTTATCTATCGAATTTTGTGAAATTCGGTCCATTAGTTTTCCAGCTAGAGTGGATACAAGCTTTTGCGGGCCATTTCGCCAAATAAGGCGGGTTCTTTTATCCCGAATCGTACCAAAAACTAATCAGCACTAGATTCGCCCAAAAGTGACTCACCTACCAAATTGTATGAAATTCGGTACATTTTTGAGTCAGTCTGGATACAAAATCTGCACAGACACACACCTAGACGTCACGCTAAAAATAGTTTTTTCGTAATCTAGACGTCTCGAAACGAGTAGATCCGTCGAAAACTCGAGTTGCGATTTTCGGCATGATTCCAATACTTTCCCTATACATTACCATGTATTGCAGGGAAAGTAAAAAATACAATCATGAGCTACTTAAAAATTGGATTCTGGTATGAGAAAGTCGAGTGGAGTCACCCTCCAGTTAATTTGAACAAAATTTCAAGATTTTATATTTTTCTCATGACTTATAGGTCAACTTCCACGTGTATGCAAGGTGTTAAGTTTATAGCTTCTGCAGTTTGGTTAGTGTAATTGATATTACTTCGTTAATTAGTCTTACTGAATGATGCAAGATGCTTACTATGGGTTGACACGTGTAGATGGTTACCGAGATAACAGATTGCGTATAAATGCACATTAAGAACACATATGTATTGAAACCCGAAAGCAATGGAGAAACTTTCAATTTTAATTTTAGAAATCTATTGATTTGAATTCAACTGGTGTTATACAGCTAAAGTTTATCTTTTATGGATATCTAGTGTTTAACACATAAAACTTTTACATAGCGGCAGTTCAGTGTTTCACATATAACTCGATGTTATCAAGTTATGCCTCTATGTCGTAAATACCTCTACATTGCACGTATACCTCTATGTTATCAACCTATATGTTGTCAAGTTAGTTGACTATAGTGTAGATTATTTATGACTGAATATATTCAGTTTTACCAAACAACACGGCAACGTTTAGAAATGTCATAAAGTCAATGTTATAAGACAAATTCAAAATTATGAAATTATGCAAAATTTAATAGACACCAGAAATCCAAATATGTACAATTTGGAAAAAATCTAATGTGTTTAGCTGTCTTTTTAAAGCAGAGTGAAGATTTTAATAAGGTATGGTTCCCAAAAAAATCCCGAAAAATCTCAATATTTTATTATTTAAAAAAATTCATAATTTTCTGATTCCAATGACACATAATGCATCTTGCTACGTTAAATAGAACTTCTGCTGCATGAAATAGAATATCTTCATGAACAGCTATTTTGCATAATTTTTAAATTTTAATGCCTTTTTTCTCAAAAACGTGATTTTCGCCATTTTTATAAATTTAAATTGATATAAGTCAAATTCTACCGCACGGATATGAATGAAATTTGGAACAATTGTTATATACATACTTTTCCTTAATCTTCAGCAACTGTTGAACTATGTTTTTTATTATGATTTTCGTTTGTTTTTTATTATGATTTTCGAAAACAATATTTGTAGTCGAAAATTTCGTTTCTTTTGCATTATTCCTTATTGAATTTTTTCTGATTCATATTTACAAAAACTGTGAAGAGAATTTATATCTTACATATTTTTATGTTAAAAAATGTTCAAATTAAAATTTTAGAAAAAATATTTTTCTACTTATATCAAAAATAAAACTTGTCAAATTTTTGAAATTTTAGCTTCTAAAAAATACATATTTTTTCATTTCTAAAATTTTGAGTATCATATTTCGTTTACTATCTTAAAATCTACCTGAATACAAAAAATTACAACTATAACTTCAAAATTGCAGATTTCAGCAATTTAGGTACCATACCCCCTTAATATGAAAGGGAAGACGTCCCAAAAGAGAATTCTGATAACAAGAAAATGCATCGAAAACAAAACAGACAACACTGTGTAATAGACAAGAGACACAGTGACAAATCTGATGTAGACAGGACATGATTTTCCATAATCAAATTCATTATTTCTCTTTATACACGTAAATCTGTGTTCTGCACGTTTGTAACGGATGAAATGGATACTCATTTAAAAAAAGTCTGATGTGGGCAGCACATGACTTTTCTTATATAATGCAATGAATTTACTACTTTTACAGCAAAAATATAGGTTTCTCTTATAGTAGAAACTTATATTATTTCCAAGATACTGAATTTTCATTAATTAGTTGTCATTTTCATCGATTTAGCATCATTTTTATCCATTTGGCAACATTTAAAAAAGTCGCCAAGTTGGCGACATACCGCCAAGTTCGTCGCCAAAATCTCGCCAAGTGTTATGGACGGAGAAATAAGTTATTCTTATTGCAGTTAAATGACTATTGGCGTTCAAATACAAATGTATTACTCAAAGTAACTTTTCTTATGAATGGAACGAACTAGATCCACGAGAATGATGTCATCAAATTTATTGCATGATATTACATATGAAAAGTGAACATGTTTCTTAACAGTTAATATATTTTTTTAATTTATGGGATTTTTTTTATAAATTTATATGAAAAATGTGCAATATCTCGAGAACGGTTCATGCTAGCGTTCTAAAGTTTATGTCAATCGTTTTCTAAGGAAAAATTACATAAGAAATGTCTATTTGATTAACTTTTTGAAAGATTTTGATTTCTTGATGATTTTTTAAAAATTTCATTCGAAAATTTAGGAGGATTCTGAACATTCGATTGCTTTTAAAAACAAAAGGCTTCCAGTAGTCACGTATTGTGATTTTTGTACCAAATTTTATTCGAATCGCTCCATTCGTTCGTGATATATCGTCTCCACAGTCTCACTGACACACCCACACCCCCCCCATGCACACACGTATGTTCACACACACACACACACACACTGGGGCGCGGTAGCCCTGTGGTTAGCGCGCTGGAGTTGCACTCGGTAGGTCCGGGTTCGATTCCAGCCACTGCCAAAACTGCCGCCGTGTTCATGCGGAGTACGATCACGTTAAACATGTGGGTCCGTAAGTCCTTCCGAGAGGTTGGTGGTAGGGGAAGAAGGGTACGGTCCCTGTAGATGCCTCCCCCACTGGGTTCCGGTCTAAATTGGGAGGCCCTTCCCGACCGTTCAAACTGTTACCTTACACCTTTCTGGTAGGTCAGACGTTCTGGGTTTCAACAACAACAAACACACACACACAGACGTCACGTTAAAAATGTTTGATTCTTGATCAGGGATGCTTGAAACGTGCCCTCCCGTCGAAAACTTGAATTCGAATTTTCGACCCCGTCACAATACTTTCCTTATACATTATGTATATAAGGAAAGTAATAAAAGCAATTTGCAAATTTAATAGAATTTTTCCTTTTCATTTTGCGACGTGGCATTTTAAAATGGCACTGTCGCTAAAAATTCTAAAAACTACAATATCTCCAACTAGTTCTGATTGTTTTGTTATATAAAAAAAAAGCTTTATAAAACGATTATTCAAATATTATTTTTAAACATATATTACTTTCCTTATATACAATATTAATGTATAAGGAAAGTATTGTGACGGCGTCGAAAATTCGAATTCGAGTTTTCGACTAGAGAGCACGTTTCAAGCATCTCTGATCACGAATCAAACATTTTTGAAGTGATGTCTGTGTGTGTCAGTGAGTCTGTGGAAACGATAACTGACGAACGAATCGTCCAATTCGAACGAAATTTGGTACAGAATTCACAATCTGTAAACACTGGAAGCCTATTATTTTTATACGCAATCGAATGTTCAGAACTTCCCTAAATTTTCAAATGAAATTTTGAAAAAATCGTCAAAAAATCAAAATCTCTAAAAAAAGTTACGCAAATGGACATTTCTTATGCAATTTTTCTTTAGAAAACGATTGGCATAAATTTCAGAACGCTAACATGAACCGTTCTCGAGATATTGTATATTTTTTAAAAGAATTATCAAAAAGTCATATAAAAGAAAAAAAATATTTCCTATTGAGAAATATGTTCACTTTTCATATGTAATACCATGCGATAACTTTGGTGACATCATTCTCGTGGATCTAGCTCGTTCCATTCATGAAAAAAGGTACTTTGAGTAATACTTTTCTATTTGAACGCCAATAGTCATTTATCTGCTGTAAGAATAACTTATTTCTTCGTCCATAACGCTTGGCGTGATTTTGGCAACGGATTTGGTGGATTGTCGCCAACTTGGCGATTTTTTAAATGTTACTAAATTAACGAAAAACTCGCCAAATGGATAAAAATGAAGCTAAATCAATGACGACTCATTGATGATAATGACATGGAAAATGACGAGTCATTTATGAAAATTCAATATCTTGGAAAGAATATAAATAACTACTATAAAAATAATCTATTTTTTTAATTGTAAAAGTAGCAAATTCATTGCATTACATAAGGAAAGTCATGTACTGCCCACATCAGATTTTTTAACGAAGGATCTGTTGGAATATACTTTTGATTTAAAGATTGTGTTTACTACACATTAGGTATTGTTACAAAATATAATTGCAAGATTTCCAATTGTTTAGTTATAAGGAAAATATAATTCTGTTCAAATTATTAAATACCAGAATATTTTTTTAACAGAGCGACTTTACTTTATATATTATGGACAAAGAATCTATTTTGAAATCCCAATGAATACTGTGGATTAGTGTATTGTAGCGTTGATGGATACGGTATAAGCATATCGTTGTCTTCGTTGCATTGCGAGGCCATGGAGGAGGGTTATTGGGATGGAATAAACGAAATTCGGTTCGGTTAGAACATTGAATACGTGGGTCCAATTAATCGTATATGGTATACTGATATTTGGGACCTTCAAGTAAGGTGTTTGATTGACCCTTACCGATGGTTATTCCTAAGCAACCCAATAAATTTTTAATAAATTTTTAATCAAATCTCAGCGAAATTTGACGTTTGGTTAGGTTAGCGACGTGGATATGCCCGATCGCATAAAAGGGATTGTAGAGCCCTTAGCAAATAATTTTAAAGGTTAGGCAAATGAACTAGATAGCATACCAAGGTAGAAGAAAAAAATCTGATGTTTCAACACATGACTTTCCTTATATAATGCAATGAATTTACTACTTTTACAGTTAAAAAAAATTTTATTCTATAGTAGATACTTATATTCTTTCCAAGATATTGAATTTTCTTCAATGAGTCGTCATTTTCATTGATTTAGCGTCATTTTTATCAATTTGGCGAGATTTTTGTTAATTTGGCAACAATTAAAAATGTCGCCAAGTTGGCGACATTCCGCCAAATTTATTGCCAAAATCTCGCCAAGCTTTATGGACAGAGAAATAAGTTATTCTTACTATTGGATAAATGACTATTGGCGTTCAAATACAAAAGTATTACTTAGAGTATATTTTTTCATGAATGGAACGAGCTAGATCCACGAGAATGATGTCACCCAATTTATCGCATGGTATTACATATGAAAAGTGAACATGTTTCTCAATTGGAAATATTTTTTGTTATTTTATATACCTTTTTGTTATATTTTTTGAAAAATGTGCAATATCTCGAGAACGGTTCATGTTAGCGTTCTAAAATTTATTTCTATCGTTTTCTAATGACATTACATAAGAAATGTCTATTTGCGTAACTTTATTAGCGGTTTTGATTTTATGACGATTTCTTCAAAATTTCACTCGAAAATTTAAGAGGGTTCTGAACATTCGATTGCGTATAAAAACAATAGACTTCCAGTGTTTAAGGATTGTGATTTTTGTACCAAATTTCTTTCGAATCGGTCCATTCATTCGTCAGTTATCGTCTCCACACACACACACACACACACACACACACACACGCACTTTCACATACACACACACACGCACTTTCACATACACACACACACACACAGACAGACGCACACAGACGCACACAGACACATACACAGACGTCACGCTAAAATTAGTGTTTCGTATTCTAGAGGTCTCGAAACGTGTAGATCCGTCGAAAACTCGAGTTGCGATTTTCGACATGATTCCAATATTTTCCCTATACATTACCATGTATTGCAGGGAAAGTAAAAATCTGATGTGGGCAGCACATGACTTTCCCTGCAGACTTATATCCACGTTCTCTTAATTTTAATTACATTTAATTCACTTTTAATTCAATTTTTGTTCTCATTTGATAACTGGACTTATTTTCAAAGGTGGCGTAGAGAAAATACGAAAAAACTAAAATATCTCGAGAACGGCTAGACCTAGTGTAATGGGATTGGTCTTATTCTTTTCTTCGTTAAACATTACGTATTAAACAAGCATTTACTGGATATATTTGAGTATACTGGATATATTTGATATAGTTCTTTATTTTAGATTTTGGCGACTTTTGCGGGCCATTTTGCAAAAAGAGGCAGGTTATTTTTTTTCGAATCGTACCAAAAACTAATCAGCACTAAGGTGTCCCACAAGGGACTTATCTATCGAATTTTGTGAAATTCGGTCCATTAGTTTTCCAGCTAGAGTGGATACAAGCTTTTGCGGGCCATTTCGCCAAATAAGGCGGGTTCTTTTATCCCGAATCGTACCAAAAACTAATCAGCACTAGATTCGCCCAAAAGTGACTCACCTACCAAATTGTATGAAATTCGGTACATTTTTGAGTCAGTCTGGATACAAAATCTGCACAGACACACACCTAGACGTCACGCTAAAAATAGTTTTTTCGTAATCTAGACGTCTCGAAACGAGTAGATCCGTCGAAAACTCGAGTTGCGATTTTCGGCATGATTCCAATACTTTCCCTATACATTACCATGTATTGCAGGGAAAGTAAAAAATACAATCATGAGCTACTTAAAAATTGGATTCTGGTATGAGAAAGTCGAGTGGAGTCACCCTCCAGTTAATTTGAACAAAATTTCAAGATTTTATATTTTTCTCATGACTTATAGGTCAACTTCCACGTGTATGCAAGGTGTTAAGTTTATAGCTTCTGCAGTTTGGTTAGTGTAATTGATATTACTTCGTTAATTAGTCTTACTGAATGATGCAAGATGCTTACTATGGGTTGACACGTGTAGATGGTTACCGAGATAACAGATTGCGTATAAATGCACATTAAGAACACATATGTATTGAAACCCGAAAGCAATGGAGAAACTTTCAATTTTAATTTTAGAAATCTATTGATTTGAATTCAACTGGTGTTATACAGCTAAAGTTTATCTTTTATGGATATCTAGTGTTTAACACATAAAACTTTTACATAGCGGCAGTTCAGTGTTTCACATATAACTCGATGTTGTCAAGTTATGCCTCTATGTCGTAAATACCTCTACATTGCACGTATACCTCTATGTTATCAACCTATATGTTGTCAAGTTAGTTGACTATAGTGTAGATTATTTATGACTGAATATATTCAGTTTTACCAAACAACACGGCAACGTTTAGAAATGTCATAAAGTCAATGTTATAAGACAAATTCAAAATTATGAAATTATGCAAAATTTAATAGACACCAGAAATCCAAATATGTACAATTTGGAAAAAATCTAATGTGTTTAGCTGTCTTTTTAAAGCAGAGTGAAGATTTTAATAAGGTATGGTTCCCAAAAAAATCCCGAAAAATCTCAATATTTTATTATTTAAAAAAATTCATAATTTTCTGATTCCAATGACACATAATGCATCTTGCTACGTTAAATAGAACTTCTGCTGCATGAAATAGAATATCTTCATGAACAGCTATTTTGCATAATTTTTAAATTTTAATGCCTTTTTTCTCAAAAACGTGATTTTCGCCATTTTTATAAATTTAAATTGATATAAGTCAAATTCTACCGCACGGATATGAATGAAATTTGGAACAATTGTTATATACATACTTTTCCTTAATCTTCAGCAACTGTTGAACTATGTTTTTTATTATGATTTTCGTTTGTTTTTTATTATGATTTTCGAAAACAATATTTGTAGTCGAAAATTTCGTTTCTTTTGCATTATTCCTTATTGAATTTTTTCTGATTCATATTTACAAAAACTGTGAAGAGAATTTATATCTTACATATTTTTATGTTAAAAAATGTTCAAATTAAAATTTTAGAAAAAATATTTTTCTACTTATATCAAAAATAAAACTTGTCAAATTTTTGAAATTTTAGCTTCTAAAAAATACATATTTTTTCATTTCTAAAATTTTGAGTATCATATTTCGTTTACTATCTTAAAATCTACCTGAATACAAAAAATTACAACTATAACTTCAAAATTGCAGATTTCAGCAATTTAGGTACCATACCCCCTTAATATGAAAGGGAAGACGTCCCAAAAGAGAATTCTGATAACAAGAAAATGCATCGAAAACAAAACAGACAACACTGTGTAATAGACAAGAGACACAGTGACAAATCTGATGTAGACAGGACATGATTTTCCATAATCAAATTCATTATTTCTCTTTATACACGTAAATCTGTGTTCTGCACGTTTGTAACGGATGAAATGGATACTCATTTAAAAAAAGTCTGATGTGGGCAGCACATGACTTTTCTTATATAATGCAATGAATTTACTACTTTTACAGCAAAAATATAGGTTTCTCTTATAGTAGAAACTTATATTATTTCCAAGATACTGAATTTTCATTAATTAGTTGTCATTTTCATCGATTTAGCATCATTTTTATCCATTTGGCAACATTTAAAAAAGTCGCCAAGTTGGCGACATACCGCCAAGTTCGTCGCCAAAATCTCGCCAAGTGTTATGGACGGAGAAATAAGTTATTCTTATTGCAGTTAAATGACTATTGGCGTTCAAATACAAATGTATTACTCAAAGTAACTTTTCTTATGAATGGAACGAACTAGATCCACGAGAATGATGTCATCAAATTTATTGCATGATATTACATATGAAAAGTGAACATGTTTCTTAACAGTTAATATATTTTTTTAATTTATGGGATTTTTTTTATAAATTTATATGAAAAATGTGCAATATCTCGAGAACGGTTCATGCTAGCGTTCTAAAGTTTATGTCAATCGTTTTCTAAGGAAAAATTACATAAGAAATGTCTATTTGATTAACTTTTTGAAAGATTTTGATTTCTTGATGATTTTTTAAAAATTTCATTCGAAAATTTAGGAGGATTCTGAACATTCGATTGCTTTTAAAAACAAAAGGCTTCCAGTAGTCACGTATTGTGATTTTTGTACCAAATGTTATTCGAATCGCTCCATTCGTTCGTGATATATCGTCTCCACAGTCTCACTGACACACCCACACCCCCCCCATGCACACACGTATGTTCACACACACACACACACACACACTGGGGCGCGGTAGCCCTGTGGTTAGCGCGCTGGAGTTGCACTCGGTAGGTCCGGGTTCGATTCCAGCCACTGCCAAAACTGCCGCCGTGTTCATGCGGAGTACGATCACGTTAAACATGTGGGTCCGTAAGTCCTTCCGAGAGGTTGGTGGTAGGGGAAGAAGGGTACGGTCCCTGTAGATGCCTCCCCCACTGGGTTCCGGTCTAAATTGGGAGGCCCTTCCCGACCGTTCAAACTGTTACCTTACACCTTTCTGGTAGGTCAGACGTTCTGGGTTTCAACAACAACAAACACACACACACAGACGTCACGTTAAAAATGTTTGATTCTTGATCAGGGATGCTTGAAACGTGCCCTCCCGTCGAAAACTTGAATTCGAATTTTCGACCCCGTCACAATACTTTCCTTATACATTATGTATATAAGGAAAGTAATAAAAGCAATTTGCAAATTTAATAGAATTTTTCCTTTTCATTTTGCGACGTGGTATTTTAAAATGGCACTGTCGCTAAAAATTCTAAAAACTACAATATCTCCAACTAGTTCTGATTGTTTTGTTATATAAAAAAAAAGCTTTATAAAACGATTATTCAAATATTATTTTTAAACATATATTACTTTCCTTATATACAATAATAATGTATAAGGAAAGTATTGTGACGGCGTCGAAAATTCGAATTCGAGTTTTCGACTAGAGAGCACGTTTCAAGCATCTCTGATCACGAATCAAACATTTTTGAAGTGATGTCTGTGTGTGTCAGTGAGTCTGTGGAAACGATAACTGACGAACGAATCGTCCAATTCGAACGAAATTTGGTACAGAATTCACAATCTGTAAACACTGGAAGCCTATTATTTTTATACGCAATCGAATGTTCAGAACTTCCCTAAATTTTCAAATGAAATTTTGAAAAAATCGTCAAAAAATCAAAATCTCTAAAAAAAGTTACGCAAATGGACATTTCTTATGCAATTTTTCTTTAGAAAACGATTGGCATAAATTTCAGAACGCTAACATGAACCGTTCTCGAGATATTGTATATTTTTTAAAAGAATTATCAAAAAGTCATATAAAAGAAAAAAAATATTTCCTATTGAGAAATATGTTCACTTTTCATATGTAATACCATGCGATAACTTTGGTGACATCATTCTCGTGGATCTAGCTCGTTCCATTCATGAAAAAAGGTACTTTGAGTAATACTTTTCTATTTGAACGCCAATAGTCATTTATCTGCTGTAAGAATAACTTATTTCTTCGTCCATAACGCTTGGCGTGATTTTGGCAACGGATTTGGTGGATTGTCGCCAACTTGGCGATTTTTTAAATGTTACTAAATTAACGAAAAACTCGCCAAATGGATAAAAATGAAGCTAAATCAATGACGACTCATTGATGATAATGACATGGAAAATGACGAGTCATTTATGAAAATTCAATATCTTGGAAAGAATATAAATAACTACTATAAAAATAATCTATTTTTTTAATTGTAAAAGTAGCAAATTCATTGCATTACATAAGGAAAGTCATGTACTGCCCACATCAGATTTTTTAACGAAGGATCTGTTGGAATATACTTTTGATTTAAAGATTGTGTTTACTACACATTAGGTATTGTTACAAAATATAATTGCAAGATTTCCAATTGTTTAGTTATAAGGAAAATATAATTCTGTTCAAATTATTAAATACCAGAATATTTTTTTAACAGAGCGACTTTACTTTATATATTATGGACAAAGAATCTATTTTGAAATCCCAATGAATACTGTGGATTAGTGTATTGTAGCGTTGATGGATACGGTATAAGCATATCGTTGTCTTCGTTGCATTGCGAGGCCATGGAGGAGGGTTATTGGGATGGAATAAACGAAATTCGGTTCGGTTAGAACATTGAATACGTGGGTCCAATTAATCGTATATGGTATACTGATATTTGGGACCTTCAAGTAAGGTGTTTGATTGACCCTTACCGATGGTTATTCCTAAGCAACCCAATAAATTTTTAATAAATTTTTAATCAAATCTCAGCGAAATTTGACGTTTGGTTAGGTTAGCGACGTGGATATGCCCGATCGCATAAAAGGGATTGTAGAGCCCTTAGCAAATAATTTTAAAGGTTAGGCAAATGAACTAGATAGCATACCAAGGTAGAAGAAAAAAATCTGATGTTTCAACACATGACTTTCCTTATATAATGCAATGAATTTACTACTTTTACAGTTAAAAAAAATTTTATTCTTATAGTAGATACTTATATTCTTTCCAAGATATTGAATTTTCTTCAATGAGTCGTCATTTTCATTGATTTAGCGTCATTTTTATCAATTTGGCGAGATTTTTGTTAATTTGGCAACAATTAAAAATGTCGCCAAGTTGGCGACATTCCGCCAAATTTATTGCCAAAATCTCGCCAAGCTTTATGGACAGAGAAATAAGTTATTCTTACTATTGGATAAATGACTATTGGCGTTCAAATACAAAAGTATTACTTAGAGTATATTTTTTCATGAATGGAACGAGCTAGATCCACGAGAATGATGTCACCCAATTTATCGCATGGTATTACATATGAAAAGTGAACATGTTTCTCAATTGGAAATATTTTTTGTTATTTTATATACCTTTTTGTTATATTTTTTGAAAAATGTGCAATATCTCGAGAACGGTTCATGTTAGCGTTCTAAAATTTATTTCTATCGTTTTCTAATGACATTACATAAGAAATGTCTATTTGCGTAACTTTATTAGCGGTTTTGATTTTATGACGATTTCTTCAAAATTTCACTCGAAAATTTAAGAGGGTTCTGAACTTTCGTTTGTATATAAAAACAATAGACTTCCAGTGTTTAAGGATTGTGATTTTTGTACCAAATTTCTTTCGAATCGGTCCATTCATTCGTCAGTTATCGTCTCCACACACACACACACACACACACACACACACGCACTTTCACATACACACACACACGCACTTTCACATACACACACACACACACACAGACAGACGCACACAGACACATACACAGACGTCACGCTAAAATTAGTGTTTCGTATTCTAGAGGTCTCGAAACGTGTAGATCCGTCGAAAACTCGAGTTGCGATTTTCGACATGATTCCAATATTTTCCCTATACATTACCATGTATTGCAGGGAAAGTAAAAATCTGATGTGGGCAGCACATGACTTTCCCTGCAGACTTATATCCACGTTCTCTTAATTTTAATTACATTTAATTCACTTTTAATTCAATTTTTGTTCTCATTTGATAACTGGACTTATTTTCAAAGGTGGCGTAGAGAAAATACGAAAAAACTAAAATATCTCGAGAACGGCTAGACCTAGTGTAATGGGATTGGTCTTATTATTTGCTTTGTTAACAATTACGTATTAAACAAGCATTTAATGGAGATATTTGAGCATACGTAATTTTTTATTTTAGATTTTGGGGGGCCATTTTGAAAAAAATAGCAGGTTATTTTTTTTCGAATCGTAATCAGCATCAGAGTGTCCCACAAGTGACTTATCAACTGAATTTTGTGAAATTCGGTCCATTAGTTTTTCAGCTAGAGTGGATACAAACTTTTGCGGGCTATTTAGCAAAAAAAGGCGGGTTCTTTTATCCCGAATCGTACCCAAAACTAATCAACACCAGATTCGCCCACAAGTGACTTACGTACCAAATTTTATGAAATTCGGTCCATTAGTATTTGAGTTAAAATGGATATACAAAATCTGCACAGACAGACAGACAGACACACACACAGACGTCATGCTAAAAAGAGTTGTTTCGTATTCTAGAGGTTTCGAAACGTGTAGATCCGTCGAAAACTCGAGTTGCGATTTTCGGCATGATTCCAATATTTCCCCTATACATTACCATGTATTGCATGGAAAGTAAAAATCTGATGTGGGCAGCACACGACTTTCCCTGCAGACTTATATACACGTTCTCTTTATTTTAATTAAATTTAATTCACTAGTAATTCAATTTTTTTTTTAATTTTTATTAATGAAATTCCCCGGATTTTTAAAACGGCTAAATGTCTTATTTTGCAGACGATTTGAAGCTTTATATGAAAATCAACTCATTAACTGATTGTGAACTGATGCAGAGAGATCCAGATGAACTGTATAACAGGTCTGTACTAAATAAACTCCATTTAAATATTTCTAAATGCTATGTTATGAGCATTGCTAGGATCCATAATATTCTTAATTACAATTATATTTTAAATAATTCATCTCTATCTCGATGTACTCATATTATGGATTTAGGTGTCACTTTCGCGATGATACTTTTAACTTTCAGAGACATATCGATAATATTATTAAAAGAGCCTACCAAAGACTTGCTTTCACCTTAAGACGATCTCGTGATTTTGCCAGTTCTGATACGATTATTTGTATTTACAATACCCTTATTAAACCAATCTTGGAATATTGTGCAATGATTTGGGACCCTGTTTGCAATCTGCATTCTCAACGGATAAAAATCGTGCAAAATAAACTATTACGTACTATTGATTACAGATTGACTGGCTATTATCCTTATGATATGCATACAAGGGAACTCAGACAGAAATATAGTTTAATGTCTCTTAAAAAAAGAAGAAGCTGGTCCTGCCTCTTGTTTTATTATAAGGTTTTAAATAATACTATTGATTGGCCTATTTTACTTTCTTGCCTGGAATTCCACATACCTGTCAATGATACCAGGAAAAAAACTCTTTTTCACAATACTACTGTTAAACACAACTACATTAAATGCTATTCTATCTATAAATTTGTGGATCTATATAATACCTATTGTGCTGATATTGATATATTTAACTTGACTCCTGCCTGTTTTAAGAAAGCCTGTTTCAATGCGCTGGACATGTTTACTAATTAGTATTCTTGTATCCTATGTTCTGTACTTTTTAATTTCTTGTGTGGCTACTGTAACTGGATTTCATCTGTAGGTGCCACGTAAATTGAATAAAATAAAATAAAATAAAAATAAATTTTCGTTCGCATTTGTTATTATTTATTATTATTTGTTATTATTATTACGATTATTATTTATTATTATTATTATTATTTATTATTATTAGTATTATTATTATTATTATTATTATTATTATTTATTATTATTATTATTAGTAGTAGTAGTAGTACTTATTTATATTATTATTATTATTATTATTATTATTTACTATTATTATTATTATTATTACTATTATTATTTATTATTAATATTATTATTGTTATTATTATTATTTATTATTATTATTATTTATTATTATTATTATTTATTATTAATATTATTATTATTATTTATTATTATTACTAGCCGCCTTTGGCGACCAGCCTGTTCGCTACCCTTGAAAATTCTGACCGTGGAAAACTCGTTGGCGCGACCTACCAGAAAGGTGTAAGGTAACTGCTTGGAAGGCCAAGAAGTGCCACACAATTTAGACCGGAACCCAATGGGGGAGGCATCCAAAGAGACCGTACCCTCCTTCCCCTACCACAAACCTCTCGGAAGGACTTGCAGTCCCACACGTTTAACGTGATCGTACTCCGCGTGAACACGGCTGCAGTTTTGGCAATGGCGGGAATCGAACCCGGGCCTACCGAGTGGAATTCCCGCGCGCTAACCACTGGGCTACCGTGCCATCCGCGACAATCTCCATAACTTTATTTTTATTCGGCAATTTTGGGAATCGAACCCGGGCCTACCAAATGCAAATCCCGCGCACTAACCACTGGGGTACTTCACCCTCCGCGATATTCTTCATAACTTTCTTTTTATTCACCCAATTTAGACCGGAACCAAGTGGGAGAAGCATCCACAGGGACCGTACCCTTCTTCCCCTACCACCAACCTCTCGGAAGGACTTACAGACCCACATGTTTAACGTGATCGTACTCCGCGTAAACACGGCGGCAATTTTGGGAATCGAACCCGGGCCTACCGAGTGCAATTTCCGCCGCGCGCTAACCATTGGGCTACTTTGCCCTACGCGACAATCTCCATAACTTTGTTTTTATTCATCCAATTTAGACCGTACCCTCCTTCCCCTACCACCAACTTCTCGGAAGGACTCACGGACCCACATGTTTAACGTGATCGTACTCCGCGTAAACACGGCGGCAATTTTGGGAATCGAACCCGGGCCTACTGAGTGCAATTCCCGCGCGCTAACCACTGGGCTTCTTCGCCCCCAGCGACTATCTCCATAACATTCTTTTTATTTACCCAATTTAGAACGGAACCCAGTGGGAGAGGCATCCACAGGGACCGTACCCTCCTTCCCCTACCACCAACCTCTCGGAAGGACTTCCGGACCCACATGTTTATCGTGATCGTACTCCGCGTGAACACGGCGGCAGTTTTGGAAGTGGCGGGAATCGAACCCGGGCCTACCGAGTGCAATTCCTGAGCGCTAACCACTGGGCTGCCTCGCCCTCCGCAACTTTCTTTATATTCACCCAATTTAGACGGGAACCCTGTGAGGGGAGGCCGTCCCAATCTCTTGTGTTGATATGACGTCCTTTTTTGAGCTCTTCCGTTTTCGTTTCGTAATCGCGTAAATTTTTATGTTGAGAAATTTAAAGTTGTGAATCAACAATGTCCTACCCAAGAGCTACAATCTGATACCTTGTTTTCCGAAAAATGCCTCGCCAGTGGTGAGCTACCGTTTGTTTTGTTTTCAAATTGTTCTAAATGTTCATCGAAACCATTGTAATGGGAATTCTGAAGATAGTGACAAAATCGGTCACTGAATACATCTATAAAACCAGTTAAATATGATAATTTTGTTATTACAAGTACATATATATAATAATCTATATCTTTACTATGTTTATTGAATGTATTTTTAAACCCTGGATCAGTTTTTTAATGTGTAAACTTAGTTTTAAAATCCCATGTTTTCCTATCATTGCAATGATCTACATGTACTACTGCGAATCCCCCCTTTGAATTGACAATGTATCTATCCCATGACACTAGCAGTGCACACACCTGGCATAAAATGGAAAATACCACCTCTACATACGTTCAGCTGTCATCTTCTTCACTCGTTTGGAAAAATTATTCCTCTTCTCAGTTTTTCCCATGTTATTTTCGTTTTTTAATTTTAATTTTTGTTTAAATTTATTAAATCCTTATCGGTTCGACACATTGAGTCTGATTGCCAATACCTAAATGTTAAAAAAGTTTGAAAACTCTAGCACTACGACCTTAAATAATCTTTTGTGGCAACAAAACTGACATTTTTAACCTGAAAACCTAGCCTGAAATTTATTCATAGCCTACCTTATAATCACTGGAAAATTATCTTCCCACAGCATTTCTCATTTCAGCTTCATGGCGCATCATTTTCCTTTTTTGCTTGTCGTACCTATCCCTTTTTTCAAATGTTATTTTTAAAATGTTTAATGATTTTTTTTTCACAGCATTTATTATCTATTGAATTATATTTACAAACTTTGAAATAAATATACATATAATGGAATATTCTCCATCATCCATGGACTTTCCCAACCTTCCTCCTGTGGTTCTACTCACTCCAAAAATACCAACCTCTAAATCAACAAAACTTTCAAAAATGCCAGCTCGAGAGATTATTCGACAGACTTCATCAGACATAACAACCGACGCTGCTTTGCCAGTCGTTCAATCTCCCCTACCATCTACATCAGCAAATTGTTCAGACAAAGAAACCACGGATACCACACCATCAGTTACCACATCTTCTAATAAAACATCTCCTGAGCTTCAACTGAAACCTCCTCGTAACCTCTCCAATCTGACCAAACTCCAACCCACGGTCAAATTTGTGGATTTCAAGTCCTCAACTTCAAACCTCTCATACTCCGATGTTGCTGCTGGTTCCCCTTCAATATTTTTTCCTTTCATCTCTTCAATTTCAGCTCCTTCTATTACACCTTCTAAAACCCAGTTTACACTGTTCTCTCATCCCAAAAAGGATGACAAAAAGCTGAAATCTTCTTCACAACTTATCATAACTACTAATGAAGATTCAACCCAAGATCAACATCAACAAACTCAATCACCACTACCTATATTGCCACGAGAAGAAACTGACGACGACATTTCAATTGCAACTACGGAACTTATGGATGATAACACTGATTACAGAAACTGCTTCCTGTTAAAGGTCCAGAGATTCTCTAACCAAATATCAAACTACCTTACAAGATATGTGAAGCCAAATGCAACTCAGACCAAGTATTTTAATGAGAAGATGCAGACACTCAGAGACTCTTGTCTCCTCTTTGAAAAACAGATCCAGGATCCTCCTCCAACTCTCAATCCAGATTCCTCCAATATAATCAAAGACTTGAAGACCTCATTTGACCATAGCATTTCTAACCTTCATGAATCCATTGACCACAGCCTACAAAATTTTTCTCTCAACCTTTCCCATGATTTACCAACTATGATCAATGAATCTGTCAAGAAACACCTGTCAGAACTTTCTTCATCTGGCCTCCTCCCATCTGCAACCTCTTCCACAAAAATGCCTTCAACTAAACCATCTTTTGCAACAATATTACTAAAGGGAAAAGACCGTGCCAGGAATAACATACAACTTAAAGAGGATCTACGCCTACTTAAATGTCCTCCAGAAGCATGCATAAAGAATGTCTCCACATTAAGCAACGGTACTTTGAAAATTACATGCCAGAACAGCGATGTTGATGCCCTACTACCTAAATTTATCAATTCAGATATTGGGGACAAATTTAACATACAAAAACCACCACCAAGAACCCAAACCTTGATTATGTTTAATGTTCCGGAACCTTTTACAGCGGAAAATGTTAAACAGCTCATTCTACGTAGCCTCCCAGGCGATAGTACACAAGAACTACGGATTATACGCAACTTCAAAAGCAGAACAGGAAGCCTGAACTGGGTCTTCCTTGTTGACTTTGCTTCAGCCAAACTGCTTCTGGACCTGGGAAAGGTCTACCACCATTTCCATTATTTTCAGATAAAACGTTACATCGCCTTGCAAATCTGTTACCGTTGTCAAGGTTTCGGACATACTGCCAATTACTGCACTCGGACGGCTGGCAACTGCAGTAATTGCACCAAATCTGGTCACAACTTTAAAAACTGCCCTTCAACCAAAACAGTCTGTGTAAACTGTAACACGGCAATTCATGACGAACCGGATCTTGGCTGGAGAACGGATCATAATGCGAGGGACCGCTCTCGCTGTAAGGCAATGCAAAGAGAACTTTCTCGGATTCGAGAATTGCAGCGTAAGGGATAGGTGAACTATTACTTATCTTCTTTGACTGTCTCATCTTGCTTATTTTCATGTTTTGCAATGTGTTTGCTTTCCGTGTCTTGCTCTATGTGTGTTTTTGTATTGCATCCTATCGTATTGTAAATAATTTTGTGCTTTTATCATCATGTTCCCATTGTTTTTCCTGTGATGCTCCCCTCTCCCTGCTTGCCCCCTTCCCCTTATCAACTCTCTGGCATTGATTATTACCATGGTACTTACAGCTCTGCAAATCAACGCTAACCACTCTCTAGCAGCACATAACCATCTGTTGCAATTCGCTATTGAAAAGAATTTTGATTTTATTGGGCTACAAGAGCCATATATATCTTCAGTTAATATACTTTCTCCCCCCAAGGGCATTAAACAATATTTTTCTCTCTCTAAAAAAGCCGGAATTATTATCATTAATGAAAATTTAAAATCAGTGCTTAAATACCAATCAGAATCCTTTGTTCTTGTTGAACTCCTACTCCCTGATGGTCTCTCACTTAACTTAATTTCCCTTTATTTTCCCCCTCATGACTCCGTCCCTGATCTACTTCTGGAATTCTCCTCCTTGGATATTTTATCTTCACACTTTTTAATTTTGGGTGATTTCAATGCCAGGGCCTTGATGTGGGGATACTCTTTTATTGATCACCGGGGTTACAATATTATTGACTTTTGTCTCGCAAATAACTTAATAGTGGTTAATGACCCTAAACGTGGTCCAACATTCTGCTCTCATTCAGGCAAAGGTTTCCCTGATTTGACTCTTGTTTCTTTTGGTTTCTTTGACTATATTCAAAATTGGGAGATTCTCTCGAATGACTCATTTAGTGACCACAAATTCATCAAAATAACTTTCAACCTTGACCCTCCCTCCTGTACTAACTTTTATTTAAAAACCAATTATAAACTTGGCAAATTTATCCATAACTTTAAATCTTACATTCCTCATTTATCCTCTGAAATTGACAAAATCACAGACCCCCTTTCCCTTGACCTTTTTATCCAAGAACTTATTGAAATCACCTCCTCCTGTGCATTTAAACACATTAAAAAGAAAAAAGCTACTAAACGTCCAAAACTCCTCTGGTGGAACAATGAATTGGCAAAATTCAGAAATTTTGATACTGCACTCTCCAAGAGAGTCAAATCACTCGAGAGAATCTCCGCTCCTACAGAAGAAATTTCTGAGGCAAAGATTAAATATAAGTTGAACCGTGCAAAATTCAAAAAACTCTTAAACAAGGCCAAAAGGGACTCCTGGAACAAATTTTGTACTAACTGCTCTTCTAAATTCGGTTCACAATTTAAATTTGCTTTTCAAAAGGTTAACAAATTTAATAACATTAATATACAATTTCCTGACGAAATAAACCTCGATTATGGTTCAAAAATTCAACGTCTTTTGGACCACACTTTTAAAAATGATAGCACTTTCACGGGTTTTCCCCTTTTGAATACCTCTCCTGAGGGTCTGGGTCTCGTCTCTGATGAAGAGCTCTCACTGGTTTTTAACAATCTCCCTAACGGCAAATCCCCGGGTCTTGACCTCTTAGACTTCAATATTTGGAAATCTTTACAAAAAACCTTCCCATTTATCTTCACAAAAATTTTTAACTTAAGTTTTCAATTTTGCTACTTTCCTAATTGTCTTAGAAACGCTAAAGTCCTCTTCTTAAACAAACCGGGCAAAGACCCTTCACTCCTTGCATCTTATTGCCCAATATGCCTACTACCCACCCTTGGTAAAATTATAGAAAAACTGTTTATTAATAAATTGAACCACTGGCTTGTCACCAGTGAGGCTCTTCATCCTTTACAATTCGGTTTCAGAGAACTTACAAGCTGCGAAGACGCAACGATCAGACTAGTCAACACTATCAAAAACTTTAAACCAGGTAACTTTGTCTCCCTCACCACGGTGGACATCTGCGGGGCCTTTGATTCACTAAACTGGAACATCCTACCTCTTGCCCTTCAGGCTATTGCTCTTCCCCCTGTTTTTCAAAAATTTATATTTTCATATTTAGACTCCCGCCAAATCTCCTACTCAGATGGTATACATACTACAACAAAAAATATTACATCCGGTGCTCCACAGGGATCTGTTCTTTCCCCTGTGTTATGGAACATTTATTTCAATAAGATTCTCCTTTTAAATAATGACAACTTTTATTTACAGGCCTTTGCGGATGATCTCGCCGTGGTGACAAAAGGTGACTCCCTTTCTGCAGTTACTTTACAAACCAATTTGATTCTAACCATGATTTCTGCCTCTCTAGATTCTCTTCATCTCAAATCTTCCCCTGAAAAGTCACACTGTATTATTTTTAATAAGACCCGTTCGAAGCGCCGTCAAAACCCTCGAATCAAACTTTATAATAAACCCATTAAAATAACTCGACACCTTAAATACCTTGGAATCCTGATAGACGACAACCTTACATGGAGCCCTCATATTTTTTACCTCAAAGAGAAATGCTTTAAGCTCTCTTCTACTTTTGGGAAAATCTCGGGTAATAACTGGGGTATTAATAAAGCATTACTAAAAATCTGGTACTTGGCAGTGATAGAAAAGATTATTACATATGGCTCTGGGGTTTGGGGGGGTAACTTAACTGGGGAACAAACCAATAAACTTCTCTCTCTACAGAGGATTTTCCTTTTGAAAATTGCAAACGGATTTAGAACAACTTCAAGCATTTCCCTTTACTCTATTACAGGTATCCCACCCATCAACCTTGTTATACTTAATTTACACAAAAAATTTAACTTCTGGAGAAATCGTATTGACCTCTTTCAAGATCCTTCCCTCCCACCCCCGTCCCTTTTTGATTCCAACTTCCCTCCTTCCCTTGTACCTCCCTCTCATCGCATTATTAATCTACCTGTTTCTGATCCCTCCACCTTCTCGGATATTAATATTTTTACTGACGGATCCAAATTTAACAACAACACAGGATTCTCCATTTGTATATACAATAAGGACACCCTGGAAGAAACACACCTTTTTAAACTTGAAGCTGGGAATACAGTCTTTCAGGCTGAAATCTCTGCCATCAAATTTGCCATGCAATGGGCACTTGACAAAAACCTAAAAGTTAATATATTTACTGACAGCTTATCTTCCATCTTGGCGCTAAAATCAAATAAAAATAAATCTAAATACCTTCATGATCTAAAACTTATTGCTCTTTCGGCTTCGAAATTCATCAATCTTCAATGGGTTAAGGCCCACGCAGGTACATTGGGAAATGAAGTCGCGGACGCCCTTGCCAAAACGGCAACTACTTCTGGCACTCCCCTTTTGGTCCCCTTTCCATATTCTTTTCTTTCCCACTCCTGTAAAACATTCCTACTTCACTCCTGGCAATCTGAACTTAACACATATAGATCACCACGCACCCACGACCCTACTCGTGTCCTATCCTTTCTCCCCTTGGTTAACCCCCGTTTCCAAATTTTTAACAAATTTATTATATACTTTATTACCGGTCATGGACCATTCCTTGACTACCTCTTTTACTTTAAGCTTAAATCTACATCAAACTGTCCCTGCAACGCCTATGGTGATGCAGATCATTATATTTTCTCCTGCCCCTTTACAAAAGACTCCCACCTGAAAAAACCTCCCCAAGGATTCTCAGCGACTTAGTTTTCCAATGTTTGCACAAACAAGATACTGTTAAATCGACTGAAAGACTGTATTCTCGGGGCTAGAGAGATTACCAATAGGGTCCGATGACTGGTCTGATCGTTAATCTGCTTTCAATGTCTGTGATCAATAATCTCACCCCTTTTACACTTTTTCTGATCCAGGGGTTGTGATTTGATTTTGCTTTATTTTGTTCTTTGCTGTCCTTGTCCCGGTTTATTGTCGGTCGTGCAACTCATTTTATGATCCCTGATTGCACTTCTCCCTGTTTTGTGACCTTGTCCCGTTCTGTCCCGTCTCTTTTGTCGGTCGTGCAACTCATTATATGATTCCTGCTTGCACTTCTCCCTAAATAATTTCGTTATATTTCTGTTGAGTGATTTTATGTTTGTGTAACGTCTACCCACCGATTATAGTTGTTTAACTTCAGAACATCTTGTCAAGTTACAACATGTCAAATCAATGAAAATGTTATCAACCATCTGAATATACAGCGCTTGTAAACAGCTGTATCATTGTTACCCTAGCCTAAAATGTTGTAACCTCCCTTTCTTAAGATAAAATAAACACAGGTGTTGGTTGCCCCGGGAAGACGTAGGGTACCTGGCGGACGGCCTCCGCTTACCAAAATCTTCCCGACCATTCGCTATGCTGCTCTAAGTCCTAGGACGAGCCGGATGGTCTGGGCTTTCGGGAACCCTGTGAGGGAGGCATCCACAGGGACCGTACCCTCCTTCCCCTACCACCAACCTCTCGGAAGGACTTCCGGACCCACATGTTTATCGTGATCGTACTCCGCGTGAACACGGCGGCAGTTTTGGAAGTGGCGGGAATCGAACCCGGGCCTACCGAGTGCAATTCCTGAGCGCTAACCACTGGGCTGCCTCGCCCTCCGCAACTTTCTTTATATTCACCCAATTCAGACGCGAACCCTGTGAAGGAGGCATCCACAGGGACCGTACCCTCCTTCCCCTACCACCAACCTCTCGGAAGGACTTACGGGCCCACATGTTTAACGTGATCGTATTCCGCGTGAACACTTCGGCAGTTTTGGCAGTGGCGGGAATCGTACCCGGCCCTACCGCTAACTTCCCGCGCGCTAATTTACAATTTAAAATGACCATATGCTCTCTAAGCTCTTAATTCCATCATCCTCATTCCATTGTTCCATCATTTAAAATATCCATAAAATTTAAATATCCATCGTTCCATCATTTAAAATATCCATAAAATTAAAATATCCATCATTCCATCATTTAAAATATCCATAAAATTAAAATATCCATTTAAAAAATCCATATCGTTCCATCATTTAAAATATAAATATAATAATTTCTACAGTGCATATGTTAAGCTCTTATTTCATTTAAAATCGGAAGCGCGAGAAACGGAAAGTAAAAACTAATTCGGTTTCTTATTGTCCCACCCATCGCTATGCATATACAGAACCGTGACGTCACCTCCACCTTGACGTCCCCACCCACCACCTTCCCTGCTTCAGCGGGGGAGAAACGAAGCGTCACGCCGAGCGGAACGGCGAGAAATTTAAAATCATGACGTCTTTAAAATTGCGATCCTGAAGGCAATTTTCATTATTTCTGGACCAGATTACACTTGTAAGAATGCCAGATGTTTGACCTTTTTGACCGTGAGATGTAAATTATTAGTCGAAATTATGAGTACTTTTCACGATGCGAGAATTTAAAAACCAAAAATCGTTTTCTTGAGCAAAAAGTGACTTTTGTTTTAAAATCTTTAAAAAATATTAGAAATCGAAATTCAGATTTGAAATTGATATATTTTTACTCGAAATTCTCTGCTCTTTCCGATGGTGTAATTTGTTTTTTTCTACGATGTCTGGATCGTGGAGAAAAAAGGGCAAAAAACGGTCGAAATCGCATAAAACATTAAATAAATAAAAAAATAATTAAAATTTTAAAAATCGGTTTTCACGTGTCCCCTTCCCTCCCCCCCCGGGTCTCCGATTGCCAAATTTCGTAGCTCTCCGACGCGCGGTCGCGAAACGTATAGTGTATAAGACAGACAGACACACACACACACACAGACATTGCCTTTTATTATTTACTAGCCGCCTTTGGCGACCAGCCTGTTCGCTACCCTTGAAAATTCTGACCGTGGCAAATTCTAACCGTGGCACACTCGCTGGCGCGACCTACCAGAAGGAACGACGTACCAGGAAGTGCCACCCAATTTAGACAGGAACTCAGTGGGGGAGGCATCCACAGGGACCGTACCCTCCTTCCCCTACCACCAACCTCTCGGAAGGACTTACGGTCCCGCATGTTTAACGTGATCGTACTCCGCCTGAACACGGCGGCAGTTTTGGCAGTGGCGGGAATCGAACCCGGACCTACCTAGTGCAAATCCCGCGCGCTAACCACTGGGCTACCGCGCCCTCCGCGACAATCTCCATAACCTTCTTTTTATTCACCCAATTTAGACCGGAACCCAGTAGGGGAGGCATCCACAGGGTCCGTACCCTCCTTCCTCTACCAACAACCTCTCGGAAGGACTTACGGATCCACATGTTTAACGTGATCGTACTCCGCGTGAAAATGGCAGCAGTTTTGGCAGTGGCGGCAATCGAACCCTAGCCTACCGAGTGCAATTCCCGCGCGCCAACCACTGGGCTACCGCGCCCTCCGCGACAATCTCCATAACCTTCTTTTTATTCACCCAATTTAGACCGGAACCCAGTGGGAAAGTCATCCACAGGGTGCGTACCCTCCTTCCTCTACCACCAACCTCTCGGAAGGACTTACGGACCCACATGTTTAACGTGATCGTACTCCGCGTGAACACGGCAGCAGTTTTGTCAGTGGAGGGAATCGAACCCGGGCCTACCGAGTGAAATTCCCGCACGCTAACCACTGGGCTACCGCGCCCTCCGCGACAATCTCCATAACTTTCTTTTTATTCACCCAATTTGGACCAGGACCCAGTGGGGGAGGCATCCACAGAGACCGTACCCTCCTTTCCCTGCCACCAACCTCTCGGAAGGAATTATCGACCCATATGTTTAAGGTGATCGTACTCCGCATCAGTGGCGGGAATCGAACCCAGGCCTACCGAGTGCAATTCTCGCGCGCTAATTTAAATTTATAACGACCATATGCTAGGCTCTTAATTCCACCATCCTCGTTCCATCGTTCCATCATTTAAAATAGCCATAAAATTAAAATATCCATTTAAAATATCTATAAATTAAAATATCCATAAATTAAAATATCCATTTAAAATAAAAAAAATCAACCATATCGTTCCACCAATCCATAAATATAATAATTTCAAATACATCACCACAATTCAAACCACCATAATTCAATCATTTAAATTATTTAAAATATCCATTTAAAAATATCCATTTAAAATATCATATAAATATAATAATTTCGCCCGATGTATACAACACTTATGCTCCTAATTCAGTTAAAACCGAAAGCGCGGTCTCCATGGAGACGGGGAAGAAACTAATGCGGATGGGGGGAAAATGCCGTTGAGAAACTGAGCCGGTAGCCGACAAATTTAAAATCATGGCGTCTTTAAAATTGCCATCCTGAAGGCAATTTTCATTATTTCTGGACCAGATTGGACTTGTAAGAATGCCAGATGTTTGACCTTTCTGAAAATGTAAATTATTAGTCGAAATTATGAGTACTTTTCACGATGCGAGAATTTAAAAACCAAAAATCGTTTTCTTGAGCAAAAAGTGACTTTTGTTTTAAAATCTTTAAAAAATATTAGAAATCGAAATTCAGATTTGAAATTGATATATTTTTACTCGAAATTCTCTGCTCTTTCTGATGGTGTCATTTATTTTTTTCTACGATGTCTAGATCGTGGAGAAAAAAGGGCAAAAAACGGTCGAAATCGCATAAAACATTAAATAAATAAAAAAATAATTAAAATTTTAAAAATCGGTTTTCATGTGTCCCCTTCCCTCCCCCCCGGGTCTCCGATTGCCAAATTTCGTAGCTCTCCGACGCGCGGTCGCGAAACGTATAGTGTATAAGACAGACAGACAGACAGACACACACACACACAGACATTGCCTTTTATTATTTACTAGCCGCCTTTGGCGACCAGCCTGTTCGCTACCCTTGAAAATTCTGACCGTGGCAAACTCGTTGGCGCGACCTACCAGAAAGGTGTAAGGTAACTGCTTGGAAGGCCAGGAAGTGCCACACAATTTAGACCGGAACCCAATGGGGGAGGCATCCAAAGAGACCGTACCCTCCTTCCCCTACCACAAACCTCTCGGAAGGACTTGCAGTCCCACACGTTTAACGTGATCGTACTCCGCGTGAACACGGCTGCAGTTTTGGCAATGGCGGGAATCGAACCCGGGCCTACCGAGTGAAATTCCCGCGCGCTAACCACTGGGCTACCGTGCCATCCGCGACAATCTCCATAACTTTATTTTTATTCGGCAATTTTGGGAATCGACCCCGGGCCTACCAAGTGCAAATCCCGCGCACTAACCACTGGGGTACTTCACCCTCCGCGATATTCTTCATAACTTTCTTTTTATTCACCCAATTTAGACCGGAACCAAGTGGGAGAAGCATCCACAGGGACCGTACCCTTCTTCCCCTACCACCAACCTCTCGGAAGGACTTACAGACCCACATGTTTAACGTGATCGTACTCCGCGTAAACACGGCGGCAATTTTGGGAATCGAACCCGGGCCTACCGAGTGCAATTTCCGCGCGCTAACCATTGGGCTACTTTGCCCTACGCGACAATCTCCATAACTTTCTTTTTATTCATCCAATTTAGACCGTACCCTCCTTCCCCTACCACCAACTTCTCGGAAGGACTCACGGACCCACATGTTTAACGTGATCGTACTCCGCGTAAACACGGCGGCAATTTTGGGAATCGAACCCGGGCCTACTGAGTGCAATTCCCGCGCGCTAACCACTGGGCTTCTTCGCCCCCAGCGACTATCTCCATAACATTCTTTTTATTTACCCAATTTAGAACGGAACCCAGTGGGAGAGGCATCCACAGGGACCGTACCCTCCTTCCCCTACCACCAACCTCTCGGAAGGACTTCCGGACCCACATGTTTATCGTGATCGTACTCCGCGTGAACACGGCGGCAGTTTTGGAAGTGGCGGGAATCGAACCCGGGCCTACCGAGTGCAATTCCTGAGCGCTAACCACTGGGCTGCCTCGCCCTCCGCAACTTTCTTTATATTCACCCAATTTAGACGGGAACCCTGTGAGGGAGGCATCCACAGGGACCGTACCCTCCTTCCCCTACCACCAACCTCTCGGAAGGACTTCCGGACCCACATGTTTATCGTGATCGTACTCCGCGTGAACACGGCGGCAGTTTTGGAAGTGTCGGGAATCGAACCCGGGCCTACCGAGTGCAATTCCTGAGCGCTAACCACTGGACTGCCTCGCCCTCCGCAACTTTCTTTATATTCACCCAATTTAGACGGGAACCCTGTGAAGGAAGCATCCACAGGGACCGTACCCTCCTTCCCCTACCACCAACCTCTCGGAAGGACTTACGGGCCCACATGTTTAACGTGATCGTATTCCGCGTGAACACTTCGGCAGTTTTGGCAGTGGCGGGAATCGTACCCGGGCCTACCGCTAACTTCCCCCGCGCTAATTTACAATTTAAAATGACCATATGCTCTCTAAGCTCTTAATTCCATCATCCTCATTCCATTGTTCCATCATTTAAAATATCCATAAAATTTAAATATCCATCGTTCCATCATTTAAAATATCCATAAAATTAAAATATCCATCGTTCCATCATTTAAAATATCCATAAAATTAAAATATCCATTTAAAAAATCCATATCGTTCCATCATTTAAAATATAAATATAATAATTTCTACAGTGCATATGTTAAGCTCTTATGTCATTTAAAATCGGAAGCGCGGGAAACGGAAAGTAAAAACTAATTCGGTTTCTTATTGTCCCACCCATCGCTATACATATACAGAACCGTGACGTCACCTCCACCTTGACGTCCCCACCCACCACCTTCCCTGCTTCAGCGGGGGAGATTACGAAGCGTCACGCCGAGCGGAACGGCGAGAAATTTAAAATCATGACGTCTTTAAAATTGCGATCCTGAAGGCAATTTTCATTATTTCTGGACCAGATTAGACTTGTAAGAATGCCAGATGTTTGACCTTTCTGAAAATGTAAATTATTAGTCGAAATTATGAGTACTTTTCACGATGCGAGAATTTAAAAACCAAAAATCGTTTTCTTGAGCAAAAAGTGACTTTTGTTTTAAAATCTTTAAAAAATATTAGAAATCGAAATTCAGATTTGAAATTGATATATTTTTACTCAAAATTCTCTGCTCTTTCCGATGGTGTAATTTGTTTTTTTCTACGATGTCTGGATCGTGGAGAAAAAAGGGCAAAAAACGGTCGAAATCGCATAAAACATTAAATAAATAAAAAAATAATTAAAATTTTCAAAATCGGTTTTCACGTGTCCCCTTCCCTCCCCCCCGGGTCTCCGATTGCCAAATTTCGTAGCTCTCCGACGCGCGGTCGCGAAACGTATAGTGTATAAGACAGACAGACAGACAGACAGACACACACACACACACACAGACATTGCCATTTATTATTTAAGACTAGCCGCCTTTGGCGACCAGCCTGTTCGCTACCCTTGAAAATTCTGACCGTGGCAAACTCGTTGGCGCGACCTACCAGAAAGGTGTAAGGTAACTGCTTGGAAGGCCAGGAAGTGCCACACAATTTAGACCGGAACCCAATGGGGGAGGCATCCAAAGAGACCGTACCCTCCTTCCCCTACCACAAACCTCTCGGAAGGACTTGCAGTCCCACACGTTTAACGTGATCGTACTCCGCGTGAACACGGCTGCAGTTTTGGCAATGGCGGGAATCGAACCCGGGCCTACCGAGTGAAATTCCCGCGCGCTAACCACTGGGCTACCGTGCCATCCGCGACAATCTCCATAACTTTATTTTTATTCGGCAATTTTGGGAATCGAACCCGGGCCTACCAAGTGCAAATCCCGCGCACTAACCACTGGGGTACTTCACCCTCCGCGATATTCTTCATAACTTTCTTTTTATTCACCCAATTTAGACCGGAACCAAGTGGGAGAAGCATCCACAGGGACCGTACCCTTCTTCCCCTACCACCAACCTCTCGGAAGGACTTACAGACCCACATGTTTAACGTGATCGTACTCCGCGTAAACACGGCGGCAATTTTGGGAATCGAACCCGGGCCTACCGAGTGCAATTTCCGCGCGCTAACCATTGGGCTACTTTGCCCTACGCGACAATCTCCATAACTTTCTTTTTATTCATCCAATTTAGACCGTACCCTCCTTCCCCTACCACCAACTTCTCGGAAGGACTCACGGACCCACATGTTTAACGTGCTCGTACTCCGCGTAAACACGGCGGCAATTTTGGGAATCGAACCCGGGCCTGGTAACTGGTTGGACGGCCAGGATGTGCCACCCAATTTAGACTGGAACCCAGTGGGGGAGGCATCCACAGGGAACGTACCCTCCTTCCCCTACCACCAACCTCTCGGAAAAACATACGGACCCATATGTTTAACGTGATCGTACTCCATGTCAGTGGCGGAAATCGAACCCGGGCCTACCGCGTGCAATTCCCGCGCGCTAACCACTGGGCTACTTCGCCCTCCGCGACAATCTCCATAACTTTCTTTTTATTCACCCAATTTAGACCGTACCCTCCTTCCCCTACCACCAACCTCTCGGAAGGACTCACGAACCCACATGTTTAACGTGATCGTACTCTGCGTGAACGTGGCGTAAGTTTTGGCAGTGGCGGGAATCGAACCCGGGCCTACTGAGTGCAATTCCCGCGCGCTAACCACTGGGCTGCCGCGCCCTCCGCGACAATCTCTATAACTTTCTACATATTCACCCAATTTAGACGGGAACCCAGTGGGGGAGGCATCCACAGGGGCCGTATCCTCCTTCCCCTACCACCAACCTCTCGGAAGGACTTACGGACCCACATATTTAACGTGATCGTATTCCACGTAAACACGGCGGCAGTTTTGGCAGTGGCGGGAATCGAACCCGGGCCTACCGCTAACTTCCCGCGCGCTAATTTGCAATTTAAAATGACCATATGCATTATTCCATCATCCTCATTCCATTGTTTCATTGTTCCATCATTTAAAATATCCATAAAATTAAAATATCCATTTAAAATATCCAAAAGTTAAAATATACATTTAAAAAATCCAGATCGTCCCATCATTTAAAATATAAATATAATAATTTATATAGAGCAAAGGCACTCTATTCAGAACCTTGACGTCACCTCCACCTTGACGTCCCCACCCACCACCTTCCCTGCTTCAGCGGGGGAGAAACGAACGGAACGCCGAGAAATTTAAAATCATGACGTCTTTAAAATTGCGATCCTGAAGGCAATTTTCATTATTTCTGGACCAGATTAGACTTGTAAGAATGCCAGATATTTCAGCTTTCTAAAAATGTAAATTATTAGTCGAAATTATGAGTACTTTTTACTATGCGAGAATTTAAAAACCAAAAATCGTTTTTTTGAGCCAAAAGTGACTTTTGTTTTAAAATCTTTAAAAAATATTAGAAATCGAAATGGAGATTTGAAATTGATATATTTTTACTCGTAATTGTCTGCTCTTTCCGATGGTGTGAGTTGTTTTTTTCTACGACGTCTGGATCGTGGAGAAAAAAGGGCAAAAAAAGGTCGAAATCGCATAAAACATTAAATAAATAAAAAAATAATTAGAATTTTGAAAATCGGTTTTCACGTGTCCCCTTCCCTCCCCCCCAGGTCTCCGATTGCCAAATTTCGTAGCTCTCCGACGCGCGGTCGCGAAACGTATAGTGTATAATACAGACAGACACACACACACACACACACACACACAGACATTGCCTTTTATTATTTAAGATTAAGAAGATGACTTTTTGATAATTTTCTGAAAAATGTGCAATATCTCGAGAACGGTTCATATCAGCGTTCTAAAATTTATGTTAATCGTTTTCTAATGAAAAATTACATAAGAAATGTCTATTTGCGTAACTTTATTAGCGGTTTCGATTTTTTGACGATTTTTTCAAAATTTAACTCGAAAATTTAGGGGGGTTCTGAACATTCGATTACGTTTAAAAACAATAGGCTTCCAATGTTAACGGATTGTGATTTTTGTACCAAATTCCGTTCGAATCGGTCCATTCGTTCGTCAGTTATCGTCTCCACAGACTCACTGACACACACACACACATACTTTCACACACATATATTTTCACACACACACAGACATCACTTCAAAAATGTTTGATTCTTGATCAGGGATGCTTGAAACGTGCTCTTCCGTCGAAAACTCGAATTCGAATTTTCGACCCCGTCACAATACATTCCTTATACATTATGTATATAAGGAAAGTAATAAAGTATTTTCCAAGGACTATAGGAACCCTGAGAAATATAAAATTCGAATTTCCAGAAAATATTTGCGATTAAACATTATAATCTTGTTAATGTTTAAAAAAAGTGATATTTTTAAATAAAAGTGTACTGCTTTATAATATTTTTCTAAGGGAATGTATGCCACTGGTCTAGAGCGATTTTGAAGTACAGGTGGCAGAATCGTCCGTTTTTACTTTCTTTATATACATAATGTATAAGGAAAGTATTGTGACGGGGTCGAAAATTCGAATTCGAGTTTTCGACGGGAGAGCACGTTTCAAGCATCCCTGATCACGAATCGAACATTTTTGAAGTGATGTCTGTGTGTGTGTGAAAGTATGTGCGTGTGTGTGTATGTGTGTCAGTGAGCCTGTGGAGACGATAACTGACGAACAAATCGACAGATTCGAACGAAATTTGGTACAAAAATCACAATCCGTAAACACTGGAAGCCTATTGTTTTTATACGCAATCGAATGTTCAGAACCCCCCTAAATTTTCGAGTAAAATTTTGAAAAATCGTCAAAAAATCAAAACCGCTAGTAAAGTTACGGAAATAGACATTTCTTATGTAATTTTTTATTAGAAAACGATTGACAAATTTTAGAACGCTAACATGAACCGTTCTCGAGATATTGTATATTTTTCAAAAAAATTATCAGAAAATCATATAAAATAAAAAAAAAATATTTCCTATTGAGAAACATGTTCACTTTTCATATGTAATACCATGCGATAAATTGGGTGACATTATTCTCGTGGATCTAGCTCGTTCCATTCATGAAAAAAGGTACTTTGAGTAATACTTTTGTATTTGAACACCAATAGTCAATTATCTGCTGTAAGAAAAACTTATTTCTCCGTCCATAACGCTTGGCGAGATTTTGGCGACGAATTTGACGGAATGTCGCCAACTTGGCGACATTTTTAATTGTTGCCAAATGGATAAAAATAACGCTAAATCAGTGAACATGACGACTAAATGAAGAAAATTCAATATCTTAGAAAGAATATAAGTATCTACTATAAGAATAACATTTTTTTAACTGTAAAAGTAGTAAATTCATTGCATTATATAATGAAAGTCATGTGTTGCCCACATCAGATTTTTTAATATCCCATCCGATACGGTGTTATTCGATTAGGGTGAGAACGGCAGAAAATCTCAGATTCTTGTACCGATAGGGCGAGAATAACAGAAAAAGGAAATATTTTTTCTTCTTGTGCTGAGCTAATTTTGTATGTGATAGCAAAAGGTTTAAAATGAAAAAACAATGCAAATGTGCAGAAATTCAGATTCTGAAGTTATATAAGTAAAAACCACACAAAAATACATGAAATACAGGACAAATATAAAATATGTCATTTTTCCTAATTTAAAAAAATATTATATGTTGAAAATATAAAACTACTTACTGATACCAAGTTTAACTAAGTTAATAAAACTGATACCAAGTTTGGCAATGTACCCCCTCGGAGATAAAGTCCCCCCCCCCCCTCCGAAAGGGGTTAATGGCATCAATAGCGCAAAAATTGTATCGCGACTGTTTTTCACTACATTGATTGAAATTGTTTAGTGATCATTAAGTCCCAAATAACGACTTTTATGCATAATTATGTCAAATTTTGTCCTATGCTGCCATGCTAAGGAAATATAAAATTTTGAAGCTTTCAAAAAATTCTATCTAGGTCTAGATTTTACAATTACAAAGCTGGATATAAAGTTTCATGAAAATCCTTTAATATTTGTGGTAGCTATTGTGTACAGAAGAAATTGGTCACAGACAGACTGACATCACTCCTAAAATAGTCAAAATGTGTTCAGGCGGTCTTAACACATATATTGGTATCAAATTCTCTAAATTGAACATTTTGTTAACACAATACTTTCTCTACAGGGTGCCCCATAAAGATAGAAGCACGCTTTAATTCTTTACCTGTTAGAGATAAGTGGACAATGTAAATTGCAAAAATGTTGAAAGTAAGGAGGTAGGAAATAAGACTACGTTAATGAAATAGTCCTCCCATTATTTTTCAAAAAGTTACAATTTTTAAATTTTTATACGACACCCTTAGACAAACTGGGTCAATCAGAAAATCTTTATTTTTAATGCTACAAGATCATTAAAATAATAAACACATATTTGTATCTTTAAAATTGAGCGAGTTATATTTAATTGAAAATTGAACATTGTGAATGGGGACCATATATAAAATTAGAAATGTAAATTTGTGACATATCACAAAAAAAATAAAACTGGATATACATAGTGACCCAACAGCGTAGTGAGTACCACTGCTTTATACGATCTCTGTTTGTGTAATGCTTTATTTAGATGCATTTGTGATAAAAAATTTTGACACATATTAACGCATTTTTGATCTAAACAATTTTCATCCTCAATTTATTTATGATCCCTATTTTCACTGAGGAAATAACCTTTCACATAGTACGGAAAAGTGGCATAAGTTAGATTTTTTCCTTTATCACAATTCATTTGATTTTAAAGATACAGATATACAGGTTTTTTTAATGATCTTGTTGCATTAAAAATAAAAAATTTTTGATTCAGCAAATTTATCTAAGGGCCGTATAAAAATTTAAAAAGTATAACTTTTTGAAAATGAATGGGAGGACTATTTCATTAATGTAGTCTTATTTCCTACCTTACTTTCCACATTTTTGCAATTTACATTGCCCATTTATCTCCAGCAAGTAAAGAATTAAAGCGTGTTTCAATCTTTTTGGGACACCCTGTATATACTACATTCTATAATAGATAATAAAAGTGGCAGTATTACCAAAGAAGGATGCCTTTCATGGAGGGCTTTTTAGGGAGACTATGCCATATTTTACACACTAGAAAACTATATAAGCTATTAAAATAGGTAAAATAGGCAAGGATGTTCAGGGTCCTTGCATAACTAAATAACATGTTTTATCCCACTTAATTTAATAAAAATTTCTTGATAGAATTACTGAACTATTTAAAATTGCTGCTGCACAATTATCATATATTTTATGATATCACAAAAAATAGTAAGTCCTATTTGGGAGACCCTAATGAGGATTCATCTCAAGCCTCCTAAATTGTTAATCTGTCACTACCCTTGATTTTTACAAGCCACCGGTTGAAAATCTCTGTTTCAGAAATGGAGCCCTGAAAATTTGCGATAAAAAATGTTAAATGCTCTATTTATCACAAGTTAGACAAAACTAACATAAATGAAAATACAAAAGTAGATTTTAGTTCATTTCTTCAAACATTTATTTCGATTGCATAACATGCTGTTACAAATGAGTGTGTAAAGCAAAACATATATAAATTTGATTCTCAACAACAGTATACATCCTTTATAAAAATTCTTATATAAAATCAGTATTAAAAAATTCTATAGGTTTCATTTAACAATCACGTATTCATTTATATAAAGTGGTCTGATTTATAAAGGAATGATAAAAATATTCTTATAATCAACTACGGTTTTGTACAGACTAGTAACATTTAACATTTATATAGAATAAAATCAAGTACTTTTCACTTTATATATAAAAAATTCTATAAAATTTGAGAAACTTTAATGCATTATATAATTCTTGTTAAATATTGAAGAATAGAAAGAATTACCCAGAATGGCCTGGGTCCTAAATAAGCACCTGATATTTTAAATAATACCACTCAGTTTCCAAATCGCCAAATCAGTTTCAATTCAAATTACCACAAAATGCAAAATCCTTAAGTACAAAAAAAAAAAAACCACGCCACAAACATGAAAGCTAAAATATATATATATATATATATATATACTCTAAAAGGATTCCCTTAAGAGTGACTTAAAATCTGTTGTCAGGATCGAAATCTTATAGGTTTGCTCGCTTTAATGACAAAAAAAAAAAAAAAATTACTTATGAAAACAGAAAAATGTATTTTGTTAGAAAGTGAAGATATGCACCCAATTTCTTGCCAAGATAGAGTTGTGCAAATCTTAACTTTTCAGATACAATGAAAAAAAGTAACACATCACCTAAAAAATACAAATTTCGATGTATTTTTAAAATAAATTAATATGAAGGAATTGTTCTACAGGTGCGGTTCAAACAGTGTTGAAAAGAATTCAATCTTTCTGATGATGTCAAGATAGAAACTATGTGATAATATTTTCGATAGCTAAGAAACCAATTTGTGTGACTATCGCTCAAAATTGCATTAAAACATAAAAGAACTGACAAACTTATTTGAATTCTTAAAAAATATCGCAGTAGTGCAGCACCTTCCCTGGACCTAAAGTACCAGTGTGTCAAATTTCATGGCCAAGATTTCCCACTGCAGACTGCATACACACACACACACACACACAGAAACACAGGCATTTTCTTTTATTATGCAAGATTTTTAATTATGTTAACATAGTCAACATAATAAAATTTCATCAAGTCAAAAAAGTCTGTTCTGCTATTTTTAATATCCAAATACAGCTTACTTCTAAAACCAGTAAACTTGTTTTAGAATTTTTTATTAAATGTACTGTATACAACTAACAAAGATATTTATTTACTTACAAACTTAATTTGTTCCCAATAATCTCTGTCAAAATATATAATTATAAATTATAACAGCTTTACAAGTGACAAAAATCAAAAACTTGTCAGCCAATTAGAAATTATCTAATATTTTTTGTTTCTAAAGATGCTTGTCAATACACTGTCAGACATAATACACATCCTAATTTCTAGATACTTAATTACTCTTTTGAGACAAGAATTATGTTGCATTCGATCTTTCCTTTTAATGAAATATTATTTTTCTTTCTTTCTATCTTGACTTGGCTTAGTCTGAGCTAGACTTAGTCTAAAAGAGGTTCTAAGTTCATTTAGAACCAGTATTCGACTTTTAAGAAAGCCTCTCTGGTACAACCAATACAGGAAAGAAGATGGCTTGTTGAAGCCAGGGCAATTGTGAAATTTTTACAATGTGGGTAAATCTTTTCGCCTTGTATAATCTTCATAGGGCCCAAATGCCAATTTCTTAATCTTGAAAGGGTAGTCTGTTCCATTCTGTCTCCAGAGAACTCAAGGGCTGCATTGGTTAGATGTCCCAGAAACAAGTCGTAGGCAGGAGACTTCCTCTAAATCATATTGTCCAAGATCTGAACCATGAGCACGAGACTTCCTCCATGAGACTCTTGATGGCCAGGAGACTTCACCATGGGCATGAGACTTCTTCCATGAAACTCCAGGTGGGCAGGAGACTTCCTCTAAACCATGTTGTCCAAGATCTAAACCATGGGCACGAGACTTCCTCAATGAGACTCCAGGTGGGCAGGAGACTTCCTCTAAACCATGTTTTCCAAGATCTAAACCATGGGCATGAGAATTTCCTCCATGAAACTCCAGGTGGGCAGGAGACTTCCTCTAAACCATGTTTGTATATATCTCCTCAAAAGTTAACCTACAAGTTGATGGTAATAGTTCTAGGAAACCTTTTTTTTTCCCAACTTGTTGGTAATTTTATTTTCTGTAAGATCAATGTGTGTAGGGTATCCACTAAATATATATTCCATGGTTTTGAGATGACAACTGCTTTAGTGTTTTAATAATATGTACACTAGTTCTATCGATAAATCTCCACCAATTGCTCAGATGTAAATTTGGCTTCTGCTCTCAGTTAGGATCCAAAATATTATTTATATTTGATGATAATGCATAATTTTTATGATATAAAACATGTTTCTAAGTTTTTAGCAATTTTGAGCTCTAAGAGATATTCTATAGGCTGCGTAATAGCAAGTCTATAATTCTATAGACTTGCCAATTTACACAATGATTAAAGGTGTGTTAACTGTTAAGTCTTTATAATTAAATCTTACAAAATAAATATATTTCTGGAGTTCATTTTCAATTCCTAGTGTCGTTAGATCAGATGCTGTAAAAACAAAAACAAAGAAACTGACATTGTTGACAAGCTGGAGCAAGGAATTTTACAAGATAAGCAAGGTGCTGAGAGGCTCTCAAGAACATCAGAAGACTTGATAACACAGACATGCTCAAAATGTTGAATAGTTGAAGTATTAAAATATATTGAGTACATTTAATGGCGAACAATCTTACACATTGTTTGCCAACTATCTGTGTAATAATGAATGAATCGAGGCATTTGATTGGCAATTGACCATAGACATAATTTTGTATTTTCTTATATTGGTCACATGAGTTTCATTGTCTAAAGTGAAGCCAGTCGATGATGAATATTCAATTTTATTTAGTTTCAAGTTCATTTAAAATAATTTAATTTAATATTACTAATATATAATTTATATATAATATTTAATATATAATTTATATATAATATTTAATATATAATTTATATATAATATTTAATATATAATTTATATATAATATTTAATATATAATTTTCCTAAGAAAGATATATAATTACATTTTGTTATGAGTCATACCAAATTTAACATAAAATCTTATATCTCTGTCAATCACATTTGACGACAAATTTAGCAAAATATATCCCAAACTTGTAAACTATTTGGGAATACTGCCAAGTTGCAATAATCTTTGAAAATTACATTTAATTTCTGACAATTCATTATTTCATGAGAATTATTAATTTAATATTTTTTATTCAAAATAAGAGTTTCACTGTTTATGAAACGGTGAAACTAATAATAATAAATAATATTGTCCAGAGAGGTATGCAGTCTGTGTATGCCATTAGAAGCACAAGAACTACAGGCAAATGGATACGAGGGAAGATTTTTTTATAACTTCATGCACCCCATACTCGTAGAACCCACATAAAGGTGGTTCCACAAGCTATAATTGTACTCCCATTGCACATAGCAGCATACATGTCGTTACATGCTTTTCATGCTCGCTTTATGGAACAGCTGATACCTTCAATGGCAGTAAGAATACTCACTATATATGTACCAATTTTATGCACCCTGTTAACATTTAGTTTCTAAAATATAATTAAATATTAAATACGAAAGCACCTATATTTTCCCAGCATAAAAATTTAAAGAATATATATTTCATAGATCTCGGGATGGTTCTTCATATGAGGCACTTGATTTTTATATAATAAAAAATTACTACTCATATTACTCAATTAAAATTATGCAAACCTTATACACTGTTTTATAAAAATTGGGAATTCGTTTCAAAAACTGACAAAATATCTGGATTACACAATAACACACATTAACACAATAAATGCATTAAAATCTCTTAATTACATTTTAACATGTTACACAAAGCAAAAGCATGACGTAGATCACATTTTAAATTACAACAGAAGTAAAAATGGCTGTAAAAGTATATGTTCGTATTTTAAGAAGATTATACAGGAATGTTAAATTGAATTTGCAAAAAACAAGAAAATAATGACTTGATAGCATCTAACTGAGAACCTTGGCCTCAAATTAAGTGCAGGAGAATGTGATATTTCTCTGGCACAAAACAGGTAGATTTGGTAGATTGCTTGTCTTGAGGTCGTAGATTCAACTCTTATTTTAGGCAGACTTTTCAAGTATAATTTGTGAAGCCTTAAAATGTAACACAGAAATTGAGCAACAAAAATTATGCAAAATATCACATACACATCAGAATATTCTACAGTAAAATACTATTTATACACTTCTCAAATGACCAGTAAAAAAAAGATGTGTATAACTGGAAAATTGTACAATGAAATTTAACATCCATATCTACCACAAACTAGCACTTCAAGTTATATCATTAAATTGAGCACCTTTAAAAATTTTCCTAATTTAATTCATTTTTTTGCTCTTTATTTGACATTTTTTAAATATCATGACTTTTCATATTTCTGAATTCCAAATTTGATCGACTTTTCAGAACATTAGCATAAATGTACAAGAGTAAGGTGAATCTGTCATTGCTTCTCATTGCTTCAGTTTTCACTTTTTTAGACAATAGTTCTTGAGGCAAGAGGTGGTGAAACAGTCCTATGTCATTTGCATTATTTACTTCATATACAACAAATTGTGTTTTTATAGATCCATAAAGAATTCTTTCACTGCTTCTATAAATGCACAAGAGTATGGTGAGTCTGTTATTGCTTCTCTTGCTTCAGTGTTCACTTTTTTAGGCAATAGTTCTTGAGGCAAGAGGTGATGAAATAGTCCTATGTCATCTGCATTCTTTACTTCAAATACTAACTTTTTTTTATAGATCCATAAAGAATTCTTTCACTGCTTCTATAAATGCACCAGAGTATGGTGAGTCTGTTATTGCTTATCTTACTTCAGTGTTCACTTTTTTAGACAATAGTTCTTGAGGCAAAAGGTGATAAAATAGTCCTATGTTATCTGCATTCTTTACTTCAAATACAACCAATTTTTTTTTTATAGATCCATAAAGAATTCTTTGACTGCTTCTAAAGAAATGTCTTCGATTTATCATAATTTATTGACCTGAAATATCATATCTCAATTAACATTTATTCAACTATCTTAAAGAAAATATATTTTCCTGATTTATGCTTATGCAACTCAATTTTCTACAATGCAATTAGATAAATTTTGACTGTTTTTTGGCTGTTAGGAAATTAGCAAATCTACAACATATAAATAAAACTGTGGAATGGATTCAGTCTTATAATTTTAATATTTTGAAATTAAAAGATATAAGAATGTCTGGGGACTCATGAAACATTATGTAAAAATGGTAAAAATATATAAATGAAAAATGATGCAATAATTTTCCAGTGGATTCCTTCTTATGTTAGTTTGTTAAGAAATGAAACCACTGATTCATTTGCCAATGAAAGTTGTGAACAAACTACTCCAATGGACAATATGCTTACTGCTTCTGAAATTCAGTCCATGATAATATAAAAAACTGCCAAACCTGGAACATATCAACTGTTCATCATTGATATTTGGCTCTGTGTCCTAGATTAGTGTTTTTCAAACTTTTTTAGCCACGGAATCCTTTTTTGAAATTTAATTTGATAACAAAACTCCAAAATTAATAAAACATCCACTATGGTCCAAATTATTCATTCAAATTTTACACATTTATATTAATTTTTAAATAAATTTACACGAAACTTTCATACTGCAGAAACCCTGGAATACTGTCATAGAACCTTATGGGTTCTGTAGAACACACTCTAAAAAACACTGTCCTAGATTATTTTTTTAGTTTAGTGGTCACAGGCTAGCAAACTGTTTTGGTGAAGCTTAGAAGTGAAAGATATGAATTTTTAGAGCAGGGTGAAGATTTTTCCATCTTGCCATTACTCTGCCTCAGAGCTACAACTTTTTTTCACAATCATGGCTGTATCTACGCCTCTTTGGATTTGTTTGTTGAAGAGCAAGAAGAGACAGCTTCTTGTCTACTCAAGCAACAAGGTCTTTTGGACTGGATCTAGCATTTTCAAGCCTGGGACTAAAGTTGTTGCTAACTGTATTTAGCAACATATAAGAAGTGTATAAAAGATTTTTTACTGTAACATAATCAATTCTTTATATTTTATTAATAATGTCAATCAACATTTAGAGAATATAAAAATTTCATTTCAAAATACATAGTTGGAAAAACAGTTGATCTACTAATTACACCTTGTCTCATAACAATTGATGCAAAAATACATATTTATTAAAAACAAATAATTCTATTTGCAATAAAATATATGATGAATAAATCTGTATCTACTTTAAATCATTCAAACAGCCTAAAAGTAAATGGTAATAACATAGCATATAAGAATAAAGTAATGGTATAAACTGGTTTTAGGGGTAAAAATGAGTCTCCTTTATCATGATAAATGAAACACACTATAAAGGCAGAAAAACAACTATTTTTGACATTGTCTTTGCTGAAGCGATTGATTGTTCTGTCAGATTTATTCTGATGAAGGAGGCTTGTTCTTTTTTTGCATTTGAAACTATAGGTGAAAACTTTGAAATTTCGCTAACAACCAGTTAGCAGGTCGTATCATACATATTAGTAGCCACCTCAGTTGTATTAATAACTGCTCATGCAATTACAGCAAACTACTTTAAATATTAATTTTTAAATATATATATCCAATCCTAATACTACAACTTAGTTGTATAAACAGACCAATCTATTAAACTGTGTGAATCTTAAATTCTGATTTTTCAATAAACTCTCATTAACCCTTTAAGTGTTTCCTTTTTTGGGGAAAAAATTTGGATAAATGTCATTATGTTTTCTACACATAAAATGGGAGCCAAGTATATAAGGTACACAATGCACTTAGTTTTAGCCATACAAAAAACATGGATTTGAATGTTATGAGTAATAATTAATTTTCATAAAAGTATCACAAAAAAACACTTACCCTGAGCATAGTTCAGGGTGAGAATGAATAGCACTTCTACAGAGAACACTTGACCTGGCCATAGTTTGGTGGTGTTGTTGTTGAAACCCAGACCGTCCGACCTACCAGAAAGGTGTAAGGTAACTGTTTGGACGGTCGGGAAGTGCCACCCAATTTAGACCGGAACCCAGTGGGGGAGGCATCCACAGGGACCGTACCCTCCTTCCCCTATCATCAACCTCTCGGAAGGACTTTCGGACCCACATGTTTAACGTGATCGTACTCCGCATGAACACGGCGGCAGTTTTGGCAGTGGCTGGAATCGAACCCGGGCCTACCGAGTGCAACTCCAGCGCGCTAACCAATGGGCTACCGCGCCCCTGGCCATAGTTTGGTGTGCCTAAATTCAACAATAGTGATCAATATTTGATCTATATTACCAATAAGAACTTTTTATTTGTATGGCATGCCATTTTGAGAACAATTAGCAATAAAAACTAATAACTATCCATGTACGATAAAAGATGTATCCCCAAAATAAAACTGTTTTAAAAAAATGTGCTCTGTGAATGGCAATGAAACTGGAGAACTGACGCCATCTATGAAAAGAAAGAGAAAACAAAATTTGTTGAATTTGGAACCGAATTCGAGGTCAGTGATTTTTGATGATTTAATTAAGTTCAGGGTTAGCGGTTTTTGACAGTTTTACTACCCCAAACTGTGCTCAAAGCACACACTTAAGTGGTTAAAACATAAACAAACTGTAAATTTTAATAAAAATGTTTTTAAGGCAAAGTATTTTAATGATAATTACACATATCTAGATAGCTAACGAAACTAAAATACTAAATTTTGTAATAATACATTTAACTAGGCCAAGCCTACTTCATCACAGTTAATGGCCACTTAGCTAGAGTACCAGGTCACCAAAGGGTCAGGGTCACCTATTTTTATTAATTGGCACATCTGTCTGATTAGTTCCCCTGAGGTGGCTGGTGACTGTTAGCCATTAATGTTTAACATATCTGAAACTGGTTGATACCTTTAATTAATAGTTATGTGCTATGTTATTAATGAAGTTATTTCATTTCACTGTTTTTTACAACAGTTTGAATGATTTAATTTAAATGTACATTCTAACTTCATTCAGGATCATCAAAAATACTAAAATTCATAAGTAAAACTTTCAAATTCATTTCAACAGCAATAAAACTATTCAATGATGAATTGTACCACTGAAAACTTCAGAGATTGTACTATAAGAAAGCATGATCACAAAGCTACAACAAACTCAATCACAAAAGCAATAACATAACAATGACTTTATATCTTTAAAAAAAAAAACAATTAAGGCACCAGAATATAATAATCTTCAAGCAGTTAGACAACTGCAGATATCCAACTATGAACACATATCACTGACTGCACTGCATGTGGACCTTTCTGTTTGAGACATCGTCTCCTCGCTAAATCCTGATACTTGTATCTGTAGCATGGTCAGCAAAGGAACAGGGGGGACACCGGAACCAGTATCTCTGCTAGTATTGGAAGACAACGCACCTTTATTTCTCAGTTTGGGGCTGATGGAAGGCTCACTTCCACTCGAGCTCGATTCAGAAGAAATGTATGAATCCCTTTGGTCTAAACTTTCAACACTTTGAACAGAAAATGAAAAGAATGGTTATGAATTTTACTAATAAATACATTTTATGACATGTAACACATGTAAATGTTATGACATGTAACACATACATGATAATGAAATCAAAATTGGGTGCTTTTATAGACTTTCAGCTATCATTTCATGGCCACTGTGTTGAGAAACAAACTTTATTTTCCATTAAACATCAATAGATAGTACAGTAACCTCTCATTATATCATGCTTGCCGGGAGACATGGTAAAATGCGCAATATATCGGGCGATATAATAAAAATTATACTTTTATGAACATATGTAATAAAAATTTAGGAGCGAAAGTACAATAATAAAAAAGACAAAAATAAAACCCTCATTCACTCCCGCCCCACCGACGACTCATGTTCTAACACTCCGTTCTTGGGAAAGCAAAAGAATGTAAACGAAAAATCAAAAAAAAAAAAAAAAAAATGGGAGACACAGCAGAAGCGCGATATATCTAAATGTGCGATATAATGAGGGGTTACTGTACTACCACACCTTATATATTTTTACTTTCCCTTCAATACATGGTAATGTATCGGGAAAGTATTGAAATCATATCGAAAATCACAACTCGAATTTTTGGTGGATTTACACGTTTCGGGACAACTAGAATACGAAAAAACTATTTTTAGCATGTCGTCTGTGTGTGTCTGTCTGTATATCTGTCTCTCTGTGCAATATATGTATCCACTCTAACTCAAAAACGAATGGACCGCATTTCATAAAATTTGGTATGTAAGTCACTTGTGTGACTCTGGTGCTGATTAGTTTTTGGTACAATTCGGAAAAAAAAGAACCCTCCTTTTTTTGCGAAATGACCAGCAAAAATTGCCTGTATCCACTCTAGCTGAAAAATTAACAAATCAAATTTGACAAAATTTGGTAGATAAGTCACTTGTGGATTACCATGGTGCTGATTAGATTTTGGTACGATTCAGAAAAAATTAACCTTCCTTTTTTTTTGCGAAATGGCTCGCAAAAATCGTCAAAATCTAAAATTAAAAAGCTATGCATGCTCAAATATATCAAATAAATGCTTATTTTATATATAATGTTTAACAATGAAAAGAGAAAAGAATAAGATCAACCCCATTACACTAGGACTAACTATTTTCGAGATATTTTAGTTTTTTTGCATTTACGCTGCGCCACCGTTGAAATAAAGTCCAGTTACCAACTGAGAACAAAAATTGAATTAAAAGTGCCAATTCAGTCTCATTTTAAATAATTGTGGGTGTTATTTTGAGTAATTAGACTTAATGAATTATTCAAGAAATAGAGAACGTGAATGAGTCTGCAGGGAAAGTCAAGTGCTGCTCACATCACATTTTTATCTTTGTATTAATATGACAATACTTTGATCTATATGAACAATAAGGAATGTGTGTACTCCTTAATTATAACTTTTCCTACAATACATGGTTATACTATATGGGAAAAATATGGAAATGAGGTCGAAAATTGGAACTTGCGTTTCCAATACATCTACACATTTCATGCTCTCTAGAACATGATTACACTATTTTTACCATGAAATCTGTGTGTAGATGTCTGGGTTTGTCTATGCAATACGTATATCCACTCAATTTAGATATTCAACAACATTTTGAAATTTAGTAGTTAAGATTACTTATGAATTACCCTGGTGCTAATAATACTTTAGTATGGTCTGAAAAAATAGAACCAGTCTTTCTTTTTCCCATAAAAACCTGCAAAAATTGACAAAATACGAAATAAAAGACTATATATTCATTATTTCATACATAATATTTAATGGAGACCCACGCGTTACAGCTCAAAGAGCTACAATATCCTCTGATGACCAGTACATCGAATTATTGGCCAAATGCAATCGACAAATGACTGCACCAGCTCTCCAATCAAAGGTTACCACAACAATAGGAAATTAAATATCCACCAGTACTGTGAGGTGAAAGCAACATGTCAAAGGACTCTATTCCTGGGTAATATGAGTTTGTGTCCCTTTGAGGGCAAAGGTCAGAGAAGCACAATTAACATGTCTAGGGACCAACACTGAACTCTGTGTTCAGCCGGCATCGTGCCCTGAGAACAGACATTGAATTTTACATTTAGCCGGCATCGAATTCTGTGGACTGACTGTATCAAATCTTATAAATAAACTTAATTTATAAAGCATAAAAAGTACACTTATAAAACTTAATTTATATAACATTAAAAATACCAAAATTGTAATTTATATAACAAAAAATACACACTTCTTCAATGTATTTTATTGAAACATTCTAAACATAAAGTGAAATAGAATCTCTATTGCATTGAGCACATTATCGTCTGTCCATACTCTGTACGGTCAAACATCTATTGAGCCGGCTGAATGGAAAGTATATCAAAATCAGCTCCATCTTGAACATGTTAAAACGGTATTGTCAGCATGTGATTTAGACATAAATGCAATGGTCCAATGTTACTCTTTATGTATGAATCATGATTTACCCTAGATTCAGACAATAAAAGTGGTCTGAAGAGAATAAGGAATTCACAAGCAGCCAAATAACATCACTGAACACTTTAGGATATCGCACCAACCTGCACGTGTTCACGGAGATATTGTCCCAGTAGAAAGATACCAGGATTAAGTCCTCAAACCCTTAGTGAGATGTTATGCTGCAGTAGTGGGTTCAGATTTTTTTCTGGTGAACTATAATGCTTGTCCAACACAGAGCAGGACTTATGGACGAGTACCTTGAGAGTGAAGGCATTGCTTGTATGCAGTAGCCAGCATATTCTCCAAACCTCAATCTCATCGAAAATCTTTGAGATGCTCTTAAAAAAGCTGGCTTTGCCTGTCTACCCCTCCAACTACTCTTCAAGAGCCAAAAACTACCCTTCTACAGGAATGGCAATTATTGCCCTCTGTTGCTTTGAATCACCTGATAGAAGGTATGAAACATCGATGCGAAGCTTATGTCAAAGGGGAAGTCACATCCCATGTTCAGGCTTGTTTGGCTTATTTGTGTAGCATTTACAGAACTTTTTCTTAATATACTAAGTGTGAAGTAAACACATAAAGGGTAAAAATATACCTAAACATATTTTCTTAAATTTTATTATTATACTCATGAATATATTACTGAATTGACTACCTCCTTGTGAAATTTGCAGTCCACCAAAGCAGAACTTTTTGAGTTATGTAGGATTTATTCCCACGTGCTTAATTTTTGGAAGACAGTACATATACTATAAATTGCAAAGAAAGTAAAAAATCTGATGTGTGCAACATATGATTTTCAAAACATACTAAAATTATTTTTTTCTTTATATATATGTGTAAGTTTTATTGCAAAATGAAAAAAATTGATATAATGGATGCTTATCTAAAATTACATGAATTTATATTTTGTAAAATTATTCTCTTTTAATTTGATGACTTCATATTTTAAAATAACTCTCATGTCACCAAAATTATAAAAAAAAATGAAGAGAATGGCAATGCAGTTATAGTAAATAATGGTAATGCAGTTTCATTTATTTTATTATGTATGAAACAAGCATTTATTAATGCATTTAATTATATTTTGTCTTATATTTCAGATTTTGATGATTTTTACAGGCTATTTAGCAAAAGAAAGTTAGTTCTGTGTTTTCAAATCATACCAAAATTTAATCAGAGTATTATATAAGTGACTTAACTGCAACTTTCATGAAATTTTGTCAGATAGTTTTTGATTTAGAGTAGATACATACATTGCACAGGCACACACACACATAGAGACATCCCATTAAAAGTAGAGGATTCATGTTCCAGAATGAAAATCCATTAAAAACATGAAAATCCATAAAAAAAACTTGTTTCAATTTTTGACCCCATTACAACATCCCTATACATTGCCCAGTATTATAAAGAAAACAAAATTTAAGTAAAACATGTGTCCTTGCGCACAATCAATAATGAACTGGTTTACAACATAAAATGCAGCACAAATATAGAACATTTCAGTAATCTGAGTAGTGATTGACTCCATATTTCTTCGAGGTATGGCATGACCACATCTAATTTTTTTAATTCTTTGAGTTACGTTCAAAGCCCTTAAATTTTCTTGTATGCTTCTCATATTCATACTTCTTCGATTTTTACTTTTATTTCCTTTTTGTCATGCTAGATGGTACTGAACTCTACTGTTTAAGCATTTTCAATTTGGCCGACATAGTCTTAGCTTTTTGGGAGATGTTCAAGTCCAGACTTGTTGCAGTGAAGAAGGAAATCAAAAGGATTTCCAAAATGTACATATAGCCATTTATCTCTATTTGTGCCGTGTTTTACATTGTAAACCATTTCATAAAAGTAAAAATCAATTCTTCTAAAACATAACATGAAGATTATCTAGATACCAAACTTAACTCTAAATAGAACTAAAATGGCTGAATGAGAATAAAAAAATTTAATTAACATACCTTGATTCAGATTGTTTAGAATTCTGCGATACATCTTGCATTTGTTCAATCACAAGAGGAATTCCACTTGCAACTGGGTTAGGTGGAGATACATTAATTAATTTGTTGTTTTCAGATGCAGCACTTTGCCCTTCCTTATGAAAATCATACAGCATCTGCATTTCTAGTGGACTCAAATTCATATCTGTGCTTAGTTTTCCATGTTTTAAAGGGTTCCCTTTATCATTAGACAGACCTGTACAAGATTCATACTAATTATAACTTGCAATTTTACAGTAAGTCTTGAATGTATTTAGAGCAGCTAGAACAAAACTTTTTATTAGTGACTATCAACAAAACACCTGGTACTTTTCGAGAATATATTGATTGAATACTCAACATTCCACTTATTTTACACAATAAACTATGGCCAACGGCCCTACCGTGCTGAAAACACCGATTCTCATTAGATCACTGAAGTCAAGCGGCATCAGGTGTTGGGTTATACCTTTGGATATTTAATTATTTTAGGGGTTTTGCTTTTGTTTAAACGTGTTCAGGGGTCTTATTTACATAGTCATTCTCTTTTAGTTATTCATCTTCCAATTGTTTAGGTTTTTGATATTCTTTGTTCAAATAGGTTCTTTTCAATAAGTTTTGTGTTAAAAACAGCGAAAGTTCGTTCTTTTTAGGTTTTAGCAGTTTAAATTTATTTAAATTGGCTAATTTGCAATTCCATTTATTGCCCTTTTTAATCCCTTTAATTTGATTCCAAATTTATTGCTCTCGGTTAAAATTTCGTTAATTCATTGCAGTTTTTCAGTTTTATTCTATTTTCAGCTTTTTAAAAATTTCAGAATCGTCCATATTTAAATTGTTGCCGAATTCGTATTTTCCAAATCGTTTCACTTCATTTCCTTTTAATTTTCGTCTGCTTTAAAATTCCATTTCTCTTCTTTAAAATTTCGAGTTTTTAATTGGTTGATCGTAATATTAAAATCGTCTGTCATTAATTATTTTATCGTTCATCGATAATTTTGTTTACAATCTGTGGCAGCGATGTTTCGCAGTATATAAGCAAAATCGCGCACTTTTTCGCTCTCTTTTGCTTTTTTTCTCTTCTGTCTCTTCCTGTTGAATTAGAACCCAAGATGTAGTCCTATAGAGTGTTGTTTTCAGCGCTTCGGCGCGAGCCGTAGTTCGAATTCGGTGAGCGTTCTGAGGAACGAAAGTTTTTTTTTATTCCCGGCCCATTAATTGTGCTCTGTTTATTTGTTATTCCTGCTGCCGAGTTTTAATCTAAACATTCAAGAGCTGTTGAAAATGTTACATCTGATGGCAGAGAATTGTTGTGTCTATAAAGACTGGATGTTTTGATTTCTTGCCTCTTCAGTCATTTAATTAGTAATCCACCGTGTTCCCAGCTGTTTGCGATGTCGGCCGAGGAGTCTTTACCGGCCAATTAAGAATTTTGTTCATCTTGTCAAGCAGAGTAGCTCTATCTATGATGGATGGAATGCACATTTCCGAAAATTTAAGACGGACATATGGTCTGTATTCTGTTCTGATGCCAAAAGTCAGCTACAACTGTTTGGAAGAAATTGTTTAATTCCTTCGTTACTAGACATCCTGTTTGGGAATATCCCCTTTGGAAAAAGGATCCGGTTAAAGATTTTCCTCACTCTTGATGGACATAATCCTCCCTTACCGTGTTCTGCGTTTCAAGAGGTGTTCCTTGGGATCTTTGGTGACTTTTTCCTGTGAAGTTCCCTCCTACTGATCCTTGCAGTTCCTTGGAGCATTTGGTGAAACCTTTTCGAATTATATCTCTCAATAGTTAAAATATGTTTTTCCAATTGTTTTCAGTTTAGTTAATGAATAAGACCCCATCACACTTATATATTTTAAGTAACGAATCCTGGATTATTGTTAGGATGTTCTAAATTCCCTTTTGGCTAACTTATGTTCTTTTATCCCAAATTTTAGTTTAGACAAATAATTGTATAATTTTATTATTGTTAACTTTAAAATTTAATATTCTAACGTTTTTTCTACTACTATACGACCGGCCATTCCATTTATTATTTAAGTTGTTTATTTGATTTGTTTAGTTAATGAGATGTTTAAAATTTGTAAAATATTTTGGAAATTCTTTAAAAATGAAGTTTAAATTTTAATAAACGTTAGATTTTGAAAACCTAAAATCTCTCTCTCTCTTTTACAGTAATGTATTTTTATTTTTAGGAAAGAGTCAATTCTTATATTTTACAGGAGTACATATTTGTACACGCAGGGAAACTGGTCAATTGGTCCACTTTCTGTTTATTTAAGAATTCAGTTTATTTCTAGAATGTTTTCAGGTTAGATGAACTTTACAAATTTCAGATATTTCAGATGAATTTCAGATGACATTTAGGTTTTAAGAACTTGGAAAACTTGGAATATTTAGAATGATTTAGAATTGTTTTAGTATTTTATAAAGTTCTTTTCTTTCTTTCCCCCCCCCCCCAACACAGGCATGGTTAGTACTTGGGTGGGTGACCACCTAGGAACACCGCGTGCTGTTGGCACATTTCGGGCGCGGTAGTCTGGTGGTTTGCGCACTGGATTTGCACGCTGCCACAACTGCCGCCGTGTTCATGCGGAGTACGATCACATTAAACATGTGGGTCCATATGTCCTTCTGAGAGGTTGGTGGTAGGGGAAGGAGGGTACGGTCCCTGTGGATGCCTCCCCCCACTGGGTTCCGGTCGCAATTGGGTGGCACTTCCCGGCCATCCAAACAGTTACCTTACACCTTTCTGGTAGGTTGGACGGTCTGGGTCTCAACAACAACACAATAAACTATAAATCAGAGATGGGCGAATACTATCTATGAATACTCAAATGCTAGAAAGTATTTCAGATTCAAGATCTCGATTATAACATCACTATAAGAAATCTGAATACCTTGAATATCACACCATGATTAACAATGGGTTCTAGAATAAAAAATCAGGATACTCCAGAAGAAGAAATTTGAAATTATCTAGAAGAAAGTTTGAATCCACCAAGTGAAAACATTTTTGACTACTTAAAAAAAAAAAAAGTCTGCATTTTCACTTGAAGGAATTATTAATAATATAAACACCTTGATTTATCTGTCTGTTTATCTATCGATCTCTGTGTAATGCTTGGCGAAATTTTGGTGGTGAAATTGGCAGAATATCGTCAACTTGGCGAGATATTTTAAATGTTGTCAAATTGACAAAAATATTACCAAATTGATAAAAATGTCGCCAAATTGATAAAAATGTAGCCAAATTGGTAAACATGACAACTAATTGATGAAAATTCAATATCTCTGAAAAAATATAAGAATCTACTATAAGAATAACCTATTTTTCCGTCTGTAACGCTTGGCGAAATTCTGGTGACGAATTTTGGCGGCATATGGCCAACTTGGTAGGTCTTTTTAAATGCTGCTAAATTGACGAAAATGTTGCCAAATTGAGAAAATTGACACTAAATCAATGAAAATGACGACTAATTGATGAAAATTCAATATTGTAGAAATAACATAACAAACAACTATATGAGTAACCCATTTCTCTACCTATCCATAACACTTGGCAAAAAATTTGACGAGATGTCGCAAACTTGGCAACTTTTTTTAAATATTGCCAAATTGATGCAAATGTCACCAAACTGATAAAAATAAAGCTAAATGGGAGGCAATGCTTTTCAAATTTTTAATTCCATCATATGATGGGCATATCTTCTATTAAGTATTTAATCTTCTATTAAGTATTTAATCATTAAGTATTTAATCATGTCACCATCAGCAGTATTTTTAAAGAGTATTTTCAACAGTCTGATTGAATTTGTGACAAAAAAAAAAGAAGACTACATCCTGAATGTTTGGAATCCTTGTTTTCTTAAATAAAGATCTACAATAGGTGAAAAGCATTTGCAAATATTCAACTATCGCAGTTAAAAGTACCTAAAATAAAAAGCTACCGTAAAACAATTAAAATTTAAAATAAAAAGTTTTATTTTTAAATTAATGTGGTTTATTACACTTGCTTATATTTTATTTTATTTTAGTAATTTATATACTAATAATTAATAAATAATATTTAACAAATATAAATATAATTTACTAACAATTTGAAAAAATATTTGGCGTATTTAAATATCCAAGGTATTGGAATATACGAGATCTGGTTAATATTTGAATTTGATGTCCAAATTCGAAAAAAGTGTTATTCACCCATCTTTACAACAAATACATAATATAAATTAAATATTTCATAAATTTAAAATTAATTCCACCCAAAAAACTTCGAAAGATTAACAAAATTCGATTTTTAAAAAGAATATACATCTCAAAAATAAAAATGGATATATATATAATGGAATTTAAATTTCTTCAATCACAAATTAATTTTAATATGTGGAACAGTTTTATAAATTTTAATCATCCTGTTATTTCTATTATTATATGCTTCTCATAGTCTGTAATAGAAAATTTCAGATTCAAAAAAGTAGGTAATAGTTAAAGCAAAAACAAAGAACACTCAAAGTGCCCTTTCCTTTTACTTTTGTTATTACTGAGAGAAGAATATGAAAGACAAGTACTCTTAAGCCATATTCTAGCACTCTTTTCTGGTACTTCATTAGATTTCATCAAAAAATATTTAATGGAACATTTTTAAACATTGAACAAATTATTAGATTATGGAATGTATTCATTACATATTCAATGCAATAAAAAATATTACAAAAATCAGATGAAAAAATGCATTTATATTTTATTCACATGAAAAGCATTCTTAAACTATGTCACATAATTTTTATTTTTAAAAAGTCAATTTACTCTTTATTTAATTTTTTTATTTTACATAGAATGCCAATTGGCATCTTATAGAATATCAATGATGCTATTGTTGAGAAATGCTATTATAGAAGATTTAATGCACACATATATAGTCAATCCTCTTTCCGATGAAATAAAAAATAAGAAATTTTTTCATTAAAGCATTTATTAGTAAAAAAAGATATACCAAGAAAATACAAATAAGAAAACAGCATAGAATAAAAGTTAGTTACCACTCAAATGGAAGAATAAAAATTAATGTTTTATTTAAACTGATATTTTAAATTTTCTAAGTTGGAGAAACAGCTTTATGAAAAAAAAAAACAGAATAGCTAGCTCCATCAAAAACCACAATAAAGACAGTATATAGTGCTTGTCTCACATTATATAAGACCTTTAAGAAATGCTAACTGGCATTTTAAAATTCCCTGATTTTTTCAGATTTACAACACTTTAAAAGATTTCCTTGATGACTTCCTGACTTTTGAGCCCATTTTTAAAATTTCCTAACAATTTCATTTTTTTTTCTATTCATTGGAAAAATATACACTTTTATTTTAGACAACTTTAACTCACTTTTTTTTATCCAATCATTAGGTAAACAGTTTCTTTTTACTGCATAATAAAATTAAATATAGACTCCCAGAATCCACCTAAAAAAAGTGTTTACAAAGCTAAAATCACACTTCTATTTGTAAACACTAGCATTTGTGGAATGGTTTCGCACACTTCACAGAATAGCCAATACAAGCAATGACAGCAAGAAAACTTACTTTGTGAACACCTGTAGGTGGTGACAAATTCAGTCTTACCATGCAGCCAACATTAAATTTCATAAAAATTTAACTCAGACTTTTGTAAAAACAGCAAGTTTCCGTAATAGCACTGCAAATATTAGTTTTGTGTTCAAAAGTGCAGAAAAGAGCAAAACCGGTCCACAAATGCTGGTACCTACAAAGGAAGCCCTACCAGTATCTTTTCTGTTTTCATCTGATTTACATATACATTTTGACCTTTGAATTTTGTATTAGTTGAATACATTTTCTGCAAATAATCTCTGCTTTACAGCACTAAAATGACTGCTCAGCTAGTAACATAATTTAATTAAGTACATTTTGTATATACTTACGTCTAATTTTATCCATCATAGAAACATCTGTTTTAACTTTATCAAACTGGGATAAAACCTAAAACATAAAATTATATTTAAAATACAAGAAAAGCTTTGGATTTAGTGACTATGTCCCAAATAACCAAAATCCTGATTGGACAGTACTACACACACAGCTAATGTAATGGCACAATGACAATAATAATGGGATCAAGTTTTCGTGCTTTTGTTGATTTCCATATATAATTACATGGCCACTGTTGAGATAGATATTTTTAATACATGAATAAACATTGCTATGGTTGAATATCTGATAATTGTCAATTTTGAGTCCGAGCTTTAAAAAAATAATCTTTTAGTATAGACTGCAAGGTTTTCTTTAGCAAAGAACATACAAAATTTTACATTGATCTATGATCTTGATTCTTTGAAGTCTTCCACATCCAGAAAAATTCAAGTAATTTAGTTAATGACTTCTCCAGTACTCCATTTTTGTCCGTGGTCTGAGGGAGTGCCCTATAAAATTTTCCATTTTCTTTATTCCAATTTTTAACCTTTGAGTTTTTTTTATTTTATCATATTTTCTGTCTTGTTGGGTTTCATTTATTTTTGTTTGGATTTGACTCATCTTGTCGAGACATTGTGTTTTGGAACACATCAATCTTGTATGCTACTTCTTTCGAATTGGCTGGACTGTTCTTCATGCTGCTTTCTGATTGGCTCTCTCTTAATCCAGGTCTTAAATATATAACCCCCTCTGCTTCTGCCTTTAGCACCCATTCCTCTTTTGGACTTTGGATTTGTTGGTTCTCTTGAACTGACGAAGGCAATCCAGCATGTCTTTGAAACAGCAATATGCTGCATTATTGTGTTATTTGTGCTTATTTATTGCTCTAGTTTTCCTTATAAAATTGAAACCTGAAAACTGGCAATTAACAGATATTCAACCAAATATCCCTTAAAATGTTTAATTTAAATCTTGGTATTGATACCTCAACAAATGTGGGTATGGCAACTTCTCCGCCATGACATATCAATATCATTGAACCTATCTAAAAATTCTTAATACCAGCACATCAACTAACAACAGCCTTTGATATGATGGGATTTTTACTATGAATAGCTGTGATATTAGCTGAAAAAATAATTATGTCTTACACACGACTTTTCCTATAAATGAACAAATTTTGATATTCAAAGACAACAAAAATTAGGTCTCTTTTCAAGACTTCATCTTAACTGAAACTCAAGAAAAATTTTTTGATAAAAAAAGCACACCAAATTTCATGGAAATTGCTTTATTCTCTCGAGATATTACTCTCCCTATGGTAAAAATGAAAATCCTAATTTATCTTAAAAACAGCTTGTGAAAACTCTTAATAGTTTTGATCTATTTAAGCATTTACAAAGTATCCAACTACTTGATAATAATGATCCTATTTGATATTTTCCGTGATTTTTTTTTTTGTTTTCAATTAAATACATGCAATATTTGTAGAACAGTGCATGTTAGCATTTTTATAAATGATATCATTCACCTTTCAATAAAAAACACATATACGAGTACAATGAATATTTGCTTAAAAATTTGTAACAGGATTATTTTTATAATATTTGCTTATTTCTTTAATAAATGATTAAAAAAAGAGGGCTTTCCACTCACACAACTTTTTTGAAAATCAATAGGTCTGTACAAAGAAATGTGATAATAAAATATCTGAAGATTAAGACTCAGATTTACTGTTCAGCATTTCAGACATCAACAGTATTTTTAAATTAAAAACAACCAAAATAGGTTTAAAAAGTCATTTAATAAAATCCTTTCCTTGAAGTACATAAATTTACAAAGCCAAAGTGCTTTCGGCATCACCATGCTCTTCATCACTGATGAAGAACATGGTGATGCCCAAAAACTCTTTGGCTTTGTAAATTTATATATGTAGAGGAAAGAAGTTTTATTAAATGACTTTTTAAAATTATTTTGGTTGTCTCTAATTTAAAAGTTTATTAAAGTTGATGTGTATCCATTCTATTTATCAACAGTGTTATTTCATATTATATGACAAGAGCAGGTGTGTAAAATAGAGTGGGTGGGAACAAATGGATTTATCAAAATACCAATACAGATTTTATAATCATATAATCAAATTCTTTTATCAATCATTCTGGGTTTTTTTTTCGTTTTTTCAATTACATACCCATATATATACTTTTTTATAGTATATATATATATATATATATATATGATCTCAAATACTAATTTGCATTGAAAAAAACATTATTCCTGCTTTTATGCATGCAATTAACCCTTTCCGGATGGCAGCATTTCGGAACTGCTGCGGCCCAAAAGCCGGAGCACTTCGCTTCCGAACTGTTCCCAAAGAACGGCAAATTTTTTGCGCTAAGCCTAACTCTCGAAAAAACTTCACTAAAAATCACCTATTCAACACAGAAATCTACTTTTTTCAGGAATAAAAGAAATATTTATTTTCTATTTGATGTATATTTTTCATACATCATTCATTTTTCATACATGCACAAAATACATTGAAGTTAGTTCCACGGACATTTAATGCCATCTAGTAGACAAATTAAAATGTTCCATGTGAAGGCACGCATATGTGCCACTCGCCGTTTACGGTAAAGTTTCCTCCGTCACGAGTGCGTGCCGTCCGTCCTTGAATGCAAGTTCGCAGCCGACATGCAGGCATGTCAATCGTCCCGAAAGGGTTAAACATTTTAAAATTAAAAACACAATAACAATACCACATAAATATATGTAACTTAATAAATTTAAATATGCAAACCATAATTAATTAATCTATCACAATATCTACAAAGTAATTTGAAATTATGTTATTTCAACAATCTATACTAAACACTTTTTTAAGTTTCTCGAAGAATTAAAATTACTCAAAAATAATAAAGCTGCCAACTTGCAAAATCAAAAACAACAACAAGTTTTGCTAAAATACTGATTAAATGTATCAAAATAAGGAAAATCACAATAGCTAGGAATTATTTTTGAGGTATCAAATAGGAAAGGGGAATTTTACTGTGTTATAAGGATTTTATTTTATCTATTTCATATAAACAGCCATATATTATACATTTTTAAATTCCCCATATTATTGAATATTTTCAAATAGTAAACATAAGGGAATTTTAAGTTTTACCGATAGATGAAAAGATACTGACCAAAATTAGGAGCGTACTGGACAAATCAAGAGTATTGAGCTATAAAATAATAATATACCTCTTGCATGGGAGGCCTTTTCTTCTTTTCAGTGCTACTGCAGACTTGTCCTATTTGGATTAATTCTCTGAACCACAGCATGTTTTCTTCACCAGCTTTGGTGTCTCGCAATGAATCTAGACGACCTGAATCATCACATAACCTAACATGGTCAACCTGCAAAATTAAAAAAAATATTTTTAAATATTATCCAATAATTAAGACCTAAACATTTAGATATCTATTATATAGTAAAGCACTGCTTATACTAGAGATAGGTGAATACTGTGAATACCTCGAATACAAGAAACTAATCGAGATCTCAAATATAACATCATTAGAAGAATTTTGAATACCTCAAATATCGCACCATAATTAACAGCGGATTCTGAAATAAAAAGTCAGGATACTCTAGAGGCAGAAATTCAAAAGTACCTAAAAGAAAGTTTGCTTCCACCAAGTAAAAACATTTTCAACTACTAAAAACAGAACAGTCTGTATCCTCGCTTGAAGGAATTATCTTTGAAGTATTTAATCATGCTGCTGTCAACAGTTTTTTCAAATCAACTCTTCAGCACCTATGGTTTAAATTGTGACAAAAAAAAAAAAACCCGACTAAATCCTAAATGCATTTGAATGCTTGTCTTCTCAAATAAAAATCTACAATACATGAGAATAATTGAATAATTTACAATTATGCAATTATTGTAGTTAAAAGTACCTAAAGTAAAAAGTTACTGTAAAATAATTAAAATTTAAAATAAAAAGATTAATTTCTAAACAAATGTTTTATTACACCTTTTACTCTTATTACTTGAATCTCCCAATTTATTTACTAATAATAAATTATATGTAATAAATATAAATATTTATTAATAATTTAAGATAACTTTTCAGAGTATTCAAATACTTGAATATTCGAGATCTGATTAACATTCAAATTCAATATTTGAATTCGAAAAAAGGGTTATTCACCAATCTCTTAGCTTATACGCTTCTGAAAGGACCACTAGAGAAAGAGTATATTTGCAAAAATGTATAATCAAAAATTAGAAGTTATGACAATGCCTTTAAGCAATTAATGCACTTTTATGTGATTTTTATTTTTATTCTTTATTTATCTATTTATTAGAAAACAGTATTATGAATTTTTATGATAAATATTGAGATAAATATTGTGATAATATATGTGATAAATATTGAGATTTTTCACATATATTTTGAACTCATAACTGAAAAAAGTAATATTTTTTTTTGCTTTTGTTTTTGCTCAATAAAGTCATTAATTATCATGGCACTGTATCTTAAATTGTAATAAAAGCTTTTTGTATGTCATTTACCTGATGAAATGTTTTTACATCTATTTGATAAAAATTTCCAATTAATAGGGAGTCATGAAAAAATAAAGGGTGCTTTCCAGAACTTAATTGAAGAAAGAATTCTTAGATTTAACTTCCTTTAGGTTGGGCTACAATTTAGAACAAAAAAGGAAACAGCATATATAAATGGAAATATAGAATGGGTTTAGTTGTATAACTGACATATTTTAACATTAAAAAATATAAGAATGTCAAAGGACTAATGCTTTAAATGACAAAGCTTTAAAAGACAAAAGCATATAAATGAGAAGTATATAAATGGTGCTTTAGTGGATTTAAATTCTGAAGGCATTCCTCCCAACATATTTGTTTTCAAAATTTACTAGACTATGTTTCAAGATTTTCTTTCAAACAAAAGGTTTTGAATTGCAGATTCATTGAAAATTATTAAAAAATCAAGAACACGTTCGAGTTCAAACTCTGTCCCGATTCACATCTATTCTGAGCATTTTCTTGAAATAGAAAGATAAAGGTAAAACTAAAAAGTATAAAACGATGCATTGAAGCTCTGATAAAAACCAAGAAAACTAATACATAAATTTGCATCATATTTCATTTACAAGAAAAAATATACAGTTAGCTATAATAAAAATGGGACACCTCGAATGCCTTGCATTCTAATTATCTGATCAACACTATTAAACTCTTGAGTTCTTTTTAAGCACAAAGAGGAGTTCACTTATCTCAATACCATAATTATGACAAGTTCTGATTAAAAATGGTGTTTTTGTGTAAAATTCACTTAATTTCTCCCTGTTGTCTGACCCTTGGAAATAAGGTCTCAATTTTGTTAAGACAGAAACTTTTTTAACAAATGAAACAGCAGTATGGATCCTCTAATTTTAATTTGTTCCATGACATTGTCAGCCATATTTCAATGAAAAAAATAAAAGTGTAGGTTGGATAACCCCAAAATAATAATGTAAGAAAAACAATTCTAATTTATTCTTTTAAATAAGAAAAAAAAAATAGAAAACTGCATGAAAAAGTAAATTGTAGCATAAAAAATATTTTTTTGTTCACTTTAGTTTTAAAACTATGAAAAGAAATTTTAATACTAGATTGCTTAGCTTTTTAGAATAATTTCATTTAGTTCTTTTACAAACATGCAAGCTGAAAAGGGGGAAAATTTGTGTTTTCAAAACAAAATCCATAAACTAATTAGAAATATCCAAAGCATAAATAATTTATAAAAACATAAGAAATATTTCTAATTAGTTTATCCAAGTAGTTATGAAAAAATATCAACAATCTTTAATATATATCCAGAAACTTTGCAAAGTAACAGCAGGGAGATCCAAAAATCAAGCTAATTGATCTTCCACAGATTAAAAGAAGAGTGCATTACACTATGAGAAAAAGATGCTCCTTTTAAGAATATCACAAGTTATCATGGATGAATGCCTAGAATGATGTTCATAAATTTTACTTATTTCATGACATAAAATAATAATACAAAATTAGGACTGCTTTACGGGTTGTCATGCAAACAACATAAGGTTAGTTCTCTGACTTTAAAAGATTTCAAAATACATTTTATACCTAAAAATTTAAACAGTAGGCAATCATTATATTAACAGTAAATAATTATTAAATTAAGCTTGTTCATAAGCAATAAAATTCATGAAAAAACATGAAAATTTGTAAAATGAGTTAATGATTTATAACACTTTACTTGGTTTTGAACTTTAATATCGATTTACCTATCAATTCTGATACTTTAGCAATATTTTTGAATTCCCTGGCAAAAATTTTCCCAGTAAGGTGGTAATCCTGATTGAATTTCATTCATTAAAAATAGTGATTAGTAATAAAATAGTTTAAAAACAAACCAATCTCTTTGCTTCTCTTTTAGGGTCAAAAGGTCTTAAACCAGTAGCTATTTCTAATAAAACCTAAAATAAAAGAAAAATAACTGTAAATAAACTTATACTTTTACCATATAAGTAAATGTTTGAAAATTTGGACAACAAAAATCTAGAGATAATAATATCAACTTTATAATATTTTTACACATTTTCACAACTTCATGAGCATATGAGGCATATGAGTATCACTATTCATATCTGAACTGTTTGGCTCATTTGTACAGGCTCTAACTTTTGGATGCATACTCGAATCAACAAATTTTGCAAATTGATTAATTTATACAAAATCTTGGTTGACATTGATATTCGAGATGATGGATTGAAGAAAAAATATCACAGGCAATGTTGATGATCACACTTGATAAAGATGTTGTTGATATTGGAGGCAAAGAGTCTGCAGTAACATTAACATGTACCACGTTATCACTAGTCAAAACTCTTTCAGGACTGATGCTTATCAGACCTATTACAGAAGGCCTATATATTTTTAAGTTTTAAAAAAGCAAAACTAATGTTATATTTAAAAGGAGAATAAAGAACAAAGAAATACTTTTAACTAATAATTATTGATTTTCATACTTTAATTCGATTTTATAAATTATTTAGAATAACTGTTTGTAAATAAATTTTTGATATGATAAATTTTAACAAATATCTGCTAAATTTTTTATTAATATTTTTTAAAAACTTAAAAGGAGACAAGAATAAAAATTATAGGATATATAATAAGGATTACTACATGCGACATAAGGATTAATACATAACACAACACAATATGATGTGTAGTTTTATACTCTATATATTTAAAAAAGCTCTGATTCAACAGCATTTCATTAATAATTATTGTAAACAATAAATCTTATTCTTTTCCTTTCAGTGAATTGTTAAGTGTTTAAAAATGCTAGTTATAAAAAACGATTTCATTTAGTATATTTTAAAGCAAAAGTTATACGATTTTATTTTTTACCAATTATTTAATGTAATTTCTGTAAAAATGCTTATTCTCATAGACAATTTCAAGAATTAAGCACACTGCATTTTGTAGTGAATAAAATACCATAATTTGCATATTTTCTACTCTTTTGGTTTGAATATCAAAATTACAGGATGAGTACACTTTCCCTTAAAAAAAATTCATGAACTTTCATGTGCCATGCAATTTTTTTTTAAGGACGTCTATCAACCCCTCATTTTAAAACTGTATACGTTTCTTGGACAAAAAATCATAGCAAGATAATATTAATTAAACAAAATTAATGAGAAAATACATAAATAATGTCAAAAAAATCTGATGTGAGCAGCACATGACTTTCCTTATATAATGCAATGAATTTACTACTTTTACAGCAAAAAACATAGGTTATTCTTAGTAGATACTTATATTCTTTCAAAGATATTGAATTTTCATTAATTAGTTGTCATTTTCATCGATTTAGTGTCATTTTTATCCATTTGATGAGATTTTCGTTAATTTGGCAACATTTAAAAAAGCAGCCAAGTTGACGACATTTCGCCAAATTCATCGCCAAAATCTTGCCAAGCATTATGGAGAGAAATAAATTATTCTTAAAGCAGATAATTGACTATTGGCATTCAAATACAAATATTATTCAAAGTACCTTTTCTTATGAATGGAACGAGTTTGATCCACGAGAATGATGTCACCCAATTTATCACATGATATTACATATGAAAAGTGAATATGTTTCTCAACAGTTAATATATTTTTTTTAATTTATGGGATTTTTTTATAAATTTATTTGAAAAATGTGCAATATCTTGAAAATGTTTCATGCTAGCATTCTAAAGTTTATGTCAATCGTTTTCTAAGGAAAAATTACATAAGAAATGTCAATTTGCGTAACTTTATTAAAGGTTTTAATTTTTTGATGATTTTTTCATACTTTCACTCGAAAATTTTGGGGGGTTCTGAACATTCGATTGCGTTTAAAAACAATAGACTTCCAGTATTCACGGATTGTGATTTTTATACCAAATTTCATTTGAATCACTTTATTCGTTCGTGAAATATCGTCTCCACACACACATACACACATCACTTCAAAAATGTTTGATTCGTGATCAGGGATGCTTAAAATGTGCTCTGCCGTCGAAAACTTGAATTCGAATTTTCAATCCCGTCACAATACTTTCCTTATACATTATGTATATAAGGAAAGTAATATGTTAAAAGCTAGCTTTACGACTGATCATGAAATATCTAAATCAGATTAACTAACTTTCTTATCCATGAATTATTAAAAGTAATCTGTAAACATTTGCAAAATCAATAGGTTGACAGACTTCTTCCTATATTTTCACCACAAACTTGACAAAAAGAATATAAAATGAAAAAAATATAGTAATGATTAAAACGTGATCAATTTTATTTTCTAAATAAATTGACCTCCCTCCCCCACAAGTGTCTATTATATTTTGGGCTCTATGTGCTCGTGATCTGTTCATATCAAGTGAAGAAAAGAAATGATGCATCACGGTGCTACTGAGTAAATTTTGGGAATAAGCAGGACTTCCCAGAAAATAATAAAAAAAAACTCTGATGAGTGGAACATTTCATTCCTGCCTTTTCAAGTACTTTCAAGGACTTAACTAAGAAAATGTGAATTTTTAACTACTTTTAAGGCCTTGAAAATGGTCATTAAAACCTGAAATTACCACCTGAGAATCTAAAGAATCTTGAAATTCAGACTTTGATTCCTGAGTAGTCCAGATATTTGGACTTTAACTGCAATTTTCAAAGTCTGATATTAACGTTACTTCAATTTAAGAATACAGATGGACCTACTTATAATTCAAATATGAAGGGAACATAAAACAGCTCTAGAAACTATTATGTTAATAATTGATAAATTTGGTAAATAAGTTTTAATGATAAAATTAATAATAATTAATAAAGTTTTGTTTGAGCAATTTAATGTCTTTTTATTGGATAAGTAAAACTAATTTATGTTATCAAGTTGCCTTTCAGAAGAAACATCAGGCAACATAATAAATTAACATGGTGGGTTTTTGAGGCCATGTGTACTCACGAAGATAGAATAACCCAAAAATAATTATGGTGGGTTATCACTTAGGCAATTGTGTATATAAATTTAATATATTAATTAATAATTTTTTATACACCACAATAGGAATAAAATAGTATTATATTTTCAAAAGCTACATCTAATAAATGTCACAGCAATTAAGGAATCTGTTTAAAAGTTCATTATAACTGATTATTTGCAGAAGCTCATTATTATAAGTAGGCTTAATTATATGGCCGAATATTTGATAGTCAATTTTCATGTTTCAAAAAAAAAAAAAAAAAAATTGCATTATAGTTTGTAGAAACATTTACTTGGAATAAGTTCTTGGAAATGTCTTTTAAGATTTCTAGTGGATGACAGAGCTGTTTAACATGATTAATGGAATTTTAATGCATATTCATTATGTTCCCATGTTGGACATGAATGACAGAAATAACATATGGGTTTGTTTTTTCCCACATCAGAATCAAAACTAACAATAGTATGCACTATGCATAACTCGCTTTCATACACAAGAGACAAAGTATTTTTAAATTTTCATTTATATTAATCAGGCTTCAAGAAATCTGCAAAATTTAGCTCATTCATGAAGATGACTATCAAGATGTTCTACCCAACCTCAAAAGATTTTTTTTACGTTATATTCATTAATATATGAGCTTAAATGCAAAGCACAACAATAATAAATTAGAACCAATTGCATATTTATAATATACACTTCAGATGAATATTAAAACAAAACGATTTTAGAGGAATTACTTTATTTTAAAGTTCTTTTGCTTTATGGTGATGGCTATCAGTATAGCACAAAGACTCCGTAACCAGACACCACCTCCATAACCAGCCACTCCGTAACCAGCCACCAATGAAGTGCGATAACCTTGGAAGTGTGTACTCTCACATCACCCCTGATGACTTACAGCATTTAACCATTTAAAGACCAAACCTGATGAGTCTCTGATAAAGAATTGAATCCAGCTAAATTCTGGCAGACGCAGAAGGGTGAGGTGTAAGAGAAATCTCCCCTCTTTCTAGAGTTTCATGACTCCAAGTAGTGGAAAATAAACCTATAAATCCTATTGTTCCTAAATGGTAGTGGTAAATAAACCTATAAATCCTCTTGTTTCTAAGTGATTCCAAGAAGCGGTAAAGAAACCTATAAATTATCTTGTTCCTAATTGGTTTAAGCCTCATTGACACTCAAATTTTTAGGGAAGGTGACTGAATCAAAATTTATATATTTCCTTGAACTGATTAGATGTTTCATAGCTCAACATCAGTTGTCAGAGAACTAGAACAAATACCATGAATGAATGTAGTTGTTGCTGTTGTTGAGACCCAGACCGTCCAACCTACCAGAAAGGTGTAAGGAAACTGTTTGGACAGCCGGGAAGTGTCACCCAATTTAGACCGGAACCCAGTGGGGGAGGCATCCACAGGGACCGAACCCTCCTTCCCCTACCACCAACCTCTCGGAAGGACTTACGGATCCACATGTTTAACGTGATCATACTCCACATGAACACGGCGGCAGTTGTGGCAGCGTGCAAATCCAGCATGCAAACCACCGAGCTACCACGCCCGAAATGTGCCAACAGCATGCGGTGTTCCCAGGTGGTCACCCACCCAAGTAGTACTAACCGCGTCCTATGCTGCTTGACTTCGGTGATCTAACGAGAACCGGTGTTTTCAGCAAGGTAGGGCCGTTGGCATGAATGAATCTAGTTGTAAATACATTACTTTTAAAGTTGAAAACAGAGTGAGGGGGAAAAGAAAATACACCTGGCTGAAACTGGAAGAGTCCATTTCAAAAATCCAAACTTTCTATTTACTCCCATCTTTTATGGATTATTTACTCCTATGTATTATTTAATTTTATGAATTTTTTACTCCCATCTTTTATCTCCCATCAAATGCAAATTTTACAACTTGGGTCTGAAAAGGTTGAAAGTAGATAGAGAACTGCATGGGCTTGGGCCTGGAACACAGGCTTAAGCACGGGCTAAGCTTGAATTTTCTAACACTATTTCAGGCTATGCCAGGTCGAACATATTTTAATTCGAAAATTTTTAAATGAATTTTAAACAAGTATATGAAATTATTGTGTTTATTTCAGCTATGTAAAGATAAATGTTTAAGAAAACAAACTTTTATCTCAATTTTACATACAAAAATTTCACAAATCCGCATGTTTTTAACAAATTTGAATACACATCTTTTTGGGGCCGAAACTTGGTCTTCATCCCAGGCTAGTTCTACATTTGTAAATTTCCTCAGTCTTGGGCCCATGTGATAATCTGAAATTTTGGACTGTGCAAACATCTAACAGAACACAGCTTATGACTTCGACCTTGAGCTCACTAGCTTCTGGCATTTTGTTAGCTTATCGGATTTGCTGTGCTGAGAGTGAGAGGAGGGGTAGGAAGATAATTTGCTCCAGTGGTTACTATGCATGATGGCTCTCTTTATAAGCAAGAAAGATGTTGATAATGTGCACTAGCTAAATTTAAGATTACACAAGAAAGGAAAAATCTGCAGGTGACAAAGGAGGTGTTTGCCATAATTTTAAGATGTTCACCACTTGTTATTTGTTTTATATGGAATCGCTAATCTGAAAGCCATACGAAAGGACGGCAACTTCAGAAAATTGGCAATTCAAGCTGAATTTTAATCTGGCTAGAATGAGACGATGGGCAGCTTCTGGAAACCAGATATTAATATTAACTGAATACATATCAAGAATGACAGGTTATAAATATACTGAGTCATTTATTACCTGTCATTTTTCACTTGCCTGCTAATTTCACACAGATGTAGAACAAATCTCTAGTGTTCTTCAAGCGACTTAAAATCACCACTGATGCCATCTGGTGGATGAAAAGGGCCATTTTTCGAACATGATAAATGACCCATTCTTAGGGACAAACAATCAATTTTGTAAATAATATAGTCAATATTTTATTTTAATAAAAGGGTTTTTATCAGTTAAAATCGTAATTTCTTAAGTTTCATCAATTTATTTCCATTATTTATGTTTTGTAGTGATGTAATTAGGAGATGTAAACTCAACTCATCACTGCCGAATAGTGATAGAAATGACAAATTACATTTTTATGAATTCAAAACTACATTTAATATTAGTGAAAAATATGTTTTGTTGAAGGATATGTAGAACAAATTGTATTCTAAACAAACACTGCAAAAAATATCTATCTTATTTATTAGTTTTCTTTTTTAAATCTCAAGGGACCCAACATTGAGAAATATCAGATATTCAGCCATATATAGATATACAGACAAATAAAAATAGGTTAAATTGCTTTTAAGATGCGTCAAAACATATATTATTAAATCTCAAATTCCAAAATCAAAATAACAAAAGACAAAAATAACCAGTACAAAAAAGTAAAAATTTAAAATCTTACTATGCCATAACTGTAGATATCCACTTGCGGAGATAAATGCCTCTGCCTTAAGTACTCAGGAGGCAAGTAGCATTCAGTTCCATGTACACTGGTGACTTTCACATGAGTGTTACCACAGTCAGGTCCTTCTCTTGTCAGTCCAAAGTCCCCAATTTTAGCTTCCATGTTGCTATCCAGAAGGATGTTGGCACTGAAATTAAGCGATTTGTTAAACGGTAAAAAATAGCAGGGGTATTAACTAACAGATAAAGTTTTGGAACACTTTTGGAAGCAAATAAGATACTGTTTGGGAGAAGGTTCACAAAGATTGGGAGATACACTCCTCAGCAAAATTGGGAGTACAGCAGAATGAGAAAATTTAAACAAAAATACATCCTGTTTTATATTTTAAATTTATTAATTTTTCATCATAATAAAATATTATACAAAATTAAAATATTGACGTCGACTCTGGTCCAATGGAGTTGAAATGGTTTTGTATGAATAATGTCTCACAAAACAAAACCCCCAAAAGTTCAATAAGTTCATATGCTTGTTTTCAGTCTTATTTGTTTCATTTACAATAGATAATATGAACCTATGGTAACTAAAGTAAAATATATATTGAAAGAGCTTAATCTTTCTAAATTGCGAGCAAATACCACGTCTATACAAGTATGATTGTGCATAGTAGATTTTACAGGGAATTATATTTTAAAAACTAATATCCTAATCTAAAATTCAATGGGTTACAAATTACTGACTATTCATAGCTAGTACTTTTAGTTTTCGAGATATAAGCATTATAAATTTTAAGGAAAGAAAATTTTTAATCTTCTTCAAATGGTCAAGACTCAAAAACTGTAAAAGCTTTAAAAACAAATTATTGATCCAGAAACTGGATCTCCTACTGAGCATTTCTGCTGCTATCTGTTTCAATCCATATTTTATAGTTTAGAAGATATTTTAAGTGAAAGTAAGTAAAGTGAAACAAAACTTGCTGTGATAAAACCCTTTTATTATTTATTGTTAAGAATTACTAAGTTCCTTTCATAGTTTTAATAAAAATTTAATATTTTTCTATTTAACTATTTGTATCCAGTATTAGATATCATGCTTATTGAGACTAGATGGCAAAATATATCGGCCTGCAAGTGACAAAATTATAAATCCATCACTGTGTACATTTATTGAATAATTTATAGAATTCTCTATAACACATGAAAAGTATGAATAAAAAGCCATTAAATACAAAATGTCTAATTCAACAACTGAGCTATGGTGAAAGGCCCAGACCATTCGGCTCGTCCAGGGACTTAGAGCAGCAAATTGAATGGCCGCAACTGAGCTATAGTGAACAGATTAGTCCTATAATTAAAGAAACTTAAAAGTTATTTTCAGCAAACACCTAATACTGGCTCATACTTAATCAGAGCACTGTATCATAGAAGTGAGGGGATGCAGCCAGATTGCTGGATGAGCACTGTTAGTCTGAGCTCAAGTAACTTTACATTGGTGTTGTCCAATATAACCATCAAACTTTATCACCACTTTGATCACCAAAAATGGCAACTTTGGAAAAATATTTTGATTTTCAATTACAATAATCATAGAACCTGCCTATTGGGGACATGCTGAAACCTAGGAATCATGATTCCCAATACAATGACCAGGATCCATAGACAAGTTTTATAAGCAGATAAACTTATTCCTGGGCTCCATGACTATGAACCTAAACATTGCAGCCTTGTACTGACTGAGCTTAATTTATTTTAAATTTGAAGCCTACTGCATTGCATGGTATGACTAACTTTGTCAATTACAAATTCCTACAAACTTTTGTCATTAGTACCAACTATAAATTCCAAATTAGGTTTTGGAACAGGATAACTAGAAATTATTTAAAAATCTATTTTGGTGATATAAATACGACAAATCAAATCAGTTCAGAGCAACAAGAGCAAAATTAACATCACAGCAATAGCCAATAATGTTTCTTTTTTTTTTTTTTATCAAATGGCCAGGCACTTGACTTTCATCATTCGTCTATGCATCGGCCAGAAGCGTGAGCCATTTAGCCGTCGTGGGACGTTGCCCCAGGCACACCAGGGGGAGGGACACACTGCACCCAACAACACAACATCCATGCTTTACATGGGACTCGAACCCACAAAGTGGCGGCCGTACGATCGCTTGGAAATGCTCGCCTTGACCATTCGACCACCACGTCAGTCTAGCCAATAATGTTAATAGTTAAAGAAAGTGACTTAAATGCTTGTTCATTCAACAAAAGAGGGGGACTGATATTTACAGAAAGAAAACACACAGAGGAGTATAACAGAGATACATGGAGTGTACAGTGTATTTATAAATGCACTATACACTCCAAAATGTGACTGATGCTTTTTAAAGGGTTGTCACTCATATACATATACAGCATACTAAAATTCCCCAACTTTTCCGAATTAATACTTAAAAATTAAGGTTAAGAAAACTTACAGATCAAAGAGAAAGAGATGTCAAAAAATTGAAATTTCACTAGAATAGAAGCACATTAAAACGAAATCAAGAACTTACAATTTTTTGACAAACAAGAGGTACTTTTAAGATACCAAATTAAAAATTAATTGAAGTACTACTTTTCAAGAATAATGGGAGTCTTAACAGGAATTTAACTAAATATCTGATATCTGGAATACAATAAATATCCTATTATTCTAATTACCTTTTGATATCTCCATGCACAAGAGGCTTACCATAAGTAGTGTGCAGGTAGTTTAAACCTTTTGAAGTGCATTCTGCAATATGGCTCCTTTGCAACCATGTTAAAGGAGGAGTTTTATTCTAAATAACAAAAAGAGAAAACAATCACATTACATATCTGTAAACATAACATATGTCTATAAAAACATAAAGAGCATATATTTCAGTTTGATTCAAAATTGTCTTAGATTAGGACCAATGTTTCTATAAGAAACAATTAAACAACTTAATTATTCACAAGTCTATATACGAGGCATGTTTTTTATGTAAGTACCGTTTTGCGATTCCGCCGCCGCAGCGCTACGGTCGGCGTTCCGCGCATGCGCGCTGGTTACCTACATCTCTTGTCTACGCACTGACGCCATTACAGTCTGATTCTTCATTGTATACGTTGTTTACTGAGTGTTTAAGATGCCTCCGACAATTGTGAGTCCCGCCGATTGTGAAGTACGGGCTGTTATACGATTTCTTAGTGCTAAAGGCGTAAAACCGATCGATATTCATCGTGAGATCTGTGAAGTTTACGGACAAAACATTATGAGTGATGGAATGGTAAGGAAATGGGTGAGAGCATTTAAAGATGGCCGCACAAATGTGCATGATGAAGAACGGAGTGGGCGTCCTTCGGTCGTTAATGAAGATTTGGTGCAGAAAGTGGAAGAAAAGGTGAGAGAAAACAGACGCTTTACAATTTCATCAATGTGCGACTGGTTTCCTCAATATTCTCGTAGTGTTTTGTATCGCATTGTGACCGAGAACTTGAATTACCGGAAATTGTGTTCACGTTGGGTTCCAAAAATGTTGACGGATTTGCACAAAACCCAACGTTTAGGCAGTGCATTGACTTTCCTTGAGCGGTACCACAATGAAGGTGAAGATTTTTTAGACCAAATTGTTACTGGTGATGAAACATGGGTGGCCTACGTCACACCAGAATCAAAACAACAATCCATGGAATGGCGACATTCATCATCACCCAAAAGAGTGAAGTTTAAGCAAACAATTTCTGCCCGGAAAATCATGTGCACAGTTTTTTGGGACAAAAAAGGAGTATTGCTAGTGGAGTTTCTGCCTCGTAATGAGACAATCAATGCAGCGTCTTATTGTGAGACATTGAACAATCTGCGTCGTGCAATCCAGAACAAAAGACGTGGCAAGTTGAGTAAGGGTATCATTTTGCTGCATGACAATGCCCGTCCACATGTGGCTAATCGGACCAAAGATCTCATCAAATCTTTTAAATGGGAAACTCTAGATCATCCTCCATACAGCCCTGGCGCCCAGCGACTACCATTTGTTCCTGCACTTGAAGAAACACCTGGGTGGTCAGCGTCTTCAAGACGATAACAAAGTCAAAACAGTTGTGATACAGTGGTTAACAAGTCAGGCGGCAGAATTTTATGAGGAGGGTATTCAAAAACTGGTGCCACGTTATGACAAGTGCCTCAATATTCACGGAAATTATGTAGAAAAGTAGATTAAGGTACAGGCTTTCATGTAGAAATAAAATTATTGCGATATCTTTGCACGTCTTTTTTTAATTCCAAAACGGTACTTACTTAAAAAACATGCCTCGTATAACACAGCATGGAACTGTTTTTAGAATGCATTCGATTCCTTTCATCAATGCTAAATAGACCAACAAACTCTAAGTCAAAAAGATAAAATGAGCATAAGTAGAATAAAAATAGAGGATGTACATCCAAGATGGTGGATTAAAAGCCTTATAGATTGGAAAATAGCAAACCATGGAGAGAGTTAATCAGAGAGCAGAATGAAGAACAGCATAGCCAATCTGACACGAAGAATAATCACACATGTTGGAGTACCCCAAAACATAAGAGAAATGTTCTAACAAAACGAGATAAGTCCCAACAAACTAAAATAAGTTCCAACATATTGAAACCAAGTCCAATCATCACACAAGAATTCAATTAACTAAGACATAGACAAAAATAGAACAAATATAAAAGAAAAGGATAAAAATATAGTATTCCCAGTCAAACTATGAGAAAAAAAAGTACTAAACATGTTATTAATGAAATCACTAGAATTTTTCTGCATATGAAAGGCTACAAAAATATGTCTATGCAAATCTTGTCAAAATTTTAAATTTAAAATTTTTAGATAAAACAATACTGTGTACAATAGTATGAGAAAGCAAAAATCTATAGACAAATATAAATATATATTCCCTATTACAATGATAAATAATAAAAATATATGATTTCATCTTCATTAATTTTTAAAAATTATAAAATTTGAAGTCATTTCATACTAACTTTGCCTAATAACCTGTCTTCTAAGGAACCATTAACCATGAGTTGATAAATTAAGCAAGGATTTGCACCATCTAAAGAAACAGCATACAGTGGTAATATGTGATCAAACCGGCAACTGTAGAAAAAGATAAAATTTAAAACATGGAAAATGAAACAAAATTAAAAGAATAAAAAAATATGCAATGATATCATATTTTAACTTTTTTCTTAATACATAATGGTTAGATTCATACATGCTATAAATACGTCTGTAAAGAATGTTTTGTTGATAAAGCAGCATAAAATAAATAAATAAATAAAAGTATCAATGGTTTCGAAGAAAAAAAAAACATCCTTTGTCAAAATGAGACACATCAATTACTCCAGCAAAAGCAAGAAAATTTCTGTTAATTGAAAAAAAATTATGAAAAACAATGTAAAATGTAACTGTAAAATACAAGACTAACATATTTTTATATATTCCCAGTACACTTATACATTGTTATTTCTTTACAATGTTTTGAATGATTGTTTTCCCAATCTTCTGCTGCTCATTTTCACTGTTTCACGCCTCTTTTCAGGAATAGCAATATCATATGAGTCATATGGGAATTTTTCTGTCCAAACCATTTTCTTGTATTCTTCCTAGAAAATACTTTTTGATTCCAAAACAAGTTGATGCATTTACTAATTTGTTTTATGATATTTTACCAATAAAGTAATTTTTTTTTTTTTTAGTTATCTTTTACAGCAGTTTAAGAAATTTATTTAAAATTTTTAAAATGTATCTAAAAATATACAAAATATTTTAATATCATGTAAAAATTGATTAAGAAAATATATCTAGTCAATATTTATCAGCTAATATTTAGCCAATATTAACTGAATCTTGTAATAAAATATTTTTACAATTAGAAATTTATCGGAAATATTTCTAATAAAATATCAAGATTTAAAATGCTAAGTCAATCTTAGAATGCTACTGGAGAATATCATTTGAATGGTAGTGTTTTATAAATGATTTCATTTACCTTTCTATATAAATTTATAAAATATGCATAAAACTGACTACTTAACTCATATTTTTATATTCTTTCTTTCTATTTTTTTTTTCTTTAAAAGAAAATATTATATTTCCCTTAGTCTATAGCTGAAAATCATTAGACCTCTTTTCATCTGAGAAATAGTATACCTGCATACATTATAAATATACAAATATCTGATATGACTAGTACATGACTTTCTGTACTGAAATGAACAAATTTTAGTAGTTTGAGACAACAAAAATAGAACTTTCTTATTGCATAGTCTTACTTAAAATCAACACTATGTTCTCAATAATAAATTAAAGTACTTGCAACTGCAAAACCAAAACAAGTTCTTCTGGCGAAAAAAATAAAATTAGAAAAAAATTTATTCTATCTCTGCAAGTTTTTATCGTATCTTTAAAAAAAATTTAGTGCAGTACTTACAATAACAAACATTGTCATGTCTACAAGTCTGAAAGATATCTCTAAAATTCAAGAAATTAAAATGCTGTATTTTTAAACCCAGTACCTATCTTCAGCTCCAGAATTCGCACTCTTGATTAATCATCATCTGCCTCATATTGTTTTATACTCAGAATCATCTGCTAGATAAATATTATTTGAAAATGGCAAAATCAGATGAATTTCAACTTCAAACGTTCATAACTTTTACACTAATTCAAATTTTTAAAAAATCTCACCAAATTGTATCTTCCAAGAAGGCCAGCTACCCCTGTACCAATTTACCAATTTTGTGGCTGCCCATAGATTTGACTTTCTGCCATGTGCAACACACATGCACAGACATCTTTTATTGCGCAAGATTTAAGATATAAGGAAAACTAAATAAGCACAAATAACAAAATAATGTAGCACACCCAATCTCTTTTGGACATTGAGTTTGTTGGCTCTCTTGCACTGATGAAGGGGATCCAATCTATCTTCAAAACAGCTGTATGATGCATCATTTTGTTGTGCTTATTTATGTTGCTTTAGTTTTTCTTATACAATGCACAAAGTTTATTTTACTTATTGATTTAAGATATACTTTAATAAACATAGCAAATATACAGCTAAATTAATTTTAACAGGAAAGGCAAGTGAAGTTTTTACATATATGTAATGTTGCTGAGAGCAAATGCATAAGTGATATATGCATTATTTTTTCACCAAGAATTCCAAGAATTCTTCTTAGTGCACTTTTGGTAAATTATAATTTTAAGATTTTCAGATGGATTGAGTTTGTTTATAATTGCCATGTCAATCAGTACTTTTTAAACTAACTATTTAAAAACTGTGTCAAACTCACTATTTAAAAACTGTGAGTCAAACACGACGTGCAAAATTGACTGACATTACTTAGTTTCTTCTCTTTCAGAGTTTTTCATGTTTGGCTACTTTATAACTATATTTAAAAGAGAAAATTATAGTACAGTAACTTTAAAAGAAGTTCAAATTGTTCATCAATTCAAAAATTAAAATGTATTACACTGTTGTTTTCAGTACAAATGTATGTGGTATATATGAGTGAGATAACAGCTTTATTTACTATTTTTAAATTGAATTTACAAATGCTAAAATGAAGTAAAAAATGACTTGCAAATTTGAAAGTTTGACGCATACTTTTAAATTATAATTGGGCCAATTTGATTTGCAATTCTGAAGCTAAGAACAAGCTCTGGTATAAGCAAAAAAATTAGACAATCGGATTTTTATGATATCATCCAAATACTTTACATATATTATGTAATATTGAAGAGAAGGGGAAAAACATAGCAAAGAATAACAATCTTACCATTTAAGTATGTTAAGTTCATTCAAAGATTGCTTGAGACTCACAAGTTGTTGTGATGGACTGTCAGAACTCTTTCTCTAAATTAAAAAAATAGCAGTAGAAAGATCAGTAATAATGTTGATAATAATAATTTATTTATTAATTACAGTTAGACCATGTAAAATATTTCCGTTTTGAACTGATACCTACACATTCTTCTCATGACTTATGGATTACATACAGATTGATGTAATATATGAAAATAAGCCTTTTATAAAAATATTTGTTAATCATTATTTTTTAAATGAAATTACTAGAGTTAACAGATTTATGTAACTTATATTTTTGTAAGAATAATGATTAAAGAATATATAGCAAAATAATATTATGTATATGGTAAATTTTTCATAAAAACCAAAACTTCAATTTTAAATCATTCTTCTTTTGTTTAAAGAATGTTAATTTCTTTTGAAAGTTGTTTAAAGACCAAGTTGTCACAAAATTTATCAGGGCTCATTTAGTTCTCCCCCCCCCACACACACACACCACCACCACCACCACTCCCATTAGTTATTGGACTTTCGGTTGCCATTTCTTGGGACACCTCACTCCTAAAACATGAAAGCATATATAAAAGTTATCTCCCATCATTTGCCCTCTTCTCCCTACTTTACAAGTCATGGTTGAAACAGAAAAAGTTGTCTCAGTTCTTAAAGATCATTTTTTTATTTACTTTAACTTATAGAATGTAAATTGGATTAAAAAGAAAATTTGAATAAGTTACTGAAATTCACTCTTTCTAACTATAATCTATCCAATATTTCTAAACTATAATTTATTTATGCTTAAAAGTTTCTAATGTAATTGCTCCTAGTCCTGCTGATTATCTTTTTTCAAAATATCCTATTATAACTCCTCTGTATTTTTTTATGATTTCCGTTGCACAAGAAGATATTATAGAAACTCTATGGTACATTAATAGGAACTTTATAGTAAAAAAGGTTTAAGAAGAATAGTTTAAAAAAAGTCAAGCCAAGCTGATTGAGATACAAATACAGAAATACTTACAGGCGTCAATCTTTTAATGGCAACTGATGTTCCTTTCCACTCGCCTTTGTACACAGTACCAAATCCTCCTCTGCCTAAAACCCTTGCATCATTAAAATTATCGGTAGCCTTAGTGATGTCACTGTATGGTATATGCATAATATCTGGCAGTGAATCATCTTGAGAGCTAAAATTTGCAGCTGAAAAAGAAACAAATTATTAAAATTATGCTAACTAAAATGAAAAATACAATTGGTAAAACAGTTTTTAAAACATGTAGTGCTATTTTGCATGAGAGAACATGTACATTGTATTATTTTACATACTTTTATGTTATTATACCTTTTGATAAATGAAAAGAAAATATCGAAATAATTCATTACCCAGTGTATCGATAATAATAAATAACTGTATATGTTTGTTTGTGTGAGTACAAATTCCAGTGAAAAATCAAAGCAACCAACAGCTAGAACATTTGGTGCAAAGCCACTTAAGTTTTTACTTATTTAATGTTAATACCTAGGTAAAATTCTGCATAATTTTCAGAGTAATCAGGTTATGGAATTTAAACTAATAATCACAAAATTTCAATCCTCGTATCACTGTAAAGTTCACAGATTTTTTTTCATAAAGTTTGATGTATCTGTATTAACACCTTCCTGATTTTTCAAAAATTTTGAAAAAAAAAAAAAAAAAAATTCTATCAAAATGCATTTTTATATTCTGACATTGTCTAGATTACTAATCATATGAATATGAAATTTAATGAGCACAAAACTGCAAGTGTCCCCTTTCTATTAAAAATAATTATTAATGAGCTATTATTTCCCAAATATTAAGAATTTATTTAAAGTAAAAGAAACAGACTTTAATAGTGGTTTTCCTCATTCAGAATTTTGCTTCTAACACCACTATAAATGATACTAGAGCTATTGATTGTAAATAGGCTGGTTGACAAAGACAGGTAGTATACATACAAAATAATTATAAATGGGTGGAAACAAAATAACAATAAACAAGTAGAAGTTCTGACAAAAAAAATTGCTCTGTATAATAAGACTTTAACTGAGATGTCCATCCTGTGAAAGGACTTTATTTTGTCCCTCCTCCTAATAGGAAACTAAGAGTCCTTAATCTCAATGAATCTACCTACTTATTAAGTACACCACCTACAACCTAAAATTCTAAAAATCTGCAGGCTGAGTCAAATCCAACCTGTGCAGGTCTCTACTTTCTAGCTGCTTCTATATTCTTCTATTCTCCAGTTATTTTTAAAAAACAAGTATATTTCTATAATGGACCCAAGACATGCTAGTCTGATGACATTTTAAATGCAAAGAATTAAAATATACTATTTTAGACAATAACGTACTAAATTTGGAGTTTCTAGCCACTCTAGTTTCTGGGTTATTCCCCAAAAACTAGTACATTCCAGTAGCAGACCCAAGATGTGACCTGATAAAGTTCAAACTAAAAAAAATAAAATTTACCACAAAAGACAATGATATACCAAATTTCGTGTTACTGTGATTAATAGAACTTTATTAGTTAGAGCCTCAAAGATTTGAATCATAGTAACAAGCAAACAAACATGAGATCAAGTTAAATAAAAGGGATTTCATTTATGCATCAAGAGGAATGGATCTCTATACTATTCTAATGATAAATAAGTAACAGGAGAGTGGACCCATTGAGAAGAACACAGAACATAACAGAAAATTGGGGCAGATGATCCGGCAGACTTATCTAGTTCTAGGCATACTGCCTAATGTCTACCCATTAAACTAGCGATGTTTTACTGCATTTTATCGTCTTTCTGTACCTCATTTTGTTGCAGAATGAAAGAAAGTTCAAGAAAAACATTTTTAATTCTAAGTTATAAAAATGAAAAAAATGAAAAAGTATCAAATCTATCGGTGCTCAAATATTGGATTATCATTGGTATCAGGAAAATACTGATATATTGGTGAAACCAATAATCGGTATAGAATATCAGAACAACCCTACTTTGAATAAAACATTAATTAGAACAAGGGTATATTTGATAAATTTATGCTACAAAGTGGAACAATATTCACCATTTTTTTACATACTTCTTTCTGATCAAAGATCTTTAAAATTTTTTGACTGGCATACTTCAATGTATTCTTTGAAATAAAAAAAAAAAAAAAATCAGGAGGGTATTTTGACTGCTTCAAAAACTATGGACGAGTTGATCTGTCTACAGAATTAAAAAATCTACTACATAATGGATACAAACAAATAATTTTTGAAAAAAAAGTGAAATACACTGAATTCGTCACAAAGATATCTCTAAACATTGGAACATAAGAGGGAATTAAAATGTCCATTTTTTAAAGCTATTCAATATTTAAGAAGATTTACTATTTCTTATTTAAATGGCAAAAATGGTTATCATCAAAATTTTTGCAACAATTAATTGGCAACTGTCAAAATTATATATATATATATGATAGTGTATTATGAGTTACTACTTACATTCTAACATAGGATTTACAATTTTATATTATATATATATATGTATATATATATATATATATATATATTTTTTTTTTTTTTTTTTTTTTTTGCAAACTGCAAAAAATGCAGTCCTGTATGCATTTACATACTTTTATTAATCTGTAATAATGACTTCAAAAGAAAATAAACATTGTAATGTGAAAAAAAAAATGAATTTAAATTCATGAAAATCATGAAATATTTTTTAGAGCATTATATATGCATATCCCTTCTAATTGAAACTTATAATGAAGATGTTTATATCTTAAATCCACTAGATGAAACAGAAGTTGGTGAAATGAATTACTAACTTTTTGTACTAATATTTGGAGGAAATTGTTTTGGCAGTCAACTTTTTATTTGTAAAAATAATTTTTATTGGTAAAAAGAAACATTTTATCTGTGCAAAAAAAGGAAAAAAATATGTTCTTTGTCAATTGCTTTGTGTGTTACAATTTTAGTTTAAAAAACTGATTAGAGGCTGATTCCAAATCATATAACGTTAATTAAAAATAAGAATTAGTTAAAATTTTTTGGAAACAGTAACTTTGACTTCTGCAAGAACTTTTCAATAATTGAATAACAAAGATAATGTTAAATGGGGGAACACTTGATTAAAAATGATAGCCATCACTAAAATAGTGATGAAAGACAATATCGACAAGAGATAACAAGCAAACAAAAACAAGTTCAAGAATAAATATGGGACTAATTTATCTGCCTTTTAAAGCTTAAAATTACAAACTGACACAAAAGAGTCCCCCGATAACATACCAGAAGGATAGTAATTTTGCTGCTTCAACTGCTTTCCATTTATTAGCATTTCCTGGACAGACATCTTCCTCGGACTTTTCATCTTCTCTGAGACACAGTTGTCTGATATAGACTCTTCTTTAGAAAGTGAGCTTTTCTTAGAATGGTTAATGTCAGGTGACCTACATATTACAGAGAATTTTATAATTTATTATACAAAAAATAAGTTATTTATAATAAAGTAAAGTAAATATTTTTTTAACTGCAAAATTTGTAAGGAGCTATAATGAATCAGCCATCAGATTGGATAGCAGTTATAAAAATTTCATTACATTGGTTAATTAAATGGAACACACAAAAGATTAAATTTCCTCTAATTAGCAATTTTGGAAGTGTTTTAAATGTCCCTAAATGGCTATTGCTTAACACTAGAATGATGGAAGCGGTCATTTCGACTGCAAAACTACTTTGAGAAATGATTCCTCCAAAATGGCTAATCCCAGCCCATTGACATTTTACGACTTTTCTTATTTTCTTAAAGTTATTGAAAATGCAGAAGAAAATTATTCTAGGTTTTATAATAAGAGAACAAACAAACAATCTTCCCAGAATGATGGCAGCAGTTAAAATGGCCGCTAGAGAGATTTCACATGATGATGCAATCCGACTGTGGCATTGCACTACTGTAAGCCGTAAGAATGATTGATTGCATCAGCTTTTTAGCATTATTCGGCATGTTTCAAGAATGAACAACGACTGTGCCCATGCTGGATGCCAATTATTGCATAAAATTTTAGCACAATGTCTCGCAAGAAGCGATTGACTACTGATGAGTGTCTAGCACTTTTGCAGCAACTTAGCGAAAATTCCAGTGATAACGGCAGTGATAGTGATGCAGATTTTGTAGTTTCTGATGAAAATGAAATTGCAGAGCACAGCATCAGCTCCTCAGAGGAGAAAACAGACTCTGAAGGTAACAATACATCCGATTCCACTCGCCTTCAACGCAATACCTCTATGTCCAGAAGTCCTCCCTTGCGGAAAGGTAGCAAAAAGTAACAAACATCATCAGTGCTTGTTTTGCAGTAATAAAACACAAGATTTGTGTTCTTCATAAGATAAGCCCACCTGTGGAAAATGCCAAGAATGGTGCATCAAGAACACTTATTGCAAAAAAATGTGTCTAAGATACATCCTAAATGCAGTAACTATAATGTTTTGGTTTTGAATTAAAGGTATGTTGTATTTTTTCTATGGCGGTCATATGTCCGTCATTCTAGGTAGTTCAAAATATCTGTCATTCTAGTGTTAAGAAGGTTAAGGGTAAGTTGTGTTTTAGACATATCACATGAGCACATACAAATGGACATCTCTCCAAAATGTATTCATGTCTTCAGAAGAATTAAATTTCTCTAATTAGCAATTTTGAAAATGCTTTAAAGGTGTTCCTAAACTCTTATTGCTATTAAGAAAATTGAGGATAAGTTGTGTTTTAAACATCAGACATGCACATACAGATGGACATCTTTCCAAAATATATTCAGGGCTTCAGAAGAATGAACGGAAGATTGAAATTTCTTTACTTTTGAAAATGTTTTAAATGTGTTCCTAAACTCTTATTGCTTAAGAAGGTTGAGGATAAGTTGGGTTTTAGACACCACACATGCACATACAGATGGACAACTTTCCAAAATATATTTAGGTCTTCAGGAGAATGAACAGAAGATTGAAATTTCTTTACATAACAATTTTGAAAATGCTTTAAAAGTATTCCTAAACTCAGTACTTTCGTAATAACCGCATGCCAGTTCTATGTCTGGGTGCTGCAGGCGACCGCTCCTAATAAATAGGAAACCACTGGGGGTCCCGTCCCAGTGTAGAATGACCTTTAGGTCGAACGTCTGCCCCTACACGGACCACTGATACATTTGTTCCACAGATTTCGACCTTCAGGTCGAACCCCTATTGCTGGCATGCAGTTAAAATGAAAGTACACTAAACTCTTATTTTAAGTACACTAAACTCTTAATATTTAAAGTACACTAAACTCTTATTATAGAAAGTTGAGGGTAAGTTGTGTTTTAGATATCACACATGCACATACAGATGGACATCTTTCCAAAATTTATTCAGGTCTTCAGAAGAATGAACGAAAGATTGAAATTTATCTACTTTTGAAAATGCTTTAAAATGTGTTCCGAAACTCTTATTGCTTAAGAACGTTGTGGGTAAGTTGTGTTTTAGACCTCATATATGCATATACAGATGGACATCTTTCCAAAATATATTCAAGTCTTCGGAAGAATGAATGGAAGATTGAAATTTCTCTACTTTTGAAAATGCTTTAAATGTTTTCCTAAACTGTTATTGCTTAAGAAGGTTGAGGGTAAGTTGTGTTTTAGACATCACACATGCACATACAGATGGATATCTTTCTAAAATATATTCAGGTCTTCAGAAGAATGAATGGCAGATTGAAATTTCTCTACTTTTGTAAATGCTTTAAATGTGTTCCTAAACTATTATTGCTTAAGAAGGTTGAGGGTAAGTTGTGTTTTAGACATCACACATGCACATACAGATGGACACCTTTCCAAAATATATTCAGGTCTTCAGAAGAATGAACGGAAGATTGAAATTTCTCTACTTTTGAAAATGTTTTAAATATGTACCTAAATTCTTATTGCTTAAGAAGGTTGAGGATAAGATGGGTTTTAGACACCACACATGCACATACAGATGGACAACTTTCCAAAATATATTCAGGTCTTCAGGAGAATGAACAGAAGATTGAAATTTCTCTACATAGCAATTTTGAAAATGCTTTAAAAGTGTTCCTAAACTCAGTACTTTCGTAATAACCGCATGCCAGTTCTATGTCTAGGTACTGCAGGCGACCGCTCCTAATAAATAGGAAACCACTGGGGGTCCCGTCCCAGTGTAGAATGACCTTTAAGTCGAACCTCTGCCCCTACACGGACCACTGATACATTTGTTCCACAGATTTCGACCTTCAGGTCAAACCCCTATTGCTGGCATGCAGTTTAAACGAAAGTAAGTTGTGTTTTAGATATCACACATGCACATACAGATAGACATCTTTCCAAAATATATTCAGAAGAATGATCGAAAGATTGAAATTTATCTACTTTTGAAAATGCTTTATATGTGTTCCAAAACTCATATTGCTTAAAAACGTTGTGGGTAAGTTGTGTTTTAGACCTCATATATGTACATACAGATGGACATCTTTCCAAAATATATTCAGGTCTTCGGAAGAATGAATGAAAGATTGAAATTTCTCTACTTTTGTAAATGCTTTAAATGTGTTCCTAAACTCCTATTGCTTAAGAAGGTTGAGGGTAAGTTGTGTTTTAGACATCACACATGCACATACAGATGGACATATTTCCAAAATATATTCAGGTCCTCAGAAGAATGAACGAAAGATTGAAATTTCTCTATTTAACAATTTTGAAAATGCTTTAAAAGTGTTCCTAAACTCAGTACTTTGTGGTAATAACCGCATGCCAGTTCTGTGTCTGGGCGCCACAGACGACCGTTACTAATAAACTGGAAACCACTGGGGTCCTGTACGAGTGTAGAATGACCTTTAGGTCAAACCTCTGCTCCTACATGGACTACTGGTACATTCGTTCTACAGATTTTGACCTTCAGGTCAAACTCCTATCACTGGCATGCAGTTAATACAAAAGTACCCTAAATTATTATTGCTTAAGAATGTTGAGGGTAAGTTGTGTTTTAGACATCACACATGCACATACAGATAGACATATTTTCAAAATATATTCAGGTCTTCAGAAGAATGAATGGAAGATTGAAATTTCTCTACTTCTGAAAATGCTTTAAATGTGTTCCTAAACTGTTATTGCTTAAGAACGTTGAGGGTAAGTTGTGTTTTAGACATCACACATGCACATACAGATGGATATCTTTCTAAAATATATTCAGGTCTTCAGAAGAATGAATGGCAGATTGAAATTTCTCTACTTTTGTAAATGCTTTAAATGTGTTCCTAAACTATTATTGCTTAAGAAGGTTGAGGGTAAGTTGTGTTTTAGACATCACACATGCACATACAGATGGACACCTTTCCAAAATATATTCAGGTCTTCAGAAGAATGAACGGAAGATTGAAATTTCTCTACTTTTGAAAATGTTTTAAATATGTTCCTAAATTCTTATTGCTTAAGAAGGTTGAGGATAAGATGGGTTTTAGACACCACACATGCACATACAGATGGACAACTTTCCAAAATATATTCAGGTCTTCAGGAGAATGAACAGAAGATTGAAATTTCTCTACATAGCAATTTTGAAAATGCTTTAAAAGTGTTCCTAAACTCAGTACTTTCGTAATAACCGCATGCCAGTTCTATGTCTAGGTACTGCAGGCGACCGCTCCTAATAAATAGGAAACCACTGGGGGTCCCGTCCCAGTGTAGAATGACCTTTAAGTCGAACCTCTGCCCCTACACGGACCACTGATACATTTGTTCCACAGATTTCGACCTTCAGGTCAAACCCCTATTGCTGGCATGCAGTTTAAACGAAAGTAAGTTGTGTTTTAGATATCACGCATGCACATACAGATGGACATCTTTCCAAAATATATTCAGAAGAATGATCGAAAGATTGAAATTTATCTACTTTTGAAAATGCTTTATATGTGTTCCAAAACTCATATTGCTTAAAAACGTTGTGGGTAAGTTGTGTTTTAGACCTCATATATGTACATACAGATGGACATCTTTCCAAAATATATTCAGGTCTTCGGAAGAATGAATGAAAGATTGAAATTTCTCTACTTTTGTAAATGCTTTAAATGTGTTCCTAAACTCCTATTGCTTAAGAAGGTTGAGGGTAAGTTGTGTTTTAGACATCACACATGCACATACAGATGGACATATTTCCAAAATATATTCAGGTCCTCAGAAGAATGAACGAAAGATTGAAATTTCTCTATTTAACAATTTTGAAAATGCTTTAAAGGTTTTCCTAAACTCAGTACTTTGTGGTAATAACCGCATGCCAGTTCTGTGTCTGGGCGCCACAGACGACCGTTACTAATAAACTGGAAACCACTGGGGTCCCGTACGAGTGTAGAATGACCTTTAGGTCAAACCTCTGCTCCTACATGGACTACTGGTACATTCGTTCTACAGATTTTGACCTTCAGGTCAAACCCCTATCACTGGCATGCAGTTAATACAAAAGTACCCTAAATTATTATTGCTTAAGAATGTTGAGGGTAAGTTGTGTTTTAGATATCACACATGCACATACAGATAGACATATTTTCAAAATATATTCAGGTCTTCAGAAGAATGAATGGAAGATTGAAATTTCTCTACTTCTGAAAATGCTTTAAATGTGTTCCTAAACTGTTATTGCTTAAGAAGGTTGAGGGTAAGTTGTGTTTTAGATATCACACATGCACATACAGATGGATATCTTTCTAAAATATATTCAGGTCTTCAGAAGAATGAATGGCAGATTGAAATTTCTCTACTTTTGTAAATGCTTTAAATGTGTTCCTAAACTATTATTGCTTAAGAAGGTTGAGGGTAAGTTGTGTTTTAGACATCACACATGCACATACAGATGGACACCTTTCCAAAATATATTCAGGTCTTCAGAAGAATGAACGGAAGATTGAAATTTCTCTACTTTTGAAAATGCTTTAAATGTGTTCCTAAACTCTTACTGCTTAAGAAGGTTGAGGGTAAGTTGTGTTTTAGACATGACACATGTACATACAGATGGACATCTTTCCAAAATATATTCACGTCTTAAGAATGAATGGAAGATTGAAATTTCCCTACTTTTGAAAATGCTCTAAATGTGTCCCTAAACTCTTATTGCTTAAGAAGGTTGAGGGTAAGTTGTGTTTTAGACATCACACATGTACATACAGATGGACATCTTTTCAAAATATATTCAGGTCTTCAGAAGAATGAACGGAAGATTGAAATTTCTCTAATTAGCAATTTTGAAAATGCTTTAAATGTGTCCCTAAACTCTTATTGCTTAAAAAGGTTAGGGGTAAGTTGTGTTTCAAGCAGCATAGACATGCAAACACATAGATGAACATATTTCTAAAAGTATTCAAAATATATTTAGGCCTTCAAACATGCTTTTCTGCCAAAATCTTAGACTAGAAAATAATACTTCCTCTACACCAGGGGTATCTGCAGCATCAAATGTATGATGATTTTTGATCGATCATCAAGAAGATACCCATATATTCTTTTTTTCATCCCAATTTAAAACTATATATATTATAAGCAAATTCAATTTTGCATCCAAGTGTACGCATTTGTTAAAATATGTAATTTTGACCAAATAGTTATTACTCATATATATTAAAATAAAGCTGAAATTTTCTGAATTCAAGTTCATCTTAAAAAATGTGGAATGCATGTGCACACTTGATCTTCAGCAGCAAAGTCAGTGCAGGACGTTGATGGCATAGCATTAGAAAGTTTATAAAGTAATCTTGTACCTTTTTAAGTTACTTTGGTTACTTAATTTACTTTTAGTTACTTAGTTTTTAGTATTTTACTTAAGTTACTTTAGTTAAGTTACCATAGTTATATAAATTATGTTGGTCTTTAACATAATATTGTTATTAAATAATAACAGCATGATGTGATATTTTCCCTTTTATTTAAATTTCAAATTCAAAATATACTTTAATCTGAATAATAATTAAATGTTTCGAAATCTATAAAAACTTGTGAAATGTGGAATTTTAAATATTGTACAAATATTGCTTAATACAATTATTTGTTTTAAATTCTATTTCACTTTAACTTTTGAAAAGATAAATCACAGATGGATTTTTACTGGAAAAATACACTTCATGTAAAATTTAGTGCATTCTCCTGCTCTATACTATATCAAGAAAAGTAAACATTTTTAATGAGACAAAGTTTATATTGATTACAAGTTTTAAAAAGATGAAAATCCTTTTTTAAAGAGCTCAGTACAATAACTTATTCATAAAGACAAACATTTTAACTTACTTTCTACAAGCAGTAACCTTGGGTTCTACATGAGTAACATTCAAACTCTTGAGCTTCGGCTGCAATGATACTGAACTGAAGTTCTGATTCATATTAGCCAAGTCATTGTTAAACTTTGATTCCATTGTTGAGAAATTTTCTTTTCCTTTATGAGAAGCAGAAGCTCCCGAAACATGCTTATAAAATGAAGAAGACTGAGACAAATGGGAGGTACTGTGTGAAGTTGTTATAGAAAGCTAAAATTAAAATATATATATATATATATATATATATATATATATATATATATATATATATATATATATATATATTAAATAAGAATGATTAAAACAATCAATCAAATTCTCAAGAATGCTAGCTCACTCTGGATAAGTTTTAAATTAAGTACAGTTTAAAATAAACAAGCATATTTTTCATTTCACTTGTACACAAAACTTTTATTTTGAATATATACATTTTACATCTAACTTCAGCTTTAAAAGCTTCAATTAACTACAAAAGTGTTAAAAAAAAAACTGCACCATCATTGATTTTTGTGGGTAATAAACATATGTGGTATAATTTAATTAAAATAATAAATATTACAAAACTATTTCAAAGTTTTTCATTGAACAAATTACTTGAGAACCAAATTTCAAGTCTATTGCATCACAAAATTTATTTTGAAGCTATATTGTGTGCATTTTCAGCAAATTTCAAATATATATGAGAAACTATCTGATGTGTGGAAAGACAATACTTCTATAACTATGTAAGGTTCTCATTAGAGCATGAGACCGTGAGAATCTCACACTTTTCAAGATAACCTCGCACAACAGAAATTGCTGTATAGTTTTCTCATAGTATAAAGTAAGATAAATACTCTTACTTTATATTATGAGAAAACTTTTCTCCAGCTTCAACCTCTCACTCCATTTCCCCTTTGAGTTCAATGATTATAGGCTATAAAAAAAAATTTAGAACTTGCCTCTGATGCCCTTTATGACTTGCCTTTGATTCTTTTTACGACTTGTCTTTGACTGCCTTCTGTGCAGATTTTGCACACTGACTGTGTTTAACTTATTGAGGAACAATTAATGAAAACATTATATTAACAATAACAACTCTTTGGTTAAACCCCTTTTTCCTTCATTCCCTTTAATGAATTATCATCCACTGACAAATAATTGCATTCTGAGGAGTTAATCGACTTTGACCCAATCGTCTATAGTTCATCTCCCAAGAGGAATGTAGAACAAGAATATCTCATATTATGTCCCATTCTTGTGGTAAAAAGTGCAAATATTTCAATTTTTTGCAGATTTCTTCAAAATTTCCTTATTTGTGGAATTTAAGAAAGGTAACCCTACAATTTATAAAACCTGTAATGTGTAAATCATGCAAAATTTTCTCGAGAGATACAAAAAAGATTGCAATTCCTGTATCCACTAAAGGCAGATTTATTCTGCTATAATCTCATTGCTAAACACCAAAAATAGTATTTTTTAATTTATCCCCAAAATTTACGTGAATTATCCATCACAAAAATGCCAAGAAAAAATATTGCAATTCCAGTGTCCACTGGAAACAAATTTGTTCCGCTAAAATCTTGTTTATTGCCAAATGTCAAAATTAGTATTTTTAAATTGAACTCCAAAACTTGTTTGAGCAAGGCTTCGCCAAAATGCTAAGAGAAAATAAAAAAGACAGTAATTTCCATTTCCGTGGGAACCAAATGTGTGCAGCTAAATTATTGTTATTAAACATCAAAAATAGCATTTTAATTGATCCTCGAAATATAATTAAGCTCTCCTTCACTAAAATGCTAAGAGATTACTGGCTGTAAAATGTGATTTAAGGCAAGCTTCTGTAAATACTAAACCTTAGCAAAAGCAAACTTTCTGAATCTACAGGATGCAAATTCATTTCAATAAAGTTTCGTCATTTATACAATATTGTTATATTTTTGTATATTGTGTAAATAAATGCATTTTTTCTTAATTTAACATCATGCAAATGAAATTAAAACTGTTTCATTGAAGTAAAAAAATTTTAATGCTCACTCAATTTTTAAAATTTTAACTCAAATTTTTTGCTACGATCAGAAAATCTCACTTAACTTTTAGAGTTAGTGGTAACCCTGATGTAGATAATACTTCACGTCCTTTCTGAAATCGTCCGAAAAATAGGAAAAAAGTAAGAATAAAAAATAAAAAGTGCTCTTCTGTCCCTGGTTTATTTTAATTTTATTGAATATGATTATGCAACGGGTAAGACAGAGGGAACGTTTGATGAGTTGAGAAGTGTGATGAAATTAGGATTGCAAATGGAAGAAAGGCACAGTTAGTAAAATTCCGGGCAGTTTTATGATTATAGAGGATTGGGAAAGGGGGGGGGGGAGGAAATTGAGTAGTGGCCAGTAAGTTGTTTCATTTAATTGGCAAACTACATTATTTAATAGACCTGTGGTGAGTGCCTATTTTCAGGTCTACCATTGGACCATACATTTTGTACTGTATTCAGATGTTTTCAATAGCTGTGCATGCCCACTAATAGAAAAATGAAATATCAGCATACTTGTGATAAAGAGGGTCTTGGAATATCTTCTTTCTTTGAACAATTTATAATTGCAGTTGAAAATGTCCTCTCACTCCTCAACAAGCAGTGGTATTTCTTTTCAACTAAAATATAACATTCAATTTGACATTAATTGCAGAACAGGTAATCATTCACAACAGATAAAACATTTTAGGTAAAGGATATTTTATTAAGCAGGGAGATTAGAATGATGAAAAATGCATTTTTATATGATCATTTATTAGCAGGTAAATAATATTTAAATTTGCTTTAAAAGTTTCTCTTTTAAAGTTGGCTATTGTTTATACAATTTTTCTTACAAACTAACACATTTGAAATTTGAACAAACTGGCATTAATAAAAAAAAATATTTTCATTCTAAAATATTTTTTAACTCTAAATAAAAAAATCTTGAAAATAATTTTTTGTAGTGGCTTCATTAATTTTTAATTTTGAGAGTCTTAAAATGACAAATTCTCATATTAAATTCGATGAAATTTTCAAAATTAAAAATTAAAAAAATACTGGGGTTAGCCTAAGAAAATCAATTATTTCTCAGAAAATGAGCTGCCAATTTACCTTCGGGATCATGTTTGCTATGCTCTCATTTTCACCAACTTTTTAAACATAACAAGCAAAATTAAGGAAATGGTTTTTATATGCATTTCATTAGATATTGTACAAACATAACTGATTAAATTAAAACACTTTTAAGAAGTCTTAAAAAACTTCTGTAAAAAAATAACTAAACCAAAATCTTTGTTAATAACAATAAGACAATTAAGTAACTATATCAACTGGTCTTAGAGGCAAAAACTAGCCTCCTTCAGGATAAAAAGCAGCAATGAAAGCTAAAGTGTCAATTGACAGATACAGTAGCCCCTCGTTATATCGTGCCTCAATATATCGCGCATTCGGATATATCACTCTTCGGCTAGGTCTCCCAATTTTTTTTTCTGATTTTTCGTTTACATTATTTTGCTTTCCCAAGATTGAAGTTTTACAACGTTAGTCATAGGTGGGGAGGGAGGGAATGAGGGTGAAAAGGAAGCAGATGGGTAAACAGCAAGTCATTGGCTAATCCGTTTTGGAATTTCTTTTAGTTGTTGTGGCGGATCCCCTCAGCGGTTGGAGTGCCGAGTTCATTTATTAATTCGGACAAGTTCTTGCATTAATTATGTCTCCTAAATGAGTCTGTCTGTCTGTAAAATTAAAATTGGACACGATCAAAAAGATTAAAAAAGGTGCAACACAAATTTCGGTCACTAAAGAGTTAGGCATTGGATCTTCTATTGTGAGAGGATGGCTAAAAGCAGAACCTAAATTAAGAAAATTTGTGGAAAATATTTATCAAGATGCACGATTAAAGAGAAAACAAGCTCGATTGGCAAATAACGATCAGCTGGACAAGGCATTATTCTTATGGTTCAAAGAACAGCGTGCACTAGCAGTTCCTTTATCAGGCCCCATCATTAAAGAGAAAGAGAAAATCTTGGCGAAAAATCTAAAGCCATATGGAGAAATATATTTTGAAGCGAGCGATGGTTGGTTTTGGCAGTGGCAAAAGCGGTATGGCATTTGGATGGAGCTTAATTCATGGAGAAAAGCGATCAGCTGACCAAGAAGCTTCTTTGAAATTTCTTGCTGAACTCAAGAAGAAACTGGATGATTTGGATATGAAAGACAAGCTGATATACAATGCTGATGAATCTGCACTATACTGGAAGTTATTGTCAAACAGAACACAGGATTTTAAGAAAAGCACGACTAATTCTGGATACAAAAAGCAAAAGGACAGGGTAACACTTCTTTTTGTAGCAAATAAAGTAGGAAGCCATAAGTTGAAGATGTTCCTTTTGGGAAACAGCAAAAACCCTAGAGGTTTGAAGAATGTGAATAGGAAGAATCTGCCAGTGACATACGGAAGTTCAAAAAACGCTTGGATGACACAAACCTTATTCAAAAAATGGTTTTTTGGTAATTTCATCTCATCAGTTCGTCTTCATCTAAGATATAAGGGTTTGGAAGAAAAGGCCGTGCTCCTAACAGACCAATTCAATGCTCATCCCGGTGAAGAACTTGTGTCATCAGATAGAAATATCTAAGCTATGTTTATGCCACCAAACACAACAAATCTTCTTCAACCAATGGACCAAGGAATAATCACCACGTTAAAAAAAAATTATCGACAGGAGTTACTGAGCAACCTATTGTTCGTTGAAGAACTACCACTGCCTAAGGCTATGAAAAGTGTGAGCTTAAGAGATGCCATGTACATTTCCCAAAAAGCATGGTCTGCTGTTAAATCAGAAACCATTTCTAAATGCTGGCTGAAAGTTTTAAATGATGCCGAACTCAGTGATAATGAAGAAGGCTCAATAGAGCTTCTAGTTCAACAAGTCAAGTTGCTCAGCTTAAATGTATGTTGTTGTTGTTGAGACCCAGACCGTCCGACCTACCGGAAGATGAAGTGAGAGATTGGATTAATGTAGATGAAAACGAACCGACTTCTGAAACTCTTTCAGATGAGCAGATCATAGTTCATGCACGAGAAGAAGTGGACCCAGCGATGATGAAGAAGCCAGTCCTCCTTCTGTCACTATGAAAGAAGCCGTGGTTATGCTTGAGAAAGCCTACACAGCATTTGAAAGATGCAACTCAAATCATATAAGTGAGATGCAGTTGATTCATTTTCGCTCACTGATATTTTCTGGAAAACAAGTTCTGAAAGAAAAATCGAAGCAGCTGACATTAGATTGTATGTATATGTACCTTATTCGCAAGAGAATGAAGTGTGTTCAATAATCAATTAAATGTGTATGTGCATTTGGACATAAAATTAAAAGGTAAATGGAACTTCTCTGTCTTTACTATGTAAGTGATTCTTTTTTATTATTGTACTTTCTCTCCTAAATTTTTATTACACATGTTCATAAAAGTATAATTTTATCATATCGCCTGATATATCGCGCATTTTGCCATGTTTCCCGACAAGCGCGATATAACGAGGGGCTACTGTACCTTCAAACACTGGTGCAGCTGCTCTGCCTTTCTGTCCTGAAGGAAGCTGATTTCTGTCTAAAACTGGTTGAGACAGTTACTTTAATTGTCTTATGCTGTGTTATTAAAAAAGGTTTTACTTTTCAGTTATAACATAAGTGGTTAACATTTAAAACTATCAAAAATATAACACTAAAAACCAGCATACCTTGGAAAACTACTAAAAAGGGGTTATATCCAGTGTTTCTACATTATCCAGAAAGTTTTAACTTTTTTGTGTGCATTAAAATTGACAAATTTAACTTTTTACATAAATCTGATTATTTAACACCAAAATTTTTTCTTTAAATAATTTCTGATTGTCTCTCTATATTTAAAAAAAAAAAACAGCTGACATCGGCACCAATGTTTGAGAAATTCTGCATCCCTCAAGTTTCTCTACCATGTACAGCAAAAACTGTAACCTACAAAAATATGAAGTTTGGTACATTTGTAGAGAAATATTTTAACACACTGAAATAAACCATTTTTTGATTTGAAATTTAGTTTAGGAAATATTTAATGTCAAAGACAAAAGAATATTTGATCTGTGAATTCGTGTCCTGGACAAACTAGCAATGACCTTGAATTTTTGTAGCTAGTGCATAGTTGAATATTTGCAACACAGAGCCTTTTCTCTAAATTTTACTTTATTTTATAAGTTATTCTATTTTTTGAGCACTTCTAAAGTGAAATTTTTTCTTCTGTATGGACCACTTCTAAAGTGAAATATTTTCTTCTGTATGGACAAAGATTTAATTGGTTGCTGGCAGAAATATCATAAAGATGGCAGAGGATTGAGTTTTTGAAGCACTAAAACATTAAACATATAAATTTTTAATTATAAACATGACTACAGTATTAGTTAATGCACTTAGAACAATTTAGAATGTTAACAACCATATGACTTATTGTTTATTCTTACAAACAACCAAAGCATTTTGCAACTATTGTTGTTATGAACATTACAATTAAAGTATTACATTACACAACAATTAAATGTCTTATTGTTGTAAATCTATTTATACTAAAAATGTAAAAATATATTTTGACATTGAATTAAAAACAAACAGCAAAACGTTCAATTATGAAATTTTGCTATTTGTTAATAATACAATAAGCAATCGTTCGCAATAGCAGGCAATACGAAACAGTTCTCCATGCAGGCTCAGTAAGGGCCAACGAGTATGAGACGAAGCCTCCTGACTCACGAAGCAAGTTATAGGGTTGGCGAGGAGCGTTCTAGTATTATAAAAACAAACATAGCATATTGCTTATTTCACATAAAGCATGATGCAAAATAACAACTGCAAAACAATGGAAGTACTTTTTCTGTTTTCTAAGGTTTTATACACTTACTGCATTTTCTGTTTACCTGAGTTTTGGGGTAGTATATGAATTGATAGAATAAATGGCAAATTTTATAAAGCAAATTGCAAATGATTTAGAACATATTTTACCATATGGCTGTAATATAGACATTGCTCTTTGATGATCCATCTCTGCAAGCATGATAAACAGACACTTAACTGTCCCATTGCGTTCACTATATTTATTCAGAAGTTCCCAGGTAGGACTTTTATCTCGATGAATTGCTTGTCCAATAAGTGTAAGAGTAGTTACATCATAACCCATGTAATTTCCACCTACCAAATATTAATTATATTCTTCAACTATGAAAAATACTACATTATTTAGCATTAACAGAAATGCCTGGCATCACACGGGATAATACTGAAATAAGTTTAACATGATATGAAATATGAAATATTTTAGAGATACACTTGTGCCCAAATTCCTCCAAATTGTGAAATCCCTCTTAATAAATTCTTAATTGTAAAAGAAAATACATTAAATTATAATGCTAGATTCCATCATAGAATTGATTATACACTTATATTCAGTGGTTTGTTGTCAAATATAAGCAACTCATTTTAAAAATGTTATGTGATTTACAGTTTATATTCTAAGGAGTAATAAGTAAGCATAATGCCCATTTGTTAGATTGTTGAGGTAAAACTTTTTTGGAGTTTGATTTAAACTTAAATAAAGTTTGATTTTATAAAAAAATTATATGTGAATGCGAGTGCAAATATTTCACACAAATTTAATATCCAGGTAATACAAAGGCTGCTTTACCTTCATCTCAACTTAGTAAGCTATAGATCTTTCACATAAAACACTAGGAAGGGCACAAATCTTTTATGGAATATTTAACACTTAAAAAGATCTATATGAAAAACATTTATACAGCTAATTGAATCATTTTTCAATTAGTTATATAACCTTCCTTCTTGTTATAAAAAAGCAGAAAATTACATAATTTGATGTAAAAGTAAATTAATACAAAGAAGAGCACTCTGATAAGAAATTTCATTGAGAAAAACTAATATCAAGCATTTTAAATTTTGTGATGCACTGTTAATGTTGAAGTGCTGCAGCATATTAGTTATTAATCCCTGCTTTAAAACATAGCAATAACTGGATCACATTCGCTTATACTGAAAGTAATGCTTTCCTTCCTTGGTATTCATATATTCCATAATATATTTCACACTTTCACACAGGATCTGCCCCTGGGAACACCGTGTGCTGTTGGCACATTTCGGGTGCAGTAGCCTGGTGGTTTGCGAGCTGCCACAACTGCCGCCGTGTTCATGCGGAGTATGATCACATTAAACATGTAGGTCCATAAGTCCTTCCGAGAGGTTGGCGGTAGGAGAAGGAGGGTACGGTCCCTGTGGATGCCTCCCCCACTGGGTCCCGGTCTAAATTGGGTGGTACTTCCAGACCGTCCAAATGGTTACCTTAAACCTTTCTGGTAGGTCGAACAGTCTGGGTCTCAACAACAACAACACAGGATCTGCCATATGGAAAATAGGATGCAAGATCTACTTGGCTTTAGAAGCCCCTATCACACATTTAAAAACTTATGCATACCACCAACAATAAATAAATGTTTTAAGTAAACAGAAAATGCTATAAAGTATCATTCTAAATGCAAATTATCAATAAATTTAACTTCACTTAAAATCACAATAAAAACTTTAAATAGTACAATATTTGGTACTTTCCTTTTATAGTGGCCTTGGCGAGAAAGGGGAATTGGCGAGTTTACGCCTTGGCGAGAAACAAACGGTTACCGATCTCCATGTAGTTTATGTTTCTTTAGCTGGTGAAATTTTTCTCTTTTAAAATATAAATATGCTATAAATATATTTCAATCTGCTATCGATGGAAAAAGAAGCATGCCAATTTCCCTTTCTTGCCAAAGCCGCTATAAAAGGGAAGTACTCAATATTTTGCTTTCTAAAATTTCCTTATATATCACTATAATTCTCTGTTATTTTAGCAACTTTTAAACTTCAGACATAAGACTAAAATTTAGCAAACCAGGCAGAAGAGTAAATTTAGAGACCCAGGCACTATTTTTAAAATTTACCCTACTTGGGGTGAAATAAATTTTGAGATCCAGGCACTCACTGACTATAACTGTGGCTGGCCTATGTTGAAGGCCCAGACCATCCGACTCATCCTGAGGACTTGAACAACTATTTGGACGGCCGGGAAAAGTGGTTGGCCCATGTGGAAATCCCAGGCCGTCCGACTCATCCAGAGGACTTGAGCAACTATTTGGACGACCGGGAAGTAGTTTGCCCATGTGTAAATCAAGATCAGTTTTCAAAAGCCAAAATGGAATTAAATTTAATTTTTATAACAATTTTTAAAAATTGTATTAGTCTCCCATATTTCAGTAGGTAGAGTTGTTTAAAAAAAATTATTACAATTTGTGGACAAAAGTTGTGTGAATATACTAGCTTTGTTACATTCAGATATTTAGACAAAATTGGATAAATTAAATGAAAGTATTATTTTACCAAAATTTTGTGGACTGTTAGTTAATATCAATCAATAGGTGTTAAAGAAGCCAGTGTGCAGATTCGATCCTTAGCCCAGATAGTATTAACAGACTGTGAGCCAGATTTTCATAGTTTTTCAAATATGCTGTGCAAATACGGCGCAATTTACCCAAGAAAATCATCCTTATTTTAACAATATGGCCACATCTGGCCTTTGCCTAATAAATATCTCCCTGTCAGTACTATTGTTCTCGTCAAGCAAAATGAAAGCATTAACAGGAAGAGTTACTACATTACAATTAAATCTTATATATAACTTCAGGAGAATCTTTACAATTTATATTTATCACTAGCGACGACAGGAATTTACTGGTCATCGTGAGAGCAAGCTTGCCCTACTTAAAAACACTCATATATTTCCCTCCCGATTTACCTTCCGGCATTTAACTCAATACCGGTAATCAATACAGATTGAGGTAAATAAAAAGATAAGCAATATTGAAATTGAATAGGCAGAAGTGCATTGCGTAGCACAACAACATTCACACTCATACAAAAACAAAGATGAAAATCAATGGAAACTATTTTATTTAACCTAGCTCTTCCCATCGTTTGTCAGCATCAAGAATACGACAAAGCTGATGGCGAGGTTGGAAAGGTAAGTCGTGAATATATATTACGTTAGTGGCCATGATAAAACCACTGACGACAAAACAGATTTGTTTCCCTTTCCTTTTATAAACATAACAAGTTTAGTTACACTCTATCTTTCTTCTTAAAATACTGCTCAAAAATTTTTATTTTAAATATACTTTTAATATATTACACTGTATTCAAATGAAAATCTGTATATTAATTAACATTTTAATGTACTATTTCTTTTAGAAAATAGATTATTCACATTCTTGTCAATTTGAGATTTATCAATTCATCTATATTAAAAAAATTATTCGTTTTTGCTAACAATTTAAATTCCATACTAATTATATTAGTGTAAATAATTAAATCTATGCTATTTCTTTTTATTTTTTGCATTGACCTAGATAAATGGAGCGGAAAGTTCAGCAGTTTCGCAACTCAATTTTACTGATTTGAGATGAATTAGTAGTTGTAGTTGTTATTTAGTTAAAGTACTATGTGTAGTAGTTGGAAATGGATAAGTTTATATATTTATTTTATTATTCTATGTTCTTTTATGCAATATCATTAATCTGTGTGACTGTAAATGCATTTTCTACCTTTCAATCAAATTTTTTACTTCTATAATACTTCGTACTGCTGAATAATTTTTGAAGCCAAGCGGCAATTGTGTAAAATGAGGTAAGTTAAGTTGATACTACTCGGAAATTTTAAAACTTTGTATGATTATAAAGAAATATGGGCATTAAAAGTGGTTTATTTATGTATTTGTATCTAGAAGTATATAAGACTGGACATCAAAGTGGAGTTTATGCATCCTGCGAAGGGGGGCGGTTGTTGTAATTTGAGTTTCTGCAAACTGACAGCTATGATAAATATGCTTGTTCATTAATCAGTTTCTGGAAATATTTTACTTCTATCCTATTGCATTAGTTTCTCATTTTGTTCGTGTCAATGTTTATTGATACTTTAAGTTTTATTTATTAATCATGTGTTGTTTACATATGAGATGAAGATTGAGAATTGTGTACTTAATGAGTTAAACATTTCAAGTAAGCTTGATAAAAATATTCTTTTGGGCTTCTTGTTTTTGTTATTTTATTTATATATAATTATAGATTTCAGCAAATAATTTGAAATATTTTGTTGAGTATTAAGAGCTTGTACAGTCAACTAATCTATTTCAGTTTGATTTGTAGCTAGTTATTTGATAAACAAAAAAAAGTTAACAATGTAGGAAAAAGAGGAATTTCTTTCATTCTTCATTTTAGATAAACATCTCTTGATATTGTTATTTACATTTGTATTAAGCTGTGAGGCTACTTTGTATCCATGCAATGATAAAAATGAACCAAATAGCTATTACTTTCTAATTCAATATTTTATTGACGCACTTAAGTGAAATAAAGTAGACATCAATGTAAAAAGCAAGTCCATATCGCCCAAAGAGATAAAACTTGTGCCCTATTGATAGCTATAGAAAAAGTATAGTGCTCAAGTGTATTTTTTAAGATTGCTTTGCTCTGGACAGACTATACATGGACCAATTTCAGTCTATGCTGTATAACAAGGATATTGAGTGTTTCTAAGGTACAAACTTAAAATTATGCTTCAAGTACACATATTCAAACCTTATCTTCCTATAATCAGGTTGAAATCTCATCTTTTAGATTCAGTGAAATCCATTTGATTGATGCAGTACATTGATAAGGTACATGTCTTAACCGATTTGTACCACATTTTGCATTACTCAGAAAACAGGCGCATATTATGTCTTAGTAATTGTGCAAAAAACTATTTATACTTTTCTCTAATTGGTTGTATATTTAAAGCTTAAAATAAAACAAAATAAATTAGGTCAAACATGTTTTTTAAATTTTATATTTATTTTACCTTTTTTTTTAAATTCACAAGAGGTAAGATCTCACCTCTGTGATCTGTCTCAATGTTGATACATTGTTCGCACTAGGAATTTTGATTCTGATCGAGCTAAAGAAACAAGATCAGCAGATTGATACATTGGAAAGATCAGAATAAAGTCCAATACCCTTCTGCAAAGGAGACTGAACATTTAAATCTGGGTTGAAACATTGTCTCAACTAAACTTTGAAATGGGGATGCTTGAACCCGGATCAAAAATTCCTATCCCTGTTATAGAAGGAGATCAAACTTGAGCCTGTCGTTTCTGCCAGTTTCTTTGACTCAAAATCTAATTTCCTAGTGCAAAGAAATTATTTTTCTATTTCACAAATATCAAATTACTATATAATTCGTATATGTTATTGAAACAAATTGGACACCCATATAATTTTGTCAATAAAGATTCAAATGGAAATTTTAATTTCAGACAAATTATTTAAAGGTTAGTGATTGGTAAACAAATAATTCTACATGATTCTCAGCTCTGTGAACAAATTAAACTGGAAAACAAATATATTTCTAATATACTCATATTTTAAGATGTCGGAACTTTAAAACACGAATAGTTAAAGACTAACATATTAATTTCATAACCTCAAAATATAACTAGATAGCCATATAGTAGTATAAACAAGATATAATATTTACTTCTGTGAGTCATTCTAATGATCAGTATTTAAAGTAAAAGTCTGCATAGGCTGAAATTTCAGATTTTCACCCGACAGAAACAGAGCTTAAAACTGGCCCAAGCTCAAAGATATTTACAGATATAGAACCTGGCTTGAGTCAAAGACCATTGAGTCACAGTCCAATCCGCTCTGAAACGATTTATACACATATACTATTAAAAACCTGAATATGTTAATTTTTTGTATAAAGATTTAAGATTAAAGTTGGTTTATTTTTAAACATCTTTATATAGCTGAAATCAACATAATAATTTCATGTACTCCTTTAAAATTCATTTAAAATATTTTCAAAATTAAATATATTGGGCCCCACCCGACTTTTTTTAAACCTAAGCCCGAGTCTGGCCCAACCCGAAACAATGTTTGAAAATTCAAGCCTTGCCCAGCCCATTTATTTAAATGTATTTCAAAAGCCTAAAATAAACAAGTTTTCTATATTTTTGAGTTGAATTTAAACTGCAAAGATCTCAGGTTTTCTTTAATGCATATAAGCCCTTTTATCGTAAGTGAATATTCTTTTTTATGTAAAATGTATCTTGTCTGTGAACTGTACTTTACTTTACCTCTGTTTTAATATACATCTATTTACCAATAAAATGTAAATAATTTAGCTTGGCTACTGGTATAATTGCTTTAACAGCTGCATTGCATAAGCAATTTTAAGAAACATTTTTATATTTTCTTTTTTAATGCAGAAAATGAGCACTTTTATGAAAATAATCCTATTAGTTATTTTGATGTACAAGAAATATGGAAATTAAATCAGATTTTATCACATGACTACTTTTTTAAAACTTGTACATATTCAGTTGAGAATCTAAATATATTTTAAATTTTGTGAAATTGGTATCTTACCAAAAAAAAATCAAAATTGCTGTTAATGTAGACATTTGTAAGGAAAATCCTTTACCGATAACTCAACTTGTTTTGTTATTTTTATTTTCTTTCTATAGTGAGCAATCAGTTGCCTCGGCCCGAGCCTCTGTTATGTTTTATGACTCTTCTTCCAAGAAATGGATACATAGTGGTACAACTAGTGGCTTGTCAAAAGTTCATATCTATCATCATACAGAAAATAATACATTCCGTGTAGTCGGAAGAAACATTCAGAACCATGAGGTAAGATTTCATTTTCACATATCTTTAAGCCCTAAGTTCTTTTCTGCTATTCTTCCTTTCCTCCCTGTTCATATTTCATTTCTGATTACAGTGATGGTAGCTTTCTCCTGCTTTCAGATACATGTGCTATTCTACTGCAGATGCCGAACTTGTTTGAATAAGTGAGGGCACATGCACATGTCCAGTAGAAGTCTGTTTTTTACCTGTGATTCCAGTTGATGTCTTTAATGTTTACTGTATGCTGTAGTTATATGAATATTTTCTATGAAACTGTAATAAAAAGTTTTGTGCTCTTTCGATATCCCATTGCCTTCCTCTTGCTGACAAGTAGCAATAACCACAATACCTAAAGATGGTGAAAGAATGACCAAATGATGCACTTTTTTACTTATTTGCATTATTCTACTATAAAGATGCCTATACAGGATCAATTCTAGATTGATGCCATATGTGTTATTCTGGGCATAACAGGAACGGGCTAGACATGTGTCATGTCAAAATCTTCAGTTTCTTATTTGCTCCTGATGCAAGTCTTCTTCTACTTCTTTATGACAATCCAGACCACCTGACTCATTCGAAGGTTTACAGTAACTAGTCGGATAGCCGGAAAGCATCTTCTGGACTGTTAGACAGTCAGAATATAATAAAATATGGTTCGCAACATACTCTAAAAATTGAAGAGGTTTGTACATTTTCAAACACCAGATGAGATATCAAAATAAACTAGTAGCGTATTTCAGTAAAGTAGCAATAAACCCACTTTATTAGAAAAGTTGTCGTCAATCAATGAAGTCTCACCCTGTAAATTGTGGTTTTCAATATGGAGCTGACCTCTGAAAATTGCATATTTTGGAATATTGAATATCATCCGGTATAAAAATAGGAATTGCACGAAAATTTGGACTAGCTTTGGGGGTCTAGATTTTGTTTACAATACCAAAATCATGTGTTGGCAATTTTGTCAATACCAAAATCATGTGTTGGCAATTTTGAATCATTGGCAATTTTGAATTTTGTGCACATTTAGATATAAAGACAGTCCCTTATGCAAATTCTATGCACATGAATTTATATAGGATGTCATTCCTAATCAAATGGTAACTTTAAATTTGCTCTATGATGAATGATGCTCGAATAACAAGGGGTTGGGCTTTTTTTTTTTTCACAGCTGTACATATATCATAACTGTGTTTTAAAATCTGAGAATTGGCATGTATTCCCAGATTTTCAATGTAATTAAGTTTCAATATTTATGTCATCTACTTTTCCTAGTGTATATAAGAGTCAAAATGTATAAAAATTATGTAATTCATTATGTATTTGATACAATATGCTTTTATGATTGAAAAATAAATATTTTAACTGTTTTTAGGTTGTTATAAATTGTTCAATTCTGAAAGGCTTGAAATATTTTCAAGCCACTCCAACATTCCACCAGTGGCGTGATAATAGCCAAATTCATGGTTTGAATTTTGCGAGTCGCGACGATGCCGAGACCTTTGCCTTAGCTATGGAGAGAGTGCTGGACATACTTGGTCACAGTAGTATGTATTTGAGTAAGAATTGTTTAACTCAATATTGATTTTTGGATTGCTTTCTTTGATATCATAATTTGTGTTCCTTTAATTGATTGTGCAAATGGGATAATTTTTAATTTATCTATACTGTTTAATGAATGAGTCATCTAAATTTCACTTGCTTTTTTTAAATAGCGGTAGATACAAGCATTTTATGTTTTTTAAGCAGGCTTTTTTAAACTGCGTAAATCTAAGTGCTAAACATTACTCTTCTCTTCTCCTTACCTATTAAATACTTCTAAAATACTATTCCATACGTGCTATCAACCAATTGAAATCAAAATCCAATATGTTTTAATTAATTCAGCTTTGCATGAAAGTACTTTAGAGTATTTTATGTAATATACATTAATGCTTATTTTTGTAGTTTTCATCCCAAAATAAACAAAACAGGTTAGAAACAGTTGTCCATTTACTCTAACAATGAACTTTTAACTACATAAACAATTGTGCCCCTCTTATTAACAGAAAATTGTTAGTTTATGTTAGGGTAAAGTTTAGCAGGAGATTACTATACTTTTCATTTGCTTCCAATGTTTGTTCAGCTGATAAAATATTTTTCATTATTGACACATTCTAAAAAAAAAACTTTAACACTCCCAATATCCATGATTTGCACATGTTAAAAATAAATATATTTTGTTATTAAATAAAAATAATAATCCAAAAATTTTCATCACGTCTTGTTCATTTTAACAAAAATACTTGTGAAAATTTTCATCAAACTTTAAAAATTTTCACAAGTAGCAGAAATAGCAAATGCCAAAGCCCTAGCTTGAAATAATGTACAAACTGTGTACATCTAGATCTGTGTCTATGATAGCTGACAGGAAGCATGAAGATCTAACCATTTCTTATGCAAATAGACTGACACCGAATAAATTATAATTGCTTATTTTCTTTATCAATATACATGCAAGAAAACTCTTTAGCTTTGGGAGCTTAATCTCTTTTCAAGACAAAAAATTTCTAGTATAAATTAGTTATGATTATGATTTCTCATAGTGTAACCAGATTCATGCACATGCACCGTATCCCTTTCCAAACTCCCCTCATTTGAGTGTTATGTATTATCCTTGATTTTGAGGAAGTTTTTAAAATATTAAATTGAAAGGATATTTCTTAAATGTGAGCAATCACTAATGAACACAATAACCAGCAGTAAATATTTAATCTTGTTCGTATATAAAAAATATTTAAACATAGAAGTTTAAAATTTTCATTTTTTAATTAAATATTTAAGGGTTTTAAATGCTGTGGTACAAAAGTTAATTTTTGATGCTAAAGAAAAAATTCAATTATTGCATTTTCTTCGAACAAAATAGGATTTCTCATTAGGACAGTTTTAAATAGTTATGTATCTGTGGGAAAAATTGTAAGTGAAAATATATGGATTCATGTGATTGTGTAAATGTCCAGATATTTAAATTTAATTTAATTTGAAAATGAATTTATCTTTAGCTTATGAAACGTTGAATTTTTTAACTTATTTTTTTTCTCAATAGGCACTCATAGATCTCCATCACAATCACAGCCATTATATCAGACCATTGGGCACAGTGGTGTGAGTTTGGATGACTATGCAGAGTATAGAGGATGGTAATATATGTTTTTGCATGTATTTTATTATAGTTTAATCTTTGTTTCAGGATCCTATTTAACTCATTACTGTTTAATTTGTTCTTTTTAATTTTTAAGGATGTGCACTAAGAAAAGTAAATTTATAAGCTCTCATATGTTCAAAAATACTTCAAAAGGTAGTAGTATGCAAAGTAGTAATGTAATGTGCAAATCAATTAAAAATTTTTGCATTTTTAAAATGTGATAATAGGGCTTATATCCCTTTCGCGACGGCGGCATTCCAGAGCTGCCACAGCCCAAAAGATGGAGCGCTTCGCTTCCAAACTGTTCCCAAAGGACGGCAAATTTTTTGCGCTAAGCCTAACTCTCGAAAAAAATTCACTAAAAATCACCTATTCAACACAGAAATCTACTTTTTTCAGGAATAAAAGAAATATTTATTTTCTATTTGATGTATATTTTTCATACAAATCTAAATACAAAATACTCGTTAGTTGCTCCCATTCTTTTATCTGAAATAAACGAATAATTTCACTGCCTCTAACCCCCCCCTCAAAAATACTCTCTTATATTCCTATGATTCACCAACGAAATCATAATGCTGAAATAAAAATAAAACCCAAAACTCTCCCCCCAAAAAAAATACTCTCTTATATTCCTGTAATTCACCAATGAAATCATTAAAAGCTAAAATCAAAAGGAGACCTGGTACTCAATTATAAAATTGCTGATGCTGCGAGAATTGCTCTATCTGTTTATATTACAAAATCATGTTTCACCGCTCCAAATGGAGAAATAATTCATTCGATCCTCCTTATGCCAAGGCCATGCATCTGCAAAATACATTGAAATTAGTTCCACGGACATTTAACGCCATCTAGTAGACAAATTAAAACGTTTACATGAAGGCACGCATGCGTGCCACTCCCCGTTTACGGTAAAGTTTCCTCCATCACGAGTGTGTGCCGTCCGTCCTTGAATGCAAGTTCGCAGCCAGCACACGGGCGTGCCAATCGCCCAAAAGGGATATACTAGTCATCCTAGACTCCATAGGGAATTTAACCCTTTCGCGACGGTTGGCACGCCTGTGTGCCGGCTGCGAGCTTGCATTCAAGGACGTACGGCACGCACTCGTGCCGAAGAGAACTTTACCCTAAACGGCAAGTGGCACATATCGGTGTTTCTACGTGAAACATTTTCATTTGAATTTATTTGTCTACTAGATGGCGTTAAATGCCCTTGGAACCAAATTAAATGTATTTTGCAGATGCTTGACCTTGACACAAGGAGAATCCAATGAATTATTTCTCCCTTTGGAGTGGTGAAACATTGTTCTGTAATGTAAACAGACAGAGCACTTCTCGCAGCATCAACAATTTTATAATTGAGTACCAGGTCTCCTTTTGATTTTAGCTTTTAATGATTTCATTGGTGAATTACAGGAATATAAGAGAGTATTTTTTTTTGGGGGGGGGGGCGGGTAAAGGAATGTGCGACAGTGAAATGATTAGGTTATTTCAGATAAAAATATGGCTGGTCTGAGATGTTTCCTTTCTGTGGAAGAATATATGCGTATGGTAAATGAACCAGACAGTAATGAAAGCAAAGCAGATAGTGAAGATTCGTGGAACAGTGTTATTTCTGATGATGAATCTGAAAATGCAATTGATTCTTCAGATTCTGAGTGTACTATTCTTACAACGCCACCAGCTTCAGTTGCTGTTTTTTCGAATGATGTTTGGACATGTGATTTGAAAGATCTGAATTCTTTGGAGTTTTTGAACATACCTGGAATAAATCACAATATCATGCCGCCTAATTTAGATAAGGAACTTGATTTTTTTTAGCATATTTTTTTATGATGAACTAGTAGAATTCATCGTAAAAGCAACTAATGAGTTTGCAAAGAAAATATGGGAGAAAAATCTCCTCTCTCCTTCCCTATCGAAGACTCCACCTGTTTCAAATGTATTTACACCTGTGACAGGAAACAAATTTATTGTGCTTCTCGCACTAGTAATTTTGACGAGCATTGTCAGAAAACCAAATCTTAAAATGTATTTTTCTAAGAATTCAATTATCAGTACTCCTTTTTTCAATTCAGTTATGAGTCGCGATCGATTTATAGGAATATTACGTTACCTTCATTTTACTCTTGATAGTAATTCCCAAAAACTAGATAAATTGAAACCCGTGTTAGATGCATTAGTTTCAAAATTTAAATCTATATACACTCCTAGAAGAAATGTGTTCATTGATGAATCTTTGTTCTCATGGAAAGGAAGGCTGGGATTTCGTCAATATATCCCCTCGAAAAGGTCGGAATAAAAATATATAAATTGTCAGAATCGGAATCAGACTATATATGGAATTTCCCTATGTATACTGGAAAGGACACTGAATTATCAAGCTCTGGTGGTGGGTATGGAGAACATGTTGTGGAAACACTTCTAAGTGAACTTTTAGGAAAAGGATATACTTTGTATTTGGATAAATTTTTTACCTCTCCTGTACTTGCAAAGTATTTGTTGTCTAAGAATCTGCATGTATGTGGTACAGTTTTAAAAAATCGGAAGGACAAGCCAAAGAATTATCCATCTGTACCTAAAACATATATACACTAAAATTTTTAATATTTTGATAAAAGAAAATTTGTATGAAAAATGTACATCAAATAGAAAATAAGTATTTCCTTTCTTTCTGAAAAAAGTAGAATGCTGTGTTGAACGGGTGATTTTTAGTGAATTTTTTTCGAGAGTTAGGCTTAGCTCAAAAAATTAGCCGTCTTTTGGGAACAGTATGGAGAACGCGTTGTGAGAAAACTTCTAAGTGAACTTTTAGGAAAAGGATATACTTTGTATTTGAATAAATTTTTTACCTCTCCTGTACTTCTAAAGTATTTCTTGTCTAAGAATATACATATATGTTGTACAGTTTTAAAAAATCGGAAGGACATGCCAAAGAATTATCCATCTGTACCTAAAACATATATACACTAAAATTTTTAATATTTTGATAAAAAAAAATTTGTATGAAAAATATACATCAAATAGAAAATAGGTATTTCCTTTCTTCCTGAAAAAAGTAGAATGCTGTGTTGAATGGGTGATTTTTAGTGAATTTTTTTCGAGAGTTAGGCTTAGTGCAACAAATTAGCCGTCTTTTGGGAACAGTTCGGAAACGAAGCGCTCCGTCCTTTGGGCCATGGCAGTTTCGGAATGCCACCGTCCTGAAAGGGTTAATTAAATTCAACTCAAAAACTCATTAAAAAATTGTGTTTTTTTTTATCAAAGACATGAAAAAATTCTTTAAGAACCTGTAAAAAGCCTTTGTTTTACTATCTTCTAAGACGGAAACTCTTTTTTAAAGCTAAAAAGTAATATCTTCATTAAAATGCAGCATAAAACAAAATAATACTGGTATCATTCTAGTTTCATTGGCAAATAGCAGCCTCTTTTATCAAGATAAAGAGACAGAACACAATGCCATCATAGAGCAGCCTAGACTAGAGTAATGTTCCTGCCTTTGTTGGTGCTGATGTTCTATCATTTTATTCTAAAAGAAAATGTTCCTTGCATTCTAAGCCAATTGATACTTTTAATCCTTTTAATTTTATGTTGATAATTTTATGTTGTTAAACTGATGTATTTATTCTTGCAAATTAATATGTCTAAAAATTTAAATTAATATTCATTTTAATTTGTGTTATGAAAATGTGTATAACTTTTACAAGTACAATGAATATTTCTCTTTTATCTCTTAATTTTTATTATTATTATTTTTTTTTTTAAATAAGATATGAAGTCATCAAAAGGTTTGCATGCAACATTAAATAAGTAACTGATTGAAATTGAAATGCACATCTCTGAATAAGTGACAATTATTCTAACTTTTGAACCTAAGCCTTTTTTCACAATTATATTTGCTACTAACTAGAAACTTTAATTTGGAAGTCTACTAAGTTTTATTCTCAACTACTATATATAAACATTTTGGTCCTTTACTGTATTTCATCATCACAATGTTGATTAATATATGATGTTCCTTAGTTCCAATACTAAAATATGTACTAGTATTTTTAATGAAAGTGAAAGGTACATGATTTTTTTCTTTTTTTTAGGTTCCCTATTTAATTTTTTGATTCATGTCATGATTGCCTGGGTTAAATACAACCCGATTTTCACCAGTGGATATCTTTATAAAAATATCTACAGTTAAAGATGTTTAATTATTAAATGTAAAAAGAGATTGATACATTATGAAAAACATTCTTAATATTTAAAAAACTCAATTTTATTTTAAAGATAATGGGGTTTTTTCTTGTTTTGCTTTTTGTAATACAAATAATACCCACTCAGTTTGGAGTGAAACATTGGGTTTATGTCAACCATAGTTTAGTAACTAATAAACAAACATTTATTGGATAATCTGTAAGACATTAGCCAGATAGATAGTAGCTACCACTTATAAATTTAAATTTTATAATTAAATTATGAAAATGATATATCAATGTATAGTTTTAAATTATCTATTAAAAATCTTAATTGTCTGTATTATTGCTGACAGGATGAATAATGAAAACGGTGAAAGAAAATCAAACTCAGAGTATGCACAGTATAGAAGCCCACAAGGTAATAAATTAAAAATTATTTTTGACACTTATTTTGCTTTGTGAAACTTACTTTTATCTGATATTAAGTCACAAATGTAATTTTTATGTAAAATACTTTGCTTAAGCATAAAGCCTTCAAATTTAAAAGTTTTATTATGAATGATTAATATTGTGAATTTTAAAAATACAATTTAGATATCTTTTAAGCATGCAATCCTTTCATTATTGTAGGTATTCTGTAAAAAAAAAAATATCTTCAATTAGATAAAAATCACCATAATCCTGGTTATTATCCCCCTCAGTTTTTCCTCTTATCTGAAGGTGTTGCCATCTCTTAGATGCTAAGAATTAAAATTTGTTTTATCATACAGCCCCCCAACAACAACAACAACAATAAGAATTTAATATTCATATTTTATATATCAAATTACCATGCAATTTTCACTGGCATATTCTTCAGCTCCCATTTCTTCAGCTTTTCAACTGACACTACTCACACACTAATCATATTACCCATGCAGTAAGTGCATGGGTAAGCATGTTTAGATACTTATTTAGGGTGTATTATGCCCATACAGTGGGATATAGTACTATTGCATGTAGTTTTGATGTCATTTTTCGATCGTTCACAGAAAAAATTAATTAAATAAAGTTGATTAAATTAATTTATTAATTAAAGTTCTTTTCCCATTCATCAAATGTATTCTAAATTTGATCGATAGAAGGTATCTAAAATTTAAATAACCAATCAGCATGCCGATCTACTAATATATAAGCTTACTTTTTGAACATTCAGTTTCTTGTTTTGATCTCTGTCTAGAGAGTAGTACATCTCCTTACTTAGATATAATTATTTTAAGGGTATTAATTAGTATTTAACTATGTTATTTTACTAATGTCAGGGTTCCCAATATCATGCATGGACACATTTCATGCAAAAGAAATTAAAATCACTAAAAATGGTTCACCCACTATTTTTGACTTGTATAATCATTTTTAAGTGGTTAGATATCTATACTAACAGATTTTGATTTGCGATAAATTCAAAAATAATAATCCATATAAAAGAAAGAGTTTTGCAAATATGTTGCTGCCGGAATTTGGTGTGAGCGACTCATCACTTTTTATATGTAGTAGAGGAAGAGCAAATAAGTTACTCAAAAACCATGCTTTTGTGAGTTGAAGTGCCATTATCACAAACTTATGCATTGTTGCAGCATTTGCCCTCCATATGTATGGTCTGTAAACAATTGTACAAAAAGTATGAAGAATAACCTTAGTTAAAATAGTGCATTCAAACATCTTGGGTATATTTCCTATCAGTTTTAATGCTAGATTACAAAAAATTCAAGTTTCACGGCAATTTTTTTACCCAAAAAATTTTGAAATTTTCAATTTTATAAATCATCTCCAGTTTTCAGTTGTACATCTGTTATCACTGATGTACATACAAGCAAAGATCTATAGATTTAGAAAATGTTTATATCTTATTGGTGTTCTTAGAAATGCCCACTGTTAGCTAATATTATTGATATATGGTTAAATCTGTTCCATTTCAACTTACCTATGACAGCATAGATGCCAACTCTCCCGGTTTTTCGCTATATCTCCCGGTCTCCCGGGTAAGTCGCTCAATCTCCCGGTTTTCACTCAGCTGCCCTTATTTTCCCCCTTTCTAGGCAGAAATCACGGGAATGCAAATCGTGACTTTCAGTTGTTTTCCTCACTGCAGTTTTCTCCTACCACTGTGTATGAATCGATCGCGATTGATGTTTGTATTTTTGTATTTGTATCTACAGGTTACAAAAGTAAAAAAATCGGAAACAGATCATGAATTTTCCGAAAATATATTACAAAATGAAAAACAGAGTCACAAATTTTGAATTCGAAGTTTTCCCGTTCTTTTGTCCAAAAATACCCTTCCCAGCTTGTCGGCTGCTATTTGCTGTGTTAGCTGAGTGACTTGACTAGAAAATTTGAAAGTCATTTGCAGATTTAGCAGTGTTGGTCATATCCCTATCCGAAGTGCTGGTAGAAAAATTTTTGTAGCAGATGATACGCAGTAGTGATGTGTTTTCTCAAGAAAGCAAGCTCGTTAAACACAAACACAATTTATTTGTTGTGAGATCCATTGCATCAGATGAAGTTACAAAATAAAACACTGTAACATTCGTTGCAAAGCAAAACTATATACAATGAGCTAGCAAGCTCATGAAAAAGGTTTTGAACAGTCTATGACTAGGCACACACTCTCAGTTATTATAACATCGGTAAGTAGAAAAAACAGCTACTGTACCACTCATGTCGTGCACGTTAATGAAGCCACCATCATCAGGTCACACGTCATGGCTTTAGAAGTTAGACTACTCTCTACCGATCAAGGTCTGCCTTCCATACAAGGTCTTTCACCGTCAATCACCGTCTGATCGATCTGACTATACGTCGAGTCTTAAGTCTGCATAACTACAAGATCTTAAACTCTGAAAAGTCTCCCACGTCTACTACATGGTCAGTCAAGGTCTGAATAACTGAGAATGTGTCCTATCATATATACACTGTGATGGGTACGCTCCGGAACACAACCGTTGACGGCAGCGCCCTCACTATATGCAAATCAGGATGCGCGCGCGGCGAGATGGCGATTTGCATGAATGGCATGTTCTGTTCCCGTCACGAGTCGTTCACGAGAACGGTAGAACCATTCTAAAAATGTAAACACGTTCTCGCGATAACGAGAATCGCGACGAAAACAGAACCAAGTTTCCAACAATCGACCCCCTCATGCAAAACCCCAAATCTCGGCGCACGTGCTATCAATCAATGAAATTACTCTAAAAAAAACATAACAGCAAAAATGTCAAGTTCTTTAGTATCCAGCAAAAACATAAAGTATATATATTACTTTTCATGTTAAGCAAAAAAAATTTATCATTGAAAGAAAATTTTAGATATCATTGAAACACTAAGTTCCAAAAATTGAATTTAAGTCAAAATTTAAGTTTCAAGAAATTTAAGTATAACCATTTAAATTTAACATTTAAGATTAAAAAAATTTTACTATAAATATCAAATTCAAGTTGTGTAGAAAATTTTATGTATAATTATTAAATTTAACATTTAAGATTAAAAAAATTTCACTATAAATATCAAATTCAATTTGTGTAGAAAATTTCATGTATAACTATTAAATTTAACATTTAAGATTAAAAAAATTTCACTATAAATATCAAATTCAATTTGTGTAGAAAATTTCATGTATAACTATTAAATTTAACATTTAAGATTAAAAAATTTACTATAAATATCAAATTCAATTATGTAGAAAATTTTTATGTATAATTATTAAATTTAACATTTAAGATTAAAAAATTTCACTATAAATATTAAATTCAATTATGTAGAAAATTTTATGTATAATTATTAAATTTAACATTTAAGATTAAAAAAAATTTACTATAAATATTAAATTCAATTATGGCTGTTCATTATCTCTGTCCAAGACCAGTATACATAATTAATACTAATAGCAATGACACAGATAATGAAAGATTTTTTTTTTTCTTTCTGTGTTGTATTCAAATTTAAATAAGTGGTTTGTCATCAATGAATCATAGCCAAGTGTATGATAACAAGGAGTAAACACACAAAATAATACACATAAGCATAACTGTCTTATGCGGGAATTGAAAACATGGATATATATATACATTCAGTGTAATGTGAAAAATTTTAGAAAGTTCATTGTAAACAATACACATATATATACTCTAGATACAGTTATCTGCATCACAGAGGGAGGAGTAATTTATACGATATCCTAACCATATTTTGTAAAAGAAAGAAAAAAAATTTAGAAGTTACAAATTTAATCATTTTTGTTTTTGGACATTTCACTCAACATTTGGCAAATCTTATTAATGTACTGCCTATGATGTATAAAAATTTTGTTATTGATTTCAGCAAATTCCACACCTATTATTTCTATGTTGCTTGCCTCTGGCCTGGATTTGATATCCCTCTTTTCTCTGAAGTTAAACAAATTTTGGTCATAATGTATGTTAGCCTTAGCACAGAATTTTTTAACATCATTATGACTTCTCAGCCTATGTTTATCACCCCTCACTGAGTAGTAAACATCAGTTCGAGTTCCATCAGGCCTGGGTACAGCTTTCCTTTCCCAATCTATGTTTGAACAGGGGGTCAGATCGGAATCAGCAGGAGAGTCCTCTTCCTCACTAGTATGACTAGTGTCATGGCTCTCACCTGCTTCTTCCTCTGACTCACTATCCAAACATCCCGATCCTGAATCTGATGTTCGAGTAAAACCCGATTTCTTTTGGATGAAGTTTCTAGGTCGAATGGGGTCCAGGACGCCTTCCGCTGCTTCCATCTCCTCAAAACGGACATTGCTTATTTCTAATATTTTTCCTTCTTTCACAAGAAGAATTCTATAGCCTCTGGTATTTTCCGCATATCCTACCATAACTCCCAGTTGAGCTCTTAGGTCTAGCTTCTTCCTAAGCTGTTTTGCTATACCAGCATAAGCCTTACATCCAAAAACTCTGAGATGGGATACAGCAGGCTTCTTCCCATAGTACAATTCGTGTGGAGTTTTAACTTTAAATTTATGGCAAATCCTGTTCTTTGTATAAGTAAAACATAGGATTGCCTCTGCCCACATTTTGTCACCAACTTTGCTTTGATTAAGCATTGCCTTGACACAATCTAACGCTGTCAGGTTGAATCTTTCAGATACCCCGTTTTGTTCGGGTGTATAAGTGTTAGATCGTTCATGCTTAATCCCTAACTTTTTCAAAAAAGCTTTAAATTGACCGTGACAAAATTCCATGCCGTTATCAGTACGGATGCACAAAATCTTTTTGCCTAATTGTCTCTCCTGACAAGCTTGAAAATCCTGAAAAACTTTGAACACATCTGATTTTTGTTTTAAAATAAAAACAAACACCTTGCGGCTAAAATCGTCTGTAATAGTCAAGAAGTATTTGTTTCCCCCCAATGAAGCTACAGGCATTGGACCACAAACGTCCATGTGCAGTAATTGCAAAGGTTCTGTAGATCAATCCTGCCTATTGGTTTGTACGAAACTCTTTTAGATTTTGCAAGTTTGCAATGAATGCAATTTACTTTTGCATTTTTTAATTTTGGGAGTCCGTTTGCCGCGGAAACTTTACTTGTTTGGTGCAAGTAGTCTGAGTTAATATGGCCATATCTTCTATGCCATAATTCAGTTTTGTTCAGAATTTCAACTGTTGAACCACTAATTTTATTTGACTTTGATTTTAAATCAGATTTGTTTTTCCTTTTATTCAAGTTAGGCTTAATTTTGTTTTGACTTTGACTATTTGTTGCAGGGGTTTTTCTAACCTGTTTAGAATTTTTGTCCCTATCCTGATCTCCTTTACGGCCCTCAACACTACTATTTAAACTTTTAGTTGAGTACTGTGGTTTTAAGAAATACAATCCTTCTTTACGTTTAGCGTAAAAGAAATTTTCTCCCTCAGGAGTCTTAAACCATAGAATACCTTTGGCTGCACTAAAAGAATAGCCCTGCTCTTCTAATACAGATGCGGCCAACAAGTTACGCCGTAATTTTGGTGAATACATAACATTTTGTAGCACAATATTATTTGTATGATCTTTAAATTTAACATACATGTTCACCGTTCCAATAGCCTCAACTGGGCTTTCCATATCACCCACTGCTAGCGACATAGATGTATCCTTACATTTATCAAATTTTGAAAACATTTTAACATCATTACAAAAGTGTCGCGTAGCAGCGGTGTCAATCACCCAGCTGAGCCTATTGTCAGGATTATCAACAATATTAGCTTCTACATTTATATTTGAAAATACTTCAATAATACTAGAGCTAGTCATCTTTTTCAATTTTGGGCATTGTGCCTTTACATGACCATTTTTATTACACATAAAACATGGTCCTATGACCTTAATAGACTTTTTAACTTTGGTAACATTTTTGCATTTAGCGTTAACATTTGAAAAATATACAGATGAATTGGAACTTACATTATTATTGTCATGATCCTTCCTCAACTGTCTAATCCTGCCCTCCTCCAGAGAAAGTTCTTTCTGAATTTTATCCAATTTAAAATCAGTATCGCTCCAGCGATAAATGATTTGGATGATACTCTGGTACTGGGCTGGGAGATACCGGATGGCTTGGAATGCCACGTACACATCCTCCACGGGGTGATTCACGTTCTTGAGCTTGGTGACAGCTTTCCTTATCCTCGTACAGAATATGTCGATGGGCTCCTCGATTTCCGGGCGTAGACTGAAAAACTCGTCCAACAGATGAACTAAATTAGCGCGCGTTGGGGCCTCAAAATGCGCCTCCAACTTCTCCCACGCATCCGCCGGGCTGTCGCCGATGTCGAGCAGTTCTCTGTACTCCGCCGAGATATTTCGAAACAGGATGGAAAGTGCGCGGTCGCTGCTGCGCATGTACTCCTCTCGCTCGCGGCGTGACGTAGATTCGTCGACTGGTAATGCAGTACGGTTGATGTGGCCGTAACATCCTTCTCCTTTCAGGATAAATGAAATTTCATTACGCCAGGTGACGTAATTGTCCCTGTTTAACGCTTCTATGCCGTTGCTCACCTCCATAGTCTTTAACTGTGACTAGAGTGCGTTGTTTACCTTTCTGCTTGATGCAAATGGCGCCGGTCGCGGCCCCCGTCGATGGAATTCACAACTCTTCACTGCTGCTTTATCACGGATAAAAGTTATGGCCTTGACATACTACGGCCCATAACCAAATGTCGGCTGCTATTTGCTGTGTTAGCTGAGTGACTTGACTAGAAAATTTGAAAGTCATTTGCAGATTTAGCAGTGTTGGTCATATCCCTATCCGAAGTGCTGGTAGAAAAATTTTTGTAGCAGATGATACGCAGTAGTGATGTGTTTTCTCAAGAAAGCAAGCTCGTTAAACACAAACACAATTTATTTGTTGTGAGATCCATTGCATCAGATGAAGTTACAAAATAAAACACTGTAACATTCGTTGCAAAGCAAAACTATATACAATGAGCTAGCAAGCTCATGAAAAAGGTTTTGAACAGTCTATGACTAGGCACACACTCTCAGTTATTATAACATCGGTAAGTAGAAAAAACAGCTACTGTACCACTCATGTCGTGCACGTTAATGAAGCCACCATCATCAGGTCACACGTCATGGCTTTAGAAGTTAGACTACTCTCTACCGATCAAGGTCTGCCTTCCATACAAGGTCTTTCACCGTCAATCACCGTCTGATCGATCTGACTATACGTCGAGTCTTAAGTCTGCATAACTACAAGATCTTAAACTCTGAAAAGTCTCCCACGTTTACTACATGGTCAGTCAAGGTCTGAATAACTGAGAATGTGTCCTATCATATATACACTGTGATGGGTACGCTCCGGAACACAACCGTTGACGGCAGCGCCCTCACTATATGCAAATCAGGATGCGCGCGCGGCGAGATGGCGATTTGCATGAATGGCATGTTCTGTTCCCGTCACGAGTCGTTCACGAGAACGGTAGAACCATTCTAAAAATGTAAACACGTTCTCGCGATAACGAGAATCGCGACGAAAACAGAACCAAGTTTCCAACACAGCTATCGTGTAATCGGCGCTAGCAAACGGCGATTATTCCCACAGCATCACAAGAGAGATGATCAATGATTGTCTAATTAATGGGGAGGGGGACGCATTTGCATCGACTAAAATTTTATTAAATAATTTTTTTTATATACAAAACTATTATTCAAACGTATTATTAATGAAATGAAAGTATTTTTTGCAGCAGTAGCGCTAAAAACGACGTTTGTGCGCGATCGTCCTTATATTTCGTTTTATTATGAAACTATTTTTCCACTTTTGCAGTCTGTCAGCATCGTCAATTTTTTTTATAATTATTTCGTATTTTATACAGAAAAACTATTGTTCAAATGTAATATTAATGAAACGAAAGGCTATTTTGCAGCAGTATCACGAACAACGGCATTTGTGTGCGATCCTCCATATAGACACTTATTTAGGCCTATTATGCCCATGCAACGGATGTGGTGCAGCTACGTGGGTATCAGCACAGTGGATATATTTTTTATTTCTTTGAAAAAGTGATTGCTGAAGAAATGAAAATATGCACATGCAAAACACAGCTGGTCACTGAATGCAACTAGTAACAAACTTATTTTGTCATTTTCCACCATCTATTGCTCAAATATTTATTTGTTTAACCATTTTTTCTGTTAATTAATTTTACTCTTATTCATTCAGAAAATTTGTAAAAAGTTCTGCTTCATTTAAGTATGTAGATATGCTTTATAATGTTATTTTTCTCTGTTGAATATCTGCAGTCAATCTCTCAACATATAATTTTCTCTTCACCTGCATCAGCTTGCAGATTAATAGTTCATAATGAAGAACAATATTTGCTATAAAATTTACTAATTTAGTGTTTACAGCTTTTATTACAGAAATATTTTCTCATTTTATGTTCCATAACACTTTATTGAACTTTAATTTCGTTTTATATAGCCAATCATTCTAGCCATCCAACAACTCCAGGCAGCATCCCGTCTCCAAGCGCTTACAGTCATCACCGTGCCTCTTCTGCTTCGAGCACTCTTCAGCAACCATTATCAATGCCTCAGCAGCCGTCTCCGCAGTCTAGTGTTCCTCCTCCACCACCACCACCACCTCCGGCCAACTCTCACATACTTTCTGGAATAGCTACTCTTCCAAGGTTGAATTTAAAACACAGCGAGAATGAGGAACTTACAGAAACATCGTTTGCAGCAGCCCTGGCTTCAGCTAAACTGAAAAAAACTCCCTCAAAAGTGAGTTTATACATTTAAATTCTATCGTTTGCCAATTATACTTTTATGAAATCTGTTCACCAATTTTCTTGATTATTTTTAACTGAAATAGCAGATATAGCTGGTGTTGTTCATGATTATAAATGTGCAAATTCATACATTCATATTGCTTTCTAAAAATTCCTTAAAAATATTTAATTCCTCTATAAAAAAAATTATAAAAGTATAAGCATTTATTTTCATTGTACAAAATCAGCCGCACAAGTAAATTTGAAGAATAAAACAGTCTGGTCCCATTTGTGAGCTAATTTACAAAAATATGAAGTTTGGTCTCTACTTCAGAATGAAGATATGCTGAAATGGTAGCAAAAATTATTTCTGTACCTTTTTTCTTTTCAACAATTCTTTTCAATATGTTTATATACATATTCAGAAATATATAAATTTACAAAACCTTTTGCCAAAATAAAAATGTTGGATTAAAAAGTTGAAAATATCAATAATTTTTTTAATTTTATATCCCATGACCATAACTGATATAGTGCAGTTAAAATTATAGTACTGGTCATTTATATATTTTTTCTACTATCAATTTCTTTATTTAAATTGAATGAAAACTGCCTGCTGTATAAACACACTTGATTGTTTTACATATTGAAAACATTTTAATTCTGTTGCTTCACTAAGCTACATGATATAATTTTCTTCAAAGAAACTTTTGAGAGAAAAGAAAACTGGCCTTTTAATTGGTCATTTTAAAGCATTAACTAAAGCTTTTTGATGAAACACATGTATATGTTTTCATAAAAATTACTCAAATATAAACTTATTAAAGTGAAAACAATTCATATTTTTATAAATAAATATAAATATCTTAAATATATATTGATATTTTTTTTAAAAATCAATTTTCTATTACACACATAACATGGTGTAATACAAGTATCACATTTTTTTAGTTCTATACTTAACCTAAATTTAAAGACTATTAATCCAGCACTACTGAATGCTCGCTCTGGTGGTATTGAAGCAAAAGTCAAACAGCATTGATTTTGTTAGTTGCTCAATAGTTGAGAACTGCATGTTATGCAGTTAGTTTGTACCAAGTGAGAAGATTGAGTCATTGTTTAATTCAGCCAGTTATTCAGCCAATATTCTATACATGTTAAGTTAAATTTGAAAGAGGCATAAATTTTCGGCACATTCAGCAAAAGTATCACTGTGCACAGCATAGAAAGACATCTTTTTATGCTTATTTTACATATTACTTTGTATCTTCTTTTCAAGTTGAGTAACATTTTTACTTTCCTTATATACATAATGTATAAGGAAAGTATTGTGACGGGGTCGAAAATTCGAATTCGAGTTTTCGACGGGAGAGCACGTTTCAAGCATCCCTGATCACGAATCAAACATTTTTGGAGTGATGTCTGTGTGTGTGTGTGTGTGTGTGTGTGTGTGTGTGTGTGAAAGTATGTGTGTGTGTCAGTGAGTCTGTGGAGACGATAACAGACGAACGAATGGACCGATTCGAACCAAATTTGGTACAAAAATCACAATCCGTAAACACTGGAAGCCTATTGTTTTTATACGTAATCGAATGTTCAGAACCTCCCTAAATTTTCGAATGAAATTTTGAAAAAATCGTCAAAAAATCAAAACCGCTAATAAAGTTACGCAAATAGACATTTCTTATGTAATTTTTCATTAGAAAACGATTGGCATAAATTTTAGAAGGCTAACATGAACCGTTCTCGAGATATTGTACATTTTTCAAAAAAATTATGAAAAAGTCACATAAAAAAAATTCCTATTGAGAAACATGTTCACTTTTCATATGTAATACCATGCGATAAATTGAGTGACATCATTCTCGTGGATCTAGCTCGTTCCATTCATGAAAAAATATACTTTGAATAATACTTTTGTATTTGAACGCCAATAGTCATTTATCTGCTGTAAGAATAACTTTTTTCTTAGTGCATAACTCTTGGCGAGATTTTGGCGACGAATTTGGCGAAATGTCGCCAACTTGGCGACTTTTTGAAATGTTGCCAAATTAACGTAAATCTCGTCAAATGGATAAAAATGACGCTAAATCAATGAAAATGACAACTAATTGTCGAAAATTCAATATCTTGGAAAGAATATTAGTATCTACTATAAGAAAAACCTATTTTTTTACTGTAAAAGTAGTAAATTCATTACATTATATAAGGAAAGTCATGTGTTGCCCACATCAGATTTTTTATTTCTTTTCCAACTATAGAACATTTTCACACATGTTTTTTTTTTTGTTTGTGTTTTTCATTCTGTGGGTATGAAACGGAAAAATTTGAATTGTGCTTCATAAATTTAATTAAATTTTAGTCGAATTAATCCATTTGACTATTCGACCAAAATGCTTAATCATGATTAAGTCTTAATCGATTAATTGGCACAGCCCTAATATTTAAACAGTGTGGAGGCATCCTTATGTCCACATTTCCAGTTTCATTAAACTAACAAATAATAGTCTAGTCTGTTGACACATCTTGTCCATAAGTACATTGAAATTGGCATTGCACTGTTATAACAGATTGGAATTCAGCTTAACATGCTGTTTTTGTATGCACAGTCACCATCTTACTGGTACTACAGTCACCCATCTTACTGGCACTCAGATGGATAGCATCTGCACATACTCAAAACATATTCAAAACCACTACAGTGATGAGGAGTTTTTCTTCAAAATTTAACCCAAAAATGAAATAGATTGATTGATTTTATTACCTAAACTAAAACTGGTATCATGGACACTGTTTCCAGTAATCCTGTATATAGATTAAATTTTCTAACCTGTAGAAATGAAAAGTGATGAGGGAGGGGGAATGGAAACATTTTCAGATTGCAAAGCCACTGTTTAATTGAAAAGGGTTTGGGGTTCAATAAAGTGGATGATTAAATAAACTACACAAAAATTATCTTCTGTTATCAATTATTATAAATTGTGTGTGCAGTGTAGTCATATGATATATAAAACTATATATAGGAAGAATATCAAATACATAAAAATTTATCCAACTGACATTTTAAAATAGTAATCTTTTAAGGTGGATATTGGAAGTAATTATTAACTGTTTTCTGTTGAATACAGCTATATATAAAATAAATTTACTATTTGTGGTACTAAATTTCAGATGATCTACATACATAAAATTGATTGCTTGACCTATACTTTTTAAACTGGATGAATTAGTCTCTTTTATTGCGAGTAACTTTGCTCATGTGTTTGAAGTTCTTGGATCATGAAGTTAATAAAATTAATATTATAAAAACAGCCAACTTCTATAGAAACATTAGATAGATTTTTTCCTTAAAAGTTAATTTGAAGAAAATAATTTTGTATTGCTAAGCAGCCAATATAAAATATTTTATTGGGTAAATAAAGCAGTAATAGATCTGGAGATTTTTTATTTAATTTCTCCACTTCTCGGGATAATAATAAAAATGTTAGGTAACTTTAATAAGTGTTATTACTTTTTTATTGTGTTTTGTCAGTTTTTGCACTGGAATAAAATAAGGTTTCATGAAATATTGATATCTATTTCATTCATGTGTACCAACTTAGTAAAGAATGTGTAAACTTCAAGTATTTTCAATTGTGCTTTATTGATTGTTGCAATGAAATAAAGTAGTAATATGAAATATGTTCTACTTATTTCAGCTTTCATTTTTGCTTTTGATGGCCAAATCCAGATATTTCATTAAATTTGTTAACAATGATGGGCAAAATATTTTATTCTTTAAATTTATAGATTTGCTTCTGAAACTAATTTTTTACAGACAGAACAGAAATTCTTGCATACAGCTTTTCCATTTTTCATTTTTTAAGGGACAAGGGAAATTTATGTACAAAAATGTGATTTAGAATACTTTAAATATTTGTATGATAAACAAGCAATACCAGGATCTTTCCTCTTGCCAGTGTTCATGTAAAATAATCTAATTTGATTATCTTTTATTCATAATTTCTCCCATGTTATTTTTACTCCCTTTGACTATTGTTATATATAATCTTAAAAGTTGTAATTTTAATGTACTTTCCCATTTAAAATTAGGGATCTGAAACGCCATCGAATGAGAATAAGCAGCCCCCTGCATTAAAAGGAATGGCCAGTATGCTGGATGAAATGACGCGAACTTTGGCCAGAAGGTAAAATCATTTTTTAATCATATGCTCATATCCTAATTTTAATTATAGCATTTAAAACGACTTTGGAGAGGGGAGGGGGCTTTTTAAAAATTTATTTTTACATCTTATATAATAAAAGGCTGTCTGTCTGTCTGTCTGTCTGTCTTATACACTATAGGCTCAGCGACTGCGCATTGCAGAACTATGAAATTTGGCAATCGGAGACCCGGGATGGTGGGAAGGGAACACGTCAAAACCGATTTTTAAAATTTGAATTTTTTTTTTTAGTTATTTAATGTTTTATGCGATTTCGATCATTTTTTTTTTCCCTTTTTCTCCACCATCCAGACGTCATAGAAAAAACAAATCACACGACCGGAAAGAGTAGACAATTGCAAGTAAAAATATATCAATTTCAAATCTCAATTTAAATTTCTAATATTTTTTAAAAGATTTTAAAACAAAAGTCACTTTCGGCTCCAAAAAAATGAACTTTCGATTTTAAATCCTCACATCAGAAAGAGTTCCGAGATTTTCAATTAATAATTTACATTTTTAGAAAGCTCAAAGATCTGACTTTCTTACAAGCCCAACCTGGTCAAGAAATAGTTATAAATAGCAGCCCGGTCCTGATTTTAAAGAAGTAATGATTTTAAATTTCTCTGCAGCAAGCCAGCAAAATAATTTTTTCTCCCATGCCCACGCAGGCACACTTCGAGTGGAGACGAACAGTGTTTACATTGGTGATTGTACATCAGGATAAAAAATTATGTGATAGAAGGGGAGATGGAGGGGACGCGGAAGGCCCAAAAGTATACTAAGCCAGAAAGCCTTCTTTGAAATCAGACGCCAAACTTCGTTTTATCGCCAGCGTGGAAGGAGTGCTCTCTCTCTCTGTCAAGGTTACTATAGCAGCCATATCAAGAGAAAGGACTCTCGCAATTTGGTTTATCTTTTATAGGATATATATATATATATGTATAACTTACAATTTAGCAATAGAGACACGTTTTAAATGGATTGTCTCTTAGATTGGAATTAAATTAATTCAATACTGATTAGATTAAAGAAGCCGATATATAACTTACAATTAAGCAATATGGGCTTATCGCCGACATATAACTTACAATTAAGCAATATAGACACTTTTTAAATGCATTATCTCTTAGATTGGAATTAAATTAATTCAGTATTGACTCAATTAAAGAATCATTTTAATATTTTCTAATGCTATTGTATAGAGGAAGTTCACGAATAATATCACGACATTTAGACGAAAAAATACACTCCAAATTGTTACTCAAGTCCTCTGGACGAGTCGGATGGCCTGGGGTTTCCACTTAAAGACACCATGAACACATTTCGAACATTTTGGGAAATATTTCCACCAGTGTGTGTGTGTATCTGTAGGGTCCGAATGCACGTATCACTATGGCAATTTATATGTAGATGCATTCTGTAGAAAATTAGAAACAGGTGGAATATTTTATAATAAATGGGATTAAAACATTATTCGAAATTAGAGATTTTAAATTAGAGAGAGTACGTACAGCCACGAAATTCTATATGTAGCTACATTCTGAAAAAATTAGAATTAGGTACATCATCATGTAATTAACGTGATTAGAATACGGGTAAAAGGGAGGGAGGGAGACAGAGAGAGCGAGAGAGAAAGACTGTGGTTGTGTGTGTGTCAAAATATAGAACGGTCAAAATATAGTGTGATAACTGCAGGAGAGGTCGACCTTGTTTCGAACGAGTAGACTTCAAAGGCGCCCATAAAACTTATTCCTGAGATAGCCAAACTCAAGGATGGGAGGTAAATACCTATTAACTTAATACCTACATTTTTGACCTTGAACGTTCGAGGGAGCGAAAGTGACCCCTCGTGCTCCCCTATGGGTGCCCATAGAACATTTTCCAGAGGGTAAACTCATGGATGAGAAGTACAATATATTATAGTTTGATACCTATAGTTTGATACCTACATTTGTGACTTTGAACACCCCCCCGGCCACACAGAAAGCTACCATTAGCCTATGGGTTGGTCGTGTGGTCTGGGTTTTCTACCCCTATGGGCACCCATGGCTATAAGTGTTGAAGACCCAGACCATTTGACTAGCCCTATAGGGCTTACAGCAGCTGTTTGAGTGGCCGGAAGAGATGGCTATAAGTACAGACTAATATAGTATTCTGTGGCTATAAGTGTTTCAGACCCAAACCACTCGACTGACCCAGAGGGCTTACAGCAGCTATTTGAGTGGCCGGCGTGGCTATAAGTGTTGTTGAGACCCAGACCGTCCGACCTACCAGAAAGGTGTAAGGTAAATGTTTGGACGGCCGGGAAGTGCCACCCAATTTAGACCGGAACCCAGTGGGGGAGACATCCACAGGGACCGTACCCTCCTTCTCCTACCACCAACCTCTCGGAAGGACTTACGGACCCACATGTTTAACGTGATCGTACTCCGCATGAACACGGCGGCAGTTGTAGCAGCGTGCAAATCCAGCGCGCAAACCACCAGGCTACCGCGCCCGAAAGCTGCCAACAGCACGCGGTGTTCCCAGATGGTCACCCACCCAAGTACTAACCGCGCCCGATGCTGCTTGACTTCGGTGATCTAACGACGTGGCGTGGCTTAAGTGTGTAAAGTTTTAGACTTCACGGAAACTTTTGTGGGGTCTGGAAAGACTCCCTTTTCCACCTCTTGGGAAATCGAAACTCAACTCCGTTAGGTTCTGTCCTGAGGTAACTAGTATAAGCAGGGAGTTTTTTCAATGAGTGCCCATAGGGGAGGGAAAGGAGGCACTTCCGCTCCCCTGGACATTCAGGTTCCCAAATGTGGGGAATAAGGTAGTCGATATTGTACATATCATTGCGTTTAACTTCTAAAACGTGCTATGGGCGCCCATGCTTATAGTATCGACAACAGGACAAAATCTAACGGAGCTTAATATTTTTGTTTCTCACTCGAGGGCGAATAAAATGGGTGGGAGTGTCAAAAAGACTTTATCAATGAATGACTTTGAGTCCTTCACAGCTTAACCGAATTAACTTTTATTTTGTGCAAATATTGTATTTGAAACGATTATAACCGCGAAACTCAACATATCTTAAATCAAGAATATTAATTTCCCCAAAGGGACAGGAATTATCAAATAAATTAAACTTCATTTTCCAAGATATTGACTATTCATCAATTTGACATCATTTTTATTAATTTTAGTGTCATTTTTGTCAATTTGGAAACATTTTAAATAAAATGTCAAGTTGACGATATTTTGTTAATTTATCGATAAGCATTACAGACAGACAGACAAACTAATAAATTACATTTGACAAATTGTTTGATGTCAAAATACAAAACTATTGTAAAACAGTGTTTCGTGAATAAAATCTACCAGAATGATGCTAACACCGTTGTCACATAATATTGTACATGGAATGGAAACATATTACGGTAGTTAGCACTGTTTTAATTTCATGTATTTTTTAAAATTTATTTGAAAAACGTACAATATATCAAGAACGGTTCATGCTATTATCCCAAAGTTTATGTTATTCATTTTCTAATTAAAAATTAAATAAAAAATGATATTTTATGTAACAATATTAAAGGTTCTGATTTTTTATGATTTTTTTTCAAAATTTCATTCGGAAGTTTGGAGCTAGTTTCCAAATATTCGATTGCTTATAAAATCAATAGACTTCCAGTATTCACAGATTGTAATAATCGAATTTTTTTTGTTTGAAACGTTCCATCCGTTCGTTAGATATTGCATCCACTGACTCAAGGACGCACACACTAATATACATACACACACACTAATATACATGCACATAGTACATACATTAATATACAGACACACACACACACACAGATATCACTTTAAAAACATTCAATTCGATTTCAGGAATGTTTGAAACAAGCTCTACCGAAACAAGCTCTACTCGAAAACACTAAGTAGAATTTGAGTTTTCAACCTCGTCATAATATTTTCCCTATACATTATATCAGTGTTTTACAAATTTATTTTCTCACGAAACCCTTTTGAAATTTAATTTGATGGTGGAACCCCAAAATAAGAAATATCCCCATTTGTCCAAATTATGCATCAAAATTTTACACGTTTTTAAATTTAAGACAATTCGCATGAAACTAGCGAATCCCAAGGGTTCCGAAAACCTTGAAAAGTCCACCTTGAAAAACGATGCATTATTCTAGGTATGTCAGAAAAGTAACATTTATTGCTCCAACAAACCAAAAATATCAAGCAAATTTCCTTAAAATGTCACAAATTTTGCATTTTTAAAATGACAAATATTCCTTCCTTTCAAATAATCTTCAATTTTCGTCACTGATTCTTGTACTATATAAGTATTGGACAACATACGGATCCTACACATATATTTACTCCAAAATCTCGCATATAAAGGTTTTATTCAAATAATAAATTATATATGTGGGTGGAACATTTCTTACACTCATTGCAAACAATCTGTGTGCAGTACAAAAAGGTCTTAAATACATGTATTTTCATAGTATTACTTTAAAACCAAAATGTACATAAATCGTGATTTAAATAATGGGAAACAAATGTATCTAATCGGTCTTCATGAACAATATCGCGGATTAAAAACAATCGTCTTTCTCTCCGCTTTTGCAGGAGTTGCAAAAATAGTGTACCAGAACTGGCGATAAAACGACGTTTGGCGTGTGATGTGAGAGAAGCTTTCTGAATTGGTATACCTTTGGGCTTATCGCGGAGGGGACGTCACTGTTCTGAATACGCAATAGCGAAATCGAACATTCGATATTTGAATGTACATCAATGAATGTACGTCATTAAACTAAAACAAACTATCCATTTTATTTGAATAAATTATTCATCCATTTTATTGGAATAATTTATTATTTTCGAAATAAATTACTTTTAAAGTTATTGAGATTGTCGCGATGGCGCGGTGTTGGCATAGACGAATATTTAAAAAATTTCAAAGCAGATAAAATTCAATATTGCACTTTGCCATGAAGACTTTTGCAGAAGTAGCGGTAGATATTATCTGGACACGTCAGTGAAGAGTCAATACGTGAAAAATAATTAAATTTATTTTCATGAAATCAAAATAATAAAACATAAATACAACACGTATCATTTACCTTGATACTGTTTTGAACAGGTCATATCAAGAGTCTTGAGACAGAAAAATTAGGCCTAACCAAACTAGCCACATACTTTGCCAATTTACTGGCAAATGTACAGAACATCATTCTAGGGCACGATAGCCCAGTGGTTAGCTTGCTGGAGTTGCACTCGGTAGGCCCAGGTTCGATTCCAGCCACTGCCAAAACTGCCGCCATGTTCACGTGGAGTATGATCACGTTAAACATGCGAGTCCGTAAGTCCTTCCGAGAAGTTGGTGGTAGGGGAAGGAGGGTACGGTGCCTGTGGATGCCTCCCCCACTGGGTTCCGGTCTAAATTGGGTGGCACTTCCCGACCATCCAAACAGTTACCTTACACCTTTCTGGTAAGTCGGACGGTCTGGGTCTCAACAAGAACATCATTCTAGAAAATAGATAATGTTTAAACAGTATCATCACTATCTCAAACAGACCACATAATACAGGTCAACTGAACACAGTCATCAGAACAGAGACAGAACCACAAGACCAACACAAATCAAGACAACTTCTACTGCCACATCCACCAGCTTAAATAGTGCTGTGTGGTTGAAGTAGAAGTTAATGTTTTTTGAAGTTGAAGTTAAAGTTAATGTTTTAAGTAGAAAATTAGCATAATCTGGGTGTTGATGTCTCAATCTGCAGGAATACATAACATGTGGTTAAAACTTAGTGACTATCTGACCTAATGTGATTAGCCAATCAGCACACAGTAATTTTTGGATTTAGACAGTACTATAACTGATATTCTTGTTGCTCCCATGTTAGATAGCATCCCGGGGTATAACCCGGTACACCCAAAGGCATGCAAGCGCCCCAGGGCGTTGCCGTGGCGCCGCCCTGAGGATGCCTTCCTATGCCCCTCACAGGGTCATTCTATCTAGCATTGTTTTGCATCTGCTCCACCCCCTTAGTTTTTTTTTTAACTCTAGTTAACTCCATGCCCCTCCCTTGCTTTTGGGAATTCGCGATCTATCGACGAACCTTTAAACTTTTTTTTGTTATGTACGTCCCCCCCCCCCCCCCCCCCATTCTCCAGCTCAAGACCCTGCACCCCTCGGGGCGCGCTTCTTCCCCCTTCTCTTTTTCTCTCGCTGGGTGCCCACTTGGGCCCTAGCTCTTTCTTCTCTTTCTGGAAGACTTGGGGAAGAGCCCGACTTCAGTCACAGCCCCTCCCCCCCCCCCCTCATAAGTGGACCTTCTGATGTAAACTCTCTCCTTTATGTATTTCTCTTCAGTATCTCTTTTCCTTTTCACTCGGAGTTTAAAGGGGGGTTATTCCCCTCCTGGACACTCCGTATAACCCCGTCCTTGAGATGTACTTGTTGCTTGTTTACACTAAAGTTTTCTAACATGCTGTAGCCCAATGGTTAGCATGCAGGAATTGCACTCTGTAGACCCGGGTTCGTTTCCCACCACTGCCAAAACTGCTGCCGTGTTCATGCAAAGTACGATCACATTAAACATGTGTGTCTGTAAGTCCTTCCGAGAGGTTGGTGGTAGGGGAAGGAGGGTACGGTCCCTGTGGATGCCTCTCCCACTGGGTTCTGGTCTAAATTGGGTGAATAGAAAGAAAGTTATGGAGATTGTCGCTGAGGGCAAAGTCGCTCAGTGGTTAGCGTGCAGGAATTGCACTCGGTGGGCCCGGGTTCGATTTCTGCCACTGCCAAAACTGCCTCCGTGTTCACATGCAGTACGATCACATTAAACATGTGGGTCCGTAAGTCCTTCCAAGAGGTTGGTGGTAGGGGAAGGAGTGTACGGTCCCTGTGGATGCCTCCCCCACTGGGTTCTGGTCTAAATTGGGTGGCACTTCCCGACAGTCCAAACAGTTACCTTACACCTTTCTGGTAGGTCGGACGGTCTGGGTCTCAGCAACAACATCATTCTAGAACATTCTAAAAAATAGATAATGTTTGAACAGTATCATCACTATCTCAAACAACAGACCACATAATACAGGTCAACTGAACACAGTCATCAGAACAGAGACAAAACCACAAGACCAACAGAAGTCAAGACAACTTCTACTGCCACATCCACCAGCTTAAATAGTGCTGTGTGGTTGAAGTAGAAGTTAATGTTTTTTGAAGTAGAAGTTAAAGTTAATGTTTTTCCTGAGTATGCTAATTTCTAATGGGCTGAAGTAAAAAATTAGCATAATCTGGGTGTTGATGTCTCAATCTACAGGAATACATAACATGAGGTTAAAACTTAGTGACTATTTGACCTAATGTGATTAGCCAATCAGCACACAGTAATTTTTGGATTTAGACAGTACTATAACTGATGTACTTGTTGCTTGTTTGCATTAATGTTTTCTAACACGCTGTAGCCCAGTGGTTAGCACGCTGGAATTGCATTCGGTAGGCCCTGGTTCGATTCCCGCCACTGCCAAAACTGCCGCCGTGTTCACGCAGAGTATGATCACATTAAACATGTGGGTCCGTAAGTCCTTCTGAGAGCTTGGTGGTAGGGGAAGGAGGGTATGGTCCCTGTGGATGTGTTGGGGGGGGAAAGGAAAGAGAAAGGAACATTATGACTTAATCGCTGCCACAGATTGTAAACAAAACTATCAATGAACGATAAAATAATTAATGACAGACGATTTTAATATTACGATCAACCAATTAAAAACTCGAAACTTTAAAGAAGAGAAATGGAATTTCAAAGCAGACGAAAATTAAAAGGAAATGAAGTGAAACGATTTGGAAAATACGAATTCGGCAATAATTTAAATATGGACGATTCTGAAATATTTAAAAAGCTGTAAATAGAATAAAACTGTAAAATTGCGATGAATTAACCAATTTTTAACCGAGAGCAATAAATTTGGAATCAAATTAAAGGGAATAAAAAGGGCAATAAATGGAATCACAAATTAGCCAATTTAAATAAATTTAAATTGCTAAAACCTAAAAAGAACGAACTTTTGCCGTTTTTAACACAAAACCTATTGAAAAGAACCTATTTGAACAAAGAATATCAAAAACCTAAACAATTGGAAGATGAATAACTAAAAGAGAATGACTATGTAAATAAGACCCCTGAACACATTTAAACTAAAAACAAAACTCTTAAAATAATTAAATATCCAAAGGTATAACCCAACAACTCCTTCGAACGTCCCAAAAAAATTTTTCATTTGAAAAATGAAAAATTTTAGCTAACACATGACAAAATTCCGCGAAACGAAGGAGAGAAAAAAAAAATCTAAATCTCAACTACAGCTGTAACATGAGCCATAAAAATCATATAAATATCAAATTCCTTATAAATAAATCCATAATCAAATAATCACTTCACTAAACACTTTCATAATAACAATTATCATATTTCTCAACATTTCGTCTAAACTCTTAAACATACATATAGATTCAACATTAAATTCTTTAACTTCACTGTAACTCTATACCATGAAAATTCCATTAATTCATTTTAAGATGCTCCAACAAATACGTCATTAAAGAGAAGCAGTAGAAAAATAATAAACAGATCTCTATATCATTAGCTGTCATGAATAAACATAAATTTTAACGAAAACTTTGGACCAGCCAAAGAATTCCAATAATCTAAACAATAAATTTTGAAAAGGTACCTTCAACATAACAACCAATACATACAAATCAACAAATTCATCATCAATCCCCTCCTCTACAAAGAAAACAAATATTCGAAGCATAATTTTCAATTTAAATAATAATATCAAAGTTGGCTCAAGTTACAAACAAAAAAATTTGTGGAATATTTACCCCCAAAATAACAAACTCAATTCCCTAACAATTTGGAACTGAACACAAATTTAACCGACTTGTTTACAACTTATACTATAAACTGATTACTTGGCAAATTAGGTCGTTTAAACGACAAATATACACTAAAATGACCTTATGCATCATTTTACACCAATATCAATAAACGCGATTCTACTAATTATTGTGCAACATCTTGCACTCTCAACAACAATAAACTCAAATATCATATCTGTATATCTCTGGTAATCTCAAACAATTCTCATAAAAATAAAAAAAAATTAAGACAAGGGGCCGAGGGTTGTGAGTCCTCTCAAAGGTTGTGAATCTTTTTTGAACCCCAAAAAAATAGCACAAAAAAATATCCATCAAGTATAAGTAGTACATTTAAATTCACTAACTGCCAAGTGTATCACAAACATCTTTAACCAAAATACCAAAGAAAAAATCAAATTACAAATCCCCATTTAAATTTCAAAACCAAAAGAACTCAAAATTGCATTGCACAATTTTAAATATTCCACTTAAAAAAAATTTAATTCTCCTATAATAAAATAAATTTATCCACTTTAACGACCAAAAAAAAATTTTAAAGACAGTATAAAAAATATCAGATTCAAAATTAAGAACAAACAAACTGATTTTATCACCACTCTATTTGAGTGTGAAAACCAAACACATGATCAATGTGAAGAACAAGATAACTCAAGTTGATATTTATGTCACACTCATATTGGAGTGTAAAAAACACCTGCATTACCCAATTTTTCAATAAATCACCAGTATTTCATCATCTACATTCACATATCAGTGAGCATTTAAATCTCAATTCCGAATCAGAACATAAAAAATTCTAAGTCGAAAAACTACTGCTTTAATTCTATACAATTTAACTTAATAAAAAAAAATATTCGCATTAAATTTACTCAATTAATTTCATTCTATTTCATCAAAACAATTTTAAGTGCTGCTGGGAGCGTGGGTTACAGGAACAACAAAATAAAAAAAAATTTGTTAATGAGATGGGATTAGAACAAAAATGTAAATTCTACAAAGTGCGTTCTCGCATGCCTATAATCTCTTAAATTTATGAATTAAATGCAATTTTACACTACTTCAAATAATAAAATTCAAATCAAATTAACTTACATTAAGGAATGCTTAAATAAAAATTCTAAATGAAAAAGTCAAATTCAAAAGTTTCCTCAAAAAATTCTAAATGAAAATATTTAAATTAATCCTAAAATTTTAATCAAAATATTAAAATAAATTCCTCTAATTTAAATCAAGAACATTCTAAAACATCATGCCTCAGTTTAAGAACATATTAACATTTCAACAGTAATCACTTTTAGAATAAACCGAAATTTCATTTTTAAGAACAAAAACTATTAAGAACATCTATTACAGTTAGCATGAATAAGCCCCTAGACTGGTCAAACGGCGCCAATTGTTGGGGGGGGGGGAAAAAAAGGAACATTATGACTTTATGATATACTAAAAGCATTTCTAAATATTCAAAACATTCTAAATTCCTGAAAGTTCTTACTCATGGTTCTTAAAACCTAAAAGTCATCTGAAAATACATCTGAAAATGCACTCTAAAATATCTGAAATTTGTAAAGTTTATCTAACATAAATCTGAAAACACTGAAATACACTCTGAAAAAGTTCTAAAGTTCCTTAAATCTGAAAACATTCTAAAAATATAACTGAATTCTTAAATAAACAGAAAGTAAACTGAAAGAGGACCTATTGACCAGTTTCCCTACGTGTACAAATATGTACTCTACATGTAATTAAATGGAACTTTCCTAAAAATAAAAACATTAAAAGTAAAAGAAAGGAGAGAACACAGATTTTAGGTTTTCAAAAATCTAACGTTTATTAAAATTTTAAACTTCACTTTTAAAATAATTTTCAAAACATTTTACAACATCTCATTAACTCAACAAATCAAATAAACAACTTAAATAATAAATGGAATGGCCGGTCGTATAGTGGTAGTAAAAACGTTAGAATATTAAATTTTAAAGTTAACAATATTAAACTTATACAACTATTTATCAAAACTAAAATTTGGAATAAAAAGAACATAAGTTAGCCAAAAGGGAAATTTAGAACAAAAGTTAAACTTAACCTCAGGTTCAGGTGACCTAAAATATATAAGTCTAAAGGGGTCTTATTCTATGCTAGTTCAATTAAATTTTAAATAATGCAAAAGTAAATTAGCCTGAAATTTGAAGAAAAAGAATTATATCACCAAGGCTCCAAGATAAGCTTCTGAGATCTGCAGGAAAGGACCCAACCGCAAAAATGTCACCAAAGTTCCCAGAGGACACTTCCTGAAAGGCAAACACGGCAAAGGAGGGTTATGTCCATCAGAGGTGAGGAAAATCTCCGGCCGGATCCGAATTCCAAAAGGATTCCAAGGAGGACGTTTAGTAACGACGTAATGATTTCTCCGCACAGCTACACCGGATCTTTGACATCAGAACTGAATGCATCGCATATGTCTGGTGCTTTTCACCAAAAATGACGCTCCAGTTCTTCATAATAAGAGCAGCATAACCCGGGAGAACCAAACACTTATAGCTGATGTGTTAAATCATCTCCGCTGACATCGCAGAAACTCTATTTAGAGGATGGGAGACCAATAACACCTCCAATCGTTCCGTCCATCTAGACATAACAAACGTCCGGCTCCCACATCATCCAGACGAAACATTTTCAGAGAGCATGGAAAGAGGAATCAATTAAACAAAAAAACATCAAAAGAATGTTGGTTTAACAGTCAGAAGAATTCATCTCGGAGTAAACTAAACACATGCTTAGATGAGAATAAAAAAAACCGTTCCATTTCGAAACCGAACTTCGGCTCGGCTCGCGCCGAAGCGCTAAAAACAACAGCTTTAACAGATCACATCTCAGGTTCTAATCAATTGCAAAAAAGAGAGAGAGCAAAAAAACGCGCGATTTTGCTTATATACTGCCAAACATCGCTGCCACAGATTGTAAACAAAACTATCAATGAACGATAAAATAATTAATGACAGACGATTTTAATATTACGATCAACCAATTAAAAACTCGAAACTTTAAAGAAGAGAAATGGAATTTCAAAGCAGACGAAAATTAAAAGGAAATGAAGTGAAACGATTTGGAAAATACGAATTCGGCAATAATTTAAATATGGACGATTCTGAAATATTTAAAAAGCTGTAAATAGAATAAAACTGTAAAATTGCGATGAATTAACCAATTTTTAACCGAGAGCAATAAATTTGGAATCAAATTAAAGGGAATAAAAAGGGCAATAAATGGAATCACAAATTAGCCAATTTAAATAAATTTAAATTGCTAAAACCTAAAAAGAACGAACTTTTGCCGTTTTTAACACAAAACCTATTGAAAAGAACCTATTTGAACAAAGAATATCAAAAACCTAAACAATTGGAAGATGAATAACTAAAAGAGAATGACTATGTAAATAAGACCCCTGAACACATTTAAACTAAAAACAAAACTCTTAAAATAATTAAATATCCAAAGGTATAACCCAACAGATGCCTCCCTGACTGGGTTCCGGTCTAAGTTGGGTGGCACTTCCTGGCCATCCAAATAATTACTTTACACCTTTCTGGTAGGTTGCTCCAGTGAGTTTGCCACGGTCAGAATTTTCAAGGATAGCGAACAGGCTGGTCGCCGAAGGCGGCCAGTTAATAATAAAAACTGTTTAAGAAAATGGTTTTAAAATCATTGAATTAACAATAGCTTACTGTGCAAAAAATGGAATGCTTAAATGTTTTATATTATTAAAATAAATCTAAAATTTCATCTATTTCAGTGTTCTAACACTTCTTAAAAAATGCTTAAATTTTATTTGGACCCTTAAAAGTGCTTGAATTTGAACAATAAATCTTTAATAAAAATTTATTCTCATTTCAAACTTTCAGTTTTGTTGTACAGCTGTGCCTCAGGTTCCGAACGTCCAAGTAGGATTATGCAATGATTGGCAATAATTTTCTAGTGTTGTCAGAATGTCATCCAAACATACAACTAAGGATTTTCCCTTCTACATTCCTGTCCTTTAAAATTACTGGTTATATAGTCCTTGGAAAATAAAATTAAAGTCAAAATAATAATAGTATAGTTTTATAATTTTGTGTAAACTCAATTTCTGAGTTAACCCATGCTTCTAGCAGCTAATTTTTGTCTGTCAAAGTCGATTAATTTCTTTATTTTGTTAAAATAACTATATCTTCCATTTACTGGCTTAAGATATGTAATTTAAAAAATTGTATTTTGTAAACAAAGCACCATAATATAAATGCTGAACTTTGAGTAAGCATCTTATCTGAAATTTTAAATTTGTCTCAAAAGTGATAATAAAAAGATATAGCTTTTCTTTTTATGATTGGTTTTGATCACATAGGCTACTGATCAAAAGATGATTAACTGTAGGTGAGATTATAAAGCACTAATGTTTGCAGATAATAGGTTTCATACCTATAATAATTAAATTCCTTGAGAAAATCAATCCATTTCATGACTTTCTTTTTGACACAAGTTTTCTATTCAAAAATGATGCAGATATTTTAATTTCTTTAGATGTAAACTGGTTTTACTTTTTTATAGGATTCTCAGAATTTGAGATTAATTCAAAAAAAAAAAAAAAAAAAACTTAGAACCACTAATATTATGATACAAGTTGATTTTCAAAAAGTTGACTGCACTATCGGACACCCTTGGTACAAATCAATTGAAACTTCTGTCTTGCCTGAAAACTACTTAGACTTCTCTTCTTGCTGTCAGCTTGAGCTACAGCTTAAGTTAAAACAAGTGATAATTCCAGAAAAAGGTTTCCTGATGTACACCTCGAAAAATAAATTAATTCGTCTGTATAATTATTCTGTTTACTGTCTAAAATTTTATATGTAACCTTAAATCAATATTTATACTGTATAATTATTGCATTTTTATACTGTATAATTATTAACTGATCTGATTATTACTGTTATACCTATTGTTTCGGCTTGACCTATTTTACAATAAAAATTTTGATTAATTGATAATGAAATTCCATGGGAAAATTCAGCCCATTTTATAATTTTCTGAAGTTTTTCCATAGGAAAATGCAGATTTTCCCCTAGACTATTGAAAGACAGATTTTCCCACTAATGACCACAAAATTACCGATGTTACTAAAGCAATAAGCAACTGCAGCAATTTTAGTAACAGTTGAATGAATTTTCAAACTTATAGTTTAGTCTATACAAAACTTTGAAATTATATAGGAAATTATTCGATAAAACCTAAAAACTTGTCTTTATTTCAACAAGATGTAATTGCATTAATGTTTTTTTAAGTAAAAATTACTGGTAATTGCATTAATGTGTTTATCACTAATCATCACTAATTATCTCATCGCCTGCACCGTGCTGGTGAGTGGCAATGACCAAAAAGCCATGGTCTATGTGTGGTAATGGTAAATTATAAATTAATTACTTTTATACATCGCCCTGTTATAGGGTAGAATTCACTGTATTACTGGGTGTGTTTAATATTTTTCATATTTCGCAAAATATATATATATATATATATATCGAATATATATATATAATTCGAATAGTATGTCTGTCCTGATGAGAATGCAATTTTGAACTAACCGCCATTTTTTGTGGGGTTTCAATTGATTGTTATCTATTCTTAATCTCTTATCTTAAGCTGATTGTTATTGCCTATTCTCATTTTTGCCGAGTTTTATTTTTATTTTTATTTATTTTTATATACTTTTAATTGTGATTTTTGAATCCTAATATTCTTCTCATCCCCCTTTCCATTGTAGTGATATGTTACCTTCTCTCTTTATCCTTAGTCTTGGCCTATAGTTACTCATTTGTAACAGATATGCTAGAGATGGGTTTTTTTGTACATACAGTAGTTTATGCATTATTTTCGATTAAAATCCTTTAATTTTTATTTATATATATATACATATATATATATATATATATATGTATATATAAATCATATATAAATCATACATATATATTTAATCATATATATACATAAATATATATACATATATATATATATATACACATATATATTTTATTTTTCTCCTTCCACTAGCCAGTAGACAGTTCCAATGGTGTCTATAGTTAAATACTATCGCCATTGTCAGAAACTGGCTATTCTCTCGGTTTTAATTCGAATTGTATGGCTGTCCTGATGAGAATGCAATTTCGAACTAACCGCCATTTTTTGTAGTTTCAATTGATTGTTCTCTATGTCTTAATCTTTTATCTTGAGCTAATTATTATTGCCTTTTCTCATTTTTGCCGTGTTTTCTTTTTATTTTTATTTATATTTATATACTTTTAATTGTGGATTTTGTATCCTAATATTCTTCTCATCCCCCTTTCCATTGTAGTGATATGTTACCTTCTATTTTTGTCCTTAGTCTTGGTCTATAGTTACTCATTTGTAGCAGATATGCTAGAGATGGGTTTTTTTGTTCATACAGTAGTTTATGCATAATTTGATTAAAATCTTTCATTTTTTATATACATATATATATATATATATATATATATATATATATATATATATATATATATATATATATATAAAGCCAAATTGTTTATTTAAAAAGTTTTTATTTTGAAAGTATTAAGCAAGATTTAATTGATTATTATATTTCCAACTTAAAAAAATATTTAAAAAATCTAGTTTTATTTAAAAAAATTTTAATCACATAAATCTGATATTATTTTTTTTCAATCTGCATATCTAATGAGCTTATGCATTAAAAAAAAAAGAAAAATATATTCTACCTAACAGAACTTGCTAGTAGATATAAAATGTTTGCTATCAAGTTTCTCCAAAATGTCCTTAATTTTTCAGAAAGTTCTTCAAAATGTTCTACAATAACATTTATTAAGGAGGAAATGTATGTTACTTCTGTTTAGTCAAAGACCCGGGGCACGCAAAGGTAGAAGTCACTCCTAGTCACAGCACCAATTTCTCCGGAGGAAAAGAGCTTTATGATATTCCAAAACATATATTAAGTACCTAAAACATTCTATAATATTCCAAGTTCTCAAAGTTCTTAAAAACCTAAAAGTCATCTGAAATATATATCTGAAAATGTGCCAGTTGACCAGTTATTCCTAAGTGCATAAAAATATGCTACTACATAAAATTAAATGGAACTTTCCTAAAAATAAAAACATTAAAGTAAAAGAGAGAACACAGAATTTTAGTTTTCAGAATCTAATGTTTATTAAAATTTTACTTCACTTTTAAAGAATTTTCAAAACATTTTACAACTTTTAAACATCTCATTAACTAAGCAAATCAAATTAAACATCTTACATAAATAAATAAATTGAATGGCCGGTCGTAAAGTGGTAGAAAAATTGTTAGAATATTAAATTTTAAAGTTAACAATATTAAAATTATACAATTATTTGCCAAAACTAGAATTTGGAATAAAAAGAACATAAGTTAGCCCCAAAAGGGAATGTCAACAAAATTTAAAGATAACCTCAGGTTCAGGTGACCTAAAATATATAGGTCAAGGGGATCTTATTCTAGCCAACTTAATTTAAACTTTAAAACGAATGTCAAACTGACAGAAGCAATTAAAAATTAGAATTTAAACATATCACCAAGGGTCCAAGAAGAACGGCAGAGATCGGCGGGAGGCAGAATCACCAAACGTGCTGCAGATCCAGGGAAAACCAGAAGAGGAAAATCCATGGCACAGGATCTTATTTCTGTCCAGTAGAAATCTGGAAAAACGATTGCTCCACGAATTCCGACTTCAAGAGGGATTCTCCAAATCAGCTGGACGTCCAGCAATAAAAATCATTTCTCCAAGCTGCAGCACCGGACTTCTGACATCAGAACGAAAACCAAAAACATATGTCCGTCTATTAGGCACAGAAATGTTGATTCCATTCCTCATGTAAAAAGCTGCACGACTCGGGTAAATAAACAAATCGCTGGCAAAACTTCCTCGGCAGACATCGCATAAATCTCGGAACATCTTGGATCAACATTTAGAAGATAGGAAATGGAAGACAGGTGTTCCAAACATCTCCATTCAGTCATGGAAGATGCAACATTTTCAGAGGCTTGTTAAAAATGATTTTTGCTCTCTGGACGTAGACAAAATACTGGTGCATTCCAAAAGAGAATATTGGAAAAACTGAACAAATTTCGTTCCATTATGAATCGCGCGCGCGCGTTCCGTAGCACAATTACCACTTGAAAGTATCACATATCAAATTCTAATCAAAAGGGAAGAGCAGAAGAGAAGAGAGCATGATTTTATTTATATACTGCGAAACATCGCTGCCAGAGATTGTAAACAAAATTATCGATGAACAATAAAATAATTAATGATAGACGATTTTGATTTTAGGGTCAACCAATTAAAGACTCGAAATTTTAAAGAAGAGAATTTGAATTTTAAAAGCAGGCGAAATGAAGTGAAACGATTTGGAATATACGAATTCGGCAACAATTTAAATATGAACGATTCTGAAATATTTAAAAAGCTGAAAATAGAATAAAACTGAAAAATTGCGATGAATTAACGAATTCTTAACGGAGAACAACAATTTTGGAATCAAATCAAAGGGAATAAAAAGGGCAATAAATGGAATTGCAAATTAGCCAATTTAAATAAATTTAAATTGCTAAAACCTAAAAAGAACGAACTTTCGCCATTTTTAACACAAAACCTATGGAATAGAACCTATTTGGAACAGTAGAATATTAAAAACCTAAACAATTGGAAAATGAATAACTGAAAGAGAATGACTATATAAATAAGACCCCTGAACATGTTTAGATTAAAAACAAAACTCCTAAAACTATTAAATTGCCAAAAGTAACAACCCAACACTAGTAGATATAAAATGTTTGCTATCAAGTTTCTCCAAAATGTCCTTAATTTTTCAGAAAGTTCCTCAAAATGTTCTACAATAACATTTATTAAGGAAGAAATGTATGCTGCTTCTGTTTAGTCAAAGACCCGGGGCATCCAAAGGTAGAAGTCCGACTTCTGCCCCAATATGACATCACAACATCCATGCCTGCAGGTGGGACTCGAACCCGCAATCTGCTGACACCAACCAACCAACCAATGTTCTACAATATTGTCTTTAATTTTAAATAAATTTGTATAATTTTACTTATTAGTAATGCTTATTTTTATGAATATAATAATCTATTTGGTATAAATTAAAAGCAATCACACTAAAATAAATTATCTTTGCAATAAAGAGATTCTAAATGGACTGCTTAAGGAATACTAACGATCGATGTATTAAATGAAATAATAAGATATTGAATATTATCGTTAAAACTTATGATTTTAAATTGGCTTTAGTGAGAAGTTCAAATATAAAAGCAATAATTCTTAGAAAACAAATTAATTGATGTTCGCCATTAATGAAATTTTTTCCCATGCCCCTTGTTATAAAACACAGATATAAAGTATTGCAGTAAGGAAGAGAGGGCACTTTAAGACTCGGCTTACCATACCATAGGACACCTTAAATTTTAAAATTAGATTTGAGATTAAAATCTTATTTTTTTGTACTACTAAATGTCCTGTACATTTACTAAATTACTACTAAATCCTGTACATTTACTCCTGTGTTTTAAAAGATCTAATGCAATTGGGTAATGATGTATCGAACATTTTTAGTTTTTGAAGGAGTCAATAAACTTTTCTATAAATGTGTATAAACAGTAACAGTAGGATTATAATTTAATTTATTTAAATAAAACTATATATCAAAGAAAGAGGTATGTTTATTATGAAATTAAATGTAAAATAGCCATCGTAGAGTTAAACCCAAATGTTTATATCTTCAGAAAGAATTTAGCCAGTCAGGACACCATCTTGGAACACCTAATAAAATTGTTTTTTGCAGTGATTGCTGTATGTAATATATTTTAATTTATTGTAGATATTCGATTTAAGACTTTGTTACTCAAGAAGCCTCAAAATTTTTCATTTGTTAAAACATTAAAAAAAAATCCAGATTTTTCATTGTAAATTGAATACATATGCATTGTGTAAAATTATTTCTGCTTAAATCCAGAGTCTTCTGTTTCAGTTATTTAAAATGTCCAATACAGTAACCACCTCGTTATATTGTGCCTCAATATATCACGCATTTGGATATATCACGCTTCTGCTATGTCTCCCTTTTTTTTTTCTGATTTTTCATTTACATTCTTTTGCTTTCCCTAGACTGGAATGTTACAACATGAGTCATTGGTGGGGTGGGAGTGAATGTGGGTTTTATTATTGTCTTTTTTTAATTATTGTACTTTCGGTCCTAAATTTTTATTATGCCCGATATATCACATATTTTGCAATGTCTCCCGGCAAGCATCATATAATGAGGGGCTACTGTATAACCAAAAAATTGTTTCAAAAAAGTTGACAATTAATAATGTTTAATCCATTTAAGGTGCTGTCCCAAGGTTCCCCACCAGGTAGGGCACCTTGGGACACTAAAAGGGTTCTGAAAAAAAAAGTGTTAAGACATTTGAAGTGGATTATTCTATTGTTTTGTGTGTAAGTGTCTAGTTTAAATAGAATCATAACGTTTATAAAAATTAAAAAAAATATATGTCCCAAAATGTTCTACTGCCCCTTATGTGTTTTCCACATATGTATTAATAGAAGTCATGTATGAATAATAATTATAAAAAAATGGTGTTGATATACAGAAATAGACTAGTTGTATCTTCTTGGCTAACATGCCAAGCACCTTTCCATATATGACATAAATCAAATTTTATTTACTTTTGCAAAAAAGCATAATAATGCATTTTCATTTCTAACATTTGTATGAAATAATTAAATTGAATGCATCATTTACAATTTTCTTCACTTTTCTTTTCTGTAGGCGAGCTCAAACAGACAGTAGTGTTGTAAGTATTCAAATTTCATGTCATTTTTATAAAATAATATGTTAATTACCTATAACAAATCATAGTGTATATAATGTTTCAGACCTCCTCTGACTCTAGTTAGTGTGTCTTTCAGTTTGGGGGCTATATACCTTATATACCTTTGGGTTATATACCCTATGTCTTACACTATCCAGCAAACCTTGTCTTACATAATAAGAAATGTTTGTATATGTGTGGTGGAAAATCTGAGATTCGAATAGCTGTGAAATTCGGTACAGAATTAGCTGAACTCATCAGGGTTTTTTTTTTTTTTTCTTATTTTAATTCAAATTAATTTAAAAATTATGAGCTCTTGAAGTCAAAAATCATTTTCTGTCTTATTAAATTCATTTATCTATTACAGATGATATCACATGCTCGTGTTTCAGACTTATGTAGACTATGAATGATATCTCAGTTTTACTGTCTAGACATGGACTGCAATAAAATTTGGGACTTTTTTTTTTTTTCGTAAATTTAAAAGATAAATTTTCAATTTTTGAAACATAAAATTATTTCAATATTATAAATGTGCTCTGAAAATTTGATTTAAATTAAAGGAAAACTTGCTGAGGTAGCAATTAATTTTGCAATTTTACTTCTGGAGTAAAGGAACCTTTTTCTTTTTTGTAACTTTAAGTATTTCCATTTATTAGTGGGGTTTTTTTTTAAGCAATCCAAAAGTCTTAACTTCTTGAACATTCATTTTCTAACTGTACGAATTTAAAAGATATAGCATATAAAACATACAAGGACATTTTGCCAACAATCAATGAACTAGTTGTTTATACATGTGCATAGCAAATTTGTGCATTTATTTAAGGCATATCAAAAGATCTTATTTAGCACATATCAACAGTGTATCTGTATTAAGTAGCAAGTGCTTATTTAGGACCTGGGCAATGCTGAGTAATCTGTTTTAGTTTTGTATATCTAAGCTTAGCTATTAAGTGTATACATACTATCTATTTACCATGTTCGACTAAAACTTTAAAATTAAAGTGCATGGTAAATGCCAGAAAGGTTATTTTTTGCAAAGCAGTTTTTACACCTGACATGTTTTCACACCATCTAAGCCAGTTATATTCAAACTGGGTTTCGCTAAACGTTTTCAGGGGTTCCGTGACTTTTTTAATAAAATTTTAGATTTTTGTTATGTTATAAGATTTTATAACACTTTTATTAAATTTTTTGTTATTCAAAAATTTCGATAATTAAATTTAATTTTTTTTTTAAACTGAAATTCATAAATTGCATGCACATTTTAAAATATCTATACTGTGCTGTTGAGATACTGATTCCCTCTCTTTCTTCCAATTACTAGTAAAGTTAGTAATATGTTCTCCTCTTGCTGCTCAAAGTTTTCAGCCGGGAAAATTTTTCCGTTTACAAAATTATGGACGATTCGATTGAGAATCAAGTTGTTTGAGTTAAGTTATCACAGAGCCTTTCTGAACCTTCCCTGATCCCCATGCAGGCGCTACGGCGCTACCGGAAGTATAATAACGTACACTGGTAACACCCCACTCGGGCTTCTTTGTTGATTGTTGATGTTTCTTGATACACGTGTATTTTGCTGTTCGTCTTTTCTTTGTTTTGCGATGCTTTTCTTATCGGTCAGTCCCAATCGTCTCATTCTGCATTTCCTTAAACATTCTTACTTACCGTTAGAAGGTGTCAAACTTTTGCAGTGAATAAATACATCATTCTCAACTAAAAGGTATGTATATTTGAGTAGATGCGAAATAATATAGTTGTCAAAATCGGCCATTTTCACTAGATTTAGCTGATAAATTTTAACAACGTTTTTAACAACAACAAACGTTGTTAATGTAATATCAATTTGAAATTAATTCTTTTGTTTTATTTTATTTTGTAGAAATTTTTGATCCTGCAAAAGGAATAATGGAGAGGGGGCACCGATATTTTTTGTTACGTCACTATGCTTACGGGGCATATTTTTTGTACTAGGGTTCCAAAGAAAAAATTTTTTAAGCGTAGGGTTCCGAAGGCGTTAGAAGTTTGAAGACCACTGATCTAAGCTATAGAGTGGACATTCTACTCATGCACAAGAGACATTAATGATAATTAAAGATTAAATGAAACAAAAAATTAACATTAAAATTTACCAAAAAGATGTTAAATGTGATACAAGCTACTAATCTAATATTTTAAAATCCTACAGCATACTTTTTTTAATTTATGGATGCATAAATGGTGTTACACACATGGTTGGCAATCCCTAGCTTAATTCATGAGTCTCTACAATGGCAACTGCTTTTCATAAACTGCATTTTTTACAAGCCAATCACAATTTGTTTATAAACAGGACCAGGTTTTACTCTTCAGATTTGCTTGTGCAGATAATTTTGTATAGCAAGAACAGGGATTCTTATACTTTTTTTATAGAATTAAATTAAATATTTTAATAGAATTTTTTGAAGAACAATATTATTTAGAATACTACTAGAATTTACACATTATAATCATGAGCAATGCCGATATATCTGCTAGTCTTTTTATATATTTTATTTATGTTTTTTTATTTTGTTTTGTTTTTTTTCAATGTTGTACTTGTATCTGCATATATTATTTTTTTTCCATAAATGTTTGATTTCATTTTAATTAAATGTATAGGATTTAGATAGCAATTGCAGTGGAGATAGCAATCGAAGCTGGAATAGACAAAGCTCAATTAATGGCTACAGTCCAAATAAAAATTCCGGTGGAGAATCACCCCAATCACTACGAAGGTTAGTAGACTAGTATTTCAAACATTTTTTTAATATAAAATGGTTATATAAAACTGCACTAAATTGCTTTCCTAGATATTTTTTATCGTTGAATAATGAAATGGTGCAATTATACAGGTATAACTGTTATATCCTATATTGTCCATTTAAAATGAAAAAAGTAATAAAATTAATTTATATATTTCAGCCCACCCCCCTACCCTATCTGAAAGCTGATGCTTTATATATGAATCAGAGTAACAAATTGGGCTCAAAAACACTACATTTTAAAAAAGAAAAAAGAATGGTTTAAAAATTTGACAAAAATGAATAATGGTTGTATACTATTTATGTAAGTATGTGATCATAGTGTGATTAGTTAAAACAATATCTCGCATTCCAAAGGTTGCACATTTGATACTTGCTAGAAATAAATTTTGCATTTTGTTCCACATTTGGAAAAAGCATTTACAATTTGCTAAAAATATATGTTTAGAATTTCCCCTAAGAAAATACTCTAGCTCTATAAATATAGAATTTTTTTTTTCTTTTTCCCTTAGATCTGACTTGGAAAATGATAGCAGGAATCAAATAGTTATAGATGCAATGGAAATGGACAGAATGAAGCAGGATATCATGTCTGAGCTAAAGAAAGAAATGAATAAAATGAAGCAGGATATTATAGATGGTACATCTCTATATTATACTTGTTCATATATGTTGATTTCATCTAGTTGTTCCCAGCTCATCATTTTAATAATGATTTAATGTATGGGGTTTCAACAATAGTTTTTGCTTGGGCTGCAATATCAGAATAGCTAACACAATTTAAAACAATCATTGCAGGTGAACAAGCATTTTATAATCATAGACAACTTAATTATTAAGAGTTGCACTTCATGATAGAGTATATGATAGAATAGAGAGAACTGGGGTGCCTTGGGCCATACTCGCCATTTTTTTTTTTAAACTTAATTTGAAATCTATATAAATTACTTTTAATAAAAATATTTGAATGAAAATTGACTTAAGCCAGGACTTCTATCCTTAAAAAGTTTTTGATTTATATTTTAATTTTCAAATGCCCTGCTTGAATACTGCAATGCTTGAACATGCTTGAATATATGCAATATGCTTGCATAAGTCCTTGAAAATTCTTTATTTTAGTTATTTTCTCATTCCAGACTTTTAGTTTCATAGTGTCACTGTACTTTTGATTAATTGTCAGTAAGATTACCCAATATTGGCAGTCAACCTTTAGCACCATCTTCCTAAGAGGCAAAGTATACAGCTAAGGTTTTTTTTTACATTCTAGAAAAAAAAGTATTCCATGTGGGCAATGGCAGCTCGTAATCAATACGTAGAGTATATATATATATATAAATTGAAAATATGTCTATATATGTTGTTGTGAAAAAGGACAATTGGCTGCTGAAACTTGAATTTATAATAAAATTTCAAGATTTATTATAAATTCAAGACATTTATATTTATTGCTGTGAGAGGAATTTTTACTATATATTTTAAATGTCTTAGGAAATTGTTTCTTAGTTTTATAATTAAATTTGACAGGTTTTTTTTGTTTGTTTTTTAAGATTTAATAGTTGAATATTGCACTGCACTGCAAAAAGAAATGTTGAATCATATTAGATTTTTAGGAATCTATGAAATATTTACTACCGTTCTTCGTAATTTTTTACATTCAAAAGTCAAAAACATATGATGTGGGCTGCATATAAATTTATTTCATTCCGAGGTAAGTTAATTTCTGTAACAATCGAATAATCATGTGTAAAAAGCTTTAAACAATATTATTCATGTTAAATCAATCACAGCATATATATTAATTTTTTTTTTTTATCAATCTTAATAATCGCACTCATGTATATGCACTTACAAATATATAAAAAGGTTATATTGACTTCGTATTACTTTGATTGGTGTTTGGCATTTTTGGCTACATTGATAGCGTCGCTATTCAACATTGTTTCTAAATGTGCTATAATGCAAAAATGCTGCATGAGAAAAGAGTTGGCCAATTTATTTTGCAATTTTTACATGTAAAGTTTACTATATAAGTCTTTTCATGAATTAACTACCAACATCTCAAAATCAGGGCATGCCAAGGTTTTAAAATCGGTATTCTTTGTTTCCTACTGATAATAAACTTACTGTATAATTTGGTTTCTGATGATTATAAAATGCCTTTTATAAAATGATCATTGAGATGGCCATCGATTTATAAAATTATCATCGATTATCAAAAGATTTTATATGATTGACTCACAGTTATTTTACATTAAATAAACGTTTTATATTGAAAAATAGTTTTCATAAAATGATTATGTAATTTGATTATCAAAATATTTTACATGATTGACTGCCATTTATTTATTTTATATTAAAAAAATGACAATATAATCTTACAAAATGTTATTCAAATCGCCCCATTCGTTATTTAGATATCGTGTCCGCAGACTCTTACATGTATAAACAGCCATTTACACATGTAGATCATGTTAAATTTGAGTTGAAGAATGTTTTAATATTTAAATGCGTCAAAAATATAAATTTAACCATTCAACACATCATACTTTCCCTTTATATACATAAATGTAGAGAATATAACAAATTTTTGATCGGACTTATATATGAACTTTTATATTTTAAAAATATAAACTGTTGAACAATTTAAAATAGAATTACTTATATAACTTTAAAAGTAAACTAAGTTATTCTTGTATAAACAGTAATTTTATTCAAGAATTTATTTAAAAATGCCAAAACTTTATTTGAAAACACACAGAATCTGTCAAATTCATATTCTTAAGCGCAACCACAATAGCAAAATAATGCCAATTCTAAAAGATCCATGACAAACTGGCTCATTTTCTGGTGACGGGCACTCAATGATACACGGCAGACTGTTTGAAAAACTGATGTAAACATCACAATTCACATTTCCCATGAACATGTTCATATTCTAATTTTTCTTGTGAATGACTCACTTCGTTTTTGGAAGTGAATCGCGATGTTTTTCCAACATGCGAATCATGCAAATCGAGTGCCCGATGCATATGCAAGTAATTTGCATATTTGGAGGCATTTCTGTAAACAAACTTATTCCTGAACAATCCCATCTTTATGTATATATAGCGGACTCATTCAAAGACACTTTAGAAAGTCGACAAAGAAGTTCAACGAAATTCGAACAGACAGATGATCGAGACTAGCTGGATACTGATCGATGTAGATTTAAATCAAATTTAGTGGACGAATTATGTCTAAATGACCATGCAATTAAAGGTCATTATACTTACTTTTCGATAGTTTGTGAAGTCGCGTAAAGTGCTTTTACGGTATCAGTTTAGTTGAAAAATGCTTATCCAAATGAACTGCTTACGCTAAGCGTGACACCAGTCCAGGTGACTTCACAAGTGCACATATAAAGATTAGGTAATGTTAATTTTATTACCTTAATCTGAAATGCCTTTGAGATGATCCGGAAAGTAATAAACGAAAATCTTTTGAGCATGTTCTCTCAAACTGTACATACTTCTGCTTTACCATAAAATGTTACCAAGGGATGTATTGCTATTATGGTAATGGATTCTACATTTACTAATAAAAGTGATTTGATTTTCTAATATGACTCGATCTTTCTTTTCAACAATGGACATTTATTGTTTACTCTGCTACGCAATTACGAATTCAATATTCAACTGCACAGTGAAAATATCTTCCATAATACGTATAGTATATTGGATGATGTCAAGGTTATGGACCGATAAAATTTTTAAACTGCAATTAAATGCCCATAGAAAGTAAAGACTTTGTTTACGAAAAGAACTATAGCTTCTTCTAAATTTTTAAGCTAAGACAATCCACAGATGGGGACCGTCAGTCGGTGCCATTTGCATGTGTGAGAAGGTAAACAGAAATGCTAAGATTTTGCTTCTTCATTTACATGGCACGCCATGGAGATGATAAAGACCGAGCAGATGACACGTAATAATTACGTCACGTGGAGTACTGAAATCTCATTCGTTCTCAAAGCTGAGGGATGTTTCGGATACATAGATAGGTCAGTGAAGCCAGTTGATGAACATGCGTCGCGTAGAGACTATGATGAGTTTATGTGAAGGAAGGATAAAGCACTTGCTATCTATCAAAGTTTGTTGCCAGAATACAAGGAATTGATTAACATCATGGATGGCCCGGCCGACGCTTGGGAGAGACTCCAAGACAATGCTTCGAAAATAGCCAATGTTTATATTTGTTCATTCATACTCACAATATAGTGCATAGCTGCCAACCGTTCCGAATTTTCCGGATTCGTTCCGAATTTTTACGTCTGTTCCGAAAATCCGAATTTTTTCCACAAAATCCGAATTTTTGAAAATATTCCGGTTTTACCCCATATTTCCCCCTCTGCAACCATAAAAGTTACATATGTACCAACTCTACTGAATTTGGCGGGAGATTCCCGATTTTTGAGTGTTTATCCCGATTTCCCGCTTTTGAAGACGTATCTCCCGATTTTAACGATTTTTTGAAAAAATCCCTACGTTTAGGGATAATATCCCCAAAATTTTCCCTATAAAAGGGATTTTTTAGCTAAGTGGGAAATTTTTCTCTATTTGAACAAAAGTACGCTCATAAGATTACAGATCAGACGTAAAAAACTCTCTGGATTTGGGCCGGAAACTCCGGATGTTTCATTACTTCTCCGGCCTCCGAATTACTAACGAAATTCTCCGGATTTTTTTGTTTGAAATTTATCAATTAACCAGACATGGTATAATTCCTCGGAAATGCCAATTTTCCGCTTTTTTAGCATTGATTTCTACCATTCCCGGGATCGTAGCAACTCTATAATAAAATTAACGTAGATTTACGGCCGCGTGTAATGTAAATTAAGATCTCGATCGCTTATTTTATGAACGTAATAAATATACTTCTTCAAAGGTTGTCTAATTCAGCATAAATCGCTAAAATGTTATTTTGTTCATTAATTTTGCATAAAACTGCGATTGCGCAGTTCAGTTACATCGCATGAAATGCCGAGAGTATGTTAGCATCTTTTCCCATCCATCTCCATCATTTAAATGTTGCATATTAGATCGACTAAACTAGCTTATTTTCATATTCTGATTAATTATTACTGTTAATTTCTTAATTATTTTCGCATAAACAGTGCGATTGCGCAATTCAGTTACATCGCGTGAATTGCCGAGAGTACGTTAGTATCTTTTTCCATCCATCTCCATCATTTAAATGTTGCATATTAGATCGACTAAACTAGTTATTTTCATATTATGGCTAATTATTAAGGTTAATTTTTTAATTATATTTGCATAATACAAATACAAATTTGATGTTCAGTGGGCTAAGTTAGGAAAGCAAAAAGATCCTGTGTATAAAGTTTTGTATGGTAAATTGAGTAGTATCATGTTTGGGATACTAACACTCCCCCATAATAATGCTGCATGTGAGCGAATTTTTAGTCTTGTAAAAAGAAACAAAACTGATTTTAGAAGTTCCATGAGTATTTTGACTTTACAGTCTACTTTAATTGCCAAATAATCAGATAAATGGTGCTTGGTATGAACAAACATGGTGCCACTTTCTTGAAAAAGGCCAAATCTGCTACCTATGTATCAATAAACCAAAAAGATTCTTAATTTGTCTTTGTTTTACTTACTTTGTAATAGTGTATTTAAATTGTGTAATGACATTTTTTTTTTCAAATATGAAAATAGTTTTCATGTATGTTTCAAAATTCTTATCTCATGAGGTCTTATTTTTTTTTATTAAGATTAATTATATAGTATATATATATATATATGAGTTTCACCATCTTTCCTTCCGGGGGGGGGGGTGCAAAATCACTGTCAATACATAATACATTGGCTAAGAAATACTGACATGCAATTCAATGGGGGGGGGGGGGAAGCAAGTACTCCCATGTTGGAGATACCCATGTATATATATTTTGTGTGCAACTATTGCGTGTCATTTTTCTCGCGTACAGTGTTCCTAATTTTTTATTCTCTGGGTTGGCAGCTATGATAGTGTTTGAAACTATGTATCTTCATTCTATCTGGGTCACTTTGAATTCGCGACCCTATAACGAAACCAGCGTAGAAGATTCTTGTAGTGCTGCCACCTTATAATGCATTCAGCAACTACATTGTCGATTTTAGTTGCTGAATGTGTTACAAGATGGCAGCACTACGCTTTTGTGGAAGGACGTTTAGAAAAAATTTGCAAAATATATAAAAAAAAAATTTAATACATTTATATAAATAAAACTAATAATGTAGGGGCTTTTTATGCGAAAGTCGCTCTCCGTGCGCCCTCTGAGCACGAGTCGCCACTGCATGTGAAAGCCCCAGGCCGTCCGCCACTGCATGTGGGATAACTGTATCAAATAAAGTACATTTTCATTGTGACTAACACTGGTGACTAAGATACTGTTATTTTTAACTCACAGTAACTGTGATAACTATTTCTTGCAAAAAAGTGCCAAAATGCAACTATTTTTCATAAAATGGGATCTATTCTTTTCTAGCTGTAATGTCACAATAATCTTGTATATTTTGGGAAAATCATTCATAAAAGTTTTTATCCTTGTGGAATTTTCTCATAATCTGTTTAAACTAGATAATGTCTTATGAGGAGTTTATTTAATAAGAATTATTGCATGACATATAATTTGCTCAAATTCTTCTGATACCGCACATTTGACTGGTATGCAAAATTAATCCTCTAAATTGTTTTTACAAAAATCATGAGTAAAATTTTTAAATGGATCTACAAAATTGCTTTAACTACTCTGCTGTAATACTGCATGAAAAATTACACCAAAAAAGTATGATATACGACTGTTACCTGATTATTGATTTCCATAATTATAAACCCTTGCTGTTAATGGTGCTGGATTATTCCAGAAAAATCTTCATTTTCCTATTTTCCCCATATTTCTAGTTTTAAAAATAACATTTTAGACTTTTTAAGTGACTAAAAAACTATTTTCATAAGATTTTGCAGTGACAATCCTGCATTGTGCACTTTTAATGAATTGAGAGTAAGACTTGCTTGTACAAAATTCCTTTCATCAAAAACCAATTAGCACATACTCTTCAAAAGAACATTAACAAATAACCAATAAAAAAACTGGTCCTTGAAAAACAAATGTTTGGTCTTTGTATAAGTCCCTGAATTTTATTTGAGGAAAATTTTGAGAACCTTGTCAAGGTGTACAACTTCTTCCTATGTTATTGCAGGGTGTTATTTGCAAGTACATTTAACACCCTGCAATATGCTTCATAACTAACCATTCCAATCTGAATTTGAGGAAACAGATGATTCGATAGATCTTATAAAAATAGAATGCCCTTTACTTTTGATATTTGTATGACTTTTAACACATGCTACATTAAACACTCTTTATTTCTAGCAATCAAAATGGAGCTAAATAGAAGGTAAAAGTTCATGTATTCTGAAAGATCGCATTGAAGAAACTTGAGACATTCAACCTGTGCTTTATTTTACGAAGCTTTGACAAGTTTTTACAACTTCAAATACACATTCATGAGGAAACTCCAATTTAGATAAATATATTTTCAAAATGGTTCATACCAATCTTGCCACTGTACAGAGTATTTGACTCACAGTTTTTCATACATACCAAAGTTTTGGAGTAACTTTTGTACATTTTACACCTTGATGTTTTCATCATGTTTTTACTATGGTGTTTCATACTTTGTATTTTTTGTGTTGTGTAAGAAAAGCCGGACTCATACCAGTGTAAGTTTATAAGAGTAGTGTATATTCAGCATGTATGTGTGAAGGCCAAAATCCATGTTCTTATGTATTCCGTTTAGTTTATGTTCTACAAAACAAATCATGTTTAATTTCTATACATGAGACAATATCAATCAGAGGTCTGTGCAGAAAAATTTAACTTCATTTTCAGAATTTTTCCTAAAATTTAATTTTTTTAAAATGTACATCTTAAAATATGAAATTAGATGCACTCAAAAGATTTTTGTTTCAAGTTGGCAACAACTTAATGGTGAAGATGAATTGTATACATTTGGTGCATATGTGTTAATATATGTTATTAATATATGTTATTACCATTTGCGTACATGGTGTCATTCCAACTATTATTTTCTGGCAAACTATTACCTCCATTCCAATAATTACTTTATTTTTCCATAGTCAATAATGCTATGAAGATCTTAAATTTCAAGTAATTATTATTCTAATTATGCAAATCACAAAAAATTATCTCATTCCAGTTTCTCACATGATGTATCTACAAAATTTAAGAGTAGTGTTTTTGTTTCTGAATTATTCTATCCACACCTTGGATACACATACACTCACAGATAGACATTTTTGAAAATGGGTTCAGAAGATTTTAAAATATTCCTTTCAATAACAAAAATCTTAAAATTACAAAATTTGACGAAAAATGTTTTCTCTACAATTTTGAGGAACTAAAAATAAGTGAAAAAAATCTTTGCTAAGAACTATTAAATAGACAATTTTTCCTTTCTACCATGTATCATATAGTAGTTATTATTTGTTAGGTAAGGATATTTTTGTTAATCAGAAATATTAAATTTGTGTGCAATGATATTTTGACTATAGTTGCATTCTTGGCTTAGTATAAAAATAAAGGTAAAATTAAAAAAAAATTGTCAAAAAGAAATTGATTTGTTTATAATTTTTTCAAATTTTTTTATGAAAATTAATTATTTTCACCAAAATGGAACTAAAAGAACCTGTACAGACCTCTGAATATTAAATGTGTTCAAAAAGTAACATTTTATACCCTGGCAAAGCTACAGAATATAGACACTTGCATACACTCTATGCAGATACTTTCTAAATCATAGCTAATTTTGCTGATACTTTTCGGACAAAATGCAAATCTTTCCATTACATTGGTGCATAACAACTGCATGTCTATTTTATCATATTTGGAACCTATAATTTGAAGTAATAACTTGTTTAAAAAAAAAATTTATTAATTACCTAATTTTGTTACTATCATACACTCCAAAAATTTGCAGCTAATTTGTTTCAACATTTATCTATATAGATGCTTTTCATTCATATTTAACTTTGCTTTGTGGCTTTACAAATGCTTTTTCATTTCATGTTACTCTGGTTGCGGTAAGAGAAATTCTGAGTCACAAACGTAAATTTGTCCTAATTAAAAACTTGCCCCAAAGACATATCAACTTGGGCAAAGAAATAATTTACACAAGAAAGTGATCACCTGGTTATCTCTTCACCATCCTTGAACCTTGGATTTCCATTTTTGCCCCTCATTAGCAAAGGATAGACAAGATGACTAGAGGGTACAAAACTCGAACTTAAATCAAGCTTTTTAGAAATTTTCTGACAAATGCTTTAAAATACTTCAAAATATATTTCAAAACTCGCACCCAAAAAATAAAAAATTATTGAATCCTTGCTTTAAAAGAGCTATTTGGTCATTTTATTTCCTACCCATTGCTGATGACCATCAGAAACCACTGTCCAAGGGTTGTGAAAATAGTAATGTTAACCCTTTCGGGACGGCGGCATTCCGGAGCTGTCGCGGCCCAAAGGACTACGTGCTTCGCTTCCGAACTGGTCGAAAAGGACGGCACATTTTTTGCGCTAAGCCTAACTCTCGAAAAAAATTCACTAAAAATCACCTATTCAACACAGAAATCTACTTTTTACAGGAATAAAAGAAATATTTATGTTCTATTTGATGTATAATTTTCATACAAATCTGAATACAAAATACTCGTTAGTTGCTCCCATTTTTTTATCCGAAATAAACGAATAATTTCACTGCCTCTAAAACCCAAACAAAAAAAAATACTCTCTTATATTCCTATGATTCACCAATGAAATCATAACGCTGAAATAAAAATAAAAACCGAAACTCAATTATAAAATTGTTGATGCTACGAGAATTGCTCTGTTTGTTTATGTTACAAAATGATTTTCACCGCTCCAAATGGAGAAATAATTCATTCAATCCTCTTCTGCCAAGGTCATGCCTCTGCAAAATGCATTGAAGTTAGTTCCATGGACAAGTAACTCCATCTAGTTCACAAATTAAAACGTTCTGCGTAGTGGCACTTATACGTGCCACTATCCGCTTGCGGTAAAATTTCCTCTGGCCCGAATGAATGCCGTTCGTCCTTGAATGCATGTTCGCATCTGGCACCTGGGCGTGCCATTCGTCACGAAAGGGTTAATAATGTGAACAAAATAAAACAATGTGAGCAAAATAGTAATGTTAATAATTTTGCTAATATGCAACACTGGTTATAGAGCAGAAATTGCTTCACTATCAAAGAAATCATTGTTCAGTGCACTTGGTTGAAAGTATAGTGTCAGTGTGTGCAAAAACAGTATAATCCAGTGTACCCAGTACAGTACTGCCAGCCATTCCAATTTTTCTGGATTAGTTTCACTTTTTTGGCTTGTTTCAGAAATCTTATTTTTGAGAAAAGTAGTCCAATAATTTATATCTTCAAAAGAATCGTGGTGGCTTGTGGCTTCTATAGCCACACCTTCAATTGTGATATGTCATGTAGAATTCACACTATTGTATGTAATTAATGCAATATATTTTGCTATGCAAAATAAAATATCACCACAGCATCTAGTGAAAGCAAATTTGATATTGTGAAATTTCCTAAACATCGTAAGTCGCATTTCTCCAAAGTTAGTGAGAGTTATCTTTAACCAGAATGCAAAAAAAACCTCTGTGCAGCCACTAATATTTTGTTTGTTTTGTTTTTCATATGAGAGTATTATTTCTCAAACATATTGTCATAAGATAAAGATATATTTTCTAATAAAGATTATTTTTTATTTAGACTGAATAATTTAGCTCATTAGAAACACATCTGAAGAGCATAAACTAGAATTTAATATATTTGATTCTATAAGTTTAATTAAAAATTTATATCTTTATCATCTTAATAATTTTAATATAAAATATTTAAGACAAACATTTTAATTAGTCAAATTATTTTGAATAAAATTAACAGTGGCAGATATCATTTGTGCAAATATAGAGAATAATTTATAATTTACATATCTTAAAATTACATTCATAAGCTTTGTTTTAGAGGGAAATAAACATTTCGATCCCCCTCCCTCTAAATATATGTTTGTGCACATCTGTTCCTATTTTTTATTTCATTACATTGGCAGCTCTGCTTATTGTTAATTAACCCTTCAATTTCACTATTAGTAAAATATTTCCCACAAGAAGTTTTTAAGGGCTGAATAGTTAGTTACAAGCAGATAGATTCCAGATCCAGGCTTGGGGATATAACAGACAGGAGCAGTAGTATTGCTAGAAATGTCAGCTGTAAGCATATATCACATAAGGCATATTGTACAAGCATTAAAAATGTTGTGTACACAGTGCCAGCTGAAATTACTCTTGCAAGGATTTTGCCATATCCACAGGTGATTCTATTTGCCTGCTGTCAACCTTTCAATACAATTTTTTGTGTTACATAACTTACAAGTACATAGACTGCTGATGTCAGACAACAGTCAGGTAGCTGTTGCTAGCCTTTTAAAGTTACTCTTTGAACAACACACTGTGTACTTTTTAAAAGTTTTACGATGAAAAAAGACAGTGCAATTAGTCTTATAATGGTTTATACAGACTACAGACAGCCTGTGTGCAATTTAATAAATCAGTAATTGCATTTACATATATATTTTGCATTTATAGAATGTGACTACTACTGTGTTTTGTATAAGTTTGCTTAAACTAATTATACAAAACTTTTTTACCTTAATTTTTAATGAATGCCAGAAAATAGTGAACTTTATTCAATATAAAAAGAAATTATGGCAAGTGAACAAACATTTTACATTATTAAAATCAAAGGCATCTTAATTTTAAGGTATGAGGATAACCTGACCTTTTGAAACAAAGCGAGTTCCCAGCATAGCTACCTTAACAGACTCAAATCTGATTTGTGTGCGAAACCTTTGTTAACATAGTAAAATTCAACCGATTCAAATAAAATTTTATACACAGCTTGAAATAATCATATGTTAGGTCATAAAGAAACCTGAATTTTAAATGTTGGTCTATGTTCTGGGATATCTGAAGTTGAAGGTCAGATAATGTTCAGCCTGTGGAGAAAAATTAATTTTAAAAAAATTGTATGAGTTGCTAGGCTGTTTTGTACATTATTTAATATTTTGAGTTTTTTACTACTTTCATGAAATAAATGTCTCAATTATTAAACATACCCTGCTTCGCATCAGTTTTAGGTCATAAGAAACAGCTTAGTTTAAATTTTAGATTTTAGTAATGCTAAAAATTAAATAACATTTGTAGTTGTATAAAAAAAATCAACGTTTTGCTAATTAAGTTATTTGCTAAAAGAGCTGTTATTTTACTAATCAATTTTCCCATCAATCACAGTCACAGGCTTTGTGGAAGCTCTTGACCAGGATTTGAAATTAGCAATCGTTAGTTGTATTTTGATGACCAATGATGGAATATCAAGTGCCTGGCCATTTATAATAAATAAATAAATTTTGATGAATAAGATTTAGACCAGGGGTGGCCAACCCAAATGACCTTGCGGGCCACTTCGGAAAAACATTATAATCCCGCGGGCCACATATATATATACATATATATATATACATATTTTATTGTCAATGGCCAGGCACTTGACTCATCGTCATTCGCCCATAATTCGGCCTTATATGTGATCTATTTAGCCATCCTAGGGACGTTGCCCCAGGCGCACTAGAGGGGGGGCTGAACACACTGTGCCCACAACACAACAACATCCATGCCTTACGTGGGGCTCGAACCCACAACATGGCGGTCGAGCGATTGCTTTGGAAACGCATGCCTTGACCACTCGACCACCACGTCGGCCCGAGGGCCGCATATAAAAAAAATATATCTTTATATTAGATTTGGACCCATTACAAACATTTATAGGAGTGAAAATTTAAAACAGAATGAATTATTATTATTGTTTTCATTATTTTTCATGTATACAAACATAGATAATATAATAATAATAATGCAATGATCGAATAATGTTTAATTTATTTAATGAGTGAGATATTTGTTTCTCAACTCTTTCACTTAGTTTTTGCAAGTCGATCTCAATACGTGTATTTGCACATCGTAATTGATGTTGCAGGTTTTCGTCCGTTAAGTTTGAGCGCGATTTAATTTTGATAAATTTCAATTTTCGAAAAAAACAATTCACAGGTGTAAGTTGATCCAAAAGCGCTCAATAAGTGTTATAAAAATCTATTTTTGATTCTGATGTTTCAAAAATGTGTTTTAATTCATTATTGCATTGTAAGTCAATCAGTTCCATTTGGAGATATTCTGGGGCCGACTCGACATCGACATGAAAGGGAGATGAATATATTTCAAATAATTTTTTTGTATTTTTCTAATATGCAATACTGCGCATGCAATACTGTCCACTTCTAAGTATGTATAAAAACAGAAGCAACGTGTAAAATAGAAACAGTTATGGGATTTATTTGTTACAAAACACTACACTAAAAACAAAAATATTGCACAAAATAATCGTATTTTGTAAAGTTGTAATGAATCTCGCGGGCCGCAAAATTATTCAAGGCGGGCCGCATGCGGCCCACGGGCCGCGGGTTGGCCACCCCCGATTTAGACCCTGTCGACAATTCCAACACCTAACTTTAACCCTTTTGTTTTCACTTGTATAATGCAAATTTCCATTGATCAACTACTTATTGTTCCTTTTAACAATCTAGCTGACGCATGTCACAGTGCATATGCCTGCATAATTGATCAAAGGTGGATCCGCTAATAAAGGATGTTTTTTGTTGTTAAATTGCATAACATAAACAAAATAATTTTGAAATTGCACCCAATTAGAACATTTTGGTAACTGAAGAAAAGTGACTGGTTAGGTGCCATTGACACCTGACTTTCTGCTCCTAATTTCTAACCCTGCTCATTTTTAACAGATAACAATTTGGTTATAGCCTAGGCAATAGAACTTATCTATGAAGACTGCACTTTACACATACAAATTTCTGATTCTATAAGACAAGACATCAACATTTAAATATTCATTTCTTTATAGTGATAAGCATATCAATACAACTGTACTGCTGTATCAAAACATAACTTTATGATACCTTGATATTTCATATCAATACACTTGCATATGATACTTAGTGTATTGATATAATAGCTTTCAGTGTGTATCGTATAAACAATTTTCCTGCAATTAGTGATATTTTTTAATTAATTTAAGAATAATTTTGTTATGATAATAAAAACAATTCAATACATTATTTTTCTTGCTAAAGTGTTCTTAAAGAACTTGTAGCAAGTTCTGAAAATAACAGGAAATTGAAAATTATGTTTAAAATAGCTTGAATAAAGTAATTTCATGAATTTATGCAAATGAAAGTTATGTATTAATATTATGTGATTTATAGATTATTAGATTTCTGGATTATTGGGAATTTTGTTTATTCACATTAGATTGGGATAAACAGGTTTTGCTGTGTATCTAATAGTCTTAATTTAAACATTTAAGCATGTTATAATTATACTCTCAAATTTTATCATTTTTTATATATATACAATTTTCATATAATATTTAAAATTATAGTACATAAGATTCCGAAAATTTTATTATTTAAATCCGAATATTGATGGCATTAATACAACACATTGAAGCCAGTTATAGGAAACCTGTGTTATAATGTAAAACATGTGCTATACAAATATTGTAATTAGACTTTGGGTATTATAAACCAAATTCTAATGAAAATTCCCTCAAAAACTCAAGAGCAAGAAGAAATTAGTACAATATAATACACACCCACAACAAAAAGGAAACTTCCTTTTAATGGATGCTACTTCAAAATATGGCATTATTGTTTCTAAAATATTTTGTGAACATAAGCAGCAAAAAAAGAAACAGGTTATTTCAGACAGAAATAAATGTAAATGATTTTTTTATTATTATTAACATTACATACATATTAACATTATACCAGGTTTGTAAATGCATTATAGAATAAAAGTTAGGAGAAAACTTGTAATGGTCAATATATTTTCTATAGCAAATATTTTTGACCATCCCATGGTGGTTTGCTATAATTGGTTTCTACTCTGTATATTAAAGTGAGGTTTTATAAATCATTTTTGTAAATTCTATGCCATCATTCAAATAGAAGGATATAAAAGAATATGACATCTAGTTGATATACCACTCATTTAGTTAAATATTTATTGTTAACTTTCAGTGACTTATTGATTCAGATGGTTATTCATAACTGTCATTGAGCTAATCAGTCAGTTATGGTTCACTGACTGATTATGAGTCAATGATGCCTGAACACTCATTCGTAATGCTTCAGCTTTTAGTGAGATGGCACCTTAACGTTAGTTAGGTAGGCATCAATATAGAAGGCGAGTCCATATACTGTTAGGTAAGCTCATGCCTTCTTACTCCAAACATGTTTATACCATGTCAACCTCCTATCACAAAGGAAATAAAAACTTAATAGTTAATTCTACCAATGTTATGTCTACCAATACTTAAAGTTATTGGTAGACAAGGTGAATACGAGTGCTTTAAAAAAAAAAAGATTGCTTTGCGTTGGTGGACAGACCACATTCATTGGACTAGTTTCATCAAGTTTCTTGTAGCATGCTTTTGCTGAAATGATCTCGCTTTTTATATTGATGTCCGCTTAGATAATATCTGTACAAAAACGGCAGCTAATCAAAAAGTATAATTTTTATTAAAACATGAGTTTTTTAATATTCTGGTACTGTAGAAAAAAGAAATTATACAATTTAACTCCAATTATTTCAATTTCATCAGTTGTATGTACTGTAATGAAAGTAAAAACTTTTATTACAGTACATACAACTTGATACAACCTGATTTGAAGAGTGTATGATGATTGAGTAAAAAACTGAATATAAAAATTTCTAATCTTAATTTTGAATATGAATATACAAAGTATATCTGTTATGTCTTGTATTGCCTTTTTAAATTTTATTTGTTTATTCACTTTAATTAGAAAGGAATTTAAATACATATTTTATTTTTAGAATTACTTCTGTACCTAATTTTTTTTTTTTTTTTAGTAAGCATTTCATACCAAATTGAAAGTAAAAACTGTTTTACAAAATGACCAACTCTTACAGAAATAAATGTAGTATGCTATTAAGATCAAAGGAGGTACACCTATAAAACTAATATCTTAAAGGTATGCACATTTTGAGTTTACGAAACCCCGCATTAAAGCAGATTGTTATAAAGTACATATTGCTGAGTGTACGAAATTTCCATTTTAATTGCTAACTTAGTTTAATCATTAAAATACCAACTAAACCTAAAATTAATTGAATTATTTTTATTGTAAATTAATGCACTTAATCTTTTAAATTGAACTCTTTCTGAGTTTCATTGCATACCATCAGATTCCTGATTTTATGGGATCATTTTGTGTAAAATTTTGCATATATTACTATTGCTGTTCTGTATTATTTACTTTGTTATATCAAAATATTTCCCTCTTGCAGGTCAAGAGAGCACAAAACTATATTGTTTATATTTTTGACTGTGCATGACATAAGTAGTCATTTTGTAATTTAAAAATTGTGTAATATATGAATAAACATTGAGATTATTTTTATTTGCTTATTTTTGTAGTATTTCCTAGTTTATCCTTAAATCATGTTCAATATTTATGTAATTGCTTCCTCATGACAGATCTGTTAGATCAAAAGTGGTTTTGATTGAGAACATTTTGTGAGCAAGTGTTGCTGAAATTGCAGTGGTATATCATTGGTATATATTTTGTCAATTTATTTATGATATTCACATAGACTAATTGCCCGGCCGTTCAAACAGTTACCTTACACCTTTCTGGTAGATCGGACGGTCTGGGTCTCAACATAGACTAATTGAATTGGATGCAGAATTTTCAAAGTAGTCATGCCTATGTGAGCTATTTTGAACATCTACAAACTAGATGATTAATTCTGCATTTCACAACATTGATATTTTTAAAGCATCTATGGCTCATCTTCCTTCTTTTTATATCATCCAAAAATATAAATGTATTGCATCAATTCAAAACACTTGAAGCAACTATATTAATAATAGCATTAATTTTGTTTTGAAAAGCTACAGGGGATAGGGTATGATTACCCAACCCACCTACATCACTCCTTTGTTAATTTAAAACAGTTAATCTATAAATTCTAATGTTTGTTTTATATCAGAATACTTATCTAATATATTTGTTCGATAAATTTTCAGCAGTTCATTGGGAGGAAAAAAGTAGCATTACAATTTGAGTTTTACTTAAAAGGACATATGGGAAAATTGGTTATAACGTGCAACCCATGATCCACTAATTTGCTCATCAAATCTGAATGCTTGCTAAATCCAGTTTGCATAGAAAAGCTATATATATATAATTTAAGGAATGGCTAGCAAAAGTGTATTGAAGTGCATATAAGGATCATACCCCCCCCCCCCCACCAACTACTTAAAGCCTGTATACGTCCCCACATCCTCCAAGAAGGCATTTCAATTCAGAGCATGAAGATAGAAATATTACAGTATTTCTATGTAATAATGTCATATTAATTCAGACTGGTGGTTCAAGTACTACATTCTAGGAGCTGTTCGCAACTTTTTCTTTGAGAATATCCCTTTCATTGGCAACATAATTTCAATTTCATTTCACAAGACTATCGTTAAAAATTAACTCTACCCAATATCTTCATTTACAATTCTGCAGCTAGCATAGCCAAACACATTTATGCTCTTTCTGGGGTGTTTGATGTTTAGATCTTCTGATATGCCCCCTTCCCTAGCCCGTACCCTTTTTCCTACTAAATCCATCCATGAACAAATTCAATATTTTTGCTCCGACTTTTATAATCTTTATATATATAGAGAGAGAGAGAGAGAGTAAATACTACATTAACTAGATTCATAATCTTGACATTTTGTTGTATGAAACTTTATTTCATAGTTATACATTTTTCCTGGCAAAGGTGGTTTTATAAAACTGGAAATATCTTAAATGTGCTGGCACATTCAAAATAAATCCTTAACTTTCTTACATGACACTACATAATGACTCATTTCTTGTCATGCATATTAAGTTCTATGCGTGTGTTAGGTATGCATATTAAGTTCTATGCGTGTGTTAGGTATGCATATTAAGTTTTGAAATGATATCTTTTAGTCTCTGAGAACCTGCTTATGGGGATGTTCTCAAACTAGAAGTCATGTTACCAGTGCAATAACCAACATCCATAGACCAGTTTTAGACCCTACTTACCACTATTGAGCATGGAATAGTTGTTAACTGCACCAGCAGCAGATAAACTTGCTATGTGCCGATGCAACTGGCTTCAAATTTAAAGAATATTGAGCTCCGGTTGCAATGGCAGAGGTCATAGTCACTAGCTCGTTTGTAGAAGATGGCCACAAAGCTAGGAATCGGACTCCCTATGCTTTTCAACTTAAATGAGTGTTCCACAGAGTAGCACAAGTAAATTTCGACATAAGATTATTTCTTTAATTGAATTGAGATGTTAAATACCCTGAAATTTACACTGCAGTTTTGGAAACACTTGTAAACAAATTACATTCATAATGTATGAAGCTAAGAAAAGATAGTAAAAGATTTCATAAAATGTTTGCCATGGATACTCTATCCGATTATTAAAAAGCAGTAGGTCACAATATCAGTCAAGAACTGCTAGAACCACCACCATATTTGAAAATAAAATACATATGTTTTTTTAAATTTTGTTTAATTGTAAAAGTAGGAATGTTCGATTGTTGATTTTATAGAAAACAAATAGTTAATTATTTTACCAAAGACTTGATTCAATATATGTCATATGCATGTATTCAATTGCATGTAGTTCTAGTACATGGATAAAACATAATGCAGCTATCTTTTGTTATTTATCACACACATTTAAATTTCAACCATGTGTCAATGTCAAATGTAAATAAAATGTACATGTTTAGAAAAACTCAAAATATTTCGAAGCTGTGACAGTTAAAGATTTTTAGACTTATCCTTGATCACTATGAAGAGTCAAATCATTCTTTAAAATGTTAATTTTTCCAATAAAATCCTAAACAACCATAAAAACTCCAGTTCTTTATATCTGTCACAGTTCACTGAATGTTAATATGAAAGACCGTTTTATTTATTAAAAATAAATATGATGCCAGATTTAAGTTAAAAATTATCCAGGTTGCTAAAGATAATTCGGAACATTCATTCATGCCACTTATTCTATTTCTGCTTTTATTATGTAAAATTAACAGCATGTTTTTGCATTTCACAGCATAACGGTTATCTACTGAATATTATCTCTCAAAATTTTAATCATAGAATTTTCATCTTGCTGTATAAGTCAATCTTTATTTTTAAAATTAAAGCTTTAAAACAAATATTTTTCCGTTTTAAATCTTTCAAGAGGCTTCACTTTTGAACCCTTAAATTTAGCATCCATGTGTTAAATGCAACAGACAATGTCACACTCCCATTGCAAATTCCAGAATCTATAGATGAGTTTTGCTTCTAGCAGTCTTCAGCACGGAGTAAACAATACCTGCAATGGCAGCAACAAAACTTGCTATATACAGGGTGTCATAAAATAATCATTACCTTTTTGTTATGCCACCATTTTTTTTTTCTGTTGAAGTTATGCCAGGTTTTATTTAACAGTCATGTAGTGTGGACCATTCAGTTTTATCATAGAAATACTTGAAGCCTCAATGTGTTATTCTGATAAAAACTTATCCAAAATCAATCATTCGTTGCACAAGCACAATGAAAATTACGATAACCTCTTCATTTAATGGCTCCAAATTTTCTTCATTGGGGGTACTTAAAGGGAAAGGTCTATGCAAACACGTCATCTACAATTAAGTGGCTGAAGGTCGTTAAGAAATTTAAAAAAAATAACTCAAACATGTGAAAATGTTATTGAAAGAGCATGCATTTGTACAGCAGCTAGATGTGGCCATTTGGCCAATATATTTCACACAATTAGAAAGATACTAACCTATATATATAATATAAACTATTGATAATATATATATATATATATATATATTTAAAAACATTTTGTTTTATTTAAAAACAAAATGGTAACATTTAGATACCACTCTAGCATAAATTATTTATTGAAGCAGCATTTTCTTATGCAAAAAATTATTCAGTTACTATTCTAACTTGCATACTAACATCCTAACGTGTACATAACTGTTTTCTTTATATGCAAGTTCATTTGTCATTTATTATATTTTGAAAAATAACTTTTGTTTTTTGTAATGTACTAACTTCATTGGCATTTTAATTTATATGCATAATTGTAATAAATACATGAAATACAGTCATACCTTATTTAACAAAACCTCTAACAAAAGGTTGTTATAACATAGTTAACCTTTGATGTCTAATTTTCTTGAATTTTCTAACCTGTGTTTAACACACTATGTACTTTTACCTCTATTAATGATGATTCAGAATCTTATCATTGATGATTCTTATCATTAAGTGAAGTATTAGTGTATATAGAAATACATTAAGTATTATTTAATTTGAAAACCTTCTATCAATAGGTTTTGTGACTGTTTCAGAATTTATAAATTGACTAATTTAGATGTTTGTCTTTACTTAATTTACAATTATTTTAATGTTTATGATATGAGCTACATTTGTAATCTTGCATATATTTAAAATAATTCCAGTACAAAGAACCTATTTAACATGTAAAAAAGCATCACAAGTTATTCAAAAGTTTTACTTTCATTGTGACTGCTTTAGTTTTATTATTATTAATTTTAACTTATCTGCTGTGGGTAGCCAAACATTTATGAAAGGGAAAAACTTCTTTTTCTAGTATGAACTGACTACATGAAGAACAAACTAAATAAAGCAGCTAACGTGCATCATACCAGCATTCATGGTGATATAGAAACTAATTTGTAATCATGGATGGCCATTATTTGAAAGCATATATCATATATATTTCATACCCACACAATTTGCACTTAAACATCACATTTTAGATGCCTTTGTTTAATGTAATCAGCTATGTTATTAAAATGCATTTATCTCACTGGAAACTCAAATATCTCGTTTGAACTAGGAATTTGAATCCCGATCGAGCCAGTAAAACTGGATTGGTAGAAGGATACATTGAACAGAAGAGGATCAAGTTTGATTTCCTTTATAAGAAGCAAAGGCTTCCATAGTCACTTAATGATAAGCTGAAAGTTACTTTGCTTTGAAGAGGATCAAACATTAGAATCTGAATTGGGTAATGGTGTCATTAATTCTAAGGTCTGCCTCCCCCCCCCCCTAAAAAAAAAGAAAAGAAATAAATAAAATAAAGTTGTAACTAGAAATTTGGCTGAATAGTATAATAAAACACAAAGCATTATAAAAATACTAAAGATAAAAGATGGGTAGTAATTCTTATAGTATAACTGTTTTTAGGAAAAAATATAGAGATAAAGTGAGAGTATAATCATGCATAATAAAGGAAGATGTCTGTATGTGCAGTCTATAACAGAAAATCTAAGCATCGTATGACCATGAAATTTAGTTCATTTTTGTTCAAAACAGGCATTTCAAAAATAGAGTTGATTTATTTCTAACCTCATTTGTGTTATTTACACAGCAAGTGTATATTTGGGACCCAGGTGATGCCGGATACAGTTTCTATATTTAATATTCATATACTTCTGAAATATAAAAATTATGTTGTTTGCAGAAGATATAGCCAATATAAAAATTGGTCTAATTGTGCTGAGACTGTTGAAATTAAAATTTAAATTAGATCCAATAACATAGAAAGTAGAATCTCCACAAGTGACAGATTTTGGTTTTATGATTTGGAAGGGGGTTCATGCCTGTTGTACCAGTGTACATGAATTGCATGCAATTTTCACTATTTATACGAATAAAATTTATTTATTTTGTTATTTTATATAACTGCCCTGCTTTAACTCCTGGGCAATACTGGGTACATTTTCTAGAAAAATATATAAATTATAAAAAATAGCAGAGTTACAAAACACAAAAATTCTCAAATATAGCTCTCTGCTGACTTTTCACACTGCTACTTGCTTTAGTACAAACAATGATCGGGATTGGATTCACTTCGATTGGGAGTGAAACTTGTAATATGAATCAGTTGGGAAATTTCATTGCTTAGATGACAGTTCATAAAATATTTCTCATCTCTAGTAGCAACACTGATATACTTCCTAACTTTTTTTTTATTTCTGCATTCTTCTATTTATGAACACTTAAAAAGTATTAAGGTACACGTCATATAACTAACAAGATAAGCCTTGCCAATGTATCAATTTTTAGCATAGAAATTATAGTTATGACACATTCTTTTATGTGTAATATACTGCAGATTTTTTTAAAGGATGGCACTTTGTAATAGTAATTTTACTGATATTAATTGTAAATAAATCGGGTAGCTTTGTGTTCAATATACACCAAACAGATGCACAGAAAATAGAGATTTTATATTTTAATAAGTGAACATCTAGGGGATTATTTTTTAAATATATTGCTTAAAATACATGAAATAATATCCATTTTATGCACTACTGCCAACTTTATAGTGAAATTTTGTTAATCTACTGTAACTGGATTGTAACTTAAAAGTTTTCCAAGGAAATAGTTGCTCAATAATATTAGTTAGATATTAGAAACTTATATATTTCTCTTACAGAAACTTTGCTCACCTTTCTCTTGTAGAAACTTTGTTCAGCTTAAAATCAAAAAGCATGATCACATCAAGAGTAAGGTCACTCTTATAAAAATACAAAGTACCTAAGCATTCTCTGCTTCCCCTGAACCAGATTAGAAGATTCTGTTTCAAGATATCTTGCTGCCAGCAAAAATTTATTGAATCTGGTTCAAAAATTATATATATTTTTTGATTTCTAGCTATAAAGCTTCATAATCTAATCATTTAATTATATCCATGATATATATTAAAAAAATTGATTTGCTTAAATTTAAATTTTTATAATCCAAGGTATTTTATAGTAATGCCAACTCTAATTAGGTAGTAAAGGTATTAAGTAATATATATATATATATCAATTGCGAAAGTTTTTACATTTCAGAAAAAATTAACATTAATTAAAAATAGTGTAATTATAAAACTTGCATATAAAAATTTACTCAAACTTGTGCAACAAAAAATGCTTTGTTAGTAACAGCATACAAGGTTGATTTAAATGTATCAACTAGTTTCATCAACAAGAAGCAGGAAAAAAGGGAGGCTCCAGAATCAGCAAAAACAAGGAGTGTTCTTGTCTTTGATGGTGCTAGTGCTCTGTCTTTTTATCCTGTTGATATTTTTAATTCACTTTGTATGCTCTTATTAATAAAGTATTTTTATTGGAGATACCAAATTTACTTTAAATTAAGAATGGAAAATAAAATATCTTTTATTTTCTTGCTATCATTCTTATAAGTACGATTTCAATTTTTTTTTTTAATAGAACATTGGAATGATCTCTCGTTAATTTAAGGTCATTCCAATGTTTTATTATTTTTTCTAACATTTTATATGACACTACTATAATAGAAAATTTCATTACAGTATTCATCTTTGTACTGTGTTATACAAGGTGATCGTATTAAAATATCTCTATTCAGCACATTATCCAGGAATATCGGATAGCTGTAACTCAACGAAACTTAGAAGTACTCTTCAGAACATGTACTGGTACTTCGTGAAAAATAATTTGAATTTAGAAATTTTAAGTGTGTAAAATTTGTATATGGTGCAATTTTGAATGGGCAATTGATAGAATTAAAGAACATGTGTTGCTTTTCTTGCTGGCAGAAAAATGCTACTAAACCTTGTTTGCTTGTGCCTATAGAAGCAAAGGTAATTTTATCACTGTGCAGGGAGAATTGATAGTAAAATTGCATTTATTGGTCATATCTCTCATCTAAGTTGCTAATCCGTTCATCTTGAAAATTCACACTTCAATCATGCATTTTCTTACATCTTGCCACCTTCTGCACCAAATTTTCTCAGTGATCTTTTTTAAAAAAAACTATTTCACATTTCTTCTACGTGTTTCAAAGGTTTTACCTTCTAAGTTTGGTTGAGTTTCTTCCGCTAGATAATTCTGTAAGAAACTCGATCATTAGCAAATTCTGAAGTATACTGGTTATAATTGGATATTGAACAGAAATCTAGACTAATTCATTAAAATGCATACAAATTCAAATATCTTTAACAATGTATATATGTATGAATTAAATATTCCTAAATTTCTTGCCATTTATATATATTCATAAATATGAAATTTTAAATTTGATCACTTTGTAAATCAAAATAGAATGCCAACTGTGAAAATAAATTATGAAATTGGGTATGTAAAAAAAAAAACTGAAGAAATCATAATATAAAAATTTATCTTAGAAATTTATGCTTGTATAAACATTTGTAAATACAAATTGCTGCCTATTAATTATTGGCAGAATATGGTTTTGTTGTGTAGTGAAAAGTATAATGCTGTGAAATATGTTCCTCTGACAAAATAATTACTTAGATTTATTTTGCTATGTATAAATTAAAAAGTTGATGCTTCACTGTTGTATATTTGTTGTAGATGTTTGACCTGTATTTCGAGCAGTTTGCTGCAGTAATATTTATGTAAAAAATTAGTCAAATGTACTATCACCATGTATTTAATATTTTTGTCTATTGTTTCATAGATGTCAAATTTGTATTAAAACATTAAATTAAATTTGCATAATTTTATTTCGATGAGAAATGCACTGTATTCAATAGTTATAAATTGAATCCTTGTGTAAACAGACACTCTATGCAAACTTAAATTGACAATGGAAGAAATCCTGCTAGTGCATTTTCACTTTGTTATGCAATATTCATACATAATATTTTACAATTTCTAATGTGTTGGATTAGATTAGTTCTGTCCTAATTTAGACGAGTCAAATTTTTGTTCAAATTTCTTCTGTGGTTTATATTGTATTTTTTTTTTTTTTTTAATTCTTCTGTAGGTCATAAGAAATATTAAGAAAATTCAAATATTGGCATTAGTTAATTTAAAAAAAAATTAAATGGAGTTTTATCAAGAAAGTTGATTTATTTAATTGACAATTCAATATTCTTGATTCAAAATATAGTGAGTTTCACCATCTGTGAGACAGGTGCATTTTATTGAGAAGTCTAGGGAGTCAAATTATTTGCATTTTGTTAGAGGTTGATATAGTAATTGTTTTATAATAATATAAGGGTCATAAAATAAATAATATTAATGAGGAGAGGTTCATGGTCTATATGTATCCAAAAATATTAGGAGTGCAAAGACTAAATGGGAATCTTTTATATAATTTTATACACCTTGTCATATGACTTAGCATAAAAGCTTATTTTCTAGTAATTCCTAATAGAAAACAAATATTGCTCTAGTAATACAGAATTCAATATTTTGTCATGTTTACCAAAAAAAAATTCTAAATTACTTACAGTTTGAAAAAGAAAAACATAATTTTTTTTTTTACATCTCTACTTTTATTTAAATGTATATACAGTAACAACTTATCTAACCTCTTTCCAGTTGCAAATAGGTTATGTAATCAAAGTTCAACTGTACTTACATGCTTGAAAAGTTTATAAAAATTCACTAAAACCACTATCTAAATTAATATGCAATAAAAGTACTTCATTACCAAGAACATAGAAAGTTGTTTCAAAAACATCTTTTTTCAGGATTTAAAAAAACAGCATTAGTAAAGGCAAAACAATCATGTTCTTGCTTTTGGTAGTGTTCTACCTTTAAACTGAAAACAGAGTCTGTTTTTTGCTCCAAAACCGATTGGTACTTTTAGTTAAAATTAGTAACAGCATATAAAGTTTAAATATTTTTATTGCAGAATAAGGAAAAAAAGATCACAGATAGAGTCATTTCAGAAAACACCAATTCATTGTAGTTCGAATCGAATCTAGTAGCCTCGGAAAGCAATAATTAATTGCAGTCCAAACTAATCCAGCATGATTCACAATAAATGCTAATACACCACTTTTAATCATTTACAGCAATCTTGGTCTTTTCTCAGGGGGTGGATTCATTGCAGTTTTTTTAGTAGCAGCAGTTGTTGCTGCTGTTCCTGCTGTAGTAGTTGTTGGTGCAGGTGGAGGCGGCGGTGGTAGTAAAGGTGCAGTTGTTGTAGTGGTAGCAGTTGATGTAGATGTACTAGTAGTGGGTGTAGTAGCTGTGGTTGTGGAGGTAGTGGTAGGAGGATCTACTTTTTCAGTTTTGATGTCTGTTTTTTGTTCAATTTTAACAGCAGTCTCTTCTGAAATTAAAATATTTTATAATTCAGCAGGCAAAACAATGAATTGAAAGTATCGAAATAAGTTTAAAAAAACATTAATTGAGAACAAACTCCCTTAAGTTTGCATTCTAAAATCAGAACCGTTAAATAATCCATATTTCTCCAAAAATGTAAACATTTAAAAGTTATTTTTAATTTTATATAAAATGCTTTGAGAGAGGCAAAAACAAAGAATGTTTGGTGCACACTGACAAACAAAGAAGGAAATTTTGTCTCCTTTTTCAACCAAATACAACATTATTAAAAATGCACAATTAAAATTTCAACAGATTTGTCACATGGTGTAAATGCCTTAACAAAAATTAATTATACTAGAAGCCATTCCTGTATGCTGCCTGAACATAATATACAGGGTGTCTCAAAAACATTGACCTCGGCTTTTATTCCTTAAATATTGATATTAGACATATACATAAATTACAAAGTTGCATAAAAAAAGGTACAGAATTTTATGAAATTGATAAAAAATTTCAGGGGACTAAATTTGTAGAAATACAAAATTTAAATTTTTATACCCCCCCCCCCCCCCCCATACAAAAACAGTTCCAATGAGTAAAATGTGCCCCATACACTAATAAAGTGATGCACAAAATTTCAGCATTTTATCACAAAAAGTCCCAGAGATATGTTTAAACAAAGTTGGTGAGGGATTAATCACAAATTAAAATGTAAATGTTTACAGCAAGAGTGCAAATGATGCAATGCAGAAATGCATCACAGGCAAATAATATCTGCCTCTTTTCTTTAATGAATCTTTGGCATGGATAAAAAACATTTTGAGCAAGCTTTGTAATCTTTGTGTAAAGTTATTATTTCAACACAGTGTAGATACTTTAGTACCAATAAATAGCAAAATTATTATTTATTTATGTAATCATTGTTTCTTTCGTAATTTGTGTATGACCTCTGAAACATGATCTGCCAACATAATTTTTCCCTTCTGAGAACCCATGTCTATACATCTAAAAGTGGTTTAAGTCAGCATTTTTGTCTTTTCATATCTCTGGGACTTTTTATGATAAAATGCTGAAACTCTGTACATCACCTTATTAGTGTATGGAGCACATTTTACTCATTGGAAATTTTTTGTACGGAGGCCGTATAAATATTTAAATTTTTTATTCTTAAAATTTAATTCCCTTAAAAATTTTAATTGATTTCATAAAATTCTGTACCTTCTTTTAAGCAACTTTGTAATTTATATATGTCTAAGAACAATATTTAAGGAATAAAATCCGAGGTCAATGTTGTTGGGACACCTTGTATATATAGATATATATATATAGTCCAGACTGTTCAGCTCACCCAAAGGGTGTTGTGTGGAGCAGTTACAATGGACAGCCAGGAAAAACACAGAAATAGCACTAAGGAAAACATGAATAATACACATGGACTTGCATAGATAAATTACTTGAGCAATGCATAGTAGATAAACATAGACATATAGTTTACAAGACATAGATTCCAGATTAAATCACTGAAGAGCATATAACTAATATATTTTAGTAAACTTTCCGGTAAGCAAGTTTTATGAAAATAATTCTATATTTAAAAACCCTAGTATGTAACCCTATTCAATTCATAAGCCACACAGTCTGCTCAACTAAAAACCTCTAGTGCAGCAAAAGGTATATCCAGTGGTTTTGCTAGCATTTTAACTTATATACTACAAAAAACTGATATGCTCTTTTTTCATATGACACACAATTATACCAGTTCAAAAAAAATTTTTAAACTAATAAAATAAGCATAATACACATTATTGCTCATTTATCACTGCACTATCGTGCTATCATATATATCACAATAGTTTCACTTTTAACAAATTTGAGCATGTATAAAATCAAAAAATATTTTACATAAGAGTAAGATATACAATATACATAGAAAGCATTTTAAATAGCTTATTTAAGTAAATTTTAAATGAACTTTAAAAAGTCACTAACAATGTAAATATATTTTACAGAGCGGGAAAACATTACCTGTAGTCTGTTTCTCTAGTTGAGGTGGAGAAGGTAGCTTAGGTGGAAACTTTTTTGCAAGTTCAGCAAGAAGCACATCAACTCTTCTTCGTTGAAAGGCAGATCCTGGCTCTTCTTTGGCTTTCACCTTTTCTATATGTTTAAATAAAAGTTGAGAGATGACATACATGCACTCATATTAAATGATAAAAATAAATATCAGTATCCAGTAATAATCGTTTTTATTTTACAAATATTTAACTTAATAACTTTACTAATGAAATAAGTTGTTGCAAGTACATTAACAATAGTATCAATAAATCAAATTAGGTAAATTGAATCTTAATTTTGTGATATATTGTATTAACTGCTATTTTGCAAGCAAGAGAAGATCAACAAAAACAATATTTCAATTAGAATAATCTCAAGGTACTCTTACAAAGAACCTCCAAAAGTATTTTTACTAATTGTTTCAAAACTTTGGTAAGAAATTTCTACAAGAGATTTCTACACAAAAAAAGTACTACATAATAAGCAACTTGCATATATAAAAAACTAGCTGTCAAATTTAATAAGTTAGTGACAGTTTAGGGTTGCCACCCAACCTGAAAAAGTCAGAGAATTTGAAAACCGAGAAAAGTCAGTGAATTTCACGAGAAACCTGAAATATTTTTAGATAATGCAAGTAAAATTTGCGATGTTCGCCATTGTTGGATGCTTTTTTTTTCACAGAAGCTGATACATTTAGAAACCCTAAAGTGCTGGTTGACACCTCATTGTGTTGTTGCCAAGGTTCTTGCTGCCGATCACCATTGCCCCAAATTACTATAATATGGTTTCATATGAAGAGTAAACAAATGATCGTATTCGCCAAATTGCGAGTGTCCAACCTAATTATGGATAATTATTATTTTTTTAAAACCCATCTAAGTGTTTTTACTATTATTTAAATGCCCGAAATAAACTAATTGAAATAGCTTTCAATCACGATTCTGAGAAATACAAGCGACTAAATATTCGCGACTGCGAATGTTTTTTATTTATTTTCTTCCAAAATCTGCACTTCATACTGTACTTTAGTTTCCCTTCATATTATCTTTGAATTTGATTAATTAAAAATAATTTAATAACATGATATTAGAAATTGGCATCATTATAAGATCCAAATTAATAACATTTATTTGTGTGTCTAAAATCATCATGATCGCTTCAGCTATTCTTTCAAAAATTTCAGTCTCTTTGCAACACTCTGCTCCAATTTCACATGATTTTACTAATTTTAATAATTTCATAAATTCTATTACTTACATCCACATTTAAAAAAAATAAAACCTATTTTACAAGAAATGTAGAATTTACCTGTCTTTTCATTCTCTTTGAATTCCCACCAGTATCCTTTTGAGGGATGATACTGAGAAAATGAGGATGCTATATAAAAAAAAATATTATTCAATCTGATAACAACAAATTTGGTTAAAAATCTACATATTTTTAACCAAAACGGGGTTAGAAATAATAAAAAATATATAAAACAGGAATTCTAAAATTACAGTGATATGTCAATAAAATAGAACTAAATAGTCAAAATCATTAACTAAATAGTCAAAATCATTCAGTTTAAAAACTTATCTACTAAAATGAATCACCTGGCATCACCAGGATTCTAAATAAATGCGTTACATAAATAATACAGATAGCATTACTCAATTTCTAAAAAATATATTTTGAACAAAAGTCATTTTGATGCTCAGTTTTTGCTATGCACAACTATGTTAATTGTACAATGCAAATTAACAAAAACTATATATGTAAATATGGCACTGATCTCCATAGTAACAAACACAACCCAGATGTAACATTATTAATATAGGAATAACTTCATTTGGCTGGAGCAAGCATCCAAATAAAAAATTGCAAATTTATAAACTTATTTAAAAATGGAGTAATTAAAATATATATATATTGTTCGCATAAAGCATTCAAATTGAGTGAATCTTGAATTTAAAGATGGGCACATGTAAAAATAAATTTTCTGAAAATATAAAACATATGTAAAATTTGCATCTATCATGGATTGAACTTCTCAAAACATTATCACTATGTGAAATGCAATGACCAAGCAATTAAGACTATTTCAGATGTGAGTAGTATAACCATTAAATAACCAAATTTTCATACCACCTGCTTTATAAAATATAGCCTTTTGAAGTGACATTCAATACTCTTTGATGCATCTAAACAGTTAACAGCCTTTACAAGATGAAAGAAATTTCGAAATGGATTCAATAGGTTCTCAGAAATGAATTAACAAAAAAAATTGCTCGTACTTTAAATATATAAATATTAAGGCATTTTATAAAATGTCTATGATATTTATATGAAATAAATTGTTTTCTTGTATTATAAAATGAACATCTAAATTAATATATTGTATATTGACACTTCAACTCTGGTACAACAAATTTAATTTAGTCAGTTTTAAAATAATTTATAGCTTATGTAATTTACCTTCATCAAATGCAGATTGTAAATGGTGAACCATGGTGAGCTGAAAAAATAAAGATTACATCAAAACACAAATAAATTTTTAAAATACACACTTTTTTTTTTGGTAAAAGAGGGAACTCAAAAGTAATAAAATGGCTCAGGTTCCATATTTCCCAAAGTTTTTAAGATAAAATTTTGGAATTTTATAGTAATATAAGTCACTTTGTAGTTGTGCATGGGACATTTGTTTAAATCCAACCACTAGTTAATTTTGTTTTATTTTTATTTTTTTTTTTTTTACATGTATTCAAGGATATATAATATTTCAAGGATATGATAAGAGCCAAAGGTGTAGGTAAATTTAAAATCATGCAGCTTTGTAGGTCAAATTAAATCTTCATATTCGAAAAAATATTTAGCCTTGTGCATCTGAGCTCAATGGCCAATTGTAATAAAAGCTTCGACAAGGTTTAATCTGTTTTTTTTCCCCCCTAAAACAAATGTTATTTTGTTAAAATATTTTTTGCCATTTTAGCTAAAATGCTCCACTCGGGAGCGAGAGCACAGGATTCAAGATAGCATGCATGTTTCGAGCAAAATAAATTTTAATTGTACATGACAGTACAAATGATGCGTGGAATTTGTCTATACTATTTTCAGTTAGGAAATTTTATAATTGGTTAAAATTGATGATGATGAAAGAGGAGAGGACTACAGACACATGTTTTGAGCTGAGAAGCTAGCAAATTATCATTAATTTTAGACTGTTTTCTATTGATTTCGATTTTCGACGTACCAGAGCTTCAGCTTAGTCGAGCATCAACTTAGTCCATGATTTTATTTGTTATCTGATAACTAGCACCTGCTATTTATAGATTTTACTATACTTTTACAGTTCAGATTGAAGTGCAATTTGTATCTCAAATAACATTAGAATAGCAAATTTGTTAATTTGTAATACTAAACATAAAATTCTTTTTCATATGAACATATATAACATAAATTTCACATCGATGTCAAAAAAAATTCAAGGCTGGCACTTCAGCTAAAGAAAGTTAGAAAATGCTAAAATAATTTTAGAGATTTTACCTAAAGTGCTAAGGATTTTTATTTGCCAGTTTAAATTCTGGTGTATGCATCAAAAAAGGAGTTGCTGAGCATAACATTTATAAAACTATACCAGAAAATCACGAGCTTCGAATTTGATTTTATATGATGTAACAAGGTATAAGTGCCTTGAAAAATTATCCATTTTTTTATTAGTTTAATCATTTGCTAGTAAAAAAAGATTGTATAAATGATTATATTTAATTATTAAAAGTACTAACAATTAAAAAGCTTTACTTATATAATCAGAAATTTAATTTTCTAAGTAATTAGTTTTATATTGCAATAAACTCAAACTGTAGTATATAATAAAATCTAGTGAAAATTACCATGCGAGAACCAATTACAGATGCCAAATCTGGTGCTTGATAAACAATTCCTGCTAAAATATAATAATCTGCCATTGGAGTAACTGCAAATAATATGAAAAAAATAAGAATTCAAAGATACAAAACTATACAATATGATAAAAATCTTTATACGATTAAACATTAAATAGATTTTAAAAATGAGTCATGTATGTTCTATATCAATGTATTCATGAAATCAGGGTCTAAATCAGTGCAGAGGCATGTGGGGCAACTGCCCTAGGCCCCCCCCCCCCCCGCCCACACATCTTTATACGATTAAACATTAAATAGATTTTAAAAAGGAGTCATGTATGTTCTATATCAATATATTCATGAAATTAGGGTCTAAATCAGTGCAGAGGCATGTGGGGCAACTGCCCTAGCCCCCCCCCCCCCCCATCAAAAGAGCCCCACATTAAACAATTGCAACATTAACAAATGAACAACTGCTTCTTCAAAAAAAAAATGTGTGCCATCGGAATAGGTTTGCCCAGCGAAAAAATTCCTTTTGGGAATATATAGGGATTACCACACTAATTTAGCATATTCACATCTTTGCTACAATAAGAAAGTTGCCAATAATTAAAATTCCATTAAAATGTGCAAGAACCACATTTTGTATGCCTTTTTCTAGAATGCAATTATGTTTTTGAAAAATATTTTTGTACATTCCAAGAGGTGAAAGGAGGCCCCAGATAAATGTCTGCCAGGAGCCCCAGTGTTAGGCAAAGTCAGGCTCTGCATGAAATCGTAGTGAATTTATAGACTGTCCACTTGCCCCATCCACCCAGAATCCTAACTATGCTACTGTTTAAAGTGAATTCAAAAGTTGCATTTACCAAATTGACAATAAATGATTCAGGCTGATAAATAGGATACTTCTAAGCAGATTGATCATAAAGTCTAAATTATAATTTTCACCAAACAATACCATATCAGAATTATATATCAAAATTTCCCATTAGATTAAATAAGCACACTTTATTCTTTATTTTGTACATCCATTTCATAAAGCACAGAGCCTCAATAAATATCATGGCGAAGCAGCATTCTATTCACATTAAATATCAATTATATTCATCAATTAAAGCAATGTTTTTTAATAATTTACATAATGTTTTACTGGAAAATGCATCTTTTTAATCACAACTTATGCAATTAGTACAATTACTAGCCGAATACCCTTTGAAAATCAACGGTCTCGCAATAAGCAGCCCCTGAATAATGTAAATTTTTTAATAATTTACGTTTCACATTTATTCGGCAAATCGAATATTTTGGTGTACAGAACCCCTTAAATAAGAAAATATTGGAATATTTAAATTCCACACTTCTTCCTTTCGAACTATCCACTCGTACACCAAATTAAAGTTTCTATCACATCCCAAAGCATGCTATTTTATCATTTCCTTTCTCGAACGTTTTTCTGTCGAGCACACCCATAAATGAACATATTTGAAAAACTCTATTCGTCTTAGTTTTTTTATCATATGATTGGTCTATATGCCAAATATCAAGCCTCTACCACATTTAAAAGGAAGTGTGTCCCATTTATTCAGAAAATCGAACATATTGGTGTGCAGAACCCGCTAAAGTAGCAAACTTTGGAAATCTGTAATTGTACACTTTCTTCCTTTTAACTATCTACCAGTACACCAAATTTTAAGTCTCTACCCTATCGCGAAGCATGCTTTTTATATCACTTCACCTTTCGAACATTTTTCTGTGCAGCATCCCTTTAAGTGAACATTTTTGAAAAATCATATTCATCTTGGGTTTTTTTATCAAATAATTAGCCCATATACCAAATTTCAAGCCTCTATCACATTGTAAAAGAGGTGTTTTTTCATTTATTCATCAAATCGAATATTTTAGTGTGCGGTACCGACTACAATAGCAAATGTTGGAAAACTGAAATTGCATACTTTTTCTTTTCCAACTATTTAACCGTATCCCAAATTTGAAGTCTGTATCTCATCATGAAGCATGCTTTTTTTTCATCATTTTGCCTTTCCAATGCTTTTGTGTGGAGTACCCATCCCCTTAATTGAACATTTTTGAAAACTTCCATTCTTCTTGTGTTTTCTATCAGATGATTCGCCCTTATACCAAATATCAATCCTCTATCACATTTCAATAGGGGTCTGTCTCCTTTATTCCGAAAATTGTACATTTTGGAGTGTGGCACCCCCTAAAGTCGAAAATATTGGAAAACTGAAATGGTGTACTTTCCTCCTTTCAAGCTATCTACCCGTACATCAAATTTGAAATTTCTATCTCATCCCGAAGCATGTTATTTTTATCAATTCACCTTTCGAACATTTTTCTCTGGAGCACCCCCATAAACGAACATTTTTGAAAAAATATATTCATCTTAGGTATTTCATCAAATGATTAGCCCATATACCAAATTTCGAGCCTCTATCAAATTTTAATGCAATTGTTTCTCATTTGTTCGGCAAATTGAACATTTCGGTGCACGGTATCCCATAGAGTAGCAAATATTGAAAATCTGAAATTGTACACTTTCGTCCTTCCAAATTATCTACCCATACACTAAATTTAAAATTTCTATCTCATCCCGAAGAATGTGTTTTATCATTTCATTTTTTGAACGTTTTTCTCTGAAGCACCCCCTTAATTGAACATTTCTGAGAAACTATTCGTCTTGGGTGTTTTTATTAAATGATTAGCGCATATACCAAATTCCAAGTCTCTATAAAAATTTAAAGGATGTGTTTCTCATTTATTCAACAAATCGAACATTTTGGTATGTGGCACCCCTTAGTAGAAAATATTAGAAATCTGAAATTACACACTTTCTTCCTTTCGAACGATATACCAGTACACTAATTTTGAAGTCTTTCTCTCATTGCAAAGTATGATTTCCTACCATTTCACTTTTCGAATGTTTTGGTGTGGACAGTGTGTGATTACAAAAACTCTTTTGGAGCACTTTTTGGAGCAGTAAATTTCTGGAATTGTAGCATTTTTTAGAGGCAATATTTCGAAAATGTAGCAGTTTGTAGCAAGCAATTATTCGAAATTGTAGCAGTTTGTAGCAAGAGATTTTTCAACATTGTAGCAGTTCGATGAAAGGTATTTTTCTTATTTTAACAGTTTGTCATATATATAACAAGCAAATTCAAGACAATGAAGTTTTAAAAATCTAATTAACAGAATTTAAGTATAAACATTTTGAATTTTCAATTAACTTTTAATAAACTAAAAGAGCATGTAAATTACATTAATAAAAAATGCTTATTTTTTATTAAGAAAATCTAATTTTAATACATATTCTTTAATATAAAAAAACTGCAATAAATTTTAATAAAGATCTATAAAATACTTTAATATTGCAATAAATAATTTTTGAAAAAATATAAAAAAAAAATTGAAAAAACAATTTTACAGATCTAAACAAATTTTATTACATTAAATAATTAGAAAAAAATCTAAATTATTAAAAAAAATTGCAATAAAGAATTTTAAAACATATTTTAAAAAATTAAAATAAATAACTTAAGATCTAAAAATATCTTATTGCAGTAAAATTTTTAAAAAAGATCTAACAAAATGAAATAAAAAATTTTAGGGGGAAAAATAATATTTAGGAAAAATATATAATTTCAGGAAAGATCTACAAAATTAAAAACTATTTTTCGAAAAGGATACTGGTCTTTTATATTGCACTAAAAAAAGAAATAACGCAAGAAAAAAAATAAAATCATAAAATTAAAAATAAACATAGCACAATAAAAAATAATAATAGAAATCCCCCATTAAATCAAAACGGAAATTTTAGTAAGAAGGCCAAACGTAAAGATTAACGGAAGTTAATCAAGCTAAAGTAAATAAATATTATGCTAAAAACTTTAATAAATTATTAAAACATTCAGTAAACTTCCATTAATACTGTGTTGAAGACCCAGACCGTCCGGCTCGCCAAGAGGGCTTGAGCATCCATTTGGACGGCCGGCGTTAATACTGTGTGAAATTCCACGAGATTTGCCTGCTGTCTATATCAAAATTTTAGGTACTACATACATTTTTAATGATGCCAATTTAAAAAAATAACTTTAGATTTAATTGATACCGTGAATATATGACAGTGTAAAAAAGCCATTCAAAATAACTTGAAATGTTTTATACATTTTTTTTTTACATATACAGTACAACTTGGAAAATAAGGACCAGTCCGGACTTTACCGATTCCAGAATTTTTCGAATTATAGAATTTGAATTTTTTCTATTTTTAAATTTCATAAGAAAATTTTGAAAAATCTGTATCACTGTTCCAAGTGATCCAAATTATAGCATGTTACCCTTCATTTTGAAGGGCTTGAAAAAATATTTCGATTGATACCAAGTTTGATAATGTTCCATTGGGGGGGGGGGGGGCTTACTTAGGCAGATGCAAGCTTAGGCAGATGCAATGAGCATGCCGATAGTTTCCCGAGGGATGGATGACCATCCACACAGGTCATCCTCTCCGACCACACAACATGATACCATAAACCCCCTGGGTTGGTCGTGTGGTCTGACCTTCAACAGGTCATCCTCTGTTTGAGGTGGGGGCAGGGCAGTCAAATGATGGCCAATCACGTCCCATACATGCTCGATGGGTGAGAGATCTGGAGACAGAGGAGGCCAAGGAAGCACCTGGATACCTTGCAAGGCTTATCTGTTGACGGTTGCTGTGTGGGGTCACATGTTATCTTGCTGGAAACATTTTGTAACGACCGAAGGTATGGCAGTACAATCGGCCACAGCACCTCAACCACATATCGTGCCGTCATTGTGCCTCTGATACGAACCAGAGGTGAAAGCCGATAGCACCCCAAACCATACTGTCGCATTGTCAAGCAGAATGGCATTCAATAGTCACAGCAGGATTGAATCTGTTTCCCAGTCGCCTTCAGACTCTCTCACAGCACCTGTCATTCGACAAACTGAACCAAGACTCATTGCTGAACACTACCCTGTCCCATTCAGTTCTGACACCATTGCACTATCTCACGTTGGTATCTAATTGTCAATGGCAGTCTTCATAAAAAGCGGTGTAAGTCAAGCCGTTTCCGGACAATTGTCGAAAAACTGTTCTCGCTGATATTGAAACATCCAATGTACCCTGCAAAATTCTGCAGAATGTCGACAGTCTTCATCTGTGGGATTTTAACCACATGCCTTCAAATGAGTCGATCAATGACGTATGTCTGGATGGACCTGTACCACTGTGACGATTCACATGCCCTTCTTTAATCCATCTTCTCCAAATCTTTTTCACAGTGGACGCATCTACACGTTTCAGAGGCGATACGCCGGTACGACCATGCCGCTGTAAGTAGGCCTAAAATTAATCCTCTGGAATGATCGTTTAAATGCTGAAACAGACTTTGGTAGCGGTGGCCAGGCATCTCTTTAACAACATTTCTTCTGAAATGAAAAACAGCTACGGAAAACTGGTTTCATAGACGACAGACAGTAACAACTGTTAGCTCATCTATCGTTTACATCCCTTTTATTCAGCACTCTAATCACGTGACCTGCTTGCATTTCAGATCACTTGCATACATCGGCCAGCTGCGTTTGTCTCAAAATTTGCATAATTATATGGCCAAAGCTTCATAGTGTTGCATTTTCTATGTCAGATAGCGTAATTTTACCAAAATTTTATTTGAATTGCTCAATTTCCTTTTGAAATACATCATGCAAGCACCCACACACAGACAGACTCATTTAAAAATCAGTTAATTTATGTTTAAAGATATCAAAACATATATTTATTAAAACACATTGAACCCTGTTTATACCGAAGATTTGGATATAATGTAAGTGTAAGCATGTCTCTCTTTTTATAATCACCCCACTTTTTGTCTCTTCATGTTTTTTGTGTGCAGATAATCAAACACGACAACAGTGCATTTGATGATGAGTAAGAATCATAGATACAATTGCAAATCAGTGGATTGATACTGAAACACAAAAACCTATCTGTCAAGTTATCACTGATGAACAAATAGCTGCTGCTGGAGCAACCAATGAGAATACTGAAGTGTAAGGTTCTGGAAGTGAGTCGAATTTAATGATATACAAGAAACATTGAAAGACACCACTTTATCACTAAGGGTTCATTTTATCACACCACTTTTGGGTATCCAATTACCCTCCAGAAAGAGGGAAATTATGAACAAAAATCACCTAATATAAACAACTTAAAATGAGAGACTTTATGATTTCTGCACAGTAATAACTGAAATGCATGTAAGTACACAAGCTTGTATGTATAGTAATGCATATGCTATGTAGTTGCAGTCTTACTACTAAAAATATTAATTAAAATCTATAGAACACCAACTTTTACACTCTATAAACATATTTGTTTAACAGACAACTAAATATAGACACACAAAAACATACATTATTACATTTAGAACATAATGAAACAAACAACTACCTTTTGGGTATTAAAATAATAATAATCTTTTATAGCACAGATGATTTAATATTGCCAAATATTCACATTATAACTACAGTTTACTACATGATAATTGCATTTGTTTATACTTTCTAATAACATTCTTCACAATACTGTCCTTTTATAATAAAAGTATATATATTTTTAAAAAGTATATAATGATAAAACTAAAATACTCCCTGATTAAATCAAGTTTTTAATTAAGAAGCATGTTTCCACAAAATAATAAAATTGCTTCTGTATATATTAAATATATTAGTTGACATTTCCTTTTCAATTATATTTTTTGCTTTTCCTGCGATACATATTTATAGTATATTGAAAATATAATGGAAATATCAACTGTAATATATTTAATATTTACAGAAGCAATCTTATTATTTTGTGGAAACATGCTTCTTAGTTAAAAACTTGATTCAATCAGGTAATATTTTAGTTTTATCAATATATACTTTTTTCTTTAAATTACCTTGTGTAGGTGAATGCCGATGCTGCTTTCTTATCACATATAAAATAGGCTCTTGGACATGCAGAAGGCAATATTCTAAACCAATCATATTTCTGAAAAATTAAATATTTAATTTTAAATGTCATGGTCATTTTTTACAATACATGAAACTCCTTTCTGAAAACTAAAAACTTATTAAAAGTGTAATGTGTTTAATATAGAAATATTTCACTTATATACTATTACGTTGAAATCTTAATATTCCCATATCCAGAGTTTAGGGTCAGATTCAGATGAAACACTTATGAGTTGTGTCGTATCTCAGTCTTTTTGGTATTCACTTGAAACTTTCTGCCTTGTATCTTCCAAGTTGTAGAACCTTGTGTCATATGAATAAGCTATGAAAAAGATATGGCTCCTAAGAGCAGCCTTAAAGTGTATTCTTGTCGTATATATGGCATACATCAGTAACAAAGCAGTAATTTTCTGCTATAACTTTTATCAAAATAAAAAAACTTGAGTTTAATTTCACATGGATTAAACAATACTGAGACCAAGATATGGGCAACAGGTATGTGATTAGTGTTTTGCTTGTGTTTATAAGCTAAAACCCACTTAATTTTCAAGTGTTTTTAACTCTTCTGTACTACGAATAAGTAAAAATTGCTTTTATTGATAAATGTATTTAAAATATCATTGCAAAATGTTTTATGATACTAACAATTCTTAAACTATTCTTAAACTATATTACTAACTGACATCGGACAAAAATAGGCAATTCTGCACTAAAAAACTTAAAACATGTTCCCGGCGACAGCAGGAAATGAATGCCCTTGCATGAGGCCCGTTCTGAAGGTTCTCAGCAGCAAATAGAAGAACCACCTTTGCCCAATGCCGGCCAGGATTCGAATGTCCCTTAGCAACACGTTCGCTTCCCGAGAACCGCCAAACTTGGCGAGTGAAAACCTGCATCTCACGCAGAGCGCCTACGCATATACCGCGAAATAAATATGTTGCTATGCCAAGAACCACGAGACGTGAAATTTCTGCCAAGCTGTACCTATCCCTTACACAGGGTGGCCACTCTTCGGACATATTGAAATTCCCTGACTTTTCCAGGTTTTCCAGGTGAATTGAAAAGAAATTCCAGACCAGTAATTTTAACATAAAACGCGCGCACGCCCATATTTAATTACAAATTTGATTAAAGAATATTAACAATTTAACTGCACTATACAAAAAAAGTTATATTAAATCAGGAGAAAAAAATACACATATTTTTTTTGTTTTTACAAATAAATTTTGACATTTTTAATAAAAATACATGTAAATGCAGTAAAATTGGACTACTGAAATCTTTAAAAGAATTTAATGGTTTTCATTGAAGGCAATAAAAAGAAATAGTCTAAACTGATGTCCTTAAAATGGGCATTGCAAATTGCTCGCAATGACAGAGATCATTAAAGATATGCAATAACAATACACTATAGCACTACACTATAACAAGCCACAGCCATTAAATAATTAATGTCAATTCAGCAATGTCAAAAGAAAGTCATTAAAATAGAAAAAAATATAGTAAAATGTATATAATGTACAGAAATGCCAACAGTAATACCGCATCGACTATAAGTAAGAAGATTTTACGTATATTGACAATATATATTTTAAAACCTTAGAATAAGTTCAAAATGTAGTCTTGCTAACAAACTGAGTTAATTACAACTGAATGGCACTCTATTTATGTGAAAATAATTAAGAAATTAACCTGTTTACTTAACCAAAATATGAAAATAAGCTAGTTTAGTCAAGTTAATGTCCAACAATAGGGAAATGGAGATTGATGGAAAAGGATAATATCGTACTCTCGGCAACGCCCGAGGGGGGACTGTATTTCACGATCGTACTATTTATATGAAAATAATTAAAAGATTAGACTTTATAATCAACCAAAATATGAAAATAAGCTAGTTTAGTCAAATTAATGTGCAAAAATAGGGAGATGGAGATTGTTATATAGCTTTTTACTCCCCTTTGAAATTATACTATTTATACTTTATTTATTTATTTTTATTCTTTTATTATTCTTTAAGTTATTTACATTTCATTATTCTAAGTTATTATATTTATTTTTACCCTACGATCGTATAGTATTTTTAAATCAATCAATAAAGTTTACTCTTATAATTATTATTTAATTTGTTTCTTTATTTACTTTAACTCAACCAATACTATTGCTTGGTCTGTGCTCAACTGTGTAACACTTTTAAAAACACTTCAACATCATATAACCTCTAAGAAAATCCACTTACCTTTAAATAAATAAATAGCACAGCCAACTACAACTAAAGAATTCACAACTCATTTGTTAAATTAAAAATTAACTTTTATTAACAATTACTTAAGTGCTTCCAACATAAACAAGTTAGATTTTATATAATTCTTATTCAGCTATTTTTAGTGGTTAGTACATTGCCAAGAGGATAATTAAAATTAACTTCAGTTAAAGTAAAACTCAATTAACACTTTGAATATTCATAGGTAAATTCAAAAATAAAACAAAACCCAGGAAACAGAATCCACTCTGGTCTGAAGACCAGAGTTTGGTCTGCCTGAGGAGCTGTCCACCCAAACTTGAATTTGAAAATAAAAGGAAAATATTAAAAATCACATTTCTTTTCATTTACATTACAGCAATACAACTTTGTTAAAAATAGACAAGTAAACTCATTTTAAACATTTTTCTTTCTAGATACTAAATCTTTCTCGGTGCTGACACTTAAACAAATTATTCCCTTTTTTTTTTTTTTTTCAAATTTAATCACTTTAAAAATTAGATGACACTGCTTGCACGCACACCGATCTCTGAACACTTGCCCTGTTCACTCAGGGCCCCCAAAGGCTTGAACACTTGATGGTACCAAAATGGTAGATATCACAAAGGCAATGTTTGCCTGCACCCGATCACTGAACACACACAATCGATGGCACGAAAATAGGTGATAATCTGTGTTGACCTTGTACGGCGGCAATGAGGTAGATGATAGAGCAATTGATACTGCCAGTGCAACTACGAGCGCTTCCCGAAGAGGGTAGTCCGTGGTTCATAGATTCAGGCCACCTCTTACGTTCTGTTGATACTCCGTGGAAGTTGTCCAAATATGAAGCACGCCCCTGCGACTCATATGAAGCACGCCCCTGCGATGTCAGGCAATTCTGCACCATTGTAAAACATACTTCTGGCGACCGCGGGATACGGGCGCCCTTGCATGGGCCCGTTCCACGGAACTACAAAGCAAAAAAAAACAAGCCTCCTCACTCTACGCTGGTCAGGAATCGAATGTCCGGCAACACGCTTGCCTTCCCAGGAGACGCCAAACTTGGCGAGCGAAAATCCTGCGCTTCGCGCCGAGCGCTCATGCATACACTGCGGAAACAAAACGCTGTTATGCCAAGAATCAAAAAAAGATCACATCTCCCGATGCGGCAACCCGCCGCACAGCAACCCACCGGATGTCCTAGCACCCTAAATGCAGGTGTTTTAACTGATAAGCGGTTCAAGGCCAAGTTTCGCTTAAAAAAAAGTGCCTTTATTTTGCGGATTCGTGAATGAACTGAAATGAAGTTAACAGCTGAAAACGAAGATTATGAGAATTAACAAAAGATTATTTAACGTTTAAAGGCACATTGCGCACAATTTTGAATAATAAAACCATTAAAAAGATAACAAATTACGCTAAAGGGGAAATAAATCGCCGAAATATTAAAAACAACCAATAAATTTAGAATTTTGAAGGGAAAAGGGGAAAATAATGAATTTTAAGCTATTACAAATTTTGAACTATTAATGAAATTTAGAACTGTCAAATCTCGGCATAACATAATTCCTCTCGACCACCGAAAAAAAAATTTTAGAATAAAATTTTTCACAACAAAGAGCCGAAAATGACCAAAAGAGAACACCATCCTGGTGGCAGAGAAATTGTAAACCTACGAGAACACTCGCTTCATGTAGCAACTCCTGGGATTACAATCTGAAAAAATGTTTACAATACATATTTTACATACAGGGAAGGCACACTGATCATGACCATAAAATTTAAAACCTGCACTTCTCTCAGACTTTCATTAAAAAAAAAATTTCGTACCTCTCCTTTAAGAGAAGAGAAAAACCTCCAAAAAGAAAACATTCATTACAACTCTAAAATTTTCAAAAACTCGAACTAACCCTGACGAAAGAAAAAAAATCTGAATTCTCACCAAATTTAATAAAATAAAAAAAAATTTGAAACTCAACAAGGGAAAAATACACTGCTCACAAACAAAAAAAAACCAAATCCCTCCCAATCAAAACAAAAGCCAAACAACCCCAGTAGTGTGTAGCAGAGCCTGGGCAATGTGACATAAAAAAAATACACTTCTCATGGTGCCCCCAAGCATTCCTCGCTTTTGGGTCCGCCTCCTTTCCTATATACAACATGATCCTGGCCTCCTCATGCTTACACCACCCTCAGCTCAGCCATGCACTACCCACTTAAAAGCAAATGATCACCAAAATTTTGAATTTAAACTGCACTGCACCCAGGTGAAAGAAAATCTCAAAACACTGAAAAACAGTCTGTCAAACCCCCGTTCCACAACCCTCGGGTTGCACACATACAGAACCAAAACCTGCCAGACTTCCTCAATAAACAAAATTCCCAATGACAAAACACAAAAAAAATCAAGTGTTTCCAACAGGCGAGAGTACACGTCTGTACTCCCTCTAAAAACTTAAACTTAATGAATAGTATCGACAATTTCAAAATTTTCACAATGGAAAAGTTGAGTGCAAATTTAGAATAGAAATAATGTGAAATAAAAATTTTGCAAACAGAACTGCCAGAGCTATGTACTTCCAAGACGGGTAAAAGAAGAAAATTAACTTGAACTTGAAGGAGTCGAACAATCGAGATCCCTCAAAAAACTATTGTAGGCCCAATGTAGCACATAACCGTGAAGGTCCCATTTAATTTCCTAAAGCAAATCCTGTCGAAGGAGAAATTCTCCCCCCAAAAAAAAAAAAAAAAAAAAAAAAAAAAACATCTCTGCAGCAGTGACTTTCATAAACAAGTGTACTTCCACTAAAATTTCGCTAACTCAAAGGTCCACAAAAATTTTTCAAATTCGAAGAACTCCCACAAATGGAAAAATTTTGAAATTCAAATTCCCGCCCCAAAATTCGAAGTACAAACTTCAACAAAAAGGGAATCCCCAAAAAAATAAATTCCAAGCAAACCACAGTTTTAGCTCCACCTCCCAAAAAAATTTAAATTCTGACAAACAACAAAAAAAAATTCAAAAATGTAATTTTAAACAAAACAAAATTTAATTCTAACCTTCCAGTCTATCAATTCAATCTTAACACTCCCAATCACCACAAGTAAAAAAAATTTCAATTACCTATAAAAGGAATTTCAATAAAAAAAAATTTTAAAACAAAAAAAAATCTGCATTTGTAGAGTGCATCACCCAAACAGTCGGAAAGAAGAAAAACAAAACAGAGTTCCCAATTACTTGTCATTACAATAAAAACATAAATTTTGATGAAGACTTTGGACCAGCCGAAGAATTCAAAGGGTCGAAACATAAAATTTTGAGGCCTCCAAGATTAATAACTAATCAACCGAAAACCCAATTTCAAAATCCTCTCACACACATTCGAAGAAAATACACAATCTTCCAGCAACAAACTTTTAAGAGCCAAAACACTTTTAAACAAAACACAAAAAAAAAATTTCACAAAGCTAACTTAAATTAAAAAAAAATTTTCTCAAGGAATATTTCTCAAAGAACAATCTCCATTCCCCCCAAAACAAACATTCTGAGACTGAACTTGCACAATTTAACAAAAAATTTTACACTACCCAAAGTCGATCGCTTGGCTGAAGGATCAATGACACAAGAAAAAAAAACAATTTTTAGCGGGCAAGTAATTCTCCTAAAAAGGAAAGGTGCATTCCCCAGCTGAGCACCTTAAAGGCGGCTTCAAAGCACCAAAGTGACAGTTAACATGGCCTAATGACAAACAAAAATTTTCTTTTTCAAACACATTTCTGTGAAGAAGAATTTCTATGAAAACAAGGCTTCCCAGACCTCAAAATTCCTCTGGGTGACCATGAAACTAACCCATTAGCCGTACCTTTAACTTCACCCAAAGCCAAGAGTTGTGACTAATTACTGAAAACAAAACAAAGAAAACTTTTGAGCTTAATGAAAAAAAAACTCCTAAATCTTTCTAACTTTTCAAAAAACTACAATATTATTTTTAAAACAAACTAAATTAATGAAATTATTTAATTAATTTGTGCCCTTCCCCATAGTAAGCATATGAACCATATAATAACATAAACACTCAAATATTAATTACCTTAAAAAAATATATTATTATGGTGGACAGCCCATTAAATCATTCTTATATTTTATACAGTGGACAGACAACTCAGGCAGAACCAAAAAGGTGAACGGCACCACATGTTATATAGCTTTTTACTCCCCTTTGAAATTATACTATTTATACTTTATTTATTTATTTTTATTCTTTTATTATTCATTAAGTTATTTACATTTCATTATTCTAAGTTATTATATTTATTTTTACCCTACGATTAGTATTTTTAAATCAATCAATAAAGTTTACTCTTATAATTATTATTTAATTTGTTTCTTTATTTACTTTAACTCAACCAATACTATTGCTTGGTCTGTGCTCAACTGTGTAACACTTTTAAAAACACTTCAACATCATATAACCTCTAAGAAAATCCACTTACCTTTAAATAAATAAATAGCACAGCCAACTACAACTAAAGAATTCACAACTCATTTGTTAAATTAAAAATTAACTTTTATTAACAATTACTTAAGTGCTTCCAACATAAACAAGTTAGATTTTATATAATTCTTATTCAGCTATTTTTAGTGGTTAGTACATTGCCAAGAGGATAATTAAAATTAACTTCAGTTAAAGTAAAACTCAATTAACACTTTGAATATTCATACGTAAATTCAAAAATAAAACAAAACCCAGGAAACAGAATCCACTCTGGTCTGAAGACCAGAGTTTGGTCTGCCTGAGGAGCTGTCCACCCAAACTTGAATTTGAAAATAAAAGGAAAATATTAAAAATCACATTTCTTTTCATTTACATTACAGCAATACAACTTTGTTAAAAATAGACAAGTAAACTCATTTTAAACATTTTTCTTTCTAGATACTAAATCTTTCTCGGTGCTGACACTTAAACAAATTATTCCCTTTTTTTTTTTTTTTTTTCAAATTTAATCACTTTAAAAATTAGATGACACTGCTTGCACGCACACCGATCTCTGAACACTTGCCCTGTTCACTCAGGGCCCCCAAAGGCTTGAACACTTGATGGTACCAAAATGGTAGATATCACAAAGGCAATGTTTGCCTGCACCCGATCACTGAACACACACAATCGATGGCACGAAAATAGGTGATAATCTGTGTTGACCATTGTACGGCGGCAATGAGGTAGATGATAGAGCAATTGATACTGCCAGTGCAACTACGAGCGCTTCCCGAAAAGGGTAGTCCGTGGTTCATAGATTCAGGCCACCTCTTATGTTCTGTTGATACTCCGTGGAAGTTGTCCAAATATGAAGCACGCCCCTGCGACTCATATGAAGCACGCCCCTGCGATGTCAGGCAATTCTGCACCATTGTAAAACATACTTCTGGCGACTGCGGGATACGGGCGCCCTTGCACGGGCCCGTTCCACGGAACTACAAAGCAAAAAAAAACAAGCCTCCTCACTCTACGCTGGTCAGGAATCGAATGTCCGGCAACACGCTTGCCTTCCCAGGAGACGCCAAACTTGGCGAGCGAAAACCCTGCGCTTCGCGCCGAGCGCTCATGCATACACTGCGGAAACAAAACGCTGTTATGCCAAGAATCAAAAAAAGATCACATCTCCCGATGCGGCAACCCGCCGTACAGCAACCCACCGGATGTCCTAGCACCCTAAATGCAGGTGTTTTAACTGATTAGCGGTTCAAGGCCAAGTTTCGCTTAAAAAAAAGTGCCTTTATTTTGCGGATTCGTGAATGAACTGAAATGAAGTTAACAGCTGAAAACGAAGATTATGAGAATTAACAAAAGATTATTTAACGTTTAAAGGCACATTGCGCACAATTTTGAATAATAAAACCATTAAAAAGATAACAAATTACGCTAAAGGGGAAATAAATCGCCGAAATATTAAAAACAACCAATAAATTTAGAATTTTGAAGGGAAAAGGGGAAAATAATGAATTTTAAGCTATTACAAATTTTGAACTATTAATTAAATTTAGAACTGTCAAATCTCGGCATAACAAGATCGATGGAAAAGGATAATTGCTTACTCTCGGAACGCCCGTGAAAAAAATACTGAATTTCACGATCGTACTATTTATGTGGAAATAATTAAAAAATTAACCTTTATAATCAACCAAAATATAAAAATAATCTTGTTTAGTCCAGTTAATGTGCTACAATAGGGCGATGGAGATCAATGGAAAAGGATAATTGCATACTCTCGACAACGCCCGTGAAAAAAAAAAAAAAAAGATTTCACGATCGTACAATTTATGTGAAAATAATTAAAAAATTAACCTTTATAATCAACCAAAATATGAAAATAATCTTGTTTAGTCCAGTTAATGTGCTACAATAGGGCGATGGAGATCGATGGAAAAGGATAATTGCGTACTCTCGGCAACGCCCGTGAAAAAAAAAAAAAAAAGATTTCACGATCGTACAATTTATGTGAAAATAATTAAAAAATTAGCCTTTATAATCAATCAAAATATGAAAATAAGCTAGGGTGCTAGCTAATTTAGTCAAGTTAATGTGCAATAATAAGGGGATGGAGATGGATGGAAAAGGACAATTGTGTACTCTCAGCAAAGCCCGAAAAGAAGGACTGAATTGCGCAATCTTATAATTTAAGCGAAATATAATTTGTTTAGTAAAATACTTCTTTATTTTTACGCGCACTATAAAAATAAATTAGGTCTATTGTTCTGATATGAAATCATTAGAAGAGGAAAATGGATGCAAACTGATAATTTTGGACTCTCAACAAAGCAGGAAATATGAATTGAATGGTAGGATGCATGGATTTCACGGGATTTTCCGTAGTTTTGGGAGTAATGTCCGTAAAACCGTAAGATGAAGTAAAAATCCGTACAAACTATGGAAAATCCGTAAAGGTTGGAATCTCTGTACTTTGCGACATTTGTCCAAAATGGCGGACAAACTCCGCATTTTTGCTTTTATACAAAATCAAATGGACACATGGTAACCTTTATTTAGCGGTTATGAGTACGGCGTAATACTTGGCGAAATTTTTCAAAAATGGCATACAAACTGGGTAGTTCTGTTTTTATATGGACAACTAGTAAGAAAAAAAAAATTCCAGAATTTTCACAAAATTCCCTGACTTTTCCCGGTTTTCGCTGACCATTCTAAAGTTCCCTGACTTTTCCCGGTTCTCCCGGTTTCCAGGTTGAGTGGCCACCCTGTTACAGCAAACCCAAAGGAATGTCTGGCACCCCGTTTGCAGATGCGAGAGAGATAAGCCAAGAAGGGCCAAATTTTGCCTAAAACTGCATCTTTTTTCATAAACTCGTAAATGAAGTGAAGTAAATTAAGAGGCCAAAAGGAAAAACCGGAGTATTAGTGAAGGATATTTAGCACACAAAATCACGCATAATTTTGAAGAAGACACATCAAGCATAATTTTGAATAATGAAAAACATGAAAAGAATAACAAATTAACATTAAGAGGGGGGATAAATTGCTGAAATATACAATAACAACAAATTAATTTAGAATTTTGAAGGAAAAGAGGAAAATAACGAATTTTGAACTATTAAATAAGGTAGCATCATAAACTCCCAGCATAACAGCATGAACAGAGAAAATTTTTAGAGAGGGGGGTAGAGGCTCACTGAAACAAAAAAATTTCAATTGTAATTTAGTTAATTAAATGAATGTGGATAGAAAAATGCTTTTGGAACTCCTAGAAAAAAGAGAAAATGAGCATATTTTAAAGAAAATAATCCTTCATTTCTTTGTAAACTGCAAAAATGTGAACATACTGTTTAATTAATTTGAGATTTTAACAAAAACTGATGGATGAAAAAGGATGTTTAAACATTACACGGGAATTTAATCTACATATGCAAAATCGCACTTAAAAAATAATAAATATTTTACAAAAACATTAATTAATAATGAAACATACTGCAAAGAAATGAATGTTGTTCATTTTTTAGTTCACATAATGTGAAACTAAACATGGATGGAAAAAGATGTTTCAACATTGCACAGGAATGTAATATATGCCGGTGAAATCGCACTTTAAAAAATAAGCAATATTTTATGTAAATATTAATTAATAATGAGACCTACTACAAAGAAATGAATGCTGTATATATTTCACACATGCAAAATCACACTTATTTGAAGCAGTTTCCATCAACAAAGTGAAAATAATGCAATTTAGTACTGATACTAGGTTCATGTATGGAAGAAACAAAATCATCAAAAACTGGGAGCTTCCCGGAAAAACCAGTACAGTTGGCAGCTATGAATTAAGGTATATTTTCTAAATACAAAAAAATAAAGCATTAATATTTATTTAGACACATTATTTTAGAAACACATTTGGAGAGCATATATTAGAATTTGATATATATGCATTTTTTATAATTTAAATTAAAAATTAATATATTTGTCGTCATTTTTGAAGGAACCCAAAATAACTGCCAAAAGATCCATGTATTGGTGACCATATTGGGTCCCAAGACCCCAGATTATAGCAAGTTCAAAAACATCACTGACATGAAAAACATAGTTTTTCCATAATCAAAGTAACTTATATCAAAATAAACGAAACTTAATTTTGATTTTTCTGATGCTACAAAATTTACATTTTTTTAAAGTTAAAAGGTGTTACATGGATATGATATTGGTGATCGACCAAAAATCCTTATGCCAGCTGTCCTGATGCCACCACTGTTCAACAAATTTTGCGTTCCTCAAGATTCTCTGTCTTGTACCGCAAAACCTATAGCATACAAAAATATAAAATTTGGTACATTTGTAGAGAAATGCTATGAGAATCCACCAAAATAAACCACTTTTCAATTTAACTTATAAATATTTAATGTCAAAGTCAAAAACAGAATGTTTGAGCTGCGAGTTCTCATCCTAGGAAAACTTATAATAGCAAGACCATGAATTTTTGCAGTCATGCACCTAATACATAGTTGAATTTTCACAAGATGGAGCCCTTTTTATTTTTAATTTTGATGAAGTTTATGCATTATTCTACTTTTTATACACTTCTGAAGTGAAAAGTTTTCTTCTGTATGGACATGTCTCTCAAGTTTCTCTGTCTCATACTGCAAAACTTATAGCAAAAGAAATATGAAATTTGGTATATTTGTAGAGAAATGATATGGAAACACACTGAAATAAACTATTTTTCAATTTAAACCTTAGTTTGACTTGAACAACATGTAAAGAGCTCAGTGAGCGCCAACAAGTAAGAAGCAAAGCCTTTCAATTTGTGATGAGGGTTACAAGGGTTGACGAAGCATAGTGAACAGGGGCAGAGCCCCCTAATACATTAAATTAAACTAAAGGAAATTATTTGTTCAATATATCCATGAATTTGTTATTATAGCTGAGTTCGCCTAACTTCAAATTTAATTTTTAAAATAAATAAAAAAATTTAAATATGTACTGAATTTTTTAGATATCATAGGTTTCATTTAGAGTTACTATATTACTCAAGTAGAGAAAGACCTATGACATCAATATATCAAGCTTTGTCAACTACAATATATCATTCCATATAAAAACAGTTAATAGTAAACATATTCCTTGTTTTATATTAAGTACCATTGAAAAAATATAGTATTTGAATAATGTCACTAACCCCAAAAATAAAAAAAATGTCAAATACAATATCTTGACATTGACATTCCTTTCAGAAAATTCCATTAAGAAAGGGGAGAGAGATTAATTTCTTGCAACCCCTATGTTGAAATCAATGTCACACATTCTAATAGCAAACAATTTTAATGTGTTGTTCTCTTAGCATAGGAACTAGAATACTTTTTAGCAAGAATTTTTTTTTCTTGTATATTATTTTAATTATCAAAAATTATTTTAAATTAACTCATCATAAAGTTTGAATAAATAGGAATTTATAGTACTAAGCTGCTTTAAATGTTTTACAAAATTGATAAAAATAAGATGTGCAACATGATACCAGACAAATAAATGCATATCCACTAACCCCAAATGTTCTGGTCCAAGCCTTTGCATTTTTAAGTTTTCATTATTGCAGGTTCGGTCATAAAATGGATTGGTTCTTTCTGAAAAATACTCCATCACATTTCCAGTATTCAGCATTGGAATCCAAGAGCTGTCATGCCAAGATATACACAAGGGGTTTTCTGAAATAATATAAAAGAAATCAATAACCAAATATAAAAGCATTTTAAAAAACTTATTAATACAGAAAATAAACAGTAGAACCCTGATTATCCATGCCTATTTTAAGTCTCTAATAACCTACCTTTTTGATGTCATCAAAAAACTTAAATGCACTACTTATTCAAACCCAAAACAGAAGACATTGTCAACCTTCTGATGATTCTTAATTTGAATAAAACTATAGGAATTAAACAGTCAAGGGTTGAATCATTAGCAGTTGAAATCTTGAAGGTAGGCAGATTAGAAGGGTCAATGGAGTCTAAAATAAAAGGTCTTGGCATACAGATATGCTATGCTTGGCATACAGATATGCTATGTTCGTATATATTGGATCAACAACATGGATTAAAAGGGATAAGAAGAAATAAAGTATGTTAGTGTTTCCCCCAGGATCAAATGTGGGCAGGGTATTATGTTTACAAAAGAGCAATCTATTCCTAAAAGAGCACTTTGAGTATCGAACAAACATGTATTTTTTTATTTTTTTGTATGTTCCAAAAAGTAATCATAAACTGCAAGCATGTGCACTGCACATTCATCTTTGATAAAATTATTTTAATTAAAAAGTTCAACAAGTGATTACCCCCACCACACTCACTCAGATTCCTACGGCGATAGGAATCTTGATGGCCTGTTTAGCGATGTATGCCAAATTTAGAAACTTTTTATGAAGCATATAATCTATAATGTCCATAAAAACGAGGTATTAATGAATTATATGGGCATACATTTCTGTTGTTGTGTGGATTGACAGCTCACGTGACTGCAAATTTTTGGCGGCCGAAGACAATTTTCCATAGATAAACATAGAAAAACTGTAATTCATATTATGAGGACATTTTCCTTAGAAACTACGAAAAAAATCGGTGGAAAATAACGCTTCTGATTATATAGCAAGATTTTTTTTTAAATGCTATTTTTACCAATTTTTGGTGAAAATATGTATGTTGATGCAAAATTTGGCATCATATTCTGCCCAATTCCGGTTTGGGAAGGGTCACGGATATCGGGACACCGGATAAATGATCCTGTATTGTACTACCAATGTAGAACTTGTATATATTTTCAGAAAATAAAAGGGAGACAACATACACCCCAGCCTGACATAGGAAATCTCACTTATTATCCTTAAATTTATCAGTATGAATACGACTAAATAAAGAGGTAACAGTGGAATGGGGAGGTAAAAAAATGTACAAATAGTCACGATAAATATAAATGAAAAGGGATTCAAAAAGTAAAATATTAGAGAGAGAGAGAGAGAGAGAGAGGGGTTATTGCAGTTAATTAAAAGTCTTATTGAATATAGGTGTAAAATTATCATTAACTAGCAGCATACCCATTCTTCGTACGGAGTACATAATATAAAGAAACTTAGAATTCACAATCATGTGCAAATTCCTATAGTATACTAAATGGCATTTTTAATCGAAATGTTCTGTTAAAATATTTAATATGATGCTATTAAAAAGAAGTTTAAGAATCTCTGTCCTTTCTATACAAAATTATCTTCACAGGCAGATCTGAAGAATAAAACATCTTGGCTCCTTATGTAAGCAAATTTACAAAAAATATGGAATTAAATCAATATATGCAAAATAAAAGCATTAAAATTGTATGGGATCTGTACTAATTATATACGCGAATATAAGAACATATAACCTGTATTAGTAGATTACATGCATAAATTGAAAATATCCATAAACCCGTAATCTTTAAACCTGATGGCAGTAATTTATTCCAATACATGTCAAAATGAAAGTGCTAAAACTATATGGGAAGATATACCCGTACTACTTATAATGTCATAGATTAGAAGATATGTCCGGGTATTAGTAGAAGATTACCTGTATTGCAATATGAGCCTCAAATATCTTTGCCAAAATAAAACAGATGACGTAATAAATTGAAAATATCAATAATCCCCTTAATCTTCTTATCAGAAGGCCATACTTGATTCCAATATATGCTAATATATATCAATATATATGCCAATATACCTGTACTACTTATACTCTTGTAAATTAGAAGATATACCCATGCATTCCTAGAATATTGCTTGTACAATGTACAATATGTGAGTTTTAACAAATTTTGCCGCAATAAAACAAAGGCATAATAACTTGAAAATATTGATAATCTCTGAATCAATAATCCTCGAAAATATCAATAATAATAATGTTTAAACCTGAAGACCATAATTGATATTATCCAGTCAAAAATACAATGGCAATGAAATTTAATTTATATACATATCTTCATTATTCAAATCGGAAAAGATTTAATAAAAATTGTCTGCCACATAAACACATGGGATTTAAATCCGTTGTTAGTGAATAGTGATATCATTTGTTTTAATAAATTGGTGGAAAAAATATAGTCTGAATAATGCTATCTTTATGGAAGGTTTGGCGACATTTTCTTCAATTCAGTAACATTTTAAAAAGTCGCCAAATTTATCACCAAGTGGGACTGTAGAACTGACAATCCCACTTAGCGACAAATTGATGAAATATCATCACAATACTATCCTCTAACAAAACACAATTCATTTTATTTAATTAGTGCAATTTTATCAATTTCAAGATATTTTTATGGATTTACAAACATTTTTATCAATTTGGTGACATTTTAAAAATTTGCTAAATATGTTACTAAGTAGGACGGTTGGTCTGACACATAAATGCTAATGAAACATCATTTCACTACTCTCCTCTAACAAAACAAAATAAATTTCATTGATTTACATCGTTTTTATCAATTTGGCGACATTTCCGTCACTTTGCAAAGTTTAAGTCAATTTGCAAAGTTGCCAAATTAGCAATATCCCACCAAACTCGTAGCTCTAAATTTGCAGATCTGAATGAAACACCCTGATCCCATTTGTATATACTAAATGAAAACACTAAAATTGAATTAGAAAATATACCCGTTCTACTCTTTTTCTATTTCAACAATAGGCTAAATGAATTTATTAGCGAAACACAATATATAAGCTTGAAAACTTTTTGCCAAAATAAATTAAAGTTATGTACACAGTCCGCAATAAACATAATTAATAGAAAAATCAAACCGTTCATTTATAAGATATATTTTTATATCCATTTATTTATTATTCAAATTGAAAAAATAATAATAAACATTAACAAACTTATTTAATTTAACTGTGTTGCCGAACAACATGATGCATCCTCATAGAATGCTAAAAATTAATTAACCTTTTTGATTTCTTAATACTTTTCATTGTTGAGTAAAAGATTGTGAAAAATAAACCATGGCGACAAATTTTCCATTTAAATTCATATTTTCAAACAATTCACAATTTCAGAAAGTGACTATTTAGAGCAAAAATCTGCCACCAAACTCACAGATACAGTTTTAATTCACTTTCATGTTTGAAGCAAATGATTTTCAACCTTTTCGTTTGGAGGAACCAGGGAGTTGGAGCGTAGAACTCCTAGGAAAAGTTTCATTTTTCATTAATATCTCGACAACCCCTGGTCTTAGAAACTCGAAACTTCGACTAAATTTATAGGGGCTATTTCAAGGCTATTCACAAAATTTCATTAAATTTGGTTCAGCCATTTTCCTGTGCTGATGAAACAAACAAAAGTTTTGATTTTTACTAATATCGTGAGAACCACTGGTTGTGGAAACTCAAAACATGGACTAAATTTTAAGTGGCGCTATTTCCTGGCTACCCACAAAATTTCATCAAATTCGGTTCAGCCGTTATCCCATGATAATGGGACAAACAGACACAGACAAATTTTCAATTTTATTTATATAAATAACAAAATGGGAAAGAGCAGTATACAGTCTTTTATTTGCAATATCATGAACATGTTCAGATAAACGAATACTGACAGCAAACTTAGTACTACTAATGTAAAACTTATATTTATTTTCAGAAGATAAAGGGGGGACAACATATATATTTTGAAATTGAAGTTCTTTAGCAATAATACTAATAGCAGCAGAAATGAGGATATTAAGAAAAAGAACATCAAAACTATGAAAGGTACAATTAGGTATAAAATTAGTACTAAAGAGATGCTTAATGAAATTTTGAGTAGAATTAATAGATGAATAAGAATGGATATTAAAAAATGGTTTAAGAAAATTAGACAAAACTTTTTCTAAAAAATAAGTGGAACCATTACATTTAGACATAATCGGACATATTGGATGGTTAATTTTATACATTAATTTGGCCAAATATTGAAGATAATTGTGGGAAGTACGGTAAACAGCAGATTTAATAATGGGGGGAAGATCAGGTAATTTTTTCAGCTTAGCAATCCAGAAGTTTATAAAAATATCGTATTTTACAAAAGTCAATATACAAATTTTGTCTCATGGTTGCGGGCTGTGTATAAAAGCTCATGTTCATCACATCTTAAACAATTTTCATTGCCGCTGATAAAGGACGTAGTGATGTCCGAAAAAGTTCTGGATTTGTAATTTTATGTGCGTCATAGATGGTACTACTATTAAAGACCTTTTAATTTACCAAACTTAGGTGCTATTATTAAAGACCTTTTAATTTACGAAACTTTGTTATATAAAATCTCTTTAAAAGAAACAGGTGGTTTTCAAAAATGGCCACCGAAAGGTAGAGAAATTTTCTGTTCTTTCATCTGATTGATTAAATTTCTTTCCATTCAGAGTTCTATGAAAACCACACCTGCAAAGTCATGGTAGGTTGTCATTGTTGTGGTGAACTTTCAACCATGAGTATAAGGGCACCTTTACCCCAGAGTTGCCGGATTTTAGCCAGACCAAAAAAAGCCGGCCGGCTTTTTTTGGTTTTAACCGCTTAAAAAAAGCCAGCTTTTTTAAAAAGGTGATTTACAACCAATTCAGATTAAATTTGCATTACTTTATCCTTGATGCACTCAAATGTTTTTTACTAAAATGTTTATAAACTTCTATTAAATATTACCAAATACACAAGATTTTATGACCACTAGAAAAATACTATGAAGGTAATATGTCTAAAAGAAAAAATATATATACAGTGAGGAGAATGCATTAAATTAGACATCAAGATGGTGTTTTGAAAGCCCCTGTTACATAATGCATAGCTCTACATTACATATACTACACATTTTAAAGACTATAATTAATTAAACAGACAAATCCTTCTTTATAAAAAACTTCCTTATAATTAACCATCTAGCTAGCTAGCTCAAGCACTACATAACTTTGATCTAACCCAAAACTAAACACATGTTCTTAACTTTATTTCACTTCAGTTTATAAGTAAGAGTGCTTCTTTTTTAATTTCATTTCAGTGTGATGTTTTGTTTTAGTTTTAATTGGCTGTAAAGATTTGGGGTTAGGATTAAATCATAGAATGTTCAATGTTGAAAAAGGAATTTAGAAGATAATATTTGAAGAAATTTTGGTGCATCTAAGTTCAGAACAAAAGAGTGAGCAATCCAAATAGGTTCTCAAATTAAAACTTGTTAAAATAAATTTTTGAAAAGCTTGATGCTATTCAAAAGAGTTGTTCATGCATATTTATTCCCAATACTGTTTTCAATAGTGATAAATAGTGTTTTTTATTAAATGACTTTATGCATGATTTTAAATATTTATGAGTAAAAATAAGACTCTTGCATATCAATAAATTCCTTAAAATTAGTTAACTAGTAAAATATATCACTAAGCAACTATTGCCCTAAAATAAAATATTTCTTTATTTAAAGCAATAGCATTTTTTAAAAAATGTGTTCAAGGCCAATGTAAACCAAGTAAAGCAGTTGGTATACCTTTTTAAAATTTAGCTGGCTTTTCTGCAACAAACAAATCACTAGCAGGTATTCCAATATTAATGTTTTCATTATTGAGAAATAAAATTATTTATTAAATTCTAACCCAATAAAATAAAATGCCTTTAAAATTAGTTAAAGAACACTTAAAAATGTGTAACTTAAAATTAAAATCCTTCACGCTTTTTTTTAAAAAATAAAAGCCAATTTTGGCCAAGAAAAGCCAATTTTAGCCAAAAAAAGGCGGTTAAAACCAAAAAGCCACCGGCGTGGTTTTTATTAATTTTAGCCGGCTTTTTGGCAACCCTGCTTTACCCTCGATCATTTATTAATGATGTCTTAAGAGAATAGTACTATTCACTGCCCCATCCGCTCACACCTTTTCCCATTAACAACCACTGAAGTAAACTAATATCATTAGCATTACCTCTCAGAAGAGGAATTTCCCCATTATGTCTATTGAACACATAATAATTCAGACCAACTTCACAAACAAAATAAAAGTAAAATATGAAAGAGCTTGGAATGTAGACTATTAAAGTTGAAAGTCGCAAAAGAAAATTTCTTGTGAGACAAATTTGATCAAGACGAATTTGATTATTGTATAGAAAGCTGCAGTTTTTTCCAGTTTAAGAAAAAATTGTAAAAACATAATGTTCAGTTATTTTTACATCAAAACATAATGAATGCGATGAAAATCAGATGATTCATACTTCATTAATTACAAAGTTTTAAGAAGAGATAATTCACGGATTATAGGAGGAAAATTACAGTATCTGAATGTGGCGTAACTAAACTTCTAGCACCCTAAACGCATAATTCCAAGGCACCCATTCCCATAATGCATTGTAATTAGTTCTTAAGCCAAAAATATGTTCAGCACAGCGCTCCATGATGGTATGCCACTATATCTGTAATCCTATTTGAAACACAAAAAAAAAAATATATCTTTTTGAAATAATTTGAGTCACTCTTCTGTCCGGAGTTTCTAAAATATAAGGCTTTAGAAAGCAAACTTTGGCAAATCGCTAGAGTAGTTTAAAATAAAAGTAACATAAGGAAATGTAAAATTAATTAAACCTGTAAAAACAAAATCGTTGATCCTATTAATAACAGTCTGATCAGAATGATTAAAAAAAATGGAAAGGGGGAGTTTAATTTCTTCATACTTTTGTTTGTTAATCAAAATCCAGCATTAACGATTTGACATGTGAACAAAAGAATTCTTCCTCCTCCCTAAAATTAAAAACTCATAAATAAGAAAAATGTTTCATAATTAAGGAATTATAGAAACAGCTTGCTTAGCCTATTTGAACAGATACAGTTAAAAGAATATTGCGTTTGTAATTGAATTGCTTTTAACAGACAAAAGACAGATAATTATATATATATGATACCTATCATGGTCATATCCAGAGTGGGGTGAAGGTAAAAATTTGGGGTCTGATAATAAACCTGAAAATAGGTACTCATCACAGGTCGATTAAACAATGCAGTTTGGTGATTAGATAAAACAACTAAACAGTCACACTCATCTCCCCCACCACCACCACTCCAGGCTTCGGGAAATCGGTAAAATATAGTCCATCCTTGAGGACAGCAATTGAAATTTTTTACCCGTCCTCATAAAAAAAAAATTTCACATTATATTCACTAACATATGTGCTTAAATACATCGCACAATAATAATAAATTACAACCAACTGCCTCATGATGAAGTGCGATAACTGAATATTCATACACCACCCCCACAGCGCTTAACCAGCAGGATCAAACTCGCCGACGCAGAATCTCTGATAAAGGACCAGACCTGGCAGAATTCTGATCTACGGCTGGATGCAGAGAGGTAAAAGATGTAAGGAATCTCTCCTCTTTCTAATGTTTGGTAACTTGAAGAAATCGTAAATAAATAATCATATAAATCCTCTTGTCTTTAAGCAGTTTAAACCTCATTGACACTCTTAATTTCTAGGGAATGTAACTGGACTGAATCAAGATTAAAATCTTCTTAGACTGAATAAATGTTTCATACCTTAACTTCAGTTGTCAGAACAAATACCATGAATGAATTGTAAACATATTAGTTTTAAAGATGAAACCAAAGTGGGGAAGAAAAGAAAATACTTCTGGCTGAAACTAGAAGAATCTATTCCAAAAATTCAAACTTGTTACGTGCTCCCGTCTATTGCAGCAAATGGAAATTTTATAGCTTGGGTTTTAAAGAGTTAAAAGGGGATAGTGCTCTACACAGGTTTGGGCTACACAGGTTTGGGCTTAGGTCTGGGCTGGGCTTGAGTTTTCTATTGTTTGGAGCCTGGTTGAATCCACAGTTTCCCCCAGGATTAAAAAAGGGCAGGATGCTGTTACTAGAAAAAGGGCACATATTTTTTATGTTTGAATAACATTTATGCTTGAGATTTTTATGATGAAAATCAGAGCATTGCAAAAAGATGTAAACATTTTGTCGCATATACCTCAAGTCTAATAGACAAAAATGTAAATATATTTTCTTGTTTTGTAGGAAATAGGGTCAAGATTGTGAATATATAAAATTAATTTCAATTTTCTAATATTTTGAACTTGTTTTCTGAAAAACTTAAAAAAGTATCTGTCCGAGCAAGTTTTTTTTTTTGTTTTTTCATTTTGTTTATTTTCACTCGAAATATCTTCGAAACTATATAAGAAAGATATAAATATAAAGGAATAAAAATATGCATTGGGAAATTTAGTTGCTAAATCTATATTTATATTTTAAAAATGTGCTTATAGTTTTTGAGTAATTGCTTTGTCGAGTTGAAGAGTGAGAATTTCCCCCCTTTTCAAGTTTGTAATGCTACCTCAACTAAACCTGTAAACAATTATGCAAAAATATAGCTTTTGAAATCCCTACAAGTGTATAAAATTGGATTTTGGATGAGCTCTTTGTTTGCGAAGTACAGTGGTTATAATTTCGATATTTTAGTATTTTAACCTGGGTTTTGCAATGTGAGGGAAAGCTTTAATTTACTTAAAATGTTACTATTGTTTCAGCTGAATCTGTTACTTACTCTTTGGTGAAATATTTGTGCATAAGTTTGAGATAATCTTATTTTATTTAAAAAATCAGGGCATTAAATGAACTTGGAGATTCTAAAAATGTGTAATGATTAGTTAGGTTTAACAAAAGAAATGAAAATATACATATTCAAGTACATATTTATGTGCCGCCAGGCAAGTTTATAGATTATAGGTCAGGTTGATTTCAGGTCAGATAAGTTTAATTTATATACTGAAAAACAAGTTCGTAAAATAATTTTATATTTTAACCTGAAGTCTATGGTTGAAGCATCCAGATAAAATCGTTGTGAAAACTAAAGTACTAACTAGCTATAAACAGCTAGCGAGTTATTTGTAGCACTTTGAAATTCTGTAAACAATATGAATGAATCTGAAAAAATCGAATAACTTTATTGAACTTTACTGAAGTTTACAATTATTGAATTTATATACATTTAGAGTTTATTAAATTTAAAAAGAATATTATTAAATTTTGATTTTTAGTATTTTCTCATTAGTCAATGAGGTTTGATGATTTTAAGGGATAAGATATATTTAAATGTTGAAAATATTTGTTAATTGTTTGTTGTTAATATATTGATTACAAAAAACCCCCCTGATTTAAATAACTACATAAAATTCCAGAAAGCTCCATAAAATCACCGTATAAAGTTTTGAACTATGGATTAGCAAATGTTTAGTTGCTAAGTTAACCATTATTCAATGGAGCAGAGTTATTAATAGTGCGAGCAACGTACGTTCATGTGTCTGCGCAGTATCCGTATTTTTAGCCGTAAACTCGTGTAACGGGCGAGTACGCAAACGCAAATACTGCATATGTCCCTAAAGCGGGCGTATCGTTATTAAATGAACTTTATTCTTATTATTATTGCATGTGTCCATGGAGCGGATCAGAGACGAGTCCACTAATATGAGAGGGGTTTATTTTGTCTTTCAAATCTGCTATGAGGATGTCATGCAACGGGCTAATCTGTTAATCCATAAGCCCGCATAGGCGCATGCTCATAACACAATGTCACACGATTTGCATGCATCTGCACAAGGTATATATCATTATTGCATGCATTGTACGCAGATTACATATACAATCGTTTAAAGAAGGCGCTTAATTTTGTAAATCCGTATGCGAATTTAATATGTCGAATCGTTATTGCATAGAGCGGAGTTATTGCATAGAGTGGGACGAGGCCCCCAGTGATCTCCGGTGTATTAGGAACGTGTCGCCTGTGGCACACAGACACAGAATATACAATTTTATCTGTGCATGTCGCACATGGCAAGATCACTTTCTCCATGCAACCAATGGTCCGTATGTACCAGTGGTCCATGTAGGGGCAGGGGTTTGACCAAAAGATCGTTCTACACCGGGACAGGGTCCCCAGTGATCTCCGGTTTATTAGGAACGGTCGCCTGCGGCACCCAGAGACAGAATATGCTACAATTTTATCTGTGCATGTCGCACATAGCAAAATCACTTTCTCCATGTAACCAGTGGCCCGTATGTACCAGTGGTCTGTGTAGGGGCAGGGGTTCGACCTAAAGGTCGAAATTTGTGGAACGGATGTACCAGTGGTCCGTGTAAGGGCAAGGGTTTCGGCCTAAAGGTCACATTTTAAAATTAAAAAAGAGCAATACTTAGAAAGAAGGTTGTACTCTAAAAAAATTTCAAAAAATTGATACTTAAGATGGAAATGATTCCTTTTATAAATTCATTCCATGCTTCCTCCCCAACATCATGTCCAAGTCTTCTTTTATACATATACGCATACAAATCTGAATCAAATTGATCTTTAACTTTGCGGGATTTACTTTTTTTTTTAATTGCCGACCACATTCCCTCAATCAAATTGGTATGCGCGCCTGTCTCGAGATCCTTAAATTCGTAACTGTGATTAACTTGGAGGTGATTAAAGCCTTTATGTTTAAGGCAATCATATGCCTTCCAATAGTCCGAAATTATTAAGGTCCCCTGCTCGATATACATTTCAATCACTTCCAGCAAACATTCACTCGACCTATTAGGCACTTTAGCAAAAAAACATTTATTCGTCCCTCTTTCAATTCCTCTAAACACCCACTGTCCAACCACAGGCTTTCCTCTTTCATACTTATTCTTACCAAACTTACTTTCATCTATTTCAACAATCACATAATTACCACCAATCTTAATCCTTTCACTCAAAAAAACACTTGCACAAATGTACCGGCAAAACTGTTTCCAATCAGTTACAGTTTTGTCGGGAACATTTAACTGATTCATAATAAACTTGCACTCACAACCATTAAACCACATTAACGTCAGAATTAAAATATCAATCAAACTCAACTTACTCTTCTCAAACCATGTACCCCTCCTTAAGTTCCTACTTACATCATGCTGATTCACTCCAGACCTCTTTCGGCACCTCCATTCAAATCCATCAATCTTTCGATCCATCTCACAACTTCATTTCATCTTTACACTTAGGACAAACATACTTATCACTCATTATCCCTTTCATAACACACCAATTAATCCCTTATTTCAAACCTTTATTCTCCAAATTATAGTAAAATTTTATTCTAGATTCATTCATACCAACATCCATTCCATTCTACCACATTTTACAAAACTACATTTACCTTCCATTTGCTCGCGCTTACCAGAAGACATAAGGGAAATATGATCAACAACAAAAGCAAATCCGCAAAACTAAAACTAATTATTAAATTAAAAATTATTTGCAAAATAAAATGAAAGTACATCTAGAACAATAAGCAAATCCGCAAAACTAAAACTAAAGTTAATAATTATTAAAAAGTTTTTTGCAAAATAAATCAAAATATTGAAAGTACATATAACAATGGCCACAAATATTGATAGAAATGTTCTTTTACTTCAGAAAACTATAACAACCACAGAAACATGTTCTTATTGGATGTTACACAATTACCGCCGAAAACATCTCATACAAGAGGCTACCTGACTACAACATAAAGCGCCCGCAAGCTGCGTGGCATATTCTCCAATTTAACCAAGGTAACCTGTTCTCCGGATTAGCCTTTATTTTGTTACACCACAAATTAACTACAATATTTTACATTAAATGGTAATAATTCTTTAGCACATAACATTATAGCCTAAACACTAACATTGGAAATTTAAACATTGCCCCTATCACTCTTGGAGAGCCCCACTTAATTTGTATGGATGATGCTGCCCCAGGCTGTTTTAGAAGGGTGCAGCACCTGACTGCCTTTTTGTTATGAGAACAGTGCCTTCCTTTCCTTGCCCTTTAGTGATGGGATAAGTGTCCTGCTTTGCATTTATTAAACGAGCAATGTGTTCCACCGCATGCTATCTCCCAACAAAAAGATAAATAAAAATAATTAGATTAAGTCGTAATCTAGTAACAAAGAAAACATCTCCCATGATACTTTTTTCCATCAAAAGAAACAAAATAGAAATAGCAAAGAGGAAGCTTGTTTGTTATGCCAACACATTCCCCTTTCCACTTTTAAGCAAAGAATTTGTAATTATGAAAGGAACATCATAAAGGACAGCCTACAAAGTAAAAAGTATACATTTTGTATAATCCGAAATTCAATTATGGTCTTCTACGGGTGTTTCATTTGGAACACGCACAGTAACATATATACGGCAAAAATACAAAATTATCTGTATAATAGTCTAAAATGTCTAAACACATGACAATTTTAACAATTAAACATCCACAGTGACGACACATAAATAGACCCTCCCGGCCACACATCTTGCTACCATAAGCCTTCGGGTTGGTCGTGTGGTCTGGGTTTTCAACACTCAACATAAATAGACCCTATTAGTAGCTATCACGTGCCCATTTTACCTAATTTTGGCAAGCCATGAGGTAAAGAAGTAGGTATAAATCGCTCTGGATTCATGATTTTTCGTAACAAAATTTAAGTTTAAAATTTCAATGAACTTTTAATTGACACTTTAGCAAAAATACACTTCAGACTTTAGGCTCTAGCGAAAATATCTCAGTTGTAAACCAAAAACAACTCTGAGTGAGTAGAACATATTTCCGTTTTGATGACTTATTCAACGAGGTCAGCTTTATCCCTATTGAATGAGAAACTGGCTCTGTGCTCTGATTCTGTGTAGCCAATGAACTCAACCACCAAAACTTGTGCTAACTAGCATTTAGCCACTCGTTGAAAAAAGTCGCAAACAGCATGCTGATTGTTTCTTCTTAATATTTTCATAAATTTAATTTCATTTAACCATGTCAAGATATTTAAGAGCGATTAATGGGATTTGTACTCATTTCAAAAGCTTCAGTCGAAATCCTTTTCAAATATTTTCTATTAAAGGAAATATAAAATGTGTACCATGCATTTCAAATTTACTTTCCGCGAATAAAAGAGATGCACATACAAGTTTTTGTTTACTGTCTTCAGAAGTTGGTATAAAGAATGATCCAGAACAAGAAAGCATTGATCAAAATAATGATGATCGCCATTCTAAACTTGGAATATACGCAGAATTAGCAACTAATGAGGCTCTAGAGAAAAAAATTCTCTCAATTCTAATGGAATACGAAGTCTGTAAGTTGGAGGGCAAAAAAGTACCATCGAAGGTATCTGTTCATGATATGAGGGAACTTCTGAGTATGTTCTCATATTCCTCCAGATATAGGTATATGGGATTTTTATTTGAAAAAGAGGTGCGAAGAGCTAGTGATAAAAGGAAAAAAGAATCCAGGCAAAAAGATCGAGCTTTATGGCTAGTGGAAAAGGAAACTTTAAAGCCTGCTGAACATATTCAATATGGAATTGGTTTCAATACTATGATCCTTCGTGTGCGGAGAAAGAATGTTATGAGAGTTAAAAATCAGAAATTGGCGAATGCTGTTTTATATGGTCAAAAATTTATTATTGATATGGATTATGATTGCTTTATGCGAAAGCAAGATTGTAACAACTGTGGGGAACAGTTATTAGAACTGTATAGTTGTAATAGAAGAAATAGATATCCATACGATTTATACTTCTGCAATGTAGACCTAAAAAGTTCTACTATGGATGCATTAGATAGATTCATGCCTAATTTGCACTCTCCAGATAATTTTATCACATTGTCAGATCAAAGTTACTTGGATATGTTTCCCAAAGAAAAATTAGTATATATAACTCCTTCTGCAAAAGATCCATTGAGAACTTATGACCCTAATGCTATATATATTATAGGTAAGAATTATAAAAACAATAATTGTCAATTTCATTTTCATTCAGTTTTGACAATTTTTCCAGCTGTGTAGGTAGGAATGAAATATGGTGGTCATAACCCCCTGGACCTGGAAATTTAAATTTTCACTTAGTAGCAGATAAGTAGCCAGTAAGCAGTTTTAGTTTAGTAACCACTTTATCACAAATTTTTGTAAAGTCAATAAATATAACAATATGTACTTATATGTCCGGATATGGTACATGCGGTACAGAGATGTAGTATAATCCTTTTTTCATTCTTAGTGATTTTAGGTGAGATTCTGGCAATCCCTGCTATGATTTGGAGTATATTCTATTCTGGCAACCTTTAGTGTGGATTCTGTGGGTTTTTTTTTTTTTTTTTTTCTTCTACCATAATCTCATGTTTGAATTACTACAGGTCAACTGTTGCACAAACGGCGACAAAAAATGCAGAAAACTGCCAGAATAGGATGTTGCATTTTTTACCTTGATGGCAAAAGATGTGGAAAGGATTGCCAGAATAGAATGTTCTCTAAATCATAGCAGGGATTGCCAGAATCTCATCTAAAATTGCCAAGAATGGAAAAAGGATTCTACTACATCTGTTCTGCATATACATATATTATTGTATTTATACGAGGACTGAGACTTGGTAAGAGGATTTGTAAACTTCTGAGCAGTTTTCTGATTAAAGCAGAATAGGGGAAGGAAGTGGTTACTAGTTAGTTGTTTCATTTAATCGTCACACTGCATTGTTTAATTTAATTGACCTGTGGTGAATGTATTTTCAGATCTACCCCCTCCCCCTCTTTCCCTATTAGCTAAATGTTAACATTAGTAAATTCTCCATATCCCATGCTGATTTCTCATTCCGAACCAAATCAACAAATGGGGGTTACATCATAGAAATGGGTTTTGATGAAACATTAAAATTAACTTGTATACCAGTGAAGAAGGCAAAAATCAAAATTTCAATTTTTTTAAAGAATGTTGAAGGAGGGATTTTGCCCCTTGAAATATTCAAGGTCATATGTGAAAAGTGATGTCCATCTTTTCCAAAGTAAAATTACTTGTATTTTTCACGAACCAATATTTCAGATGCCATTTTAAAGCGAAGACTTTATGCTTTTATACGATATAAAATAAACTACTTGCAATATTTTTTTTAAAAATAAAACTCTTTTTAGGCAATTTAATTTTTATGTGTAAGATTTTTTCAATTTAGCTAAGGAAATTAAAACAGGAATTAAATTATTAAATATGGTTGATTTAAAGAGTTGGGAGTGCACGAAAAATGTTGGATAAGCACAAAAAATTTAGTTTCTAATCCACTTTTTGCTTAGATTTTAGGATTGCCTAAATTTCAAAATGATCACTTTTAATACCCTCAAAACCCCATGTGGTACATAATTTAAAAACAAATCTATATAGATAAGAAAGTGAAAGTTTTTTTTTTTTTTTTTTTTTTTTTTTTTTAAATTGAGGAGAGAAAAAACTGACGCTTTCAACATATGAAATTTTTTTAAATTAGTTATTCGTATTTAAATGTCTAAACAAAAATATGTTGTTTTACTTGTGCATTTGCACCTTTCTTATTTTTAACATTAATTTAAATGTGATTTCATCAATTTTTATTGTAAATATCATTGCTGAGTGTTTGAAGCTCTTCTACATCTGATAGCATTTAATTCAAAACTGGGACAATCAAAACATTCACCAAGCAGCTTGCAACTTTCATTCTGTGTAAAGCAAACTATTATTTTTAGCAATAAAACAGCCTTTATATTTATTGCTGAAATCGTTAGTTTTATATTTCAACTATAGCTGCATACCTAGATATGCACTGAGTAAGTACCACTAGCACCTGCTAAGATACACCATTTGGTGCAAATTGCGAAAAGCCTGTCTTCTAATTTGGATGGTTTAAATTCAGTATATAATTATTTTTCTTAAAAGCAAGCATTTTTGCTTTAATTCTTGTATTCCTGTTAGTAGATTGTACAGATAAACACTCTTTCTTCCCTGGAAAACAACAGCTAATTTCATTATACTCAAAGAATGTGCAAACTGTTTTCTTCACTATCAAATCAAGAGTCCTACATTTTTTGTAATTGAGGAAAGTAACCTTGTTTTTGAGGTGTTTAGTTCTACTAACTAGATATTGGCTAGCCCCCAACTCTTTCATAGTTTTTATCCAACTTTGAGGCATAAGACTTACAATATTAATTTTTCTGGTTTTCCCTACATTTCCCTTTTAATTTTTACTAATTAATTTTCCCTTTTAATTTTTCTAAACAGCGTTTGTTATACTTTCCCTTTAGTTTTGTAATTAAATTAGTGCAGTCTTCACACTGTAAGCTAGATGTGAGGAAGGGTTCCAGTGACTGTTCAGAAGGTGAATCAACATCTAAACTTTTTGCCAGGCTAAGTTTAATAGTTGCTAATATCTTTTTGAGTTTTGTCTTTCCATGTTTTTTTTTTTTTTTTTTGCTGCATGTTAAATTAGATTTTTTTTTAAATTGATAATACATTACATGCTATGTTGACTGCCCTAGTGGCTATTTCATTAGTCTGATATTCATCAGAACTACTCGTTTGGGAATTCTCTGTGGTTGCCTTTACTTGAGATAAACAACTGATACATAAGGATTTACCAGGTATAAGATCATGCAAGTTTCTTGCTTTTGATTTTTCTATAAAGTAATTGTTCTCAGGCCTTTACTTACTTGAGCTTTATGAGATAAAAATGGATCACAGTAAGAATGTCCAAAGCAGTAACTGTATTTTTTAAGATTCTTTATCTCATGTAGGAAACAAATTGTAGTTTAATTGGAGCTTAAACTAGATTGCTCAAGCATCCAGTTTGAGCAATCAGCAGAGCTTCACTTTTGTCATTATATTCTGATATGTTTTCAATTCCAGTAGTTCTACAATATAACCATTTTTGACACTTCATTTAGTAAATGGCCAAAATTTATTCTATTTTAGAATCAATTTTCAAATTTATCTTATGAAATATGAAGCTACTTTTTCCAATGTAGACATCATTTTCAATAGAAATGCAACTAGACAGCTGTTCAGCTCAATGTTTTACAGCAAACTGATCAAACCCTCGCACTGCCTAAGCCAATGCCCAGTGAATAAGTCTCTGGTCTAACTAAGAAAAACAATTTTTTTTTTTAGAAATTCGACTTTATTCATGAACATACTCTCCTACAAGAGTGATACATTCATTCCAATGCTCCTCTAACTTTTCAATGCCTTTTTTGTAGAACGATTTGTCTTTGCTCTCAAAATAGGCCTCAGTTTCGGCAATCACTTCTTCATTTGACCCAAATTTCTTTCCCTGGAGCTTCTCTTTTTGATATCTGCAAAAACCAGTAGTCGCTGGGGGCCAGATCTGGAGAGTACGGTGGGTGAGGAAGTAATTCGAAGTGTAATTCATATAATTTAACCATCGTTTTCATCGGCTTGTGACATGGGGCATTGTCTTGGTGGAACAGCACTTTTTTCTTTTGCATGTGAGGCTGTTTTTTCTTGATTTCTACACTCAATCAATCCAATAATGCCATGTAATATTCCCTATTGATAGTTTTACCTTTCTCAAGATAGTCGATGAACAAAATACCATGCATGTTCCAAAATACGGATGCCATAACCTTGTCAGCTGACTTTTGGGTTTTGGGTCGCTTTGGACGACTTTCATCGTCTGGGGTCCACTCAGCTCACGATCTTTTTGATTCAGGTGTGTAGTAATGGATTCGTGTTTCATCCATTGTCACATACCAACGCAATAAATCCTTCTTATCTCGCTTGAACAGCTCCAAACAGTGCTCTGAATCGTTGACGCGTTGTTGTTTTTGGTCCGGTGTGAGAAAAACTCGGCACCCACTTCGAAAGCAACTTACGCATGCTCAAATTTTTGTGTAAAATTGTAAACACACTACCTTCTGATATCTTTAAGGTGTCAGCTATCTCGCGCAAACTTCACATTATGGTCTTTCAAAACTATTTTGTGAACTTTTTTTATGTTTTCCGGAACAACTGCCGATTTTGGGTGACCAGAGCTTTCAGCATCATCGGTGTTTGTACGACCGTGTTTAAATTCAGCATACCAGTCAATAATAGTTGATTTCCCTGGTGCAGAGTCTCCATAACACTTATCAAGCCACTCTTTGGCTTCAACGGTATTTTTCCCCATCAAATAACAATGTTTAATCAACACACGAAATACTTTTTTATCCATTGTTTTGAAAATTACAAAACTGGGGTCACTAAAACCACTGTAACCTATAAACTAATTGTCAGAATGTCATGAAATTTTGACACGTATCGTTTGAAAGTTGGTACTATCCAGAAATCACATGGGTCTGTCAACAGTGTTGCCATATATGTGTCAGACCGGAAACTTATTGAGTGACATGTTAATTATGTTTTATTACATTTCACATTTTTTCAACATAATAGATATGTTTCAAGTTTATTTAAAATGCTAGCCGCCTTAGGCGACCATCCTGTTCGCTACCCTTGAAAATTCTGACCGTGGTAAACTCGATGGCGCCATAACCCCGTAGAGTTAACAAAGTTTATTTTAGTTTAATGATGTTAAAACTATAATTCAATCATTTAAATTTTATAATGACCATATGCTAAGCTCTTAATTCCGTCATTTAAAATATAACGTAATTTTCTAATAAATATAATAATTTCATATAAATATAATAGTTTGTATACTGTTACCACCACCCGATGTATACAATACATCACCATAATTCAATCATTTAAATTTTATAATGACCATATGCTAAGCTCTTAATTCCATCATCTATATAATAAAAGCAATGTCTGTCCTTGTGTCCTATACACTATAGGCTCAGCAAGAATAAAAAACTTATAAAATGAATTGCACGCTTAAAAAAACGTTACAAAATAAGATTTTTGTGAATTTTAAAAAAATTGCAGAATAAAAAAATTTGAAAATTTTAGAAAGCATATGATACTTAAAGCCATTTTTGAATTTAAAACTGAAACTTAGAAAAAAAGATTGTACTTAAACAAAATTTCAAAAAAGCAATACTTAGAAAAAGAGTTTTATTTTGGACTAGCCGCCTTTGGCGACCAGCCTGTTCGCCACCCCTGAAAATTCTGATCGTGGCAAATACTGACCGTTGCAAACTCGCTGGCGTGAACTACCAGAAAGGTGTAAGGTAACTGTTTGGACGGCCAGGAAGTTCCACCCAATTTAGACTGGAACTCATTGGGGGAGGCATCCACAGGAACCGTACCCTCCTTCCTCTACCACCAACCTCTTGGAATTACTTACGGTCCCACATGTTTAACGTGATCGTACTCCGCGTGAACACGGCGGCAGTTTCGTCAGTGGCGAGAGTCGAACCCGGGCCTACCGAGTGCAATTCATGCGCGTAACCACTTGGCTACCGCGCCCTCCGCAACAAACTCCATAACTTTCTTTTTATTTACCCAATTTAGACCGGAACCCAGTGGAGGAGGAATCCATAGGGACCTTACCCTCCTTCCCTACCACCAACCTCTCGAAAGGACTTACGAACCCACATGTTTACCGTGATCTTACTCCGCCTGAACACGGCGGCAGTGTAGGCAGTGGCGGGAACCGCTAACCACTGGGCTACAGCGCCCTCCGCGACAATCTCCTTAACTTTCTTTTTTTCCAATGTAAATTTGTTTTGGTCCGTAAGTCATCGGAAGGACATACGGACGTGAACATGGCGGCAATTTTGGGAATCGAACCCGGGCCTACCAAGTGCAAATCCCGCGCGCTAACCACAGGGGTTCTTCGCCCTCCGCGACATTCTCCATAACTTTCTTTTTATTCACCCAATTTAGACCGGAACGCAGTGGAAGAGGTATCCACAGGGACCGTACCCTCCTTCCCCTACCACCAACCACTCGGGAGGACTTACGGACCCATACGTTTAACGTGATCGTACTCCGCGTGAACACGGCAGCAGTTTTGGCAGTGGCAGGAATCGAACCCGGGCCTACCGAGTGAAATTCCCGCACGCTAACCACTGGGCTACCATGCCCTCCGTGACAATTTCCATAACTTTCAGTTTATTCACCCAGTTTAGACCGGAAGCCAGTGGGGGAGGCATCTACAGGGACCGTACCCTCCTTCCCCACCCACAAAACTCTCGGAAGGACTTACGGACCCACATGTTTAACGTGATCGTACTCCCCGTGAACACGGCAGCAGTTTTGGCAGTGGCGGGAATCGAATCCGGGCCTACCGAGTGAAATTCCCGCGCGCTAACCACTGGACTACCGCGCTCTACGCGACAATCTCTATAACTTTCTTATTATTCGCCCAATTTAGACCGGAACCCAGTGGGGGAGGCATCCACAGGGATCGTGCCCTCCTTCTCCTACCTCCAACCTTTCGGAAGGACTTACGGACCTACACGTTTAACGTGATCATACTCCCCGTGAACACGGCAGCAGTTTTGGCAGTGGCGAGAATCGAACCCGGACCTACCGAGTGCAATTCACGCGCTCTAACCACTGGGCTACTGCGGCTTCGCGACAATCTCCATAACTTTCTTTTTATTCACCCAATTTAGACTGGGACCCAGTGGGGAAGGCATCCACAGGGACCGTACCCTCCTTCCCCTACCAACAACCTCTCGGAAGGACTTACGGACCTACATGTTTAATGTGATCGTACTCCTCCTGAACACTGAGGCAGTTTAGGCAGTGGCGGGAATCGAACCCGTGCCTACCGAGTGCAATTCCCGTGCGCTAACCTCCCGTGCGCTAATTTAAATTTTATAATGACCATATGCTTAGCTCTTAATTTCATCATCCTCATTCCAGCGTACTATCATTTAAAATTATTATTTATACATATTATTATTATTTATCATTATTATTTATCATTATTATTTATCCATTAATTTAAAATATCCATCGTTCCATCATTTAAAATATCCATAAATTAAAACGTTCCATCAATCATCCATATTGTTCTACAAATACATAAATATAATAATTTCAAATACATCACCACAATTCAATCCACCATAATTCAATCATTTAAATTATTTAAAATATCCATTTAAAATATCATATAAATATAATCATTTCACCCGCTGTATACAACACATATCTTCATTCATTTAAAACCGGAAGGGCGGCCGGTCTCCATGGAAACGGGGAAATAATTCAACGGGTGAAAACGCGGTTGGCCGAGAAATTGAAAATCCTTAGGTCATTAAAATCGCGATCCTGTGAATATTTATAATTATTTCTTGACCAGATTGGACTTGTAAGAATGCCAGATCTTTGACATTTCTAAAAATGTAAATTATTAGTCGAAATTATGAGTACTTTTCACGATGCGAGAATTTAAAAACCAAAAATCGTTTTCTTGAGCAAAAAGTGACTTTTGTTTTAAAATCTTTAAAAAATATTAGAAATCGAAATTCAGATTTGAAATTGATATATTTTTACTCGCAATTGTCTGCTCTTTCCGATGGTGTAATTTGTTTTTTTCTACGATGTCTGGATAGTGGTGAAAAAAAGGGCAAAAAACGGTCGAAATCGCATAAAACATTAAATAAATAATAAAAAAATTTTTTTTTTTAAAATTGGTTTTCACGTGTCCCCTTCCCTCCCCCCCAGGTCTCCGATTGCCAAATTTCGTAGCTCTCCGACGCGCGGTCGCGAAATGTATAGTGTATAAGACAGACACACACACACAGACATTGCCTTTTATTATTTACTAGCCGCCTTTGGCGACCAGCCTGTTCGCTACCCTTGAAAATTCTGACCGTGGCAAACTCGTTGGCGCGACCTACCAGAAAGGTGTAAGGTAACTGCTTGGAAGGCCAGGAAGTGCCACACAATTTAGACCGGAACCCAATGGGGGAGGCATCCAAAGAGACCGTACCCTCCTTCCCCTACCACAAACCTCTCGGAAGGACTTGCAGTCCCACACGTTTAACGTGATCGTACTCCGCGTGAACACGGCTGCAGTTTTGGCAATGGCGGGAATCGAACCCAGGCCTACCGAGTGAAATTCCCGCGCGCTAACCACTGGGCTACCGTGCCATCCGCGACAATCTCCATAACTTTATTTTTATTCGGCAATTTTGGGAATCGAACCCGGGCCTACCAAGTGCAAATCCCGTGCACTAACCACTGGGGTACTTCACCCTCCGCGATATTCTTCATAACTTTCTTTTTATTCACCCAATTTAGACCGGAACCGAGTGGGAGAAGCATCCACAGGGACCGTACCCTTCTTCCCCTACCACCAACCTCTCGGAAGGACTTACAGACCCACATGTTTAACGTGATCGTACTCCGCGTAAACACGGCGGCAATTTTGGGAATCGAACCCGGGCCTACCGAGTGCAATTTCCGCGCGCTAACCATTGGGCTACTTTGCCCTACGCGACAATCTCCATAACTTTCTTTTTTTTCATCCAATTTAGACCGTACCCTCCTTCCCCTACCACCAACTTCTCGGAAGGACTCACGGACCCACATGTTTAACGTGCTCGTACTCCGCGTAAACACGGCGGCAATTTTGGGAATCGAACCCGGGTCTGGTAACTGGTTGGACGGCCAGGATGTGCCACCCAATTTAGACCGGAACCCAGTGGGGGAGGCATCCACAGGGAACGTACCCTCCTTCTCCTACCACCAACCTCTCGGAAAAACATACGGACCCATATGTTTAACGTGATCGTACTCCATGTCAGTGGCGGAAATCGAACCCGGGCCTACCGCGTGCAATTCCCGCGCGCTAACCACTGGGCTACTTCGCCCTCCGCGACAATCTCCATAACTTTCTTTTTATTCACCCAATTTAGACCGTACCCTCCTTCCCCTACCACCAACCTCTCGGAAGGACTCACGAACCCACATGTTTAACGTGATCGTACTCTGCGTGAACGTGGCGTAAGTTTTGGCAGTGGCGGGAATCGAACCCGGGCCTACTGAGTGCAATTCCCGCCATCTAACCACTGGGCTGCCGCGCCCTCCGCGACAATCTCCATAACTTTCTACATATTCACCCAATTTAGACGGGAACCCAGTGGGGGAGGCATCCACAGGGGCCGTATCCTCCTTCCCCTACCACCAACCTCTCGGAAGGACTTACGGACCCGCATATTTAACGTGATCGTATTCCACGTAAACACGGCGGCAGTTTTGGCAGTGGCGGGAATCGAACCCGGGCCTACCGCTAACTTCCCGCGCGCTAATTTGCAATTTAAAATGACCATATGCTTAATTCCATCATCCTCATTCCATTGTTTCATTGTTCCATCATTTAAAATATCCATAAAATTAAAATATCCAAAAGTTAAAATATACATTTAAAAAATCCAGATCGTCCCATCATTTAAAATATAAATATAATAATTTATATAGAGCAAAGGCGCTCTATTCAGAACCGTGACGTCACCTCCACCTTGACGTCCCCACCCACCACCTTCCCTGCTTCAGCGGGGGAGAAACGAACGGAACGCCGAGAAATTTAAAATCATGACGTCTTTAAAATTGCGATCCTGAAGGCAATTTTCATTATTTCTGGACCAGATTAGACTTGTAAGAATGCCAGATATTTCAGCTTTCTAAAAATGTAAATTATTAGTCGAAATTATGAGTACTTTTCACGATGCGAGAATTTAAAAACCAAAAATTGATTTTTTGAGCCAAAAGTGAGTTTTGTTTTAAAATCTTTAAAAAATATTAGAAATCGAAATTCAGATTTGAAATTGATATATTTTTACTCGAAATTCTCTGCTCTTTCCGATGGTGTAATTTGTTTTTTTCTACGATGTCTGGATCGTGGAGAAAAAAGGGCAAAAAACGGTCGAAATCGCATAAAACATTAAATAAATAAAAAAATAATTAAAATTTTAAAAATCGGTTTTCACGTGTCCCCTTCCCTCCCCCCCGGGTCTCCGATTGCCAAATTTCGTAGCTCTCCGACGCGCGGTCGCGAAACGTATAGTGTATAAGACAGACACACAGACATTGCCTTTTATTATATAGAAGAAGATACATTACATTATTTTGATATTTTTTACTAGCGAAGCCCTATACAGCCGTGCTATATAGAAGAATTGGCCGATGAACAGATTTGTAGAGTAGAGTTTTGTTTTGGCAGCTAGCGTAGGGGGAGTGAAGGATGGAAAATAGCTGACTTCTCACTTTGAGGAATTTTTTAATGGTGTTCGTAATGTGAATATTCCAGTTAAGTTTAGAGTCGAATGCAAGACCAAGGTAATTTTAGTTTGCCACATAAGGTATGGGCAAGTTATTAATTATAATTTGAGCTGATTTTTGTTTGAGCTTCTAGTGTAAATGACAGTATCGTCCATGTTGCTCGTCATGTCTTTACTGGGCAATCCAGTCCTCCTCCGCTATCAAGTCAGCTTCGATGTGCTTTAAGGTAAATTGATCATCTGGTAGTCTATATAGAGTCTGTACTATCACTCTGAATTCATCACTTAGATGACGTATTGTCTGGAATGAGATTAAGACCTCGGCCATTGGGTGGCCGGCATCCTTCAGTTGGACACTAATCTTTTTACCTTTGATATAAAGAGTCCAATTGGTTCACCTGGGATTGGTTTTTCATTAAAAAAGTTATCGAACAGTATCATTAGTCCCGCACTGAACTTGGGTTCAAAATGTTCTTTTAAAATTTCCCATGCTCCGAATGGTTCCTCAACTGCAGAAATCAAGTCACAATATTCTATTTCCAGACTGTAGTACAGTATTGACAACGTCTTTTCCTTCCTTCTCTGATACTCCAATTTTTCCTTTCTGGTGGCTTCCTCACTTGGTTTTTCCTCTGTTCCAGTAATAAATCCGTATAGGCCATCATTCATCAGTGCAAATTTGATGTCTACTATCTATGTTGAAAAATTGTCTCTATTCAATTTCTCCATTTCGGGCGTCGTCATATTTTGTATTCATGCAGCTGCGACCTCCATCTCGGAGCTCGTTCAAACTTCAAAAATGACTAGATAAACAGCGTTTCCAAGCCCCATAACCACTTGTTGGCATGGAAAAAATTTAAAAATTTAAAATCAGTTTAAAAAAATTCTATATTCCACGTCGCCATGAAGATTTAGCAGAAGTAGCAGTGGTTTATCTAGAAATATCATTGAAGAGACCATACATGAAAAATAACTAATTTATTTTCATGAAAGTAGCATAAAGGATAACATGAACACTATGCGTATCATTTACTTTGATACGATATTTGCAAAAGTCGAAACAACATTGTCTTGAAAATTTACATCAGACAGAACCACTAGGCCTAACAGAACCGACCACATACTTTGCCAATTTACCGGCAATCACATTTGAAAACTTGTACAACATCGTTCATAAGATAAGAACAATCCTGAAACAGGAAAAGTTTGAACAGTAACATCACGATATCAGACAACAGATATCAACGAATTGACCAACAGATCAGACAATATGATCATTCAAGATGATGATTCAACTGATACATCCACAAGTTTAAATAGTGCTGTGTTATCGAAGTAGAAGTTAATGTTTTTCCGGAGTATGTTAATCTCTAATTGGTTGAAGTAGAAATTAGCATATTCCAGATGTTGACGTCTCAATTTGCAGGAATATGGAACATGGGGTTAAAATTGGTGACAAGCTATCCTAATGTGATTAGCCAATCAGCACACAGTAACTTTTGGGATTTTGACTGTTCTTTAACCGATGTAAGTGTTGCTTGTTTACACTGAAGTTTTCTAACAGCCTTGACTTGCGCACGCGATAGACAGCTACTTCAAAAAATCTATTAAAAGTTTTTAAAATAAATCTATTAAGAGTTTTTTCAAACAGCAACAAGATTGGTCACCTGAAACGGTTAGTAAATAACATGAGCTAAATACGTTCTTCCATATTTCATCAAAGCCAGCAAAGCTACTGAAAAGAGCTAATCTACATAACTTTTCTTTCCCCCTTCAATCATCCTGTGCTGTGACAGACTTAACATAAACACATACATGCTTCTGCAAATGACAATGCAAAAAAAAAAAAAAAAAAAACATAGTCCTGAATGCTAAATTAAGTATTAGTTTTAGTGCAAAAATGCTTACCGAGATCAAATCTTCAGAACTTTAAGTTGATAAATAATAAATGAAAACAACTTTGAAAGATTTTATCTATTGAAGGAGGGAATGTATTTGTTTATTTTGTTTCTTTAAATGGAGGAATGAAGTAAATATTTATCTGTTTTTCTTTGCCACTAGATCACATCACGGTTTTATCCTATTCTATTATTATTATTTGGAGGACGGGGGAGGTGATAACACGCTGTCGAAAACTTCGTGGGAAGCAATCTCCGTGGGTGAAGGCCGAAGGGCCCTTCTTATACGTGATGCACAACACACAGATCCAGATGGTTAATGCATAAACTGACTGTCACACCCGCGACAACCACTCGCTACAGATTCCGAGCCTCAATTATGGTCGGAATTTGCTGTCTGCCACGTGTTTTGAGCCTTTGGGAAGTCTCCATTATTCTGTGCAATAGGTCTTGCTTTGAGGTAAAATTTTAAAATTTTGCGACTCAAATAAAATTGAAATTGCCAAGTGAAAAACTGGACTCGCTAGTGGCGAGTGGGATTCCCCACCCCTGGACAGGATGACCTAAAGTTATCATTCGTTACACAGTATCAATATTTTCTGGCATCACAGCAGTTTTTGGTTGACCTACACAAAATTCATCACCGTGACTCCTACATCCAAGATGGAATTCTTTAAACTAGTTATAAATTGTTGCTTTGAATGGTGCTTCATCGCAGAAGTGAATTCATTCGATCGACACACTGTTGCTGTGCCAACCCTTCTTTTTCGACCCAGACCATCCAACCTACCTGAAGATATAAGGTATCTGTTTGGATGGCTGCGAAGTGCCACCCAATTTTAGCCAGAACCCAGTGGAGGCGGCATCCACAGGGACCATTTTCTTCCTTTCCCTACCACCAGCCTCTCAGAAGGTATTATGAACCCACATATTTAAGGTGCCCTTACATTGATTTCAGGCAAAAATGGGCTCTTTTTGTGAGATGAGACATTGATGATCCATAACTCCCGATCAAACTGGGAGGATAAGCAACCATATGAAGAGAAGAAAAGTAAATTGCAAATTCAAATAACTCGTAAATTCAGTAACTCGCAAATTTGAAAGTTTGACTCATACTTTTGAGTTGTAAGAGTCAATTTGACTTTCAATTTTGTTTCAAGCTAAGAATAATTTGTTTATTTTTGTAATATGTTATATATACAGGGTGTTTCAAAATGATTGACCCGATTTCAAATGGCTTTAATTTTGAAACTTACAAACATACATTTTAAATTTATACATGGTATTAAAGGGGAAATGTCTAAGTTTTATCTACAAGTGTTCAATGTGACCTCCTTCAGTTGCACGAACAGCATCAAGGCGATAATCAAATTCTCGTCAAACTTGATCCAGCATATCCTATGTTACAGTCACCACAACTGCAGTAATGCAGTTTGTGACATCATGCAGGTCTGTGGGTGAAGGTTGCACGGACACAGTATCCTTTATGTATCCCTAACAGAAAAAAAATCACTCGGCGTCGGATCTGGGAGGCCAATTTGTTAATGCTATATCTGTAGGTCCGCTATGTACCAATCCAACGATGAGTAAGAACTTTGTTAAGGTGACGATGAATGTTCACATTACAGTGAGGCAGTGTTCCATCTTGTTGGAAAATGTAATCAGTGGAATCTTTGTTCAATTGCGGAAATAACCAGATCTGTAGCATATCCAGGTAGATGTCTCCAGTTACTGTAATTTTGGAAAAAAAGAAAGGCCCTTAAATCTTTGTTCGAGACATGGCACAAAAAACATTAACTTTAGGTGAATCGCACATATGTTCAATTACTGTATGCGGGTTTTCAGTGCCCCATATTCTAAGAATGCGATGGTTTACTTTACCACATACATGAAAAGTCACTTGTTACTGAAGACCAATCGATCAAAAATGTATTCATCCTCCATAATCTCTTGAATGAAATGGCAAAAGTTTAATCTTTTTAGCTTATCGTCTGGCGTTATTAGCTTGCAGGAACTGGAACTCGTATGGATTCATAAACAATTTTTGCCTCAAAGTACACCAAACAGTAGACACAGAAATTCCTAGTTTTAGACTGGCTCGCCTTATTAATTTCGTTGGGCTACTTAAGAAGAATTCTGTCATCCTTTCCACATTTTCTTTAGTTAGACTCGGACATCCTGTACTGTTGCCTTTGCACACATTACCTATTTGTTCAAATTGCTGATACCATCTACGAATGCTCTTTACACATGGCGGTTCAGTTATGTAACATCTACGGAACTGACTTTGAATGGTAATTACCGATTTATATTTCAAAAACTGCAACATGCAAAAACTTTCTACTGCACAGTCGACATTTTCAGAAACAACTGTTTACTGTCTATTGCTAAGCCACAAACGTAACAGAATACACGATTAATTGTTACAAAATTACAGCCATTTGAAATCGGGTCAATCATTTTGAAACACCCTGTACCGAAACACACAATATTATATATTATTTTTTTTTTTTTTTTTTTTTTTGTCCCCCTAATTTAGGTGGTTTGGTGGATAAATGCATCAAAGAACCAGTAGCCCTTGCAAAAGCCAAACGGGAAGGAATACGTGCCGTACACCTACCTTTTGATGAATATTTGATGTAAGTATTTTATTTTCTAATTTTAAAAAAATGCAAATTTTGTCCCACTATGTCCCATTATTTAAAATTTGCAGATTATTCCAATATAGTGTGAATAATCACAAACTGCTCTATTGTATTTTTAGTTCAATTTATACATTCTTATATACAGCTCAAACTGCTGCTAAAGTAATAGAATTAAAATAACTATAAAACACAAAACCAATGCAACAAGTTGCCTGGCAGACTAAATGTCTGAGGAAAATATTGGGAGTATTTTGGCCTTATGTTATTACTAACACTGAACTCTACAAGAATTCTGGACAGGAAGCAATTGAGATGGAAATAAGAAAACGTAGATAGAAATGGACTGGACATGTTTTAAGAATGCCGCAGCATAACATCCCTGCTGTGGCACTTACTTGGGCACCTGAAGGAAAAAGATCTCGGGGTCGACCCAAGCTAACTTGGAGGAGACTGGTGGAGCAGGAGAGAAATTTGATGGGATGGGCGAGCTGGTCAGAAGCAAGGACTGCAACACAAGATCGACCAAGGTTATTGTTGAGACCCAGACCGTCCGACCTACCAGAAAGGTATTGTTGAGACCCAGACCAGAAAGGTGTAAGGTAACTGTTTGGACGACCGGGAAGTGCCACCCAATTTAGACCGGAACCCAGTGGGGGAGGCATCCACAGGGACCGTACCCTCCTTCCCCTACCACCAACCTCTCGGAAGGACTTATGGACCCACATGTTTAACGTGATCGTATTCTGCATGAACACGGCGGCAGTTGTGGCAGCATGCAAATCCAGTGCGCAAACCACTGGACTACCGCGCCTGAAATGTGCCAACAGCACACTGTGTTCCCAGGTGGTAGATTGACCAGGGTGACGATGCAAACTAAAGGCCTTATGTGCCACTAGGCACAGGGTGGATAAAAATCATGATTTTTTTAAAAAAATCAAAAAAATCAGATTTTTTTTATTTAAATCAGATTTTTTTGATTTAAATCGGATTTTTTTGATTTATATTAGCCTTTTTCAAAATCAATTTTTTATATTTTTCAGATCAGAAGGTAGATTAGACTATATTAATGTACTGTATAATTTAAAAAAATTTAATTGAATTAATATAAGATTAAAAAATATATGCAGGGGTTAAAAATAAACCAAAGACTTTTTAAATAAATAGGTTTTTTTTTAATTGGGTTATTTTATTCAATTTATAAATCTAGGCTATATTAATTATATGGAACTATTATGCGGTTTTAAGTTCTTTATTTGAATTTATATTAATAAAGAGCTGTGATATCTCAATCTTTTAGGGTTGATGTTATGAAGGACTTGAAAAAAAGGGAAGGGATTATGACAAGCTTATTAAAAAGTCAAGATTTTAGAGAAAGACGATGTTTTTAAGTATTAATATTTAATAATACCTTTTTCATTTATTTAATAAAAACTTACCATTTAACAGGTAATTTGATTCATCTGAGTCTCTTAAATGATTTTTTATTAGTACAAATTTCTAACACTGGAAATTGGAAAAAAAAAAAAACAGGCATGAAAATACAAAAAGTAAACAGTAAAGTAATACAGCAGACTCTCGGTATAATGACCCTCTTTTTCGAGACCTTTCCAATATATCGACCAGTGATGGTATGCGCCAGCAAAAATTACAAAAAAAGGAAGGAATCAAATTTTCTTATTTCTATGGCAAAAATTATTACAGCACATATAAATAACATTTCAAAAGGTATTTTAAATTTTTGTAGCTTGAAATATGCATGTAAAAACTGTATCGCAACCACTGATCCCAATAAATCATCACAAGAACAATTAAAGTGTTAAATATTGTCTAGCTATGTTTTTAGATAACTGACAAAAAATCTAGATAATTCTAGATATATTTTGAGTGATTTTTAACTATAAAATTAGAAAATAGGTTGGCAACACTAGTCAGTTGCCATTGTTACTTGATTTTATACTCCAAGCAATGAATAGTGTTATCTCCACTGACCAAGAGTTAAGGAAAGGATTTCATTTTTTTTTTATATACTCTAAAAATGTCTTGATGTGGAATTTTATTATTTTAAACATTTATTTTGTTCCAGGTTATTTTAGCATAAAAATACAAAAAAAAAACCTTCAAGAAATGACAAAATTAAAAAATGATTTTAATCAATGATTTTTTTTAAAAAATCAAGTGATTTAAATCATGATTTAAATCAAGCCGATTTAAATCAAACAACCCTGACTAGGCACGATGAGTTATAATGATAATAAAACACAAAATAGTAGTATTGGTCCATTTCGAAGACAAGAAACAGCCTTCTTCATCAAGACACACAAACACAACCTTCACTTATGAGAGTTAGATTAACAACTCGCCAATCTAACTCTCATGAATGAAGCTTGTGTATCCTGAAGAAGAAGGCTGTTTCATGCCTTCAAAACTGGTTGATACCATTATTTTTGTGTTGTATACTGCTTTTAATAAAGTTATTTTAATTTTGTTATACAATAAAATAGAAGGGAAGGCATGGCTTAAACTCTTAGGTGGGCATGCGCAGTAAAATCTACTGGTTAAAGGTCGAATTCGTGGAATGTGCAGGGACTTCACAGAAGATGCTTTGTGATCACTTAAAAAATTACAAGTGTTAAAATTACTTATGATATCAAAAAAAAATTTTATTTATTTATTTAAATGCTAAAATATATGCAACATTTATAGAATTGTGCTATTCTTAGTTTTTCGGATGTGATGATATGTAATATCAGATAATGTAAAAAATGCAAATTTTAATGCATTTTTTAAAAAATAAATAAATATAAAGGAATTGCTCTATGACTTCGGTTCAAACAGTGTTGAAAAATATTCTTCGATCTTTCCAGTGGTGTCAAGATAGAAACTCTGTGCTAATATTTTCAGTCACTAAGGTACCAATTTGTGTCAAAATGATAGAACATGAAAAAACTAATTCAAAATTTAAAAAAATAATGCCAAGATGCACTGTTCCGGGTCCTGAAAAATCTTATGTACCAAATTTCATGGCTGAACACCTAGATTTCTCATTACAGATTGCACATACACACACAAACATCTTCATTTATTAAGTGTACTTGATTTGTCAAAAAATTATTTAAAGATGCTCTGAAGTAAAAATTTCAGCTACAAATGTAAACTTAATGTTAAAAGAAACATTTCAGACATTATCATTGAATACAAAAGTAGTAAAAAATTCTGTACGATGTTCTTGGAATGGTCTGTACATTTTGCCATATTCCATTATTAACAAATTTGTAAAAAAAAAAATGTATGTACATCACATAACTTTTGCTATAGATTAATAAATTTTGATATTGTAGAAAAACAATAATGCAAATTAAATTTTTATTTTATTCAATCTCATGGATCACCCGTAGTTTTATTATTGTTCTCAATTACAATATGTTTACCAAAATTTATGGAAATTTCTTTATTATATTGAAAGTTATCCCAATCTCTGTAAAAAGCTAAAACATCTAATATCTCATAGCTGGCTCTTAATAACTTCTAAACAATGGTGTCCATTTATTTCTGAGTAAAAGTACTTTTAGATAAAAAAAAAAACTAATTTGAAGTTTTTAAAAATAACATTGAGGTGCACTTATTCAGGTCCTGAAGTACCTCATTTTATGGCCATGCAAGATACAACACTTACATTTTCTGTTATAGATTGCACAGACACACATACATCTTGCTTTCTTTATCAGACATAAAATTGTTCCACGGATCTGTGAATTTCCGTTTTTGTGTTTGTTTTGTATTTTCCTGAGTATTTCTCTTCTTCCATACTTTTTGCTCGAACTTTCTTTCTGCAGGTGAAAATATTTTCCTTGTAAATTCCAAAATTCCTCTTCCTTAAGCAGGGTATCTGTCCACAGGTCTCAAAAGTCCAGAAAAGTTATGAAATCAGTCACGAATGTCCAAAATGTCATGCATTTTGGAATCTGATTTTTTTCTATCTTACATCTGAAAATCTGCTTCCCTGCGAAATTGGCATTCACACATAGCGATTTCTTCCACATGATGAGGAAACGACTAATAATAATCTTTCCCTCCCTTTTGCAATCTATTTACATCAACTAAAATTTTATAGTAATTTCATGTTATATGCAAAAAAGAAAAAGAAAATTATTTTTCAAATATATTATTAATGAAATGAAGGACTATTTTGCAGAAGTATATTAAAAAGCTGCATTTATATGTGATACTCTGTATATCTCTTTCAATTGTGAAAATATTTCCACTTATGCAATTTGTGTACATCCACTAAAATTTTTATAATTATTACAAGTTGTATGCCTAAGTTGTTTTCAAACATATTAGTGAAGTGAAAGGCTATATTAATGCAATCTGTGTACGGTCATCCACTAAAATTTTTATAATTATTACGAGTTGTATACATAAAAGTTGTTTTTCAAGTGGATTATTAATTAAATGAAAAGCTATTTTGCAGCAGTATCACAAAAAGTGGCATTTGTACGCAATCCTCAGTATATCTCATTTAATTATGACAATATTTTCCACTTATGCAAACAAGATCCACTAAATTTTTACTTTCTCATACTACGTAATATAGTATAAAGAAAATATGGTTTTTACGAAAACTTTTGAATCCGAGATTTTGATACCAATATATGTTTTAAGGCCTCTTGAACATGTTTTGACTATATTTATGGCGGTGACACGTCATATCTTCAAATTGATTTAAATAATAAATGAACGACAAATCATTAGATTTTAAAAGTCATTTTATTAAAACATCCATCAGACGTACATATATTTTAAAAGCCAGAGCACTTTCGGGTATCCATACCCTACCTCAGTGACGTTAAATAAAAATCATGCTAACATGCTTAAATACTATCCACTACCGGCAAGTTGAATTTGCATATTACAATTACAAAATTGGCGTCACTACTAAACATATTTAATGCGTCCACACAAAATCACCAGAAACATATTTAAAAATTACAAATACAAGAAAGACAAATTGTCATAATCCAGTTTAAGCACAAATATACATAAGTAAAAAAAAAATTTTTTTAATTATTTTATATTTTAGAGGTAACTTTGTAATGGTTTGACACTCATGGAATCCGTCAAATCCGGTCCAAACAGTTACCTTACACCTTTCTGGTAGGTCGGACGGTCTGGGTTTCATCAACAACAACAACCATCGTTTTCATTACTACCAACTTTACCCATTTCAATATTGTGGATAGTACTCAACAAATGAACATCTTTTTTATTTTCCATTTCATTGCTACTAGTTTTCCTCGTTGAAAACCAATAATTTCACCTTTTTTAAGTTTTGTTGTTTTGATTTCTTGTGGAACACCTTTGTGGTTTATACGAACTGTGCCATATGAGTTAGTTTGAAGTGATATTAGTTTATCACACAGATCAGGAGACATATAAAAATTATCAGCTGTTGTTGCCTTTGTTGCAATAGCCTTTGTTGAGCAAAGGTTGTAATAAGCTTAACACAATTTCAGCTATAAGACTTTTCTTCTTGAATTGTGAGTTTAGATTCCCTTTCCAACATATAAAATATAACTCCATATATATCCTGTCTCTGATTCACAGAGCATATAGAATTTTAACCCAAATCTAGCTCTCTTTAGGGGCAAATATTGCTTCCAAGAAAGCTTGCCTTTATGTAGCATCAGACTTTCATCAATGCTAATATCACGTTCAGGAGTATATATAATGTTTGAATTTTTTTCAAAACGGAACTATAAATAGGCCATATTTTTCTAAGTTTCTAGCAAGGATTATTTTTTTCATCAACTGCTTCATTATCAGAAAAATGCAGGAATTTGTTGATCAAAGAAAATCTCTGTTCTGACATAAATTCAGCGAAGAAAGGCATGCTCAACATTTTCTTTTTTGATCAGTACCACAACACTCTAGGCTTCGAAACAATACTTTGGAGCAAAAGAAGAGCTAAATAAATCCACATTTCAGAAACAGTTACTGGTTTCCATTTGTGCACTCTGGATCTAACTTTCAGCAAACCTATATTTTTGTTCAAATATTGTTCTGCATATTTATTTGTTTGCTCTACTATAGTGTTTATCAAAGAACTATCCATAAATAATTGGGAAAAGTTCAAAGAATTATCAGATTCACTTACTTGAAAATTTATTCTAGGATTTTCATCAAATCTAACACATGAGTCGGACGGTCTGGGTCTTCTACATGGTGGAGTTGGTGTTGTATTTGATATTTTACACCATAAATGTGACGATTCTAAATCTGCTTCTTCCCCCTCAGAATCCGTGCTATAAAAACTTGTTTCAAATTCAGTATCACTTTCAAAATCTGAAACATTTCAAAGTTTTCCTTCTGAATCACAAGAATCATGAGATAACTTACGCTTTGCTAAAATAAGATTGAAAGAATTTGAGGCCGCCAATGCTTTGAATGTGAAATACCAACAAAACTGTGTTTATTTTACGTGCGTTTATGAAATACTGCCTTTGATAGGCTGTGGTTAGGCTGCCTGCATGTGCGGTCGCGGATGGAGTTGTATTAGGAAGCCTGCAAATGGACTTCCGTCAAATTAGTCGGACGGTTGTCTTCTGGTGGAAAGTAGTGTTATATTCCGTTTAGATCGATATTATGCTTACTGCAATATACAAGTATAAGAAATTTTTATATATTTTTAAATTCAAACCCCTTTTTATAGCTATGTTGTGTAATATATGTTTAACTGTAGCTGTAATATAAGAATAAATACTTTAAAAAGTCATTGGACACATTATTCCAGCTAACATGTAATAATGAAAATAATTTCAATAAAATCAATGCCCCCCCTCCCCCCTCAAATTTCCTCCTCCTATATGTATATAGGAGGAAAAAATTCCATTTTTCAAGATCTATTTTGATGTTATATATGCATTGGTGAGATCTAAAAATAGTATATTTTTAATTTTTTAAAGTAGTTTATTTTTAAATATTTTCTTTCTTGATAAAGAAAAGTTATAAAATAATTATTTTTTATCTATAACAGGATTTTTTTTAATGATAAATTTAAAACATTGCACAAAAGGAATAGCAGGAAAAAATAATTTAAAATTCTTAAAACGTAAATTATTAAATATAATAAATAAGAGTAAATTATTAAATTATAAGAACAAATTTAAAAATGCTTTTGAAAAATATATTATTAAATATTATATTAGAATTCATTTTAAATACTTACCGATGGGAAACCTTTTTACCACTTATGAAAAAAATAAAATTAATAACAAAAAAAAAAACTTAATTTACTCAGTTTATTATATACATAAAAAATGCATTATTGAATAATTAAAAAAATGATAAACCGGTTTATAATTAAATCTTTTTTAAGAATATATTATTATATAAAATATTAAAAAAAATAGCTGCTTGTAATTGAATGGTTGAATATTATGAAATGGAAGAGAAAATTTGCTGAAAGATAAGTTAAGCATAAATTTAGTGCTATTAAATCATATTCCTTCACTAGAAGTACTTGCGTAAATATTTTATATTCTTCCTTCACAACTTTACCAGTGTTTTTCTGAGGAGTAAAATGTTACTTCTACCTTTCTCTTATTCTTTTTCTTCAAAATAAAGCACACACATGCAGACCCGTGGAAAGCGAGGGGGGACGGGGCCTCTCCGGGCCCCCATCCCCTCATTTTTGTACCTAATTTATCCTGTCCGGGCCAAGTTCCCCTGCACACCGGGAAGGGGGGGGGCTCCAGATCGGGTCTATTAATTAGACAATTTTATGATCAAATACTTCTTGTCAAGTTCCTTAAAAAGTTTGGAAAGATTATTATATTTTATTTTCAGAAAAATAGAAGTGGAAAAGAGAAATCGCTCCATTCTTCAAGCTCTATTTTAATGCTATATATACATTTGTAGGAGCTAGAAACTGTAAAATTCGACTCTTTTATCGGTAATTTATTTTTAAATATATTTGAAAAATTACAATTTAAATAACACTGTCGCCTAACATTAGTAAACGAAATATAATTTGTTACCTTCCGCCGTAAGACAATAACCATCCGGTTAATTTGACGGTAGCCCACTGGCAGGTAGCTCAATGCGCGTCCGCACTTGACGGCAGCCAAATTACATAGTTTCCGCAACTGCACTTGCAGGTAGCCTAACGACTTCGCCTCTGATAAAATTTAGTTTGTAGGACTACTACTACCATCTAGTATAAATGATTGTAAACACAGTTAATATCTCATAAAAAAAAATCATATGACATGTTATTTCCGTCAAACACACAGGTGTCTCGGCTTTAAAAATGTATGATGAGTCTACCTCGTCAACCCTGCTCAGCGGTAGTGCAATGCATGACGAATTGAACTCGTCAACAACGCTTAAAGGGTTAAAGACAAAATAGTAGAACAAACATTAAAAGCGCAATTAAAATATGCATTCAAGGAGGCTATTTTAGACGAGATGGGGTGAAAAGATTTAGCAGGGACACAAGTGTTACTAAAAGTGGATTTACGAAAAACAGAAAACTAAAAACCTAAAGAATTACGAGAAATAAGAAATTCAATTCTTTTGAACAACTGTAATAACCCTTGGTTTATTTTACTCTATGAATCCCTCTTTATTTATCTATATCTCACCTCTATCTGTAATTTTCACCCTGTCCATGTTTTAAGTTATGCCTGGTGACTAGTTCTCGATTCCATGCAAGTCAAACCTTTACAAAGTTACCTCTAAAATATAAAGTAATTTAAAAACATTTTTTACTTATGTATATTTGTGCTTAAACTGGATTATGGCAATTTATCTTTCTTGTATTTGTAATCTTTAAATATGCTTCTGGTGATTTTAAGTGGACTCATTAAACATGTTTAGTAGTGATGCCAATTTTGTAATATGCAAATTCAACTTGCCGGTAGTGGATAGTATTTAAGCATGTTAGCATGATTTTTATTTAGCGCCACTGAGGAAGGGTAAGGGTATGATGATACCCGAAAGTGCTCTGGCTTTTAAATTATATGCATGTCTGATGCAGGCCTTGCAAATGGTCCCTTTTTTCCCTCGAGGTCCGTTTTTTCGTAATTACTCCCTAAAAGTCCCTTTTTTCATTATGAGGTCCCTTTTTCCCCTTTTTTGCTGGGAAAATATGTATTTTTCTGTTTCAATTTCTGTCTGCATCCTTCAAATGCTCCCGATCAATGGCTATCGTGGATGTGCACGTGTTTACTTTTCTATGATGCAGATATTTTCCCTAACTTCTAGAATTGCACATGAACGTTGTCTCCCATCTGTTTTTTGGACGTAGCATGCTGGGGGTAATAGAATAAATGGAGCTTAGCACACGAAAACGTCCGCATTCTTATTAGATAAACTCAATTCATTCTTTAACTCCTAGCATGCAGCATCCAAAAAATAGATGGGAAGCAACAGGGATTTTTGTTTATCAAACACCTGTCCTAATACAAAATTAAATATCCTTCTTCAAATTCAGCATAATTCGCTAAAATGTTATGTTTTTCATTAAAATGTTTATGTTCTAAAATATCCTTATTTTTTACATACCATCCTGAAGTTCCTGAAATTTTATTTATCTCAAAAGTAGATATGCTGATTACTACAGATTCTCCATAGTTTCTATGGAAAACATCCTCATCTCATGCTACAGGATACGGAATTTGCATAATTTTCTATTGAAAATTGCCTTCTGTCTAGGCCACTGTAAATTTACTGTCACATGCGCAGTAATTATACGGGGATTTATGACCATATGTAATGTAAATTAAGATCGCAAATTTATGAAAGTAATAAATATGCTTCTTCAAATTCAGCATAAATCGTTAAAATATTATGTTTTTCATTAATTTCACATAAACAGCAAGATTGTGCAATTCAGTTTGTTCTCGTGAATTGCCGAAAATATTTTGTATCTTTCGCCATCCATCTCCATCTTCTATATATTGCTCATTAGACTGTCTAAACTAGTATGGTTAATTTTTTAATTATTTTCACATAAATAGTACGATTTCTCAATTCAGTTTTTCTCGTGAATTGCCGAGCATACATTAACATATTTTTCCATCCATCTTCATCTTCTTAATATTGCATATTATATTAACTGAACCAGCATATTTTCATATTCTAGTCAATTATTATGGTTAATTTCTTAAATTATTCTCGCATAAACAGTGCAATTACGCAATTCAGTTTGTTCTCGTGAATTGCTGATAGTACATTAGTATCTTTTTCCATTCATCTCGATTTTTAAAATATTGCATATTAGATTGACTAAACTAGCTTATTTTCATATTCTTTATGTATTTTTTGTTTTATGAATTTTTGTCCTGAAATTTTGTAAACTTTGTGTCCTGAATTTTCATATTCTACCAGTACTGCCCCCTAACTATTTTACATGTAATGTTTCTGTATATATTTTTATAAAACAGTTATCATTTTTCCGAAAAATTACCAATTTTTTTTTTCTAATATTGCTATTTAATATCAAAATATCTTTACTCCTATTGCATATATTTCTAGCAATATTTTGCAAAATTATCATAGAATTCCATTGATCCGCCCTCCCTGTGAAAGTGACCCTCTTCTCTTTTCCATTTCAATTTGAAATTCTGAAAAATACCATCACTATCAGAGAAAAAAATTAAAGGAATTCATAATCAAATTTGATGAAAATACAAATTGCTTGTTTCAGCTGAAAATTCCGAGTGAGTCTCTACTCTACATACTTTTGTGGGAAATTTTGAATCCATTTTCTTCTACAGCAATTTAATAATTCTAGATTTTTTCAGATTTTATTTTTAGCAAATTGCCAAATAATTCCAATATTACTTTCACACCTCCCACCCTTATATTTTGTCTTTAAATTTTCGTATATTGATCTATTTAGTCTTTACTTTCCCAGACTAGAATACAATTTGCAATAGTTTATTGGGGGTTTTTTTTTTAGATAAGGAGGTTACCATGATTTTGATGCATTTTATTCATTATTTGAAGTTAAATAACTTGTTAAAAGTATTCTCAAATCATTCCATTGTTTTGTGTTTGAAAAGTAAATATATTTTCAAAAGTTTTACATCTATATTACCTTGTTTCATTTCAGGTGGGGAAGGGGTAATAGGAGCCTTCCGTTGAACCAAATGATAGAAATACTTCTAGAAATGAAAAACACGAATGATTGGAACAAAGCTTTCCGTTATGTCCCTCAGAGAAAGCTTGTTAGAAGCTTAGATTTGTTTTCTGAATTCTAAGGCAATTTAAGTATGTATTGTTATATGGATCTTTCATCACCAGAATGCTGTATGTTTATTCATTTTCAAATTAAAGTTGAAAATTCTAAGATGAAAAGTTGTATTTACTTTTAAAAGTTTAGTAACATCCTCATAATCTGAATAGGTATCGCAGCCGTAGCTAACTTTGATTGATAATTTAAATGTATATGAACATATACAAGGTATTTAAAAAAAAAGTGCACAACTAAATATATGCCGACCGTCCAAACAGTTACCTTACACCTTTCTGGTAGGTCGGACGGTCTGGGTTTCAACAACTAAATATATCATGAACAATTGGTTGCAAACACATGGTTCCAGTTTAAAAAATGTTTCAAATAAGATTAACAATCAGACTATGCCAGGTGTGATCACGACACATTTTGGCAAAAATAAAAGTACCAAATTTTAATTTTTTATATGGACCTTCTACAAAAAAAAAGTTCCAATTAGCAAATAGTTATTTTTTTTATTTTACAGATTTTTTTTTTAGGGGTTGGGGGGATATCAAGCATTAAAATAATTAACAAAAGAATACAGTATTATTATAAAACTGACATTAAATTAACTATGAAAATATCTTAAGGATATAAAAAACAAAAGACACTTCATATCTTTTATAGAAATAGAATGCATTCTTCAAAAATCATCAGTATTTTCTAGATTTGTTGCCGATGCATTTTTAAGAATTCTAAAACTTTTTAAGTGGTTATGTGCATTAAAACTTTTGAAATCTGTTTTTTGTTTTTCCACATCAGTTACCATTTTGTTTTTAAAATTCAAAATAGCCACCCCAGCAGAGAGCAAAAAGAGCTTGGACAAAACTAATGAGTATTTTAATGACTACAATAGTACCTTGATGGGACAAAGTTTTCTAAAAAGACAATATTATATAAATTGAAATTTCACAAATTTGAAGTTTATAAAATTCAAAGTTAGAGCAAACCCCCCCCCCCCCCTTTTTTTTCTTTTAAAAAAAAAACTTCTAAATTAATAGCAATCAACCAATGCAACTAAAAAGTTAATATTATCTATCAGAGACATTGCCTGAAAAGCCCTAAAAAAAATTTTTTTTTCTTTAAAAAAAATGAGCTCATATTTGCAGAGAGGAGTTAAAGTTTGATTTTTCCCAACCTGATGAGTCCAAACCTGTCGTGTTTTTTGCTTTATTGAAGAGTGACATGCTCTCAAACTCAAAATTCAGCAGTTAGCAAATATACATTATTCAATGCATAGTTTAAAATAATTCGTAACATACACATATCTATTGATATTAAATTTAATTAAGATCATTTTAATTATTTTAACTTATGTCATGTCAAAGTTTAATAATGCATATCTACTAAGTATCACAAAAACAGTATCTATGTTAGATAATATAATCCCCAAATTGTATTTGTTAATATTCTTCTAATAATTCAGGAGTTAAAGAGTTAAATTCTATTAGTTCAGAAGTTAAAAGAAATAAAAAATGGCTCAACATCAATTCTAAAACTTAAACCCTATTTCAGAAAACTAAACATTTGTTGAAATTTCAACGGCTATACATCAGCAGAGTGTGATATATTTTCTTTTCAGAAAACTGTGTCCTGTCAAAGTGATTGGTTTCAAACCATGTTTATGGACAAGAGCGGGTCTTGTTTATGATCTTTTTTATTTGGTCTAGGGTAAATCTGACAACGACAAATACAAATTACTTTATTAATTACCAACTGAGTATTTATACATAATTTTATCTTTTATTCCTTTTTCAAATCCATTGTTTTTTTTGCTCAATCAGAAGTCAAATATAAAATATATCACTATGTGACAGTTACATTACTTTAAACTTGAGTCTATATTAGATGTATTTACATTTTGAACAATGGATCCTTCAGTCATTACACTCATTGCAATATTTATTTTTAAATAAATCATATATTTTGTAATTATCAAAGTAAACAGTGTACACCAATAATTCTCAAAATTGTGTTATAAAAATATTTCCTAATATTATGAAAAAGCAAAGCAAATTATTATTATTATTCTTCCTTTTATCAAAAAATAATTGTACCCCACTGTACATTTACATTACAAATAGTTTTAAGTATTTGCTATGGCTAAATTTGTGGTGGTGTATTGATATAGTAAAACTTCTATAACCCAAATCTCCAAAGGAACAGTAAAACACAGAGCTATAGAAAAGTTGAGTTACTCGCACATAATACATTCCCCTGGATATTAAAATCAACATCTCTCTAGTTTTCCACTGATATAATGAAGTGTAACTTATGAATTTATTAAAAGGTAAATTTTAAAATAAGTGCATGTTAAACATTTACAACTTATTTAAAACAGAAGTCTTAAGTTTTTAATTAAAGTAAACATACAGTAGATTTAACATTTGTCAAAAAATATATATTACAGAGGCTGTTCACACATTTTTTAGACGATGTATATTGTATTCACAAAACTAAATTAAATTACATAAAATTCTTTTGTTTTAAATGTTCTATTTGACATCCCTTATTCTGAACTATATTTCGACACCGCAATTTCCAGGATAATAATGCCTTTTGAAGTGTCAGAAGAGGTATTCTATCCCATTCCTCCTGAACAGCTTTCCAGAGTCCTGTAAGAGTTTTGGGACGACGTTTGGATAATGCAGATTTTAAAAGTCCGAAAGCACAAAAATTCATAGGTGATACATCGGGAGATTTAGTAGGGATATCAGTGAAGGGTATGGCCTTGATACCAGTTTTTTGTTCCATTTCTTTTAAGAAATGTACAGTGGATTTTGATGTGTGACTGCTAGCTTTGTCCTGATGGAGTCTCACAGATTGATGGCACTGTGGGTAAAGCGATGGTATTTCATTCAGAAAAATTGGCGATAAAATATGTTCCTGATAGTATTTGGAGTTAATCTTGACATTTTTTCCCACTCTCTTTATTTTTAACTTGCCATTATAAGAAAATCCAGCAACAATCATGAATCCCTTAGAAAAACTTTCTTTCGATTCTTTGAACCATGTACTTAAATTTTTTTCTCCCTTTTATGATAATAAATGGCTCTTTTTTTGTAGCAATCTTTTAAATACACCCATGATTCATCTATTGTGACAATTGTTTTCCATTTTTCTTTGGATAAATGTTTCTCATATAGAATTCTGCAGCGTGTCCTGCGTTCAGCGATATGATTTGGAAGAAGACGATGCACATTGCGTTTTTTCGCTTTCTTAAGATTTAAATCAACGTTTATCATTTTGTTTACAGTGGACACTGAGCATTTTAATGATTTTGCAACTGTCCTTTGACTAGGGGGATTTTCTATTAACATTAAACAACGTACCTTTGCAATAGTCGAAAATGTCCGTTTTTTCCTTGGATACTTGTTTGGAATTTTTGTCCCACTTGAAGCTCCAATTTGACGTTTTTTTCCTTTCCTGTTGACGATATTACCTATCGACGCTTTAGATATCTCAAAACCATGACTCTCACATCGTTTTTGGATAACAGAGTATGCATATTTCTCTTCGGAAAGAGCATAAATGTAGCCTTCGAACCACTGTTTTGTTAGAAACGCCATTTTTGAATAAAAACAAAATTTTCAAGCCGCAGACGATAATTTTGACTTTTAAAAACATAGTACAATTGGAATTATTTCTTTTGCAGCAAACGATTTTTTATTACCGCTTACCAAAATCGTCTAAAAAATGTGCGAACAGCCTCTGTATTTTAGCCTACAGTTTTGATGTTTAAACTGTCTAAATGTGCAACAGCTTGGAACTGTTGAAACTGTACGATCATGAGCATAATATTCATCCACAATTACATCTTTAAATGGATTTTGACAATTATGATAAAACTATGAGTATTATCAATATTAGCACAATTTTCAAAATTACCTCTTTTGGAATGAGTTGTCAAGAAAATTGGAGTTGTAGAAATGAAAATTATACAGTCAAACCTCCCAATAGTGGACATCACCAGGACTAAAGCTATTGTATATTATTGGGGAAGTGTCTGCAAACTAATTAAGCTATTCTAATACAAATTTAACTTTGTGAAAGTAATTAATATATATTTAAGTGAAATGATACAAAGGGCCTCATAGTAGCACGAAAGGAGCCCTACATATTTACTTTAAATTAAATTCAATTTTATGTACATAGTATAGTACATTTACACAAATATTTTAATTAATTAAATATAAAAACTTACCAGTTGTATTAAATATTGAACAGAACCAAAATGAATTTAAATGCTGTTTATTGAATCTGATTCAATCACTGAAAGAAATATGTTAATACAGTGGCCGCCGCTTAATTAGATCACGTTCGTGCCATCGATGTTTGATCCAATAAAGCGGCTGATTCGAAAAAGTGGCGGTGATGCAGTTTCATTTTTTTTTACTCAGCATAGTAATACATACACAGGAGCTTTGAGGGGGGGGCAGAGGGGACGATTTTCCCCGAGCCCAAGTGTCAGCCACACCAGGTAGAAAATTATGTAAAAACATATATAGGGGAGGGGCCCGGGGCCCCCAGTTCAATGTCTGTCCTAGGGCCCGAAACCAGCTCTCGACGGCCTTGTACATACATGAAACATACATAGTCGTACATATATGAAGAAGTTTTGAATGTTCTTACTTTTTCATACATAAAATTAAGAATTTAAAGAGAGGATTAAATTTTTTTTTAAATAAAATTTAACATTGAAAAGATAAGTTTCTGAAAAGTCTAAGGTAAGGTAATCCGCCCCTGAGTATATGTTATATACAGTACATATGTAGCAATAAATACACTATATAAGAAGAAACACTTTATGTACTTACTGTACTTTATTGGAAAAACATTCGTATTGTAGATTGCTTCATACTGGCACTAATTTGCTTTGATACTCTTTTCAATATCGTAAAAAGAATTATAGTCATCGCAAGATGCACCTCGTTGTTCTAATGTCCTTCTAAGAATTTGAAGAGCCTGACACGATTCCCTAGCCGTTGGTGGTGGCAGTTCATTGTTTTCTACTTCTTCCTCATCTGCTTCTCCAGTTGTTTCTTTGGATTGCTGAATTGTTAAAACAATGTCTTCTTCCCTTTTTTCAGCTGATGTTGGTATATTTCTATCGATATTGACCTAGCTCCAAAATTCTTCTGCAAGCTCCTCATCATTGCGTGGGTCTTCTTGCTCCTGTGGAATGTTGTTCGCTACTTCAACTACGACTCCCGATTTTTTGTAACAATTCAAAATTGTTATTGAAGTAACATTTTTCCATTATCATGTGAAAGGCGTCAAGAAGACTGACTGATTTCGCTGTACTATCACTAGCAGTAGGCTTCGTTGGATCGTCTATTGCCTAAACAATTTTCATTCATATATCCTTGCGATAATAGGTTTTAAAATTTTTATGGTTCCTTGATCCAATGGTTGAATAACTGATGTGGTATTTGGTGGAAAATAAAACAGTTCTATGTTGTTTAACTTCAACTCCGGATGGGCAGTGCAGTTGTCGAGCAAAACTGCAATTTTTTCTGTTCCAAGCTCTGTGTCCCATTTCCTCATGTATTTTGTGAAAATCTCGCTCGTCATCTATGCCCTTGTGGGGGGGGGGGGTGCCCTTCTACGGGAAGCTGTTTTACACCTTTTAAGCAATGTGGGTTCTTGCTCGTTCCTATGACGAATGGTCTTTTCTTTACTGTTCCAGTCATATTACATGTCAGGAGAACTGTTATCCGAGCCTTTATTTTTTTACCTCCCGACCGATTGTCATCTTTGAACATCAGAGTATGGTCTGGTAATGCATGATAATAAAGCCCAGTCTCATCCATATTATAGATCTGATTTGCAGAATATCCTGGCAATAGTTCTGGCAGAATATCTTGCACCCATTTTTCTGCAGCTCTAATATCGGCATCTCCCTTTTCACCATATTGTTTTGCATAAACAATGTTGTTTCGATTTTTCCATCTGGTCAGCCACCCGTCAGTTGTATCAAAGTCCTCGATTCCAAATTTTTCTGCAAATTCTTCGGTTTTCAAGCTTAATATTGCACGTGACAGTGGGGCTTTTTAAGTTGTGTGGCCTTGAACCATTCCAAGACAGCTGCTTCGACATCTGCTTTTCCAACTGGTTGCCGTTTACGATTCATGTTTCTATTCAATGCATGATCATCTAAGATTTTGCTCCTTTGTTTCAAAAGGCGACATAAAGTTGACTGAGATATGCCCAATTTCAAAAATGCTTCTCTCTGATTGCATTTCGGTAGAACATCAAATTTTTTAAGAAGTTCATATTTTTCAGAAAAGCTAAAATCCTTATGTTTTGCCATCGAATTCACAAAGAAGGTCTTACTAATAACGACACACTAATAATGAACAAACAAAGTGACTATCTGTGCCTTTTAACCTCAAGAGCAACATTCTTACCCGTTCCTCTTTCACCCCCCTTTCCTTTCTCAATCCTTCTGCCACACGTGTGTGGGAGTGGCGCCTTATCACAAGCACCCAGGGGATTCACATTTCTAAGAAATCTGGGTCTGACTTTGTTGCTCGCTTCATAGCACCCTGTTTGTCAGGCTTGGAGAAAGAACTCCAGAAAAAGCTGACGTTGGGAAGAACACAATGGAAAGATCAAACAATGAAAAACGAGCATCGAATCGCGAAAATTTTTGATCCATTTATCTGGCGGTTTTGATCCAAATAGTCGGCGGAGTTTCAATGTAAAAGAATGATTCCGTTCTGTTTTCCGTGATTTGATTCGATTAAGCGGCAGCCACTGTATTTGCATATATTATATGAAATATGCTAATATTTACATATATTATTCTACATGTTTACCAACAATAACATTTTTCTCAAGATAAATTTTCAATTTACTGACAGTATTGTACTCTTCACGTGACCAGGAAGCACTTGTGTAACATCTCTGTACTCCTAAGCGTATCGTTACTATTCAGCATAATGTCTTTCTCATTAGTTTTCATTTTGTTTAACTGTCTGTCAATGGCTCTGTATATTCGGTGTATAAACCGTTGTTGACAGCAATTTATTACTGTGCGTTGGCAGATGAGTCGAAATTTTTGACTAACATTAAAAAGTTTTTTTTTTTTTTTTTTTCTCTATAGATTTTAGTTTGGTCACTTAATGAATTCAGCTCTCTTGAAACATTTTTGCACACACCTGGAGACACTTTTGATTGCTTCAGATATCCAAATGGCCACATCCAGAACTGTAACAGAATTTCCTAAGTCCTCACTTTTAGAGCATGCCGACATTTTGAATGAGATACCATTAATGGATGAGGACCATTAAAGATTGAATGACAAAACACCATTGGGAGTAATCCGAACTTGTTTTTCTACCCTAAGAATAACTGGTATTTCCCTCACCTGTTCTTTTGTAGTTTAATTGCTAAGAAATCATATTAATATTTTTCTGATTTTTAAGAAATAAAGATCCACAACTTGTGAAAGATTATTTTTATGACTAAAATTTGCACTTGTAATAGGAAATAAATGCACTTCGTAAAGAAATGTACTAAAACATGCTAATTCATGTAAATCTACAAGGTTTATTCTAAACAATGTTAAATTTCAGAACATACGAAAGTCCTGACAAAAATGTGTTAGTCAGCCTGAACTCCATCCGCAATCAGGAGTATTTTCTAATGGGGAGCGAAATATATTAACATCCTATTTCATGTGACTGGGAATTCAGAAATTGTAAACAGGGAGTGTCCATTAGTGGAGGTTCGACTGTATTACTTTGTGCATGTTACTTTAAGTTATCAAAAAACAGCTTATTAAATTAAAAACGTATGAAAAAAAAATTTTAGACAAAGCATTGAAATTCAACTCATAGAACTTAAGAGTTATGGAAGTTTTACTGTATTTGATATGAGTCTTTTTTGTGATATATCAGTACTTACTATATTATATTGTATCATGTTGAGCTAAATTTTTTTTAGTTGATATGATGCTAATAATGTGTCTATCATTAATGACAGGTGACAGGCATATCAATGATACACGACCTTATGATACCTACTGTTTATTGATACAATAACTTTTATATGTATCACATCAGCAATTTTTCTCAATTTGCAATCTTATGTTTTTTCCAATGACTTTATTATGCTGATAAAAGCAATTCAAAAGATTATCTTTTTGGAAGAACTTTCTAACAATACAGAAAACCATGGTTTTGAAAATGACTTTACCAAATTATTTTTGTAAATAAGAATATGATATAAATTATGCAATTTATACATTTATATATCAGACTTATTGTGCCAATTCCATTTACTTAGATCATGCTATGCCATGTTTGATCTCGATAAATGGAATTTTACTACATTTATATCAGTCTTCTTAATCTAATCATGTTATTATATAATTTTCATATAATTTAATATAAAAATTATAATAGCAAAAATTAAGCACACATCCACAACAGAAGGTCTTTATTTTACTTCCTATAAGACGTACAAAAGTTTAAAAAAAAGCCAGAGCGCTTTCGAGCATAAGTACGCTCTATGGAAATAAAATTGAATCGTTCATATATAGATCAGATATAGCGACAAAATTTGCATAAATACAATTTACAAAAGAATCTACGTTTAGACAAGGATAAACCATAAACTAATTTTTTAGAGTTTCAAAACTTTCAACAACAAAAGAACAGCATATTAAATTACAATTTAATTACAGAAATCGAAAAAAGGGGAGGTGGCAATCAAGCATAATCCCAAAGATGAAGATGTCAAAGATAACTTTGCAGAGACTTGAATTGCATGAAGTCGAGAATGAGTCGCCAAACGTAACTCAAATTCATAACAGGGTCAAAATTACAAACGGACTCATGGTAAATATAAATAAAAAGAGATTCAAAATGGAGAATATCACGAGGGTTATTACAACGCATCAAAAGGAAAGTCTTTTCAAAAAGAGGCTGAAAATTATCTTTAACAACAAATTGAGCAAGAGCCGTAGAAAGTTTACTATCCCTGACATCCCAAGCATGTTCTGCGAAACGGATGCCAACGGTGCGTTTAGTACTTCCAATATAAAATTACCATCGGTGGACAATAGGGGAACAACGTACACCCCAGCAAAGCTTTTACAGTCATCCTTATCACCCAGTTTATCAGACCGAATACGGTTAAATAAAGAAGAAATATTAGAATGTGCAGGTCTGAAACCAAACTCAGAACAAGACTGGATAAAGGGGCAGATAATCCGAGGGTTGTATGGAAAACTAGACCTTTAAGTCAAACGATCTTTTAAGGCAATAAGTTTAGTATCAAAAAGGGTATATTTACGGCGAACTTGGAAGAAAACCTTATAAATAAACTCAAAGGAGTAGGCAGCCTCATGGCCAAGACCAAAAATAAATTCAATTTTATCACTTAAAGCAGAGATAGATGAACAAACATTAAAAGCGTGATTAAAATAAGCATAAAAAGAAACTTTTTTAGAGGAAAGAGGATGGTAAGAATTAACAGGAATACAAGAATTAGTAAAAGAAGGTTTACGAAAAACCGAGGTTTGAAAACCAGTAGCGGAACGGGTGGCCAGTACATCAAGAAAAGACAAAGAACCAGTAAAATTGATAGAAGGGTAAAAATCAATAAACACATCATCCACAAAACGGCACCAAAGAGAGGGGGGGTTGGATAAAAAAGGCAAAATCTCATTCTCGAGTTCCTGCAAAACCGCTTCGGTCAAAATACCAGATAAAGGGCTACCCATAGGGGCACCACAGGTTTGTAGATAAATAGCATCATGGAAACCAAAATAATTTGTCTCCACAACAATATTCAAAGCAGAAGTGATTGCGTCGATGGTAGGAGTTTTAAAATTATGATTATGTAGTTTTTTGATAATAATTTCAATAACAATATCAGCGAGTATACTAGGAAATAAAGAAACAACATCAAAACTATGCAAGGTACTATTAGATTTAAATTTAGTTTTGTATAAAATATTAATGAAATTTTCAGTTGAACTGATAGAAAATTTATGGTTATTAAAAGAGGTTTTAAGAAGAAGGGGGTCAGTCAAGGGATCATTAAGAAGAAGGGGGTCAGTCAAGGGTTAAGTCAAGGGATTTTTCTAAAAAATAAGTAGGTCCACAACATTTGGAAACAATAGGATGATTAGGTTTATGAAGTTTAATTTGACCAAAGATCTTAGGGAGTTGATGAGAAGCACGGAAAACATCAGATTTGACATTGGGGGGGGGGGGGGGGGGGAATCGTTACATTTTTTAAGTTTTGCGATTCTAGTATTAATCTTAGAGATCGGGAATTTTTTAACCTGAATGCATTCCATCTCGTCAATACACTTCCGCATTGAATTTACATAATCAATTTTATTGGTAAGAACAAGTTGCTTAGTCTTGTTAGCACATAAAATGACAAGTTCCGGATTAGATCCAAGTTTTTTAATTTCCACGAGTTCAGTATTCAAAGTAATATTAGAACTAGAATGTTTATTTTTATTCCTAAGCTTATTCTCATTTTGAAATGCAAGAATAGACCGATACATGACAAAATGGCCACAATTTGGTCATGAAGCTGCCTACTCCTTTGAGTTTATTTATAAGGTTTTCTTCCAAGTTCGCCGTAAATATACCCTTTTTGATACTAAACTTATTGCCTTAAAAGATCGTTTGACTTATAGGTCTAGTTTTCCATACAATCCTCTGATTTTCCACCCCTTTATCCATTTTTGTTCTGAGTTTGGTTTCAGACCTGCACATTCTAATATTTCTTCTTTATTTAGCCGTATTCGGTCTGATAAACTGGGTGATAAGGATGACTGTAAAAGCTTTGCTGGGGTGTACGTTGTTCCCCTGTTGTCCACCGATGGTAATTTTAAATTTTATATTGGAAGTACTAAATGCACCGTTGGCATCCGTTTCGCAGAACATGCTTGGGATGTCAGGGATAGTAAACTTTCTACGGTTCTTGCTCAATTTGTTGTTAAAGATAATTTTCAGCCTCTTTTTGAAAAGACTTTCCTTTTGATGCGTTGTAATAACCCTCGTGATATTCTCCTTTTTGAACTCCTTTTTATTTATATTTACCGTGAGTCCGTTTGTAATTTTGACCCTGTTATGAATTTGAGTGATGCTTGGCGACTCATTCTCGACTTCATGCAATTCAAGTCTCTGCAAAGTTATCTTTGATGTCTTCATCTTTGGGATTATGCTTGATTGCCACCCCCCACCCCTCCTTTTTTCGATTTCTGTAATTAAATTGTAATTTTATATGCTGTTCTTTTGTTGTTGAAATTTTTGAAACTCTAAAAAAATAGTTTACGGTTTATCCTTGTCTAAACGTTGATTCTTTTGTAAATTGTATTTATGCAAATTTTGTCGCTATATATGAACGATTCAATTTTATTTCCGTGTAGCCACTGATGAAGAGCATACTTATACTCGAAAGCGCTCTGGGTTTTTTTTAAACTTTTGTATGTCTTATGGAAGTAAAATAAAGACCTTCTGTTGTGGATGTGTGCTTAATTTTTGCTATTATAACATCAGACGTGATGCCAAATTATTTATTTATAAAAATTATAAATTAGTTTAAATTTGGAATATAAAATTTTATCTATATATTCCAACTCTAAAATTGTAAAATAAAGCAAGAATCAGAAAATTGATCATGTCAATATGATACAGTATCAAATACAGTGAGGAGTGATATTGATACAGTAGTATTAATACATCTCATAAGCTTGTCCATCTCTACACTACCTAACCTATCAAAAAATGTGTAAATACTTGATCTTTAAAACAGCTAAATTTAAAACTTGTGGATCTTACCTTTGAAAATTACTGATTTACACATTCCTCAAAATCTGAACACCGAGTTAAAATAAATATGGCACAATATAAATTAAAATTTTGTACACCTGAATTGCATAAAAATAGCAGCAGATGAAACCTTTCTGGAACCAGATGAACCTACCCCGTACAGAAAATGAAACCTATCAATCTGGATGTACTCTCAGAAACCACATATAAGTAACATTCCCAAAGTTGGGTTTGCACTGCTATTGCAGTTAGCAGCATCCATAGAACAGTTTCACATTTTGTATGCACTCTTCATGCTGCATTCATTCATTCCATGCTGCAAAATATATAATTGCATCCAAAAACAAAGATATTTTCTTCATTTCTGAATTCAATTTGCTATAAAAACACCGATTGGGTAATAGAATTTAAATGCAATGCAAACTCGGTTTGATAAAAGATTTTGAATTTACAATTTCTACTTAATTCAGATTTGAAGAATAAATTTTGCAAGTGAAATGTAATTACTTTGTTGCTTAATGATAAGGTTTAACAAGTGTGTCGCACATTTAATTAAGCCTAATAAAAAGTGCTTTAACAAAATTTTAAAATATGAATAAGGTTACATTGGCATTGTATACAACGTGTTTAGGAAAGTCCGTATCAGGAAATTTCTCGAGAATGATGAGAGCTATCCTTATTTTTTTTTTTTTAATGCAGGTGCATAGGAAACCCCTATGGTGCTACATGACAAGACGACTTATGGGGGAGAATCTTGCTCCTTTTTAGAGATAGAAAAAAAAAAGCAGTTACAGAGTTGTACAGCATTGCTAAATTAGTACAAAAATGTGTTTATCTGACAGAAAAAGCTAAAAAGGACCCTGAAAATTATGGAATAGACTCTAAATCTAAGGACCCCCCCCCCCCCCCCCCCCCTCCAAAAAAAAAATAAAGCAACATTAACGTACTCTGACAATTAGGATGCCTTGCATTGAGAAACGCTATGCATATAATCATTCAATCATTCAGCTGTGCTGACCTACCATTTACATTCTCTAAAAACAATGATCATTTCACAATATTCTTCATTAACATACATAATAGACAAGGGTCATAAAATAAAAATAGAACGAAGTGACAAACACATAGTATAGGGATACAATACTGCAGATGGAATGTTTTTTCCACCTCAGATTAGTTTATTGTATAGTTTTCTGGCTTTTATTACAATGATGTTTACTGACAAATCGTCTGTCAAATAAAACAGATAGTATTCAAATTAAATTATTTGTGATACAACTATCTCCAGATAATTTTGCAGTTTAAAGAATTTCATGCTTTTAAAAATATCATTTTAGACAATTATTTTCAGCTTTTTCTGTCGGAAAAGCATTTTTATACTAATTTGTCAATGCTCTACAACTTTGTAATTAACTTCTTTTCTCTATCTCTAAAAAGGAGTGAGATCTCCTCTCCCCTCCCTATAAAAATGCTGGTTAGTTCCCCCGATCGTTGTCGCATCGTGTAGTGCCATAAATGTTTCCTATGCAGCTATATTGACAAAAAAGAACTCTTCATTCTCAAAAAATTTCTTCTGATACAGATTGCCCTTGATACCCTGTATTCTAATAGAATTTTTAATTTTATTGATAATTAGTAACTTCCATTTATTTCAATTTTTTGCAAATGTTAACTGTACTTCAGGTACTTATTAATAGAGTAATAATAACTTGACACATATTCAAAGAAATGTAGCCAAACCCTGTTTCTTTCTGCATTGATTTTATATATGATTGATGAAACAAATGTGATTCTAGTGTTTAATAATTTTCTAATGTTTGAAAAAATTAAAACACAAAAATTCATGCATGATTTTCACAAGCTACACATGAACATAGGCAATTGATTATCATGCACCAATTTCTAGTACATAAAGAGCACACGATAGCAGCACAAAAATAAAAAGTATACTGGTAATAATCTTATATTTGGCAAAATAATTATTATAATTATATTTTTATAATAAAATCATTGTAAAATATGGCAATGTCTGGTACAAAAACTGCTACATAATAGTAGAAAAAATGGAACACATACATGAAAACAAAAATTATAGACAAGTGTGGTTGTATAACTATACTTAATTCAATTATTATTATATTTTTATAATAAAATTATTGCAGTGTCACAATTTCTGGTACATAAAGCTGATAGCAGTAATAAAACAATAGCAGCAAGAAAAATAAGCGTATACATTATATAAATAGCAGATTGGTGTAATATAATTATATTTGACACTATAATTAAATGATGACAATGTCATGATTTCTAGTACATAAAGCTGGGTGCACAACAGCGGTAAAAATGGAACACCTGAACATAAATAATACATAGTAATAAGTATACTTAACAGTACATAATTATTGTATATTTATAATGAATTGCTTTTGGAAGTCACAATTTCTTATACATAAAGCTGGCTGAAAAAAGCAGCAAATAAATGAACACATCAAAAATATAAATAATAGCCTGATTTAATATAATAATTATACTTATCAGAGTGATAAGTGTAATCAGATTACTGTGTGTGTGACAAATTCTATTCATGACAATAAAATAAATCTATTAAAATATGAAGTCAACCATATATAATGAAACATTTGAGATTCACACTGTACATATCCTATACAAATTCATTACAAAAACATCTTAGATTTGGATAAAAATATAAAATTGATCATGTTTCTAAATATTCAAAATGCACATTGTACTTGTTCTAACAAATTCACCACAAAAATATATGAAATCAACCATATATTTTGAAACATTTCAGATTCGCACCATACTTGTCCTATACAAATTCACTACAAAAATATTTTAGATTTTTCATATTCAATTCATTTTAGACATGTATATCTCATAAAAATCAGCAGCGAAAACATCCATAAGGTAGCATCCTCAAAATGATATACTGATTTACAAGCTTTGTCAATTGGATCTAACTGAGCCTTGCAATTCAAAAGCTCTATGCACAGTAATTATTAAATCTATATAAAAGGTATTTTCAAAAAGCTGTCTCCAACAGATTTATTTTTCGAGTATTGGCAGACAAGCTTAATATTAAATTATGTTGTATTTCATAAGAATAATTGTGTCAATAGGCTTACCCGCTACGTTTCATGGCAATTAAGAATTCTATGTAATGATTGGAGTATTGTTCATGACTTTATGATACCTAATGTGAATCAATATAAATGATTTTATTATGACATAGCTGCCAACCTCCAAATATGAAAAACCGGGAGATTTTTGTGTAAAAATATGAAAAAACTGTGAGATTTTGCATGACAATGCAATCTATACTTCTTACTGTTTTACTTAATCTAAATATAAAAAGAACAACTGTTCAACAAATAAAACTGAAATATATAATGATTATAACAATCAGCAGGTATCGCACTTTCAGTCCCAATAGCAAAGAAACTGTATTTGATGTCTGCATTTCCTTCAATTGAAATTTTTTTTGTCCACATATGTCTTTTGGTTTTGGCTTGGGCAATAACATCTCCTCTTCCACTATGAAATTTTGAAATCCATTGCACACATTGTGCAAAAAGCATATTCAAATTCATTACCTTTAGACAATTTCAAAATAACAAACCTATTAACTTACCAGAAAGAAAAATAAGCACACATTTCGAAAGAAAAAAAAAATTAAGATTTTTGGTCACACTAACAGGGCTCATTAATGCAATTAAACTTTAAATTGTACAGCAACTGATACTCACATATATTGAGCTTATAAGTGCTAAAATGCATTGCAGCTGATTTAGCTTCTCAGCATGCTCTAATAATTCTGAACCTATATTTTCTTAATTTTTATTATTCTCAGAAATTATTTAAACTGACATTATTATGCTACTTTCCTTTAAACTAAAAAATGAAACAAATGTTAAGTTTTATATAAAATTCTAAAAATATGTAAATGTAAAGACAAATGAATCAAATTCTAATTTATGCTTTTAAAAATTGTTGTATTTCTTAAGTACTCAAATTATTATTTTAATATTATTATTCAGAAAATAGTTCATTTTATTAATAAGTTTGAAAAGTAGTTTTTCTGTATAAAACATGAAATAATTACAAAAAATTTAGGTGATGCAGACAGACTGCAAAAGTGGAAATTATTTTCACAATTAAACGAAATATAAGGAGGATTACACACAAATGCCGTGTTTCGTGATACTGCTGCAAAATAGCCTTTCATTTCAGAAATAATACGTTTGAACAATGGTTTTTCTGAATAAAATACGAAATAATTATAAAATATGTTAACGAGGCAAAGAGATTGCAAAAGTGAATAATAATTTCTCAAAACAAAATATAAGGAGTATCGCGCACAAGAGAGTGCCATATTAAACTTCTACAAAAAGCCATTTCATTAATAATACGTTTGTAAATTGTTTTGTATATAAAACAAAATATTTTAATAAAATTTTAGTCGATGCAAATGCGTTTCTCCCACTTTAATTAGATAATCATTGGTCATCTCTCTCTCATGACACTGTGGGAATAATCGCCGATTACGCGACAGCTGGAAAACAGATTTTTAGATGAAAGAATGGGAAAATTCCATCTCAAAATTTGTGACTTTGTTCGTGGCATTTTCAAAACATTCGTGATCTATTTCCGATGTTTTGACTTTTGTAACCTCTTATGCCAATGTGCATTAAAAATATATACAAATGTCACTTCACTTGCGATCCATTTCTACACCTTGTTAGCAGAAAATTGACACACGGGAAACAACTGAAAGTCACATGACATATATTCACGTTATTTCTGTCTAAAAAGGGGGGGGGGGGGGAACCCAGGAGTCTCCCTGTAAAACCACGAGAGTTGGCAGCTATGTTATGATAAAAGAAATTCAGCAAAAGTATTCTTGAAGAACATACATAGCCTGTTCGAAAAAATACTGAAAGTTCTCTGCAGAGTTATATATTAATATTAATTTGAAATTTATAGATTATTACACAAATTGGACCCTATGATTTAAGATTAATCTTGTTGATTTTTCATAATTTGAGTAAAGTATCAACAATAAGATACTTCTGGCAATTAAGGTCATTACATGCAAAAATTTCAATAAGACAAGTTCAAAATAAGTTGCAGCAAAACCTGTCCATAACAATATTTTATGTGGTCCTGGAAGGTTTCCCATAATACTAGTGCATATAGCATACCTGCCAACTTTTACGCATTATGTGTAAAATTTATGCATTTTAACTTCTCTTTACGCTTTTACTCATATATTGCTATATTTTACGCATTTCCGCATTTATTTGAATTTTTTAACATTACTAGGAAATCAATCTCTTGTGAAATTCTCTGGCTTTTTTGTTTGAAATTTATCAATTAACCAGACATGGTATAATTAATCGGAAACACCAATTTTCCACCCCGGATCATAGCAAATCCATAATAAAATGCAAGGTAATACCAATCAAATTAATGCAGATTTACGACCATGTGTAATGTAAATGAAGATCTCGATCACTTATTTTATGAAAGTAATAAATATACTTCTTCAAAGGTTGTCTAATTCAGCATAAATCGCTAAAATGTTATTTTGTTCATTATTTCGCATAAACACTGCGATTGTGCAATTCAATTTGTTCTTGTGAATCGTAGAGAGTACAAAAGTACCTTTTTCCATTCATCTCAATCTTCTAAATATTGCATTTTTGATCGACTAAACTAGCTTATTTTCATATTCTAATTATTATGGTTAATTTCTTAATTATTTTCGCATAAACAGTGCGATTGCACAATTCAGTTACTTCGCGTGAATTGCCGAGAGTACGTTAGTATCTTTTTCCATCCATCTCCATCATTTAAATGTTGCATATTAGATCGACTAAACTAGCATATTTTCATATTATGGCTAATTATTAAGATTAAGTTTTTAATTATATTTGCATAATGCAATTTTTTCTATTTTGAAAAATCGGTATGAACTCTGTGAAGGGATATTTTCCAAAAAGTGGTATTAAAGCAATGATTTAGGCAAATAAAAAGGAAACCATTTTGGCAGGAATATAATTCAGTGCTATATATATATTTTTTTTATTATTAAAGATCAATTTTTGTTACTCTCTTTAGTCAAAACCTGTGTTTTACCAAACATAAATATTTGTTTTCATTATAAAGTAATTTTCACTGGATAAAACCTTTATATATTTTTTGTTTTATAATTTATTGTCCTGAAATTTTATAAAATTGGTGTCCTGAATTTTCTTATTCTACCAGTACTATGATATTCAATGCAGTATCTTTTTAATGCCGGTACTTGTACATAGTTAAATTCATTAGAAATGTCGTTTGCACTTGTAGTTTAAAAAAAATCATTATAAATGTCATGCATGCAAAATTTTACACATTCCAATTTTTCCAGGTTGGCAGGTATAATATAGAACTTATTTATAATAATAATTTGTTTTTAAGTAAACCTGTATAACAATAATTTTGCACTTTTCAAACTTTGGCCATGTGTTGTGTTTAAAACTCTTCAAAGTAATAGAGATTTTGACAATCCATTATTGCTGACAAATATATCATACACAAAGATGGGCCTACAGAATCATCCCCAAACTTTACGGCTGTAGATGTTGTTACAGTAATTAAAACATTACAGAATTTCATTCCTACATTACCAAATGTCCCAGACATCTACATATAAGTTTCATACTCTTCCTACTTTTTAAAAAATGTTACTTATTTCCTTTTTTTTCCTACTTTTTAAAAAAAAAAATTTATTTTCATGAATTATGCTAATCCGGATTAAAAAAAACATCTTACATTATATTCCAGGAAATTGCTCCATATTTCACTTCTATGCTCTTAAGAAATATGCGACAAAATATTGACAACACATATTCACTTACATTTGATGAATCTACTATTGCTCAGATGAAAAAAAAAACAATTTTATGTGTATATACGGTACTAGTAATCGAAAAATGTGGTTGAATGTGCTTATTTAACAAGTGTACTTCTAGGGCTTGCAACAGCAGAAATAGTGAAAGATAATTTACTTGAAAATTTGAAACATCAGTTGCCTTTAAAAAATTTACCATACTGTCAATGGATGAGCCCAAATATAGATAAATTGATGTTAAAGAAATTAAATTTTGAACTGCAAGCAATTGGAAAAGCAGAACTCCCAGAAATTAACACTTAATCTCTACATAAGATAATCTCTACATACTTAATCTCTACATAAGATTCACAATGCAATATCAAAAGGTTTGAAATTTTTGGCTATAGGCATTGATGAGTTTGCCATAATTATTTGCTTCTTTTTTCACAACATGTACTGCATGAAAGGAAGATTTTTCTGGAATTCAGTCTTTTTTAATCATTTTCTTTTATGTCATGTTAGTTTTAGATGGCTTACCATTGAACCAGTACTAAGACGCATCAGACAGTATAGTGTTATTTTGGAATATTTTCTACAGTTCATCCCAAAGAAACGCAGTTGTGATAATATTTCATCAAATTCTAAATATAAAAAAATAAGGCAATATCTAAATGGTCCTGACATGTTAGCCTATATGCAATTTATTATTGCATTATATTCTACATTTACAGTGTTTCTTTCCCTTTCCCAAAGTGAAAGTTCTTTAATTCGCATCTTGTATTCTAAATGTAATGAAGTCCTAACTAATTTGCTGAAAAGGTATATGAAGCCTAAATCTGTTGTAGGAAAAGCTTAAAGAATTGGAGATATCTGTGAGAGTAATCTTTTACCTATGAAGCAAGAATTACCTACCAGCTTCAAGAGATTGATGCTGATGTAAGAAAAACTCTTGCTTTGTTAGATGAAGCAAAAGCAAGACTTATTTATTTGAACTTTAGGCAATGCTACATTTGTATTTGTGAATATACTTGCAAGCTGAGTTGTCTAAAACTTCTGCAATTCTTAAAGATCTTCACCGATTTATAAAGAAAAGAAGGGGGATGTGATTAATCTACAGCTCTTATATGCATGCATAAAAATGTTATAATATGATAATATTATACCCTGTATATATATATAAAACATAGTATTCTGAAGTTCTTACTTGTGTATGACATCAAATACTGAAAAAGAAGCTGGATATTGGACACATGTTTAAACTATTTACAACAATGGAGAATTGTGTATCTTTACATTACATGTGATATCAGATACTGAAAATAAAGCTGGATATTGGTCTCATTTTTAATTTATTTACAATAATGGATATTACATTACCTCATTTTGTGTTGTGGCTATGTTGACAGTGATTAAGTGTTGTCTTTTATTATAATATATCCCATGAATAAATGTATATATATTTTTTTAATTACTTACAGGCAGAATGCCTGTGGACTTCACTAGTATATCTAAATTCGTTAGATGATTTAAACATGTAAATGGTGGGCATGTTCTTCGCAAAAGCCAAGCAAACAAAATATCTAATTATTCCTCTTGTTGATTAAAGATTATAAATTTTTCTTTAAAAATTTAAGTTTAATATGATCTTATTAAAAATAATATTACAACCATATTAAATAACTTCCATATCAAGTTCAACCTTGTCCATAAATGATAAAGTGTCTGGTCCCTAGAATATTGTTATAGGCAGGTTTCACTGTATATGATTTATGGTAAATATCTATAATAATTTTAAATTTAACTTTTATATGCTGTACTAAATGATAAAATAACACACATATATCTTCTACATAATGCTGAGTACGTATAACATGACAGACACTTCAATGAGACATACTACAAAACTTCTAAATCCGTGACAAATAAGAAAATACAGAAAATCATAAATAAAGACAGCACCTCAAGTAATACATGAAAAACTATGCATAAATGATTTTTTAGAGCAACTAAAAATTGAGCAAATGAACACAAACTAACAAGATAAACAAAAAGGTAAAAAAGAAATAGTATGTATTCAAATCAGTTAATTATAATAATGTTTAGACATAATATTTGGCACATTGCTTAAAAAACACTTCCACTGCCTTAGAAAGCTTTTTAGATCCCAAACACTATACATGCAAAGTCTTGAGCAACATATAGCAGAAGAATATGGGGGGAAACTGGAAGTAACTCTTCATATTGCAGTTGCCTTGAGATAATGAAAATGATATATCCGAGAACTCTTAAAAGTCAGTTCTTAGCTCATATGTCAATTAGAATAAAATAAGCTTTATAGAAATAAGTATTATAAATCCAGTTTTAACCATTGTCCTTAAATTTCTTTGATTATTTATAAAGCAGAATAAATTATTTTAATTTTAAAGCAAAGGTTCCCAACATTTTACATTTCACACCATGCTAAAATGAAGATAATCTGTTCATGCCATGCTTTGATGGATGCAATTTTTTGTGGCAGACCTAATGATTATTAAATTATCATTCTTCAATTGCTATATGCCAATGCATGTGTTGTTTTTTAAGTAACTATATAAAACCTTAATGCTTGATCAAAATTCAAAATTTCACATAATTCAATGGAACAGACTATACAGAGATGTAAATTTCAATGTAAGGTGAACTACTGATCAATATAACACTTTAATACTGTGGATTTTGCAGCACACTTTTGAAATAGACTGATTTAAAACAAGTTGGCAATTACTGCTTCAGAACAATTGGGAAATATATACATCAGGATTGTGAACTTCATGAAATTGAAACAAGTAAATAATCTGCAATATGATCTAAATATTGATGTTTTTATTTTACAGAAAAATGGCAGCAGTGAATAAAGAAGATCATAATATACCATTTTTAAAGTAAATTATAAAATTTGAAAAAAAAAAACTGAAAATTTAAATGAGTTTGAATTTTTTAAGAACATATTTCATTTAAAAAACATAAAAAGGTAATATAGGGAGGTTATTAGCTTGTCTTTAGATATAAGGTTGGAACATCAACATTGATGTTTTAAAACCCAGGTTAAATGTTATTGAAAACATCAATGTTAATTTATCAATAGTATTAGTGTCATCAATGCTTAGTAACCATTTTTAAAATCAATATTTTATATTCCCAGATGGTTTTATATAGGTTGCATTTTTTCTATAGTTAATACTTATTAAGGTTACTGTGTTCCTATTCAAATGAGCATTATAAAGAAATCTTATGTTGTTGTTGTTGAGACCCAGACCGTCCGACCTACCAGAAAGGTGTAAGGTAACTGTAAGAAATCTTATGTAGAAAAAGGTATAAATTTGGAACAACCTAGTTTGTGAAGAAATTGCTAAATTATTAAAACCTTCTACATGATGCATCTCAAGTAAATCATTGTTTCTATTCTGCTGCAGAGTCTGGCTATGACTCGAACGTAAAACCAGAACCAAAAATATATTATACTCAACTGCAATAGATTCTTCTGCTACTTTATATATAAGAAATTTCTTTTAAATTTTTCATTTTTTTTTTAAACATTGACTCCTCTTTACTATTGCAAATTAAATGTCTTATTTACAAAATCTAATTTTTGAAAAATCGACTTTATTTGTAAAAACTATTTGTTAAATTTAAAGGAAAAATAAATTACAGATGTTGTATTTATTGGTTCTTTGACTAAATGCAAAACATTGATGCTTTGCTTCTTCTATTAATGTTTTGCTACTAATAGCATTGATGTTGTCAATTTTAATGTCTTCTGTAGATGTTCAAACCTTATTTTGCCATGTTAATTAAATGTTCTATGCATAACAGAGCATTAGGTTATTATGTAAAAATATAGCTGTCTTGTCCACATTTCAAATAATGCATCCACACTATGCACCTTTTCATAAAAAGGCAAGTATGCAAGCAACATCCATAGAAAAGTTTTATGTAAAGCACAATAAAATAAAAACTGATTGGTTTTGCATTGATTTTTTCACTATTTTAGTACTGAATTCTTGTTTATAGGATGACACAGCAACAGCATTTTTGGGGGTAGTCTGGTGCATACACTTTCTGTTCGTATCCATACACATGAAACAGGCCTTCATGGTTTTTCCACTTATAACTAATGGCTGCTACTGGAACAATGCTCACTCTGTGCCTCTGAAATTTCAATGTAAAAGAATAAATTTTCAAACTTATAAACACAGCATGTTTAACAGATTAATACTTGGGGCCGAGCTAGCCCAGTGGATAAAACGTTGGGATCACACAAGGTAGAACTGGGTTCGATCCCTGATGCTGCACAAAACTGTCTTCATGGAGCATGAGCAACGTTAAACCTGTGGATCCAAAGGTCCATCTGAGAGGTTATGGATTAGGGGAAAGATGATATGGTCGCTGTTAAATTCTGGTCTAAATTGGGTAGCATTATCCCTGTCTCACACCTTTGGGTAGGTTGAACAATCTGGGTAGGAAACAAAAAACAGGAATATTATATTTCCCATAACCTAACTTCCTATTCTGTAGGAAAACTGGGAGATATATCTTTTTAAATCTTGGGAAATCTATTGTCATAATAAATGACTTTTCACTTTTAGCAAATGTTGTAAGTAATTTTATTCCACTATCAAAAAATGTAGGTGCAGCAGAACATCTGTACATCTAAATTACAGAATTAAGTTTGAAAATTTCAGATTATTCAAATATATTGCAAAAATTTGGATACATTTGAATTTTTCTGATTACCAAAGAAAAATGACCATACCGATAATATTAGCTTAAGATAATTTTGTGACAAAGGAAAAAACTCAATTTATATGTAATTGGATGCACTTAATTTATGAATTACATCCATTTTTCCACATTATGTACATATTTTGAGCAATTTAAGTTTTATTGAATTTTTTTTTAATTTGACATCTTGCTTTTCTTATATACATAGTATAATGTATAAGGAAAGTATTGTGATGGGACCGAAAATTCAAATTCGAGTTTTCGATGGGAGAGCACATTTCAAGCATCCTTGGACACAAATCAAATGTTTTTGAGGTGATATGTATGTGTCACTACTTAATTCTTATATTAAAACCCATTATAATTATTATATATTATAATATTGATGCATAGTAACTATATGGATTTTCCTAATCAACTCCTAGCTTACAAATATAAATAGGCCTAAAAAGATTAAAAATATTTATCGTACAATAAATAAAATTTCTGATATCTTTCTTTCGACCCAGCCCGTCGACCTACCCGAAAGTGTAAGATGTCTGTTTAGACCGCCGAGACAATGCCATCTAATTTAGATTGGAAACCAGTGGGTGCGACATCCACAGGGACCGACCCTCCTTCCTTTGTTACCAATAGCTCGGAAGGACTTTCAAACCCACAAATTTAACGTGCTCGTACACGGGGACAGTTTAGGCAAAGCCGGAAATCGAACTTGGATCCTCCGAGTACAATCCCCGTGACTTAGCCTCTCGGTTATCTGACTCCAAAACTGCTGCTTGTAAGACAATAACTTACAAAATTTCCTTGAGGAAAGCATATGCATGTCAGTTAGGTGACTACAGTTGCTTCGATGGCATTATAAATCCCCTTTTTTCAGGACAAAATAACAGTATGCACTCCACTACTGCCGTTCGTTCACAACCACTACTGCCGTTCGTTGGGCAGTTCGTTCTTGGCGGTTGTTAAGGGCGTATACTGTTCTTTTGGCCTAAAGTAGGGGCATAAAATGATCTCGAACCAATTGTAGGCACCTAACTGACATATGCTTGCTTTCTTCAAGGCGGCCTTGCAAGTTATTATGTATTTATCGACTTTGTGAATCTCGTATATAATTTTATCGGATTGTGCCCCCGCCCCCCTGAGATTTTGAAAACTCGGCGCCTATGGTCTGAGGCCATTCAAAAAAACAATAGGTTCTGACAGGTTTCTCTGGATTTTAACACTTAGCTTAGTTTCTGTCAAAGTAATAGTGACCAGCTTGATCAGCTTTTCATGTATGTTAAATTCTCTCATTGATTCCAACAGTAATTTCATGTTTACTATGTCGTAAGCCGTTCTAAAATCTATAAACAAATAATGGGCTTCCCTTATCGAATTCCCTTGTCTTTTCCATGATTTGTCTCAGGTTAAAGATCTGTTCTGTTGTTGATCTTCCCCTGCAGAAACCGCATTGGTAATCACCAATAATTCTGTCAGAAAAAACAACTAACCTGTTGAAAAGTATGTTGGAAAATAATTTATAGAAGGTGCAGAGCAGACTGATACCTCTATAATTTGAGCACTCCAAGATGTCTCCTTTTTTATGTATGAGACATATGGTGCTCAATTTCCATTCTTCATGGTCCCAAATGAAATCGATAAGATTTCCTCAACATTTGGATGTGCTGCACTTTTTATGAGTTCTGAGGGAATGGAGTCTTGTGACTTGTTATTTTTAAGATTGTCAATCCCTTCTTTAACTTCTATTAAGGATGGTTGCAACACTCACAATGTATCACTCCCAAATAAACCAGGAAATTATGTAATTTTGCTAGCCCAAAAAGAAAGAAACTGCAAAAACACCTAAATATTTCACACTTAAAAAATGATTATTTAAATATGATGGGATTAAACTATGTGTAGATATTAAGCTTCTACAATGCTATTGGAATAACAAAAAAAAAAATAGCAAGCAAAATTTTTATTTTTCATATATAAATGTGATAGTCGAGTTTCTGCATGAACAAAGTATACAAAAGAGGTATCAGTTACAATCAGCTAAACAATTATTTTAAACATGATAAATCTCTGAGATACCAGGGAATGTTATATTTATATATTTTACTACAATCGCATGTGATTAACAAATCAAATGTAAACTTTTGTAATCTGCAAGTTACACAACTTTTTCTGTCATTATTTTAAAAATAATTATGACTTAAAAGCATTCAGTAACTAGTCCTTTATTTTTTTTTTCATGATTAATTGAAACAAAGAACTGTTTTGCTTCTTTTCATTCAATTAAATTTCTCGGACAAAATATACCCCAACATAAACAATTCAATATTTGTCCATCTAAAGTGTTCAACAACTTACTGTAATTGTGTTGGTTGTCAAGTTGCCAATGATGCATGCACATTTTGGAGTCAGCTGATATATATCATCGGTATTAATTCAGAATTTCTGAACCTTCATTCATGATGAATGCAACACTAAGAAAATGCACACAGGATGTTACTCTGCACAAACACACATCTACGACCTAGAGAGGTATTGCTAAAACAGTCAGTGTCAGTAAGCCTAGCAATTCTCGTCAGTTTGAAGAAAAGAACTCAATCGATTTTTCCAAATAAAAAATACAAATGTGGGCAATGTTACTGAGTAAAAGGTGGCCATGTCATGTATTAATGACACACGTTAATATGGATTTTATTTTATTTCTCATAAAATTTAAATTAAATAAGTTTTTCTCATTTTGATGTGCATGTTTAAATTAAATTGTACAAGACTGTAAATGTTAAGAAAAGGCTTAAAAATAATATTTGCTGTGTCATTCTGTGTAAATAGATTTCATAGTTTAAAGTTTTTTGGTACATTATAAAAACATGGTGTTATAACCAGAATGCACTGAAAAAGAGTATATAGACCTGACTCAACTTCAGATTTACATTTGAGAAAACATTTCTGGCTTTAAATAGATTCTATCTATAATAATTTTAAACTAATACATGTAAAAGTTTAAAATTTTAGTTCATGAAACCATCTAGATCATATGCCCCACAATGGCTGTATGTGAAAAATTCTGACTGAAATTTTCAGTTCAGCATGCTGAAATTGGTTCAAAACAACTTTCAAATCTCAAACCACAGAATTTCTTTCTCACAGGCTAATGACAATTGGTAATTTGTAAAGGTCATATACCTATACCAAACCAGTGCGTGAAACCTTATTGTTTTGTTAAAGATTTTAGAATGATAAAATTCTAAATACCATTGATTCTACATCTAAATACTCAATTTTTTCAATAATTTATCTGCATAAATTTTGATTATACTGCATAGAAATAAGATTTGGTCTATAAGATAGGTTTAAAATATATCGTGAAACCTTATTGTTTTGCGAAATGTATTGTTCCAGATTTTAAAATGGCAAAATTCTAAATACCATTGATTCTACATCTAAATACTCAATTGATTTTTTCAATAATTTATAAGCATAAATTTTGATTATACTGCATAGAAATAAGATTTGGTCTATAAGATAGGTTTAAAATATATTGTGAAACCCTATTGTTTCGTTAAAGATTTTAAAGTGGCAAAATTCTAAATACCATTGATTCTACACCTAAATACTCAATTGATTTTTTCAATAATTTATCAATATAAATATTGATTATAATGCATAGAAATAAGATTTGGTCCATGATAGGTTTAAAATATATTATCTGGCCAACTGATTCAGAAAAGTTGCCTGCTTTACAGTAATAAGAATAAAAATATTTACAATTAGTTGCTATAGTATTTGTGAATAAACAAGATTAAAGCAATTTTACCTGTTTTAGCACCTTTTCTGAAGTTGAATGAGATGAAGCATGCTGTTGAATGAGTTGAGCAGAAGCCATACTCACAGTTGTGTTAGGGAAGTGGGTTAATGGCCAAAGCTAAACACAAGAGATATAATCATCAAATACAGTAAAAACTCTCAAAAGCAACATAATATATTTTCCCAACTAGATAATTTTATTTAAGATATTCATTCAGCACTTATAATCTTATTTACTTCTAAATATGTATTTAAGATCTTGTTTATTTTCTCTTCGAACTTTGAAATCATGATGCAATATATGACATACATTAAATATTATTTACTGCAAAAAGTTTGTCAGGTAAAATATAATAAATCTGATACTTTAATAAAGAAAAATTAATGATGTTCTATATGGATATGTTCTATATGTGGATATGTGGATGTTCTATATGTGGAGCATTACTGTTCCAATGACTTCCCTCACATTTTGATGTCTATATGGACAAAAATTAGTTTCAAATATGCAGTTTGAGCATGACTCATTTATGTTACACTAAATCTAACCCCATTATTGAATAACTCATATAAAGTTATCTTAGTATACTTAATTTAGTTTGAATAAAAAAAGAGACGAAAAAGTACCTTCCCAAAAATTGAACAAAAAAAAATTGCAATGTTGTTTTCATATTCATGTAGCAGCCTACCTTTGTATAAAATTTAATTTCAGTTAATTGAATAGTTTGAAAAATAAACAATCCATTGGAAATCTTATGTATTTTGGGGGATAAGAATTGTTTTTTGTGCATAAAATTTAGAGATGATGCATAAAATTTTATATATAAAAATATTAAATTCATCAATCAAAACTATTCAGTTTTCTTTTACTTTATACGATCACTCTAAATCTCTAGATCTTTTTCATGTCTTCTCCTCCCTAAAAAAATTAATCAGGCACCGGGCCCTTCACTTAAATAACCATATAAAAATGTACTCTTATTTTAAAATTTCCCAACATTTTAAGATATCAAATCATTAAAATCTAACAATAAATTAGCCGTATATGCAAGTTTTATATTTTTACTATGTTATAAGAGCATATAAATATGTAAATTTTAGATAAAATAAGAAAAATTACATACAACAGCATCCTCTTCTTCACAAACTACTTCACCAGTAACACTTCTAATTCTGTCAGCTTTTAAAGCAGCAACTTTTTCAACTACATGATCGTCCATATGATTTGCCCTTTAAGACAAGTGCAAAATTATTTAAAAGACACCATTTTGACAAAAAATAGAAATGTAACTAGAAAAGTGGCCCAAGTAAAATAGGTATGGCTTAAATATTTTATATCAGGGTATAAAATAAGATAATTTAACCATAGGATAATTTGTTTTTTTTATGAATTTCTTCAGTGTTTATATTCACAGGACTGCCCATACAAATTAGGAGTCCCTCTACAAACATTTGTCACGGACCACCCTCTATATTTGATTTTCCTATCTTTATGAATCTCATGTCTTCTCCTCCCTAAAAAAAAATTAATCAGGCACCAGGCCCTTTACTTGAGTGGTGTAACCCCCCCCCCCCCCCCCATGAGTTGCCATGACCCATATGATGAATTTCCAAGGTTAGGACTCTGGTCCCATTGCAGATAACATCATCCATGCAACATGCACTCATCAACATGGATTAACAGATATCTGTAATTTTAGAAAGAAACTAGTTATATGCCATAATTTTGCAAACCTCTATGGAAACTGGCCCATTCAGTTGTATCACACAGCCAGCATTCAATTTCTTTAATTCGTTCAATTTCTTCTTGAGATCCAGCTACAATGACCAAGAAATTTGAAGCAGGCTATATGATAAGACTGAATTTGTTGGTTCCTCAGAGGCTTGCACAATTGTGGTGCATAGCAAATTTTCTTACTGCCATTGCAGATATGGATTATTCCATGCTAATAAGCACATGATAAGCCCAAAATTGGCCCATGGATACTGTTATCTGCAAGTCTAATCCTTAATCTTTTCAACAATTGGCAAGTCATAGTATGATGAACAAAGTAATGTTCACTTTGTCAAATTTTTATGCTCTAATATTATATAATAAATCATTTCATAACATTTAAAAATGAAATGAAATGTGTAATTACATACATACTTACCATGTAACAGTAAGGCGAATGAAATACTTTATTTGCCCAGTTCCAGAACAACTTTTACAAAATGCCATCCCATCTCCATTGCATTTCCAACATCTGATAATGAAGAATAATTAAGTATTCATTTTAGACATAAAATTAATTATATGCAAATTATGGTAATATATAAGTTATAATAATAGCTATAAATTTGTAACCATTATAAAAGCTATCTTTAGTACTTTATATTCTTAGATAAATATATAACTCAAGCTACCAAGCCACTATATAGTCTAAAGCACCCTGCTATGCATCCATTAAGCATACTCCATGTATGCACACAAGCAAACACTTTAGTGAATACCACTTTCTTCACAGAGAAATTAATTAAAAGGAATTCGAAATCTATGGAGCATAATTACATTATTTTAAAGCACTTTCTTACGGTAATAAAATAGGGTGTAAAAGATAATGAAAAATTCACAAAATTAAAAAGAATCTGCTATAGATTTCCATAGAAAAGTGGCTTTTAATGTCTTCTGTGAGTCATTATTTAGCTGCCAATCAGCTTTCTTGTTCAGCATCACATAGTTAAATTGGTAAAATCAATCCTATTAATATAAGATTACTTTCTATATAGCTATTTCAAAATAAGAACAGAAACTAATGCATCTGCAAAATTTAATGAAGCAATCTGATGCATTCAATAAGAATTACAGCATTTGTTATACAAATCTGCATTTAAAATTAATAAAATATCATTTATAGAAAAGAACTACTTATATACATTGGAAAACACAAAATTAATACATTTAGGATACATAATTAACACCTTTAAGGTAAATTCAATTTGACTTCCTTGGATCACAGCAAGCAGAGGATGCTGAAAATTTATAGGAATAGAACAAATTTGACAGAAATACATCGGCTACTATGGGAAACCGAGTAAAGTAACTAATGGTTGTTTAAGAACCTTCTCTGATTTGATAGGGGAATTGAAATTTATTTGAAAGAATTTTTAAAAAATTCTGCCCATGCAGAATGGTCATGGATTCTCTTTGGACATATTTTTAAATTATGCGCACTACTGTAGGCAGCAAGTTAATAAAGAAGTAGTGTCCCATTTTATTTTGCAGGATTTTTTAAGAGAATTTTTAATAGATTAATTTAGGAAGAGGATCCCACTCGCTACAGCCTACTGACTCCCTGGTTTTTCAGAAAACAACCGGGCTGATTACTGAAAATGCTTAATTAAAATTTTTATTCACCACATACAATCTTAATTTACTAAATTTCACTTTCATTCTAAATTAGAAAAGTATATTTTTAAATTCCATAGATTTCTTCCCAAACTACAACTTACAAGAAAAATTCCTTTATGGCATTCCATGTTCTGTTTTCTCCAGTGGATGCAAAATCATTTGGAAGGAAAGGTGTCTGTGAGTTTATCAACCTCACAGACACCTCACTCTCTGTGAGTTTATCAACTCACAGAGAGTGAGCTCAACTCACAGAGATATCAAAATGTTATAACATAAGGACAGATTTGAATGTTTACTTTTTCTAAACATTTACAAATTTTGAGTTACACAACAGCAGAAATAATAACAAGCAAGAATTTTGTTAGCTATTATTAACAATTACCAAAATGATTTTTATCGCAAACATGAATAGCAATAGTTTAGTTACCCCAATAAATAGGATGCATTTAGCTTGTTTGTATTAATGTAAACTATTTTGATACTATTTAATAAATCTAGCATTGTTCAAATTATCCATTTCCCTTATATATTTAGCCAGGGTATAACTAGCAAAAAAATTTTTTTATTAATTTAGCTAAAATCTCAAACATTATCTTAGTTTTTGCAGACTTTCTTAAACTAAATGTCAATCTCACTTTTTTCTTTTAATATCCATGAAAAATAAAATCTAATTACATTTGCTGCTCATGCCCCTGGGTGAGTCGGACGGTCTGGATCATTCTACTGTTTTATAAAGCTCTTATAAGGCCTGTATTGACTTAATTTTCAGGAATATGGACTTTCACAAATAGTGATGAAAGGTAGCAATCTTTGAAAGAAAAATATTTCAGAGTAAATTTGGTGGCATAAGAGATAACAACTAATACAGAAGCAGATATAATTTTGAATTCTATAGTATCTATAGAAAAGCTGATATAATTAAATTTATTAAAATCAAACATCTAAACTTTGCAGCACATGTTATAAAAATAGAAGAAAACTGCCCTGTCAAGACAATCTTTCTTGCAAAACCACAGGGAATGAAAGTAAAAGGAAGACCAAGACTAACAAGGTTGATGTGGTAGAGAAGGATTTTCTAGCCCTACTGGTGAAAAATTGGCATGCCACAGCAAATAATAGGAATGCCTGTGGTAGTCTTCAAAGGGAAGCCAAGGTTTACCCAGGGCTGTCAATCCATGAATGATGATAGCTTTAAAAGGTTCTTTATTTGTCGAAATCTGATCTTTTGAAAATGTTCAGGTAGATAATACTTTCTCTATCCAAAAGTGAAACTGTGATCAACAGCACCACCGCTTAATAAGTAACAAATTTTTAAGATGTTACATTCACTGAACCTATAGATTGTTTTACAAGAACAACTACCTATATTTAAAAGTTTAAATGCATATGCATGTATACATATATACAAATCTATATATGCTTAAATATAGCCTACATATAAGCATATATCCTATCCATAGATATATGCTGATACTTGTTGAAATAAATTTGCTCATATGAATTCCTAAAAAAAGTCTCTACACAAATACTAATTTTAAAGTAGCTGAAAGTGAAGTATTTCATATCAAAGTAATAGCACACCTTCGACGACCGGTACCATGGCAATGCATGCAGCGTCCATTTACACTTTCAAGAGCGGATGACTTGTGTCCATCACCATGGCAAGAAAAGCAGTACTCCTGTAACATTCACAGACTACATATTACCTTCAACAGCAAGATTATTAAACATACCAAAATTTTCATAAATATCAACAATTACAAGTGGGCAGCACATAACTTTTTCTACAGATTCAAATTGGTGTTTCTCTCTTTTGGCTTCTGTATTCAGGGAAATGACATATAGTTGTTTTATTTAAAATAAATATCTATTTAAAATTATACTAGATTTTCAGTTATGCATTAATTTCATTTTTAAACGATACCAAATGACTAAAATTAAAGAAAGCAATATCTTGATAACAGTTTACTCTAGCACAGGTTCAATCCATTTATTATTAAAAAGAGGAGAGGTTCAATTCATTTTATTATTAAAAATACACATAAAACAAGCATTTGATTCATGTAGTCAAGCATATTTATTTAATTTTTTTATATGACTTTTTTTCTGAAAATTTCTAAAAAGAACAATAAAAAATCTACAAAAGTATAAGAAATAATAAAGTATTGGGATTCAATGCATTTTTAAATGATGCTGACTACAATTAAAAAAATAAAAACGATACCTTGAGACCAGTTCATCCTAGCACAGAGGAAGAGGTTACATTCATTTTGTTATTAAATAATACACATAAAACAAGCAATTAATTAATGTAGTCAAGCATATTTATTTGCTTACTTTTGTATGATATTTTTTTCTGATAGCTCCCCAAAAAATATTGTGTAAATTTGTAATACTTAGTATTTGTAATAATATCCCCTATAAAAACATTTTTACTTAAAACTAAGTTTGCCATTTTATGTGAATATAGTTCTTCATACTCAATTTTTCCAATTGAATATTATGGAAAGGGGGTGCTACACACAGGTTGTAAGTATGAAGTGACTTCTGTTCATTATAGACCCTTAAATGAATCTATTCTATACTAATACTACTGGTTTCAAAAAATCAAGTAATGTTATAACTATTTAAACATAGCAAAACAATAATTGAACCAATGGTGGTTTATTTTAAAGGGCATCAGAATCGTCACCTTCCTCTCCCCTCTTCAAAAATAAATAAATAAACCACAAACTATTTTATAGAACATTTTTCTACATTACTTAAACTCCAATTGCAGTCATATTCAAACATAATTTACATGCCAAAGTGTTTAATAGCAATATTTTGTTACTTAGCAATGAATGGAATTTTTGTGAATTATTTTCATCTTATTTGTCCTTGCTCAAAAGTATAGAGTCATCTCAGTACAGCTTTGAAAAGAAAATAATTGCCCAAATAATGTTTTAATTAGAAGCACAGACCTTCTACACGCCTTATTTGACTTGGCAAGGACGAAAGCATAAAAAGAGATAATTTTTTAAATGTGGTATCACATTGCAATATATTCACTGAAATCTTTGATTTTTGATCTTGTTCTAAAATGGAGCAATTCATGCCTCTATACTTTCGCTGGAAAACTACTACTATTTAAATTTGAAATTATTTTTATTTTATGCTTTTTTGTAATAATTTTCACAACATGAATTAAAAATTTGTAAAAATATAAAATGCACAGTTTTGTTTGTATGTTTGTTTGATTTTGTTACATAGTTGTTAAACATCTTACAAAGAAGGTATAGCAATGAACTTCAGAATCTAAATTTATTTTTGTGTTTCTCAATAGATTGTGTCTTCTAGAAGCTATTAAATTCAATTGTTTAATTTTTATACTATATAGAATGAATATTCTAAAGCATTTACCTTAATTTACGATATTTATTTAAAATAACAAGTGTTCACTTACCCATCCATTACCTGAACATGTGCCACATCTCTTCCTTCCCACTCCCCCACATATATGACATGTCTTTATTGATGCAGTATGGGGAACTTCAAGCTTAACAACATGGTTCTTAAAAAATTCTGGAGGCACTGCAGCGACATCCCAAGGAGAAGGTACTTCATTTATATTTTTATCGTCAAATGTACCACCTAAAATTCAAATATACATAAAAGTTGCACAAATATAAGCATATATGTAGTATTAAGTGTAAATAAAATGAGATTCATCAGGTGGATTGAAATAAATTATATATACAGTGAAATATGAGGTAGAATTACATGGGACCTAAAATAATTTTACCTTAAGCAGAGCTCCATTTATTTAGTTTTCATTGCAGCATAATATGAAAAAAATAAGTTAATTTCATGAATAAAATTTTGTGAAAACTTTTTATTTAGCATAGCACTCTCTATAGGCAGGTTTGTAAGTATAAACTTGGCTGCTGCAGCCTAAGCTCAATCTTTATAAGAATTTTAAAGCTGAATGCATGGTGGGACAAAACTGGCTGGCATCCATAGAGGTTTGGGGCACATAGCAAGTTTTTTTCCTTTCTGTCATTAAAGGGCCATTCCATGCTAACAAGTACATAATAACTGTGAAACGGATCCATAGATGCTATTACCTGCAATAAAAGCACTATCCTGGGTATTATAGGTGGCTTTTGTGAATATGAACTTTCCATTTGCTGTGAAAACAAAAAACTAAATATTTTATTGACATGTCTAAACTGAATAATTTTATTACATTAATTTCTAACATTTGGAATATGTATTTATAGTGGCATCTTAAATTATTTTCCATACCTTACAATAAAAACAAAAACTATCATTTTTTTTCAAAACTGATAGTGTTTTCTATAAATAAAAACACAAACTATCTGAACACAACTCTAAAGTTCTGTTCAGAAGATTCAGATATAATGTCACTTTAATGCAACAATTTTACAATGAAAAAAGGTATTTCTTATTGTGAGGCCAGAATATGTCCTCACATAAGGCATTTTTATTGCAATATTTATGGTGCATAGAACGGCTAACAAAGGTTTTAGTCTAGCTGGCGCCGGAGTTTACAACAACGTGAACTTTTAGGTCAAATACAATAAATTTGGGTGTCCCAGGCCAAAGGGGCTGAGAGGGGCCTTGATAAATGTCAAGTGATGCCATTGGGTTCAGAAGAACCAATGAGCACCAAGGGGAAGAAGGGCAGAGCTACCTCCCCCCATTTTAAAATGTTTGCCAGGCAAAAGTTTTGAGAGATAAGCACATTTAGATTAATAAAATAAAAAAGCTCTGATTTTTCATAACTAATTTTAACATTTAAATATATTTGGGAAAAAAAATGTAAATAAATATATAAATAGAAAAATGTAAATAAATATACAAATAGAATATAAATATTTAAATATACTCAGTTGTAAGTAGAATAAACTTTTGAATAAAAAAGTGTTTTCTACAGTATAACTTTTGTTTTTCTAAAGAGTAGCCACTAAACACTCCCATCTGTTATCTGTTGGCTTCCATTTGTTATCAACAATATAAATCACTTCACTCCAATAATTTAAACAAAAAAATGAATATTACAAATGATCATTACTTAGGATTTTATAAATAGTTAAGGATTTTTAACAAAAAGTCAAACAAAACCTTATAAATGTTTTTAAATGTTTAAGTATCTTTTTTTTATAATAATTATTAATTTAACAATATTTTAAAATTATTTTAGCTCCAAATTATATTTACTTTCTCCTACTATAAAATATAGTATACAGAAAGTATTGTTTTCACGAAAATTTTCAATTTCAATGTTTTGATGCCATTATATATTTTAGGAACTCCTGAACATGAACTGACTATTTTTACCGTGATATCTGTCTATGTCAATTTCTTGTGTACACAATAGCTACCCTAAATATTAATGGATTTTCACAAAACTTTATATCTGTGTTAATTAAAAATTTAAAACTGGATCGAATGTTTTGAAATTCAAGCAAAAACTTCAAAATTTATTTGAAATTTTATATTTCTTTCCTGAACATGGCAGCATAAGACAAAATTTGGTATAATCATGCATGAAAGAGATTATTATAACTCAATGATCACAAAACTTATAGTTTCAATTATTATAGTGAAAACTAGCCGCAATATGATTTTTGTGATCGTAACATCACTAGATCCCTCGGAGGGAGCAAGTTACCCCCTTCCTCCCAAGGGGAAGTACATTATCAAACTTCATATCAATCAAAAGATTTTTTTTAGCCCTTTAAAATGAAGGGTAACATGGTATAATTGTGAGTATTTGGAGCAAAAGTATAGATTTTTCAAATTTTTTCTTGCAAAATTTGCAAAAAAAAATCATGTGCTATACTTGAAAATGGATTCTAGTATGAGAAAGTAGAGTTTGGCCATGCTCCAATTAATTTTATTTATACTACACATATATACTTACACCACAAACCCTATTTTGCTTTAGGAACATGTTCTTTAGAAGTATGATAAGAAACAGAAAACCAGAGTTTTCTAAGCTGGATCACCTTTACTTGAACTAAGTATAGAAAACTATAATTCATCTCCATTTATTATTATTTTTTTTTCATGTTTTACTATATTATAATTTTTGTTATATTTTCATAACTGTAACGCATTGTCCTTATGTAGCATTTTTACATCTTGCAACAATTGCAAAATCTCAAATTCAATAAAATTTACCTGTATATGGTTCAAAAGCCCAACAAGTTGTTCTTTTTTCAGTAAAGGTTTCTAATGTATACTGTAAGAAAACAAAAGTTTATAGTTATGTAATGAATGAAAAATAAATTCAATTATTTCATATAAAGTGCTCCAAACACATATTAATATTTTAACTATAATATTTCATCAGTAATTTAACAGATTTAACTAACATGAAGACTTTTATACTTAATCTAATATGCAAAAAGAAAAATTTAAATACATGCTTCTAACTTAAATATCTCTTAAATCGTACAATGGATTTTGAAGAATATGATTTAATTTTGCCAAGTTTTGACATTTCTAAAAAATAATTTGCACTTGTTAAATGAAAGTGGCATTAAAAGTACATACTGGGATATACTGGGCAGAGTTAGCCCTGTATATATATATATATATATATATATATATATATATATATATATATATATATATATATATATATATGTATTTATCAGTCTAATTTCAGCAATATTATTGCCTATCATACACTGTAATATGTTCATATAGCAGATGAGCATGTGTATGTACAAGTGTGCAGCAGCAGCTCATGTACTAAGATTACATAACAAACGAACCAAAAATATACTGTTGCACTGCAATAACTTCCTTCTATAAAGAATGCTATTAAAAGCATCTCAGAGCTATTGCAAGTTAAAAGCTTTTCAAAAAACTAGGTTGGTAGCCAAAGGCAGCTTGTAATTTTTATTTTGCACTAGCCGCCTTTGGCGACCAGCCTGTTCGCTACCCTTGAAAATTCTGACCGTGGCACACTCGCTGGCGCGACCTTACCAGAAGGTGTAAGGTAACTGTTTGGACGGCCAGGAAGTGCCACCCAATTTAGACCGGAACTCAGTGGGGGAGACATCCACAGGGACCGTACCCTCCTTCCCCTACCACCAACCTTTCGGAAGGACTTACGATCCCGCATGCTTAACGTGATCGTACTCCGCGTGAACGCGGCTGCAGTTTTGGCAGTGGCGGGAATCGAACCCGGGCCTACCCAGTGAAATTCCCGCGCGCTAACCACTGGTGTACTTCGCCCTCCGCGACATTTTCCATAACTTTCTTTTTATTCACCGAATTTAGACCGGAACCCTGTGGGAGAGGCACCCACGGGGACCGTACCCTCCTTCCCCAACCACCAACCTCTCGAAAGGACTTACAGACACACATGTTTATTCCGCGTGATCGTACTCCGCGTGAACACGGCGGCAATTTTGGAAATCGAACCCGGGCCTACCGCGTGCAATTCCCGCGCGCTAACCACTGGGCTACTTCGCCCTCCGCGACAATCTCCATAACTTTCTTTTTATTCACCCAATTTAGGCCGTACCCTCCTTCCCCTACCACCAACCTCTCGGAAGGACTTACGGGCCCACATGTTTAACGTGATCGTATTCCGCGTGAACACTTCGGCAGTTTTGGCAGTGGCGGGAATCGTACCCGGGCCTACCGCTAACTTCCCGCGCGCTAATTTACAATTTAAAATGACCATATGCTCTCTAAGCTCTTAATTCCATCATCCTCATTCCATTGTTCCATCATTTAAAATATCCATAAAATTTAAATATCCATCGTTCCATCATTTAAAATATCCATAAAATTAAAATATCCATCGTTCCATCATTTAAAATATCCATAAAATTAAAATATCCATTTAAAAAATCCATATCGTTCCATCATTTAAAATATAAATATAATAATTTCTACAGTGCATATGTTAAGCTCTTATTTCATTTAAAATCGGAAGCGCGGGAAACGGAAAGTAAAAACTAATTCGGTTTCTTATTGTCCCACCCATCGCTATGCATATACAGAACCGTGACGTCACCTCCACCTTGACGTCCCCACCCACCACCTTCCTTCCTTCAGCGGTGGAGAAATGAAGCGGCACGCCGAGCGGAACGCCGAGAAATCGAAATTCGGAAACTTTTAAAATCCCGATCCTGTGGGCAATACGGAATATTTCCTGACCAGATTGGACTTGTAAGAATGCCAGATGTTTGACCTTTCTGAAAATGTAAATTATTAGTCGAAATTATGAGTACTTTTCACGATGCGAGAATTTAAAAACCAAAAATCGTTTTCTTGAGCAAAAAGTGACTTTTGTTTTAAAATCTTTAAAAAATATTAGAAATCGAAATTCAGATTTGAAATTGATATATTTTTACTCGCAATTGTCTGCTCTTTCCGATGGTGTGAGTTGTTTTTTTCTACGACGTCTGGATCGTGGAGAAAAAAGGGCAAAAAAAGGTCGAAATCGCATAAAACATTAAATAAATAAAAAAATAATTAGAATTTTGAAAATCGGTTTTCACGTGTCCCCTTCCCTCCCCCCCGGGTCTCCGATTGCCAAATTTCGTAGCTCTCCGACTCGCGGTCGCGAAACGTATAGTGTATAAGACAGACAGACAGACACACACACACACACACACAGACATTGCCTTTTATTATTTACTAGCCGCCTTTGGCGACCAGCCTGTTCGCTACCCTTGAAAATCCTGATAGTGGCAAGCTCGCTTTTTAACGATGCTGCTTAGCGAAAAAGTTTTTTTTTTTTTAAGATTGTCCCCACCACCACCCGATGCATAAATGCACCGCGACAATCTCCATAACTTTCTTTTTATTTATTTATTTATTTAATCAGTGTTTAAGTTTTTTCATTGTGGTCCCAACCACCACCCGATGTAAACAATACATCGCCACAATTCAATCCAGCATAATGAGCCAGAAACCTTTAAAAAGCAAACACTAATTCAGTTTTTAATTGTGCCTAGGCTAAAAAGCGTGTAAAAAGCAAACACTTATTCGGGTTTTAATTGTCCTTAGGCCAAAAACCGTATAAAAAGCAATCAATGATTAAGTTTTTTCATTGTGGTTCCAACCAGCACCCGATGTAAATAATACATCGCCACAATTAAGTTTTTACAATACAACAACAGAGTACGCCACAACAATACGTCGCCACAATTAAGTTTTTTCATTGTAGTCCCAACCACCACCCGATGTAAACAATACATCGCCACAATTCAATCCATCATAATGAGCCAGAAACCTTATAAAAAGTAAACACTAATTCGGTTTTAAATTTTTTTTTTTTTTAAAGATTGTCCCCACCACCACCCGATGCATAAATGCACCGCGACAATCTCCTTAACTTTATTTTTATTTATTTTTTTATTTCTTCAGTGTTTAAGTTTTTGCATTGTGGTCCCAACCACCACCCGATGTAAACAATACATCGCCACAATTCAATCCAGCATAATGAGGCAGAAACCTTATAAAAAGCAAAGATTAATTCGGTTTTTAATTGTGCCTAGGCCAAAAACCGTGTAAAAAGCAAACACTTACTCGGTTTTTAATTGTCCTTAGGCCAAAAACCGTATAAAAGCTTTGGCGACCAGCCTGTTCGCTATCCTTGAAAATTCTGACCGTGGCAAATTCTAACCATGGCACACTCGCTGGCGCGACCTACCAGAAAAGTGTAAGGTAACTGTTTGGACGGCCAGGAAGTGCCACCCAATTTAGACCGGAACTCAGTGGGGGAGGCATCCACAGGGACCGTACCCTCCTTCCCCTACCACCAACCTCTCGGAAGGACTTACGGTCCCACATGTTTAACGTGATCGTACTCCGCCTGAACACAGCGGTAGTTTTAGTAGTGGCGGAAATCGAACCCGGACCTACCGAGTGCAATTCCCGCGCGCTAACCACTGGGCTACCGCGCCCTCCACGACAATCTCCATAACCTTCTTTTTATTCACCCAATTTAGACCGGAACCCAGTGGGAGGGTCATCCACAGGGACCGTACCCTCCTTCCTCTACCACCAACCTCCCGGAAGGACTTACGTACCCACATGTTTAGCGTGATCGTACTCCGCGTGAACACGGCAGTTTTGGCAGTGGCGGTAATTGAACCCGAGCCTACCGAGTGCAATTCCCGCGCGCTAACCACTGGGCTACCGCGCCCTCCGCGATAATCTTCATAACTTTCTTTTATTCACCCAATTTAGACCGGAACCCAGTGGGGGAGGCATCCACAGGGACCTACCCTCCTTCCTCTACCAACAACTTCTCGGAAGGACTTACGTACCCACATGTTTAACGTGATCGTACTCCGCGTGAACACGGCAGCAGTTTTGGCAATGGAAGGAATCGAACCCGGGCCTTCCGAGTGAAATTCCCACACGCTAACCACTGGGCTACCACGCCCTCCGCGATAATCTCCATAACTTTCTTTTTATTCACCCAGTTTGGACCGGAACCCAGTGGGGGAGGCATCCACAGAGACCGTACCCTCCTTCCATTTAAAATATCCATAAATTCAAATATCAATTTATAAAATCCATATCATTCTATGAATCATCCATATCGTTCCACCAATCCATAAATATAATAATTTCAAATACATCACCAGAATTCAATCCACCATAATACAATCATTTAAATTATTTAAAACATCCATAAATTTAAATAACCATTTAAAATATCACATAAATATAATTATTTCACTCGATGTATCCAATACATATGCTAAGCTCTTAATACATTTAAAACCCGAAGCGTGGTGGTCTCCATGGAGACGGGGGAAAAACTACTGCGGTGGGAAATGTCGGGGAGAATCGGTTCTTCGCCGAGTATTGGGCAAGAAATATAAAATCATGACGTCTTTAAAATTGCGATCCTACAGGCAATTTTCACTATTTCTTGACCAGATTGGACTTGTAAGAATGCCAGATGTTTGACCTTTCTAAAAATGTAAATTATTAGTCGAAATTCTGAGTACTTTTTACTATGCGAGAATTTAAAAACCAAAAATCGTTTTTTTTTAGTCAAAAGTGACTTTTGCTTTAAAATCATAAAAAAATATTAGAATTTGTCCCTGAGATTTGAAATTGATATATTTTTACTCGAAATTCTCTGCTCTTTCCGATGGTGTGATTTGTTTTTTTCTACAATGTCTGGATCGTGGAGAAAAAAGAGCAAAAAGGTCAAAAAACGGTCGAAATCTCATAAAACATTAAATAACAAAAAAAATAATTAAAATTTTAAAAATCGGTTTTCACGTGTCCCCTTCCCACCCCCCAGGGTCTCCGATTGCCAAATTTCATAGCTCTCCGACGCGCGGTCGCGAAACGTATAGTGTATAAGACAGACAGACAGACAGACGCACAGACACACAGACATTGCCTTTTATTATTTACTAGCCGCCTTTGGCGACCAGCCTGTTCGCTACCCTTGAAAATTCTGACCGTGGCAAATTGTAACCGTGGCACACTCGCTGGCGCGACCTTACCAGAAGGTGTAAGGTAACTGTTTGGACGGCCAGGAAGTGCCACCCAATTTAGACCGGAACTCAGTGGGGGAGACATCCACAGGGACCGTACCCTCCTTCCCCTACCACCAACCTTTCGGAAGGACTTACGATCCCGCATGCTTAACGTGATCGTACTCCGCGTGAACGCGGCTGCAGTTTTGGCAGTGGCGGGAATCGAACCCGGGCCTACCCAGTGAAATTCCCGCGCGCTAACCACTGGTGTACTTCGCCCTCCGCGACATTTTCCATAACTTTCTTTTTATTCACCGAATTTAGACCGGAACCCTGTGGGAGAGGCACCCACGGGGACCGTACCCTCCTTCCCCAACCACCAACCTCTCGAAAGGACTTACAGACACACATGTTTATTCCGCGTGATCGTACTCCGCGTGAACACGGCGGCAATTTTGGAAATCGAACCCGGGCCTACCGCGTGCAATTCCCGCGCGCTAACCACTGGGCTACTTCGCCCTCCGCGACAATCTCCATAACTTTCTTTTTATTCACCCAATTTAGGCCGTACCCTCCTTCCCCTACCACCAACCTCTCGGAAGGACTTACGGGCCCACATGTTTAACGTGATCGTATTCCGCGTGAACACTTCGGCAGTTTTGGCAGTGGCGGGAATCGTACCCGGGCCTACCGCTAACTTCCCGCGCGCTAATTTACAATTTAAAATGACCATATGCTCTCTAAGCTCTTAATGCCATCATCCTCATTCCATTGTTCCATCATTTAAAATATCCATAAAATTTAAATATCCATCGTTCCATCATTTAAAATATCCATAAAATTTAAATATCCATCGTTCCATCATTTAAAATATCCATAAAATTAAAATATCCATTTAAAAAATCCATATCGTTCCATCATTTAAAATATAAATATAATAATTTCTACAGTGCATATGTTAAGCTCTTATTTCATTTAAAATCGGAAGCGCGGGAAACGGAAAGTAAAAACTAATTCGGTTTCTTAAGGCCCTATCACATTCAACAACTTTTCCGGCAATTTTTCGGACAACCAACTTTTCGAACAATTTTTACGCCGAGTTGGGGGAAAACTCGTGTGAAATAAGGTCAAAAAATTGGGACAACTTTACCTGACCGGTATAGAAAAAGTTGTTCATTTGGGACAATTTTTTACCAACCAGCCAATCACAGATGAGTAGCGAAGGAATCGCGTGTGTAGTAAGGTTGGCGCAGATTCTACTACATTCTGGTTTGGCGTGAAATCCTCGCGCAAGTTGGAATCTGTGGAGCGCGAACAGATAGAATATAATAACAGATAGATTATATTGATATAATAACCAGGCAACGCGAAGTATTATTTTAGTTTAGATTTAGAATTTTGTTAAGTATTTACAATATTTCTGTGTCATAAAGGTGGATGTCAATGGAAGTCGTCTCGAAGTCGAAAAAAAGTAGTCTTGCGAGATGGAAATGGAGTTAATTGAATCAATACGTGAAAAATCATTTTTGTGGAATCTAAAAGATCCACTATATTTAAAAAAGAGTTTGAAGAAACATGCGTACGAGAAAATATCATCTTTACGAACCATCTCTTTCAAAGCGATTTTATATACATGAAATATTATATAATAAAAATTAAGATATTATTACTAATATAATTTCTTTGGTCTCTTATGATTCAAATTTATATTTACCAGCGGCTTGCTAGTTTACAGTATTACCGCGTTTCAGAAAATCCGCCTTTCTGTGTACGCGAGTTTGCTTTGGCGATATATACATATTTCATCAGTTTCCTAAAATAAGCTAACTAAAGTGATTCCATCACAAAACACAAAGGATCCTAATTTAAATTGTTTTAGAATATTTACTACACTATGGCAATTTCCTCGTTTTAACGAATACAATTATGTTCTCTTTCTCGAATCGTTAAAAAAAACATCAGACAGAATTTAGGAAATGAATTTTCATGTATGTTCTCCATAGACATTTTTTTTCTTTTATTGCAATGCTAAAACAACTTGAAAACTTATTCTGTTTACTCTTCAAAATAGTACTCTAAAATAACACTAAATGCATTACATGATATAATTTCTTAGTACATTTCAAATGTGAAGTTTTGGCTTGGGTGGTAGGGAATCAGTTCAGCAAACGACTGGGCTCTGGTTCGAATCCATGTGAATTTTAAATTTTACAAGTGCTGCCATCTGTTGCTAAAATATTCAAATATAGTTTTTCTTTAATAATCTGCAGAATTTTTTTGTTTTAAATTATTTTACGTTCTATATACAAAATAACCTTATATCAGTAAATTATTTTTAAATTTGAATGCTTATAAAAATTTATTTCAAAGTTACTTTGAAAAACATCTTGAAGTATATTTTATACCAGCTATAGATGGAATGTACATTGAAATCTATTTTAAAACATAATTACTCAAATATAAATGTAGATAAAATAATTTTCAAATTTGAAAGTTTACTTTAATGAGAAATATTTTAAACGTTACAAATGAGCAAAGAACATATTCGGATATTTAATATAGATACGTATTTGAAAACCTTTAAAATCAAGTATAAAATGGTAATGAACTTAAATTTGTTTAAGACAATAACGGCATTCTTGAATTTAAATACTTTCTACGTTTTCTTTTTCTTTGTTTCATTTCAGTCAATATCGGCAATATCGCTTTTTAAACTAATTTTGTATCTTAAAATAGAGTGAATATTTTTCAACAAATATTTATTTGCTTTTTTATACGGATGTGTGACAAATCCAAATATTTTTTAATGTTCATTCATCTGTTTAAGCTTCTGATATCTGAAGTAATCCATATAAAAAAGAGCAAATCAAAAATTTACAATAGATTTTGTCCACATCCTTCTCGGTTTACTTTGTTTCTTTTTCTTAAGCAGGAATAATCTAGCGTAATTATGCCAAGGGATATTTGATTTTTCCCTGCAGCTGATAGCAATTTAGTCATAATTACAAAGTAATAAAGGTTACAAAAGGAAGTACTAAGTAAAAGTCTTGTTTTACTGCCGAAGTCGAAGTGAGAACGCGCTGCCTGCCGAAAAGTACATGTACAAATGTATAGTTGTCGCCAAAAGGCGATAAACATACCGCCATAGTTTTGTCATTTAGCACAACTTCTTCAAACTGTCAATAACCCTATCGCCAACTTTTTCGCCGAAAAATTGGGGGAAAAGTTGTCCGAAATAGTTGGTTGTTACAAAAGTTGTTGAATGTGATAGGGCCTTTATTGTCCCACCCATCGCTATGCATATACAGAACCGTGACGTCCCCACCCACCACCTTCCTTCCTTCAGCGGTGGAGAAATGAAGCGGAACGCCGAGAAATCGAAATTCGGAAACTTTTAAAATCCCGATCCTGTGGGCAATACGGAATATTTCCTGACCAGATTGGACTTGTAAGAATGCCAGATGTTTGACCTTTCTGAAAATGTAAATTATTAGTCGAAATTATGAGTACTTTTCACGATGCGAGAATTTAAAAACCAAAAATCGTTTTCTTGAGCAAAAAGTGACTTTTGTTTTAAAATCTTTAAAAAATATTAGAAATCGAAATTCAGATTTGAAATTGATATATTTTTACTCGCAATTGTCTGCTCTTTCCGATGGTGTGAGTTGTTTTTTTCTACGACGTCTGGATCGTGGAGAAAAAAGGGCAAAAAGGGCAAAAAAAGGTCGAAATCGCATAAAACATTAAATAAATAAAAAAATAATTAGAATTTTGAAAATCGGTTTTCACGTGTCCCTTTCCCTCCCCCCCGGGTCTCCGATTGCCAAATTTCGTAGCTCTCCGACGCGCGGTCGCGAAACGTATAGTGTATAAGACAGACAGACAGACAGACACACACACACACACACAGACATTGCCTTTTATTATTTAAGAAGATAACAAAGGAAGATATTTGTCTGTGTTTTTGTGACTTATTATTATCTGTAGCAGAAAATTGAAGCATCTGACAATTCTGAAATTTACTAGAAAGGTGCTTCACGTCTTTGTAATGTGCCTCTCAGCAAGGTTTTTTTTTTTTTTTTAATTTAAATTAGTTTGGTTATTTTATATCAAAGCACAATTTTGAGAGAATATCTGACAAATCAGTTCCTTAGTGATTGAAAATATTATTACAGAGTTTCCAACTTGACATTATTTGAGAGCTCAAAGAATGTTTTTCTAATAATCTTCAAACTTAATCCATAGGGCAATTTCTTCATATTTATTTTATAATAAATATGAAGAATTATTTAAAATAAATATTTTGAAATATGCATATTTAATTTTTTATTTTCTTAACTTACCACATCTAAAAAAAGAAGATTAGTACAATTCTATAGTTTGACCAAAATATGGGTGTATATCTCCGCATTCAAAAATAATTTTTTTTTAATTAGTCTATTCTATTTTCTGATTTTGGTAATTATTAACCAAAACCATAAAAATTGAAATTTTTTATATTCTTTCTCTGGTTTGTTAGGCACTGCTATGGGGAGAAGTGAATGTTTGTGTGGCAAATAGTTGCACATGACTACACATGCAGGGAAACAAAAGGGAAAAGATTTTGGTTCAAAACAAATGATTTTTAAATTAAGTGGTGTTATTTGTATCTATATTACTTATGCATCGCATGCTTATTTAAAACCAGATACATTTTCTAGTATTACATAAAATACTACAATTATATTTTTTAACATACTTGTGCTAATTGCTTTTTATTGAAAATATTAAAAAACTGATAAGTTCTACATAAATATCATACTTACATGAAATGCTATGGAATGTTTAATCTCAATGACAGCCATATCTCTTACAGCCCCTGTACCATAACAGCAATGAGATGAGACTTCTTGTAAAAGAGCTTCTCTAACTTCTTTTTCAGTTAATTGAGGTATACTAATGGCAAAATAAAAATAATAACATAAATAATGATTACATGTATATCAACAAAAAAAAAAAAAAAAGACATATCAATATTTGCTTTAAAATTTATGTTCGGATAATTAATTTTGAATTACTCATTATTACAAAAGAGAACAATCATTCCAAGGAGTGGGGCATTAATAAAATAGTATGTATTTTTTGTATGATAATAGAGTAAAGCCGCAGGAATAGTTGCTATTATTACTTGAACATGATAGCATAAAACGGCTTCAATTTTATACTCAGAATGTTCAGTCTTTTGTGGCAGGATACTCAACATTTGCAAATACAATTGAACATATTTCTTTGTGTGCTCTAAACTTAATAGAAATACTTTTCTTCATTACATTAACACAAACAATTAATAATTAATCAAGGAAATAATGCAAATAGTCATTTGGAAATTTTGGAGTGGGCAGAGTTGTATTATCCTTGTTTAATACATATTAAGTTTGCTTTCTTTAAATTTATATTTTTAACTTCAAAGAAAACTTAAAATAAATATGTATTACAATAAAAACATAAATCTGATGTGGGCAGGGCAGCACATGACTTTCCCTGCAGATCCAAATTCATTTTTTCTTTATTTCTTTAATAATTCATTAAATCGCATAAAATAATACGCATATTTATTTGAAATTGCACTGAATTTACCCTTTTAATTCCATTTCATTTTCATTTGGTAACTAGACTTATTTTCACAGGTGGTTTAGCGAAAACGCGAAAAAACTAAAATATCTCGAAAACAGCTAATCATACAAAAATTTAGTCTTATTCTTTTCATTGTCGAAAATTACGTATAAAACAAGCATTTAATGGATACATTTGAGCATACGTAGCCTTTTATTTTAGAATTTTGCGAATAATTTTGTAAAAAAAGGGAAGTTCTTCTTTCCCAAATTGTACCAAAATCTAATCAGCACCAGGATATCTCAAAAATGACTTATCTACCGATTTTTGGGAATTAAGATTTTTAGCTAGAATGGATACATGATATTTTTGCGAGTCATTTCGCAAAAAAAACGCGAGTTCTTTTATCCCGAATCATACCAAAATCTAATCAGCACCAGGGTCACACACACGTGACTTACCTATAAAATTCTATGATATTTGGTCCATTAGTTTTTGAATTGGAGCGGATACATACATTGCACAGACAGGCAGACAGACACACACAGACGTCACGCTAAAAATAGTTTTTCTGTGTTCTAGAGGTTCCAAAACGTGTAGATCCATCGAAAACTCGAGTTAAGATTTTCGACATGATTCCAATACTTTCCCTATACATTACTGTGTATTGGAGGGAAAGTAAAAATCCACAAACTTAGGGCTAACCACAGACTATGACCATAAAAGCAGACTTATCTGGAAATTTCAAGCCATAACTCCCTTATATTTATGCTCGGATATTCCAATTAAAACTTTAACAAGTACCACTAATTTTCTTTGAAAAAATTAATTATTCCCCATTTAGGTAGATAGACAGGATCTGAAAATGAAAGGGGGGGGGGGGTCATAATGAGTGAATGGGAAGAAAACCGTGCTGAAATAAATTTGTTTTCCAATATGGCACAGCAGAAAATCCATGCTATGAACAGCCAGCAGTGAAATTCAATAAAGGGGTACTTCAGATTGGGCAACGATATATCTAGAAGTAATTTTTATTTTAATTTGAGAAAGTTTTTGAGTTATTTAATGTTGAAATGAACTTTTAAGCGGTTTTCACACTTAGCAATCAAATATATTATCACAGCACAGAGTTTCTTTCCTATCTAAATACCATTGAAAAGACCAAAGAACGCTTTTCCTAATGAGTTTTGAATGGAATAGGTAAAACAATAAGTTCATAGTTAAAAAAAATTTAAATACCTCAAAAAACATGTTTTCTCAGTAAATTAATTTTAAATCCATTTATCCAAAAATGGAAAATCCACATAATTCTAATCTTTTTCGCGAATATGGAGTGATATCTTAACATTTGATGAGAAAAAACTTTTTTTTTATTATATGTCATTTGTATACAGGGTGTCCCAAAAAGATTGAAACACGCTTTAATTCTTTACCTGTTGGAGATAAGTGGGCAATGTAAATTGCAAAAATGATCAATCAATCAAAATGATTCAATCAGAAAATTTTTATTTTTAATGCAACAAGATCATTAAAAAAACCGCATATCTGTATCTTTAAAATCAACTGAATTATGATAAAGGTAAAAATCTGACTTATGCCACTTTTCCGTACCATGTGACAGACTGTTTCATAAGTGAAAATAGGGATCATAAACAAATGGACGATGGAAATTGTTTAGATCAAAAATACCTTAAAAAATTCAAAAATTGTCAAAATTAATGTCAAATGTAAATGTCAAAATTTTTTATCACAAATGCATCTAAATAAAGCATTACACAGACAGAGATCATATAAAGCAGTGGTACTCACTACGCGGTTGGGTATCCTATGTATTATCATCCAGTTTTATCTTTTTTGTGACATGTGACAAATTTACATTTCTAATTTGATATAAGATCCTCATTTACAATGTTCAATTTTCAATTAAATATAACTCGCTCAATTTTAAAGATACAGATAAGCTGGGTTTTTTTTTAATGATCTTGTTGCATTAAAAATAAACATTTTCTGATTGACCAAATTTGTCTAAGGGGGTCGGTCGTATAAAAATTTAAAAAGTGTAACTTTCTGAAAATTAATGGGAGGACTATTTCATTAACGTAGTCTTATTTCCTACCTTACTTTCAACATTTTTAAAATTTACATTGCTCTCTTATCTCCAACAGGTAAAGAATTAAAGCGCGTTTCAATCTTTTTGGGACACCCTGTACACTCTAAGACAAAAAAATCGAAGCATCCCGCAAAGTAATCCGATAGTAATGAAACTTTACATGCAAACACCTTTCGACCAAATATGCAACTGATCAAAAATTCGCAGCCAATGAATGAATAGTCGGAACCACAGCGCATTGAGACTGAGCACCATGGTAGTGTATAATAAGGAGCGAACCTCGTTTTCAGGAACAAAATGTACAGTGGATTTCGATTGAGTTTACGTACCTTGCTTGTAAGAATGCCTCGCCGGCGAATTCGCGGCCACTACGAGCATATGAAGGAGTTTGAAAGAGGGCGTGCGGCGGTCGGACTACATGGGCACACCGTCGAATCGCTTGGCATCTGGATGGGAGCGATGCAGCAATTAGACAATGTTGGCAAGAATGGGTCCGGAATGGCAAATTTCAGCGGCAAGAGGGCAGCAGACGACCTAGAGCGACGACAGAACGGGAAGATAAAGTGATTGTCAGAGCAGCTGCAACAGCACGAGATTCGTCGTTATCAACCATCCAACGTGTGACAAACACGGAAGTAACCACCCGGACCATTAATAGAAGACTACGAGAACGGAATCAATACTCGCGGCGTTCCATTACGCCGCCTACCACTGACCAGTATGTACCATCAACAGCTGACAGTATGTACCATCAACACCAATTGCAATGGTGCCGGGCCCAATCAACGTGGAATTGTTCGGATTGGGAACGAATTGTCTTCAGTGATGGCAAGAATGGTTCCGTTTCGAACTGAGCCCGACGACAAGCGCAGACGTGTCTGGAGATAGCCCGGACATCGTCAGGATCCTATTTTTACTGTCACACGGCCCGACAACAGGGAGTTATGGTCTGGAGTGTCATTTCGTTTGATAGCCGGACCCCTTTGATAGTCCTCCGTGGCACCATCACAACATTCATGTACGTTGCCGGCATTCTACGACCTGTTGTATTGCCATTCCTTTCGCGACACCCCGGGCTAACTTTTCAGCAAGATAATGCCAGGCCACACACGGCACGCTTCACTAATGATTGTCTGCGTGCTTACGACACACTTCCTTGGCCAACCAGATCTCCAGATCTCTCGCCTATTGAGCATATTTGGGCTGAGATGGGGCGTCCATTGCGACCATCCCAGAATGTAGACGAATTAGCTCATCAATTGGAGGCCGTTTGGAACGATATCTCTCGGAACACCATCCGGCAACTCTATGCATCAATGCCACGTCAGATAACAGCTTGTATCAAGGCCAGAGGCGGACCAACGCTATATTGACGTGCTCACTTTGTGTAGATCTTTCAGTGCAATAAATCATCCAATTGTTCTGAAATTCTAATCATTTCTTTTTCCGTACATCCACATTACACGTACCAAATTTTGTCTCATTTGGATAATTCTTACTTGGTGCCTCGATTTTTTTTTTGTCTTAGAGTGTATTTTAGATAAATTTTTAGAGGAGACACATTTTTGGGATCAAACTAGATAAAAAAATGGATTTTTTCTTCTCTGGAAATTGGCTATCATAAAATGACTATACTGATATCACAATTTTCTGGAAGCATTGTTTGATTTTGGCATTTGAAAAGCTCCTCTAGGCCTCTGTAATTTAAACTATCATCCCTCCCCCCCTCCCTCCTCAAAAAAATAAATAAATAAATAAAAATAACTATATTTTCATCTATCTCAGCCCTTAATGATTTGGTTAACATTAAATTTTCACAGGAATACTTAGCTCCTTTTTAACCTTCCTGATTTTTTATCCCCAATTCCGGCTTTATTTTGCTCCTTTATGAACCAATATACAGCGAGCGAAGATGTGCTTATAGGCCCTCACTAGGGTATCGTTACAACGCACAGTTAGTAGCGTGCATAGAGTGAAGGTTTGGTGAAGTGGAAATGTCAGCTGTGATTTAAGATTATAAATCAGATGTACCACAAAGCATTGCCATCATTCATTTCCACCTTCACCAAAACGCTCCTTTACTTCCACTTTATTTACAAACAATACATTACATAATACAGCATTCACAATATTTACATAATATAATACACTTAGCAATATGCCCAATATACAGTACAGAACAATGACTACACACTAAATAAACAAAAAGTACACTATGTACGACACAGTCATGGACAAAAATTAAAGAAGAATGTGGAACACCATGTAAAAAGACACTAAGGAATATGTGTAGCAAGGTCGTCATTCTGATGGGTTGTGTCGTCAGCAGACTCATCTGGGTTCTGCGAGAAGAGGAACCATGTTTCGGGAGCTCCATCGGAGCTGGCTTTCAGATCAGGCTGGCATGTGGAAGTGGTGTCGGTAGGAGGCGGATCCCCATCAGGGACCGCCTGACTAAGCAGTGACCATGCTGGCTCGGGGAGGGTGACCTCGCTTCGTTTACATAGATCACTGTCCAGGTCAATAGAAGCCAGAGGCGAGGTGGGTAAGGAAGTGCTTCCATGAGCTGAGTCAATGTTGTAGGCAGGAGGTGGCCCGAATGCCACATCAAATTCGCAAGAAGCTACAGTTTCCAGATCCAAGGAGTTAGAATCAAGGGTGTGGACTGGAGCGACACAGGAGTCGGTGCAGGAGACAGGCTGTACGGTGGGCGACAGCGCATTGGTGCTAAGGGTGGTAGTCATTTGTAGTTGGTGGGAAGGACCAGCAAACTCGTGTTGGTTGACATCACAGATGTTGTTGCGGTTGAGGTGGATCAAATCGTCTTGGAAAGATGAGTCCCTTCCTTGAGGGTGGAAGTTGCCACGGTGTTCAGCAAGTAGCCTTTTGATGGCACTGCTCATCTCCGCAACCTCCAAAATGGCCCCAGCTTCAGTGCCTCGGGGCTCACCAGGGTGCGAATCCACAACCGGGACATCCCCAACGTGGTCAGATTCATCTGCAGTGGGTAGAATGAGATCATCCAGCTCCTCAAGCATCTGAGTAACCTCCGCATCAGGAAGGACAAGGTCTTCGTCGAGGAGCACGTCAGGAGCAGCGTCGTTGTTCTTTGCTTTTACCCTGAAGTTACCACTCGGGATTTGCCTCTTACCGGTCAGGAACTCCGTGTATATGTCCCTGCTAGTCCTGATCGCGTCGCTAACTGCAAGTTTCCGCATTAGCGTCAGATACCTGCGGTTACATAACCGGAGCATGACACGGTCGTTGGCTCTATCCCATGTGCCGAGGGGCCCCATGACGATTGCTTCTACCCTAGCATCGGAGTACCCTTGATCGTTGTATAGCTTGGTGAGGTACCCATATTTGTCGACTTTAGCCGCTCTTGCCTTTTCAAAAACGTCGTTTCCACTCTCAAATGTGAACGTGATATCCACAATGAGAATGGATTGTCCCTTTTTTAGGACCAAGTCCGGGCGGTTGAGCGTGTCGTCGACAGACTGATTCTCCGCTAGCACTTTCCACCTCCGGCTGGCAGCTCCCTTGACTCTGGCCACCAGGTCGTTATGGCGTTTGGTAATCAGCCTGCTACTGTACCCACAGTGGCAGAGGACGTGCGGAAGAGTCTCTAGTTCTTTATTGCATTTCCTGCACATTCTGCTCACCGACGGGTCCCACCTCTTACGGGCATTCAGGGGGGTCACTCCCAGTCTGGCCTTGTGGATAAATCTCCAGTCGGCAAACCGGGTGTAACTCCCCTCCACAAAGAAATGGGTACTCGCCTTCGAGCGTCCTATGCAAGGAAAGCATTTCCCTTGGTTGGGCAGGGACATGAGCTCCTCGCTTCGTTCCAATCTCTTCCACTTGCGAATGGACTTAAATATCAGTCTTCTTTTGGTGGTGGCGTCTCCTCTTGCTTACGGCCTTCCTGGGACCGAAGGTCCTTCACGGCCACATCGAATGTATAAAAGTCCACTGTAGATGGTTTTTTCAGTAAAGCTTATTTAAACAGTGGTAACTCCTACAATGTGTAGGTTGAAGTGAGCAAAGACACATTTAAGCACTTATTGAGGATGACTTACGCGGTTGACAGCTACTGCAAGAAAGCTATTGCAAGTCAGTAGCTTTTTTAATAAAAGACCGGAGAGTTGCCAAAAGCAGCTAGTTCACAAAATATACTGCGACTATAACGCTAAAACTTGTAATATATATACAAGTGATAAAATGTGACATTTAAAATATAATAGCACTCATTTAATAGCAAATCACGTAATATTAAACAAATTGCATAATATTAAACAAATCACATAATATTAAACAAATCGAATAATATTAAAGTAGTTTAATACAAAGAACTCAAACCTGAAATATGCTGGCTTGTATAGTAGTGCTATCTGCTGTTAAGAGTGGACTTAACGCTGAATTACACAAAAGGTTAACTACACTGATGAGTAAAATCTTTACATTCAAAAGTGTAGATAATAAATTATGCAACTCACCTAGGTAAAGGGGATCTGTGAGGCTCTTCTTCAATTTTCTTAAGTGCTGGCAATAAAGGTGGTGGGATGTCAACTGTAACAAAAATTATAAAAATAAATAAATAAATAAATAAGAAACAATAGAATTCAGAAAAAATTACTATATTGCATGGCCTAGAATTAAAAAAAAAATACTGTAACAGCCACTGGGCCAAAGTGCACTATAAAAAATTAACTAAAGTGTGGCTCAACTTTACTTTCATACCAGAATCCATATTTTTTTTTTTTTTTTTAATTTTACAAGAAAATTTTTGAAAAATCGGTAACGTAGATCCAAATGATTACAATCGCAGGCGGGTCCCTGGTCAGCTGGATGGGGGCGTCGGCGTTCCTTGCAGGTACTGGTGGCAGTTGGCCTCGCCTGATGGGGCGTTGGTCTGCTGTCCCCTGTGGTGTTCCGGGTGGTGCGTGTGTGGCATGGTGGAGTCGGCGGCTTTCTCTGTTCGGTTCGGTTGGATGGCTCGTTGTCCTGTTTCTTGCTGGGGGTCGTTAAATTTTTCCCGGCTCGAGATTTGGATGCTCTGCCTCTCTGGCAAGCCCTCTGGTCTGGGCTGTGGAAATGATTACAATCATAGCGCGTTACCCTTCACTTGAAAAGGCTTGAAAAAGTCTTTCGATTGATACCATACATGACAATGTACCACCGGGGGGTTAACCCCCCTTCCGAGGGGGGCTAATTACATCGCGAATAAAACAATTCTATCGCGGCTATTTTTCACAACGATGGAAATAATTAAGTCTCGCGATCATTGAGCCATAAATAAACCCTTTAAATGCGTGATTATGTCAAATTTTATCCTATGCTGCCATATTAAAAGAATATAAAATTTGGAATCAATTTCGAAGTTTTCGCTCGAATTTAAAAAAATTCTAATTCTAGCTTTTTTTTTTTTATAACAGAGCCAGATATAAAGTTTCGTGAAAATCCATTCATATTTATGACCGCTATCATGTACACAAGAAATCGACCACAGATAGACGGACATCATTCCAAAAATAGTCAAAACGTGTTCAGGAGGTCTTAAAACATATATTGGCATCAAAATCTCTAATTCGAAAATGTTTGTGAAAACAACACTTTCTCTATGCTATATTACATAATAAGAGAAAGTAATAACAATAGAAACACAGCAAAAATATTTGATGTGGGCAGAACATAACTTTTTCTACATATGTCCGATGTGCCTGCATGCACTCTGTGTGTGGGGGGGAGGGGGAAGTAACAGTTGGTGAATTGAATTGCATGCGCCTGACAGCTACTAGAAGAAAGCTATTACAAACCAAGAGCTTAAAAATGGTCGCCAAAAGCGGTTCGTAACTTATAAAATGTCTAACTTCATATTTATTATAATTCTCTTTATGATTTTTTTTTAAATGGAGGAAGTGGCTGTTACTCGAATTCGATCGCACTGAAATTCAACAGTCTTCTTGTGCTATATATTACAAGTTTTCTTGTGCCCATAGAATTTTTTTCAGAGGGGGGCAAACTAAAGAATAAGATGTACCACATTGACTAGTGCAATGGCCACCTTTGTGACCTTAAGCGCCCAGGGGGACACCTACTCTATAGGCGCAACGAAGCATAAGCAAGCCAGCAGAATCTTGAGAAAAATGAGGGGTTGGGGCGTTATAGTGCTGAATTTCGTTTCCTAACGTTAACTCTACTATTCAGAACTAATAGGGTAAATTTTACACTAATGGGGAGTATAACTCCCCAATCCCCATGTCTACGCTACGCCACTGTAACAAAGAGAATACAAGTTAAACTTTGCTAATTGGGTGATTAAAAAACGAAATATTACAAGACTAAATACGTTCTCTTTAAAATCGTGCAGCTATGCATGAACAATGTTTAATAACAAAACATACAAATCAGATTATTAATAAGCATTCAGGCAGTCAGAGTGACGTTCTGAAAATAGCAACCCTTTTTAACAAAGACAATAAGCGAGTAGAATCAGCCATTTGTCTGCATGACAGTCGGGACGAGACTGTCATTTGAGGTCATTAAGAAGAGGCTAAAGAACTGTATGCAGGAAGGAGGCGGACCTAATGAATTTAATGTCCTGAATCTATACAGTACTGCACAATAAAAGTTGGCTCGGGACTGCTCTCGCGTGGTATTTTTCTTACAACATTTCAGATCAATTTTAAAAAATCTGATGTGGACAGCACGTGAACTTTTCTACATAATGCAATAATTTTACATCTTACAAGTACAGCAATATAATGGTGCGAAAGATCCGTGGCACAATGTTTTTGGCATTGAATTAACAGCGAATAAATTGAAATTGGGCGTTTTTGGCAACTTATGAGCCTGAACAAAGTGCGGTTAAGTGTTGTTTATTGCATAGGCGGAGCTAGAATTTTTTTTGCTTGACAGGGCTGAAGTTCCTTTAGGTGGTGCTAAAGCCGTTTTATCTTTTATAATCTCCAATGTATTCTTCTTCATCGATCCAGACTGTCCGACCTACCCGAAGGTGTAAGGTATCTGTTTGGATAGCCGGGAAGTACCACCCAATTTAGACCGGAACCCAGTAGAGGTAGTATCCACAGGGACCGCGCCCTTCTTCCCCTACCACCAACCTCTCGGAAGAACTTACGGACCCACATATTTAGCATACCCGTACTCGGACAGTTTGGGCAGGCCGGGAATCGAACTCGGGTTGTCAGAGTTTAATCCCCGCGCTCTAACCACTGGGCTTCTCACCTCCAATTGCAATATAAATATGAAAAATTGGTGAAGCTGCTATTGAAACTTTTGGAGGTACTCAGCACTCCCAAGTTCTGTGGTTTATTGTATGATTCCTGAATAGGACAGCTACTCGCCAATAATCCTATTGTGTCAAAAAAATGTCTTCTAACAGTTTTAGTGTCTACTAGCCGAATACCCGTTAAACATCAACGGCCTCTCAATAAGCAACCCCTGAATAATGTAAATTTTTGAATAATTCGCGTTTCACATTTATTCGGCAAATCGAATATTTTGGGGGTGTAGAACCCCCTAAAGAAGAAAATATTGGAAATTTTAAACTGAGCACTTCTTTCTTTCGAACTATCTACCCGTACACCCAATTAAAGTATCTATGTCACCTGTTATTTTATCATTTCCCCTTTCGAATGTTTTTCTGTGGAGCACATCCATAAATGAACATTTTTTAAAAACTCTGTTTTAGGTTTTTTTATTAGATGATTGGCCCATATACCAAATATCAAGCCTCAAATCACATTTAAAAGGAAGTGTGTCTCATTTATTCGGATAATCAAACATATTGGTGTGCGGCACCCCCTAAACTAGCAAATATTGGAAAACTGAATCTCTATACTTTCTTCCTTTCATACTATCTACCCGTACACTAATTTAAAGTCTCTATCTCATTCCGAACAATGCAATTTTGCCATTTCCCCTTTCGAAAGTTTTCCTGTGGAGCACACCCATAAATTAACATTTTTGAAAAACTGTATTCGTCTTGGGAGTTTTTAATCAAATGCCCATAAACCAAATTTCAAGCTTCTATTACATTTTAAAGAAGGGATTTTTTCATTTGTTCGGCAAATCGAATATTTTAGTGAGCGGCACCCCCTACAATAGCAAATGTTGGAAAACTGAAATTTCGCACTTTTTTCCTTTCCAACTATTTACCCGTACACCAAATTTGAAGTCTATCTCATCGCGAAGCATGCTTTTTCCATCATTTCACCTTTCGAATGTTTTTGTGTGGCGTACCCACCCCCTTAAATATACATTTTTGAAAAACTTCTTTCTTTTTGGATTTCCTATCAGAGGATTCGCCAATATATACCAAATAACAAAACTCTATCACGTTTTAATAGGAGCGTTTGCCCCTAATTCCGAAAATCGAACATTTTGGTGTGCAGCACCCCTTATAGTAGAAAATATTGGAAAACTAAAATTGTACACTTTCTTCCTTCCAAACTATCTACCAGTACACCAAATTTGAAATATGTATCTCATCCCGAAGCATGTTTTTTTATATCAATTCACCTTTCGAACGTTTTTCTCTGAAGCACCCCCTCCACACACTAAGCTACCATTAGCCTTAGGGTTGGTCGTGTGATCTGGGTCTTCAACCCCCTTAAACGAACATTTTTGGAAAACTCTTTTGTCTTGGGTGTTTTCATCAAATGATCAGTTCATATAACAAATTTCAAGCCACTATCAAATTTTAAAGGAGCCGTTTCTCATTTATTCGGCAAATCGAACATTTGGGTGTGAGGCACCCCCCTTCAGTAGAAAATATTGGAAATCTGAAATTTCACACTTTCTTCCTTTCGAACGATTTACCCATACAACAAATTTGAAGTCTCTATCTTATCACAAAGCATGCTTTTCTATCATTTCACTTTTCAAACGTTCTGGTGTGGAGCACCCTCTCTTCAGAACATTTTCGGAAAATACGATTTTTCCAGGGGGTTTTATCGAACATCGACTCATGTACCAGATTGTAAGTCTTTATCTATTCGGGAAGTGACTAAAAAAGCGTGACAGACGGACGGACTGTCAGACGGGCACTTGGCAATTAGTATATACTAGCCGAATACTCGTTGAAAATCAACGGTCTCGCAATAAACAATCCCTGAATAACGTAAATTTTCGAATAATTCGCATTTCACATTTATTGAATATTTTGGTGTGCAGAACCCCCTAAAGAAAAGCATGTTGGAAAACTTAAAAATTGTGCATTTCTTCATTTCAAACTATCTACCCGTATACTAATTTAAAGTCTCTATCTCATTCCGAACAATGCAATTTTATCATTTCCCCTTTCGAAAGTTTTCCTGTGGAGCACACCCATAAATGAACATTTTTGAAAAACGGTATTCGTCTTGGAGTTTTTAATCAAATGATTAGCCTATATACCAAATTTCAAGCCGCTATCACATTATAAGGGAGGCGTTTTTCATGTGTTCGTCAAATTGAATATTTTAGTGTGCGGCACCCCCTACAGTAGCAAATGCTGGAACACTGAAATTGCACCTTTCCAATAATCTACCCGTACACAAAATTTGAAGTCTCTATCTCATTGCAAAGCATGCTTTTTTTTTAACATTTTATCTTTCGAATGTTTTTGTGTGGAGTACCCACACCCTTAAATGATGACACGAGCCGGTCGTTCTGGGTTTTCGACACCCTTAAATGAACATTTTTGAAAAACCCCATTCTTCTTGGGTTTTCTAACAGATGATTCGCCCATATACCAAATATCAAGTCTCTATCACGTTTTAATAGAGGGATTTCTCCTTTATTCCGAAAATCGAACATTTTAGTGTGCAGCAACCCCTAAATTGTAAAATATGGGATAACTGAAATTGTACACTTTCTTCCTTCCAAATTATCTACCCGTACACCAAATTTGAAATTTCTATCTCGTACGGAAGTATGTTTTTTTAACATTTCACATTTCAAATGTTTTTCTCTGGAGCACCCCCATAATCGAACATTTCTGAGAAACTCTATTCGCCTTGGGTGTTGTGTTTTCATTAAATGATTAGCCTATGTACCAAATTTCAAGCCCCTATCAAAATTTAAAGGAGGTGTTACTCATTTATTCGGCAAATCGAATATTTTGGTATGCGGCACCCCCTATAGTAGAATATATTGGAAATCTGAAATTGAACACTTTCTTCCTTTCGAACGATTTACCAGTACACCAGATTTAAAATCTATCTCATCGCAAAGCATGCTTGTCTATCCTTTCACTTTTCGAACGCTTTGGTGTGGGGCAACCCCTCTATAGAACATTTTCGAAAAATTCGATTTTTCCAGGGGGTTTTATCGAATGATCGACACGTGTACCAAATTGCAAGTCTCTATCTATTCGGTGTGGCGTAGTGGTAGCGTGGTTTTATAGTCACAGCCAAATAACTCTCGAGTGACTTCAATTCTTTATTTATTTACAGCAATTAGGTAATATACAAATTAGATTACAAAGGTATCCAAATCTGAAGTGAGGCGAATAGTCCGCTGAGGTCACTCTGACGTGTTCAAGAAAATGTCCACATCAATTTCCCGTGGAAAGTCTATGCGAGGTGATTCTCTAACCAGGATTCAAGATGAAACTGACGTAAGTCCACGATGCGGTGACGTCCTGTCACGACAATATGCTAGACCCGGGTGGTCTGAAATTTAGACTAGCGGTAGTCTATATGGATCGAGTCCTACTGGGCCCTCGATCTCTCTTCCGTTCCGTCCTTAGGTCAGGAGCTATCGCAGAAGGTTTCTGCTCAAAAACCAAATACAGGGCCTATGCCCGAGAAGCACTCTCTTTCCAAAAAGACGAGCTCTCTTGTCGAAGATCAGATCTTAACTGCTCTCTCAAACTCTGCTCCGGTCGCCCTCAGAAAAAGAGCCACCAGGGGACAATTTACTCTCTATTTTTCTATTGGATCTTAATATCCGTGATGTCATTTTTCTTGAGTCTCATTTGTCCGGAGACTCGTGCCAGTAAGTCTAGGGGACACTCCCCTCACGTCTGGAGCTAACGTCCACGCGATCACTCAAGGCGGTTCATGCCAGCTTAGCCTTTCTTCTTAACTGTCAATTTTCCAGACATGGTGGCGCGGGATTCGCGACGTCCATTGTTCTGGTGACCTCTGCTGTCTTTAACATTCAAAGGGTCACAGGTGTGCTCGGTCTGGAATTTCTAAGCCCCAATTCCAATTCGGGGGGATTTAATTACAGCTTCATTTGCTGAATTAATTTAATTCGGCACATCGGGAAGTGCCTAAAAAAAGAGTGACAGACAGACAGACACTTGGCAATTAGTATATACTAGCTGATACCCGTTGAAAATCAACGGTTTCGCAATAAACAACCCCTTAATAATGTAAATTTTTGAATAATTCGCGTTTCACATTTATTCGGCAAATCGAATATTTTGGTGCGCGGAACCCCCTAAAGAAGAAAATATTGGGAAACTTAATTTGTACATTTCTTCTTTTCGAACTATCTACCCGTACACCACAATAAAGTTATCTCATCCCGAAATATGCTATTTTATTATTTCTCCATTAGCACGTTTTTCTGTGAAGCACACCCATAAATGAACATTTTTAAGAAACTCTGTTTGTCTTGGGTTTTTTATCAGATGATTTTGTTTCATATACCAAATATCAAGCCTCTATCACATCTAAAAGGAAGCGTGCCTCATTTATTCGGAAAATCGAACATATTAGTGTGCGGCACCCCTTAAAGTAGCAAATATTGGAAATCTGAAATTTCACACTTTCTTTCTTTCAAACTATCTACCCGTACATCAAATTTGAAGTCTCTATCTTATCACGAAGCATGTTTTTTCTATCACTTCACCTTTCGAACGTTTTTCTGTGTAATACCCCGTTAATGAATATTTTTGTCAAACCGTATTCATCTTTGGTTTTTTTTTGTCAAATAGTTAGCCCATTTACTAAATTTCAAGCCTCTATCACATTGTAAAGAAGGCGTTTTGCATTTGTTCGGCAAATCGAACATTTTAGTGAGCGGCATCCCCTACAATAGCAAATGTTTGAAAACTGAAATTGCGCACTTTCTTCCTTTCCAACTTTTTACCAGTACACCAAATTTGAAGTCTGTATCTCATCACGAAGCATGCTTTTCTAGCATTTCACCTCCGAATGATTTTGTGTGGAGTACCCACCCCCTTAAATATACATTTTTGAAAAACTCTATTCTTCTTGTGATTTCTATCAGATGATTCGCCCATATACCAAATATCAAGCCTCTATCACGTTTTAAATGGGGCGTTTCTCCTTTATTCCGAAAATCCAACATTTTGGTGTGCGCCACTCCTTAATGTAGAAAATATTGGAAAACTAAAATTGTATACTTCCTTCCTTCCAAACTACGTTACGGAACGTTTTGGTGTGGAGCACCCCCCTCTAGAGAACGTTTTCGAAAAATTCGATTTTTCCAAGGGGTTTCATCGAACGACCGAGCCGTGTACCAAATTGCAAGTCTATCTATTCAGGAAGTGCCTAAAAAAAGCGTGAGAGAAGGACAGACAGACAGACGGACACTTAGAAATTAGTATACATAGATAGATAGATTCCTATTCATTAGATAATGCTCTACAACTTTTAATTAATTTTTTTCATCTATCTCGCTTTGTTGCCAAGAGCGTTACCGTAATTGTTTAAATTCTCCGCTGGATCACTGCAATCAGTTTTATTCGATCAGGCATGATGACTAGGAAATTATTAAACTATTAAAACTATTAAATTATTAAACTATTAATTATTAAACTATTTCTATGACTAGGAAATGATGACTTTTCTATAGATAAACCTAACGTGTACACTAGTGGACCTTTCTTACAAGGTTGTAGGTGGACTTTCCTAGGAACACTGTATTTATCATCGCAAAAACGGCATCTGACTGAATCTACTAACGTTAAACATTTATGGGCCGGCACACAGATGTACAACAATAATAAAAAAAAAAACCATATTTTTCGAATAGATCCAAACAATGTTCGGTTTAGGTAGAGTCAGAAAGAAAAACACACAAATAATGGGGAAACTGTGAAAAAGGGCGGCATCTGCACAAGGTTCTCTTCCACCCACAGCCATGTGGCGCGAGAGGTGGTAAATGGAATGTAAGCTTGGGGGGAAAACAAGCGACGCTTTGCAATTCCTTCAGTATTAAGGAGAGGAAGTTTTAAAGCATTTTCTCTCCCATAACTTAGCCTCGGAGTTACTTTACACGACTTCCCAGAGAAAAATGTACTGACGAATAAGAAGGAGATGACGTGAATTACTGAAAAGTGATGCTAGGAGGCCCAATATGGGTATCAGCACTCAGCAGGCAAAAGTGGCTTGATTCCTGTTGTCTGGAATTGAATCCTTTCACATTGGAACTCTGGATTATTTTTAAAGTTAGAGAAAATGTAAACTTAAAACTTTAATTATAGGCGTAGCCAGGATCGCCGAAAAATCGGGGGGTGGGGGGCTTACAGTTCTGGATTTTGTATTTTAATATGGACCCTATGGAGAAATAATATAATTTTTTCGCCAATGAAGGGTATAATCCCCGTGACAAAGTATGTTGATGGCTGATTATACCTTCAAGTGATAAGATAGACATGCCCCACACAAAGTTATTCTGGGGAAGTTTGAAGCATAAATGAGAAAAAATGTATTTTTATTTAGTTCTGCCTTTAACTTCACAAAATATTCTACAATGTTCTTCAATTAAAATGAAAACATCTACAAGATAAACATTAAGATATTATCGCAATTGGCGCAATGGGTTAATTTTCACCTACAGTAGCAAGATAGGGTTAAGGACTTTTTGAGGAACCCTATGTATATATGTCACTGCGAATCACTAGTGCAGGATCAATGGAAAAATAATGCATTTGTGACACCAATAGGGGTAGGAGACTGCATAAAAACATCCCTTAGCTACGCACTGGTCATGATCATCAGCCCTCGGGAGTTACTTGTTTCAAACCCCTCTCTTGTTTTTTTCAGCCAGATCAGCATCTTAATCAAGATATTACATTGCCTTAAATTCGGTCAGGGTTGCTCATAAGGGGATGGCTGGCGTCACTCGAGTGGGGGCCCGGGCGTCACGGGAGCCGGTCACCGGTTTTTTTTATAGGGAAGCATAAAAACTTCACAACGAGGGGGAAATCAAATATGGATGGGGGGCGGTAACTAATGTTTGTAGAAGAAGATTGTTATGATGAGTTTAAAGTTTTTAAACACATCACAACATTCACAACAAAGAAAAATGTTTGTAGAAGAAGAAGATAAATGTTTGTAGAGTAGCTCACAATTTGTATAGGACGTCCTTATTAAGCTTTACAACTTTTCACTTCAACAGTACTGGATTAAGATGGGTGCAAAACGATTGTTGAACATTTCTAACATGCAAACACACAGCGAATCGACAAAAATTTTATACTTAAGTACATTTGCAAGACGTGCAATAAATTTATTTAAACAAAAATAGGCATGTTGTATTAAAAAATTCAAAATATTTTTAAAAATAATAAAAACACCGTATAAAAACTACAAAAGTGCACTGCGAACCAAAAATAATACCACAACCTGAACTGCATTAATTGTAGATTAAAAAGTAAATATCAGAAGTAGAATTAGAAGTAAATATCTCAAACTGCTGCAAAAATAGATAAAAAATGAAATATTAAATAGAAACATAGAGTAAATGAAATTAGTAAAGCTATAAACCAGTTTGGGGGCTATTTTTGCTTCAGAAAATTGTTGATACCACTATTTAATTGGTTTAAGCCGCGCTTTTAATAAAGGTTTTACCTTTTAATCAGAAATATACTTTTTTTAACACTCAAAAGAGAATTATTAATACATAGAAGCAGCACCTTCAATAAAATTTATATTTTTAATTTCCCTTACACTACATTTGTAAAGAGAAAATGTACACTACCCGACACAGAAAATGCAACACCATGAAAGAGCGTGGTGATAAAGGACATACAGACAGAGATGGCATATGTAAATAAGTGATGTTAATTCTAGAAGGATAATGTAATACAGTAATGGCATCGACGGGGTGATCAGTAGGCAGTAGGATCACCTCTTGCGGCGATACAAGCAGCAACCCTTGAGGAGCATATGCAATGAACGTGCGGCTAGTTTTCTGAAGGATGGATGACCATATGCCTTCAAACATCCTCCACATCCTCTGAGGCGGGGGCAGGACAGTCAAACGAAGGCCAATCACGTCCCATGCATGCTCGATGGGCTGCACCTGGATACCTTGCGAGGCTTGTCTGCTGATTACCGTGTGCGCTCGCGCGTTATCTTTCTGGAAAACAGCATTTTGCAACAGTTGAAGGTAGGGCAGTGCAACCAGTGGCAGCACTTCATTCACATACCATCGTGCCGTTATTGTGCCTCTGATACGAACCAGAAATGACCGGCTATCAAAGCCGATGGCACCCCAAACCATCATGTCGTGTTGTCGAACAGTATGACGTTCAACAGTCGCGGTAGGATTGGATATGTTTCCACGTCGCTTCCAGACTCTCATACGGCAACTGTTATTCGACAAACAGAACCAAGACTCGTCGCTGAACACAAACCTGTCCTAGTCAGTCGTCCAAGAGGCTCGGGTCCGATACCATTGCAATCTCTCACGTCGTTATCTTGTCGTCAATGGCAGTCTTCGTAAAGGACTGTTTGAGTGCAAGCCGCTTTGGGCCAATCGTCAAGAAACTATTCTCGCTGATATTAGAGCATCCAATTAATCTGCAAATTCTGCAGAATGTTGACAGTCGTAGTTTGTGGGGCCACCACAGCATGCCTTCAAATTCGTCGATCAATGCGTGCTGACATACACTCTAAGACAAAAAAATTGACGCACCCGCAAAATAATCCGTTAGTAATAGAACTACATGCAAACACCTATCGACCGAATATGTAAATGATAAAAAATTCGCAGCCAATGAATGAATAGTCGGTACTACAGCGCATTGAAACTGAGCACCATGGTGGTGTATATAAAGAGCCAACCTCGCTTTCAGAAACAAAACGTGTAGTGGATTTCGATTGCGTTTACGTACCTTGGTTGTAACAGTGCCTCGCAGGCGAATTCGCAGCCACTACGAGCATATGAAGGAGTTTGAAAGAGGGCGTGCGGTCGAACTGCATGAGGCTGGATGGGCACACTGACGAATCGCTCGGCATTTGGGTAGGACCGATGCAGCAATTAGACGATGTTGGCAGGAATAGGTTCGGAGTGGCAGATTTTAGCGGGCAGCGAACGTCCTAGAGCGACGACAGAACGGGAAGATAGAGCGTTTGTCCGAGCAGCTGTAACAGCACGAGATTTGTCGTTATCAACCATCCAACGTGTGACAAATGCGGAAGTGACTACCCAGACCATTAATAAAAGGCCACGGGAGCGGAATCTATACTCGTGGTGCCCATTACACCGCCTACCATTGTCCAGTATGCACCGCCAACAGCGATTGCAATGGCGCCGGGCCCGATCAATGTGGAATTGTTCTGATTGGGAGCGAATTGTCTTCAGTAATGAATCCCGTTTCGAACTGAGTCCCGACGACCAGCGCAGACGTGTCTGGAGACAGCCCGGACATCGTCAGGATCCTGCTCTTACTATCACAAGCCACACGGCCCGACAACAACAGGGAGTTATGGTCTGGGGAGGAGCATTTCGTTTGATAGCCGGACCCCTTTGATAGTCTTCAGTGGCACCATCACAGCACAGCGGTACGTTGCCGACATTCTACGACCCGTTGTATTGCCATTCCTTTCGCGACACCCCGGACTAACTTTTCAACAAGATAATGCCAGGCCACACACGGCTCGCCTTTCTATTGACTATCTGCGTGCTTACGGCACACTTCCTTGACCAACCAGATCCCCAGATCTCTCGTCTATTGAGCATATTTGGGCTGAGATAGGATGTCTCCTACGACCATCCTAAAATGTAGACGAATTAGCTCGTCAATTGGAGGCCATTTGGAACGACATTCCTCAGAACACCATCCAGGAACTTTATGCATCGATGCCACGTCGGGTAACAGCTTGTATCAAGGCCGGAGGTGGACCAACGCCATATTGACGCGCTCACTTTGTGTAGATCTTTCAGTGCAATAAATCATCCAATTGTTCTGAAATTCTATTCATTTCTTTTTCTGTACATTCACATTACACGTCCCAAATTTTGTCTCGTTTGGATAATTCTTTCTTGGTGCGTCGCTTTTTATTTTGTCTTAGAGGGTACCTCTGGATGGATCCGTGCCATTGCGGCGATTCACATGCCCTTCTTCAATTCATCTTCTCCAAATCCTTTGCATAGTGGACGCATCTATGCGTGTTTAAGCGGCGATACGCCGGTACGACCAGCCGTACGTAGGCTGTTGCACGATCGTCCAAAAGCTGAAACGAACTTCGATGTCGTCTGTCAGGCCTTCAACAACACGTGTCTTCTGAAACAAAAAACAGCTCAGAAAGAGGGTTTCCGTAGATGACAGGCAGTAATAACTTTTGGCTCATCTGCCGTTTCCATCCCTTTTATCCCGCGCACTAATCACGAGACCTACTTGCATTTTAGATCATTTGCTTACGTCGGTCAGCTGCGTTTGTCTCGCAATTTGCATAATTATACGGCCAAAGCTTCATGGTATTGCATTTTCTCTGTCGGATAGTGGAATAATGGGACAAAAATCTGAATCTTGAATGGATTTACACATTTTGGGTATCCCTGAATATGGATCAATCATTTTTACGGTGACAAATTGAGCAATTCAAATTAAACTTCGCACAATTGTTTCAATCAGTATACATAAGAGACCAAGAAGATAGGACTAGAGGAAGGCTCTCAATTTTTCGAAAATTTAAAAGATATAAAATTCACTACACTAAAAGATGCAACAGAAATAATCAGTTTATATGTATTTTTACGGCCTTTAATTACTTTCCTTATATACATAATGTATAAGGAAAGTATTGTAACGAGGTCGAAAATTCGAATTCGAGTTTTCGACAGGAGAGCACGTTTCAAGCATCCCTGATCATGAATCAAACATTTTTGAGGTGACGTCTGTGTGTGTGTGAAAGTATATGTGTGTGTGAAAGTATATGTGTGTGTGAAAGTATGTGTGTGTGTGTGTGTGTGTGTGTGTGTGTGTGTGTGTGTGTGTGTGTGTCAGTGAGTCTATGGAGACGATATCTCACGAACAAATGGAGCGATTCGAATGAAATTTGGTACAAAAATCACAATTCGTGAATACTGGAAGCTTATTGTTTTTAAACGTAATCGAATGTTCAGAACCCCCCTAAAGTTTCGAGTGAAATTTTGAAAAAATCATCAAAAAATCAAAACCTTTAATAAAGTTACTCAAATAGACATTTCTTATGTAATTTTTCTTAGCGATTAACATAAACTTTAGAACGCTAGCATGAACCGTTCTGGAGATATTGCAGATTTTTCAAATGCATTTATCAAAATATCCCATAAATTAAAAAAAATATATTAACTGTTGAGAAACATGTTCACTTTTCATATGTAATATTATGCGATAAATTGGGTGACATCATTATCGTGGATCTAGCTCGTTCCATTCATGAGAAAAGATACTTTGAGTAATACTTTTGTATTTGAACGCCACTAGTCATTTATTTGCTATAAGAATAACTTATTTCTCCGTCCATAACGTTTGGCGAGATTTGGGTGACGAATTTGGCGGAATGTCGCCAACTTGGCGACTTTTTGAAATGTTGCCAAATTAACGAAAATCTGGCTAAATGGATAAAAATGACGCTAAATCAATTAAAATAACGACTAATTGTCGAAAATTAAATATCTTGGAAAGAATATAAGTATCTACTATAAGAAAAACCTATTTTTTTTCTGTAAAAGTAGTACATTCATTGCATTATATAAGGAAAGTCATATGTTGCCCACATCAGATTTTTTTATTATTATTTTCATTTTATATATGATTTAATTATTATTAAATTAATATCCATCTAAAATGAGTCAACGATCTATTTCGGCATATTACTTTCCCAGCAATACTTGGTAATGTATAGGGAAAGTATTGGAATCATGCCGAAAATCGTAACTCGAGTTTTTGGCGGATCTACACGTTTTCGGACCTCTAGAACACGAAAAAACGGTTTTTAGATTGACGTCTATGTGCGTGCGCGCGCGCGTGTGTTTGTGTGTGTGTGTGTGTGTCTGTCCGTGCAATGTACAGGGTCTTTATAATTAAAGTTACACTTTGAAATGGCTATAAAAGAAAAACTACTGGACAGAATGTTATCAAACTTGGTAATAGTTTACAGGAGGTCATGGGATTTTATTTTCCGGAAAAAAAAAAAAAAGTTCAAAAACTCACCGTCAGCAGGGAATGGCGCTGTATGCAATATCGTTAAACGAAATTAGACATGAAAACATCGGTTTAAAAAGTTTTTAATCGTTTCTAAAACGTGTTACAAATCATGTTCAATGTGGCTTCCACCATTTTCTGAAAGCAAGTTAAATCGCATTACTGCGTTCTCAAGAGTAGCTTTTAGCATATCAGGAGGAATGTTACGGACATGTCAGTGTGGAATGTGGAAGACCCAGGCCGTCCGACTCATCCAAGGATTTGAGTAGCTGGTTGGACGACCGGGAAAGGAAGCTAGCAGGTGCCGACTTCCAAGGACAGCGACCGCTCTGGAGGTTTATTAAAAATCCAGTTTTTTTAAAATTTAAGAATAAATTCGTAAGACAGACAGTTTTACAGACAAGAAATACGGACATAACGAAGACAGGTACTGTAAACAGACACAAATATGGACACGAAACATTCAGAAAAACATCAAGGATAATAATAATGAGACATTGCACAACATGATATAGATGATGAAGTAAATACAAGATGACATGGGAGGTTGATAATAAAAGATGAAAGTGTTTTCAATTTAACAATAGTTGGCAATATGATGAGTGTATTTACAATTTAATATATACAAGTTTGTACAAACAAAAGCAGGAAAAGGGGAACAGCAGAGGAATCTTCATTGATCAGGAAAGTTAAAAGCAGTAAAGCCCGACGAACTTGTCAATTTACTTTATTGGAAATGTCTCTTGCAATGAGGACACAGTTCTTAAGATAAAAAATGGATTGACTGTTGCGGCTGACACTGGAAAACCAAGCCGCTTCATTTCCAGGAGCAGGTTTAGAAAGATGAAATTTCTTAGTTAAGGGGCAAGAGAAAACAAAGTGATCTACGTCGCCAAAAGAGTTGCATAAGCAGTTCGGGGATTTTTTATGTTTAAAATAGTAGAAATAATCAAGAAAAGGACCATGACCAGTTAAAAAATAGATTAAGTATTTATTATGAATTTGGGTATTTACGTTAACTTTGGGGAGATAATTTAGAATTCTGGCTGGGTCATGAGTCCTAGGGGAGATATATGCATTAAGATACTTTTGCCAGTTTTGAAGTAAGAGATTTTTGCAAAAATTAGTTAAAAGAGAATAGGGGAGAGGAACTGAAAAAGGGAAACCGGAGGAGGATGCTTCTTTAGCGTGGAAGTCCGCGACTTCATTTCCCAGAATGTCAGCATGGGCCTTGACCCAAATAAGATTAAAAAGGTGTTTAGAGCGAGAAGCAGAGTTTTTGATAGAGTTAATGTAGTTAGATTTGTTTTTAATTGATTTAAAGGCCAGGATTGATGAAAGGCTATCCGAAAAAATATTTATTTTGGAGAAGTTATCAGTTGCCCAGTCAATGGCAAAGTTAATGGCCGCGATTTCTGACTGAAAAACTGTGTTCCCATTGTCAAGTTTGAATTTAAAAACTTCTTCTAATTTATCATGAATAAATAAACAAGCAGAAAAGCCAACATTATCATCAAGTTTGGAGCCGTCGGTATAAAAATTTAGATGGGAGAAAGAGGAAGGATTAAGGGGTTTAAGGAGGACAATGCGGTTTGAGGGGGAAGAATTAGAGAGAGGACGATTAAAGTCGAAAGAAGAGGGGGAGGGAAGGGAAGGATCAGAGAACGAATTGATACGAAGTTTCCAAAAAAGGAATTTTTTTGTGAAGAATATCAATTAAAATGTGAACAGGGGAATACCGGTAATGGAGAAAAGAGAAATGCTCGAGGTTGTTCAAAATCCGGCAGAGATTTTAAGAAGAAATATCCGTTGTAAAGAAATAAGGTTATTGATTTGAGCCCCAGTGAGAGATCCCCCCCCCCCAGATGCCTGATCCGAAAGTAATAATTTTTTCAATAACAGACAGGTACTAGATTTTAAGAAAATATTTATTGACCCCCCAGTTGCCCCCCGAAAGTTTCCCAAAAGTAGAAGCAAGGGACATGTCGGTGTATCACATTTTTCAATTCCGCCAAACTGTTTATGTTATCACCATATACAGTGGCTTAGATACCACGATTTTTATGCAGGACGGGGTTCCACCTCACATTGGTACATATGTCAAACAGTTACTTAAGCAACATTTCACGGATGACCGGATTGTAAGCCGACACTTCCCCATTTCTTGGCCACCCCGGTTACCAAACCTCAACCCCTGTGACCTCTGGCTATGGGGTTACCTCAAAGCCACTGTTTATGGTGATAACAAGCAATTTGACGGAATTGAATAATGTAATACACCGACATGTCCGTAACATTCCTCCTGATATGCTAAAAGCTACTTTTGAGAACGCAGTAATGCGATTTAACTTGCTTTCAGAAAATGGTGGAAGCCACATTGAACATGATTTGTAACACGTTTTAGAAACGATTAAAACTTTTTAAACCGATGTTTTCATGTCTAATTTCGTTTAACAATATTGCATACAGCGCCATTCCCTGCTGACGGTGAGTTTTTGAACTTTTTTTTTTTTTTTTTTTTTTTTTTGCGGAAAATAAAATCCCATGACCTCCTGTAAACTATTACCAAGTTTGATAACATTCTGTCCAGTAGTTTTCCTTTTATAGCCATTTCAAAGTGGAACTTTAATTATAAAGACCCTGTATGTATCTACTCTAACTGAAAAACTAATAGACCAAATTTCACAAAATTTGGTAGATACGTCACGTGTGAGTTACCCTGGTGATGCTTAGATTTCGGTACGATTCGACAAAAAAAGAACCTGCTTTTTTGCGAAATGGCCAGCAAAAATCGTCAAAATCTAAAATAAAAAAATTCGTATGCTCAAATATATCAATTAAATGCCTGTTTTATACGTAATTTTTGGCGATGAAAAGCATAAGATCAACCCCATTACTCTAAGACTAACCGTTCTTGAGATATTTCATTTATTTCGCATTTTCGCAAAGACACTTTTGAAAATAGTCTGTTTCCAATATAACGATAATTGAATTAAAACTGCAAATTCAGTGTAATTTTAAATAATTACGCGTGTTATTTTGAGCTATTAAACGTTTGGACAATAAAGAGAACTTGAATATGAGTCTTCAGGGAAAGTCATGCGCACATGAGATTTTTCAAATGTAATAAATAAAATTTCTGGATTAAAATTTACTACCAGTTTTCTCTACCAATTTTTAAAAATAATTACAAATATATCATATATATGGAAGACATGTATATATATATTTGTATACTCAAATTAGTAGAACATACCTGACCCTTCATCTTGAAATTACAATTTCTGATTCACTAGGATGCATCCAATCGGACGAGGAGACCAATCTATGTGGGTAGCCGCTCTAAGTTAGCTTTTATTCTCTAGAGGCGAGCGTCCTCTCCGGCTGGAGACCGTTCTAGAATTCTAGATGATGTTGATATTATGCAACTACATTACATATTCACTAGAGGAGAGCGTCCTGTTCGGCTGGAGACCAACCTAGCTGATGTTGGAGTTCAAAGAACACCAGATTCACTTGGTCAGAGTCCAGTCGGATGGGAGACCAATCTTGATGTTGTGCAATGGACGTTGCAGGCTTTTCGGTGTAGGAATGGATTTCTAAAGAATTTGGGTGGAATATTTTTGCTTAAAGCAATTGACTCCATTAGTTTCTTTATCCTACCTATTATAATAATGTCTCGAAAAATTTATAAATGAAGACAAAAATTCGAATTCATTTTTACAATGGATTTAGAAGTTTTTTGTTTTAATTAAAAAAAATTGATTGGTTGTTAAATAGAAATTATAGTGTTCTTTATTTTAAAGATATATATTATTACTTTCCTTATATACATAATGTATAAGGAAAATATTGTGACGGGGTCGAAAATTCGAATTCGAGTTTCCGACGGGAGAGCACGTTTCAAGCATCCCTGATCACGAATCAAACATTTTTGAAGTGATGTCTGTGTGTGTGTGTGTGTGTGTGTGAAAGTGTGTGTGTGTGTCTGTGTGTGTCAGTGAGTCTGTGGAGACGATAACTGACGAACGAATGGACCGATTCGAACAAAATTTGGTACAAAAATCACAATCTGTAAACACTGGAAGCCTATTGTTTTAATACGCAATCGAATGTTCAGAACCTCCCTAAATTTTCGAATGAAATTTTGAAAAAATCGTCAAAAAATCAAAACCGCTAATAAAGTTACGCAAATACACATTTCTTATGTAATTTTTCATTAGAAAACGATTGGCATAAATTTTAGACCACTAACCAGAACCGTTCTCGAGATATTGCACATTTTTCAAAAAAATTATCAAAAAGTTATATAAAATAAAAAATAAAAATATTTCCTATTGAGAAACATGTTCACTTTACATATGTAATACCATGCGATAAATTTTGTGATATCATTCTCGTGGATCTAGCTCGTTCCATTCGTGAAAAAAGATACTTTGAGTAATACTTTTGTATTTGAACGCCAATAGTCATTTATCTGCTGTAAGAGTAACTTATTTCTCCGTCCATAACGCTTGGCGAGATTTTGGCAACGAATTTGGCGGAATGTCGCCAACTTGGCGACATTTTTAATTGTTGCCAAATTAACAAAAATCTCGCCAAATTGATAAAAATGACGCTAAATCAATGAAAATGACGACTAATTGAAGAAAATTCAATATCATGGAAAGAATATAAGTATCTACTATAAGAATAACGTTTTTTTCAGCTGTAAAAGTAGTAAATTCATTGCATTATATAAGGAAAGTCATGTGTTGCCCACATCAGATTTTTTTAACTTTTTAGTGAGGCCTAAATTAGAATAAGCTTCATTAAACTGCATCCTGGTTATGCCTTTTACAGTCAGTTTAATAGAAAATTCCAAGCTAATTTTTTACGATATTTATAACTCTCTCATACATATGTAATATAATATAGAGAAAGTATTATTTTCATGAAAATTCGAGTGTTTGATGCCAATATATGTTTTAAGGCCTCCTGAACACGTTTTGACTATTTTTGGAATTATGTCCGTCTGTCTTGTCTGTCTGTATGTTCGTGCTCAATTTCTTGTGTAGAAAATAGTAATGGATTTTCACGAAACTTTATATCCGGCTTTGTTGTCCGAAAATCTAGAACTAGATATAATTTTATAAAAATTGAGTGAAAACTTCGAAGTCTCTTCGACATTTTATGTTTTAACATGGCAGCATAGGATAAAATTGCACATAATGATGCAACGGATTATTTAGGGCTCAATGATTATGATACTTAATACTTTCAGTCATTATTGTGAGAAAAAGCCGCTATACAATTTTTGTGTTCGTGACATTATTAGTAACCTGGGGATGAGGGCAAGTTACCCCCCGGGGAGTACATAGTCAACGATGGCATCAATTGAAGATTTTATTCAAACCCTTTAACGTGAAGGGTTACATGTTATACTTGCGATCATTTGGACTAACGATACAGATTTCTCAAAAGTTTTCTTAAACATTTCCAAAAAATATTACAAGGTAATTAAAATTCGTTATAAGAATAACCCATCTCTTCATCTGTCCGTCTCTGAAACGTTTGGCCAAAAATTCAGCAACGAATTTGGCGGGATATCGCCAATTTGGCGACTTTTTAATTGTTGTGAAATTGTTTAAAAGGTCGCCAAATCGATAAATATGACGTTAAATCAATTATTGCTTTCCTTATATACATACTGTATAAAGAAAGTATTGTGACGGGGTCGAAAATTCGAATTCGAGTTTTCGACGGGAGAGCGCGTTTCAAGCATCCCTGATCACGAATCAAACATTTTTGAAATTATGTCTGTATGTGTGTGTGTGTGTGTGTGAAAGTATGTGCGTGTGTGTGTGTGTGTCAGTGAGTCTGTGGAGACAATAACTGAAGAACGAATGGACCGATTTGAACGAAATTTGGTACAAAAATCACAATCCATAAACACTGGAAGCCTATTATTTTTACGCAATCGAATGTTCAGAACCTCCCTAAATTTTCGAGTGAAATTTTGAAAACATCGTCAAAAAATTAAAACCGCTGATAAAGTTACGCAAATAGACATTTCTTATGTAATTTTTCATTAGAAAACGATTGACATAAATTTTAGAACGTTAACATGAACCGTTCTCGAGATAGCGCACATTTTTTAAAAAAAATTATAAAAAGTCATAAAATAAAAAAAAAAGATATTTCCTATTGAGAAACATGTTCACTTTTCATATGCAATACCATACGATAAATTTCGTGGCATCATTCTCGTGGATCTAGCTCGTTCCATTCATGAAAAAAGATACTTTGAGTAATACTTTTGTATTTGCACGCCAATAGTCATTTATCTACTGTAAGAATAACTTATTTCTTCTTCCATAACGCTTGGCGTGATTTTGGCGACGAATTTGGTGGAATGTCGCCAACTTGGTGACTTTTTAAAATGTTGTTAAATTAACGAAAAACTCGCCAAATGGATAAAAATGACGCTAAATCAATGACGACTCATTGATGATGACGACATGGAAAACGACGACTCATTGACGAAAATTCAATATCTTGGAGAGAATATAAATAACTACTATAAAAATAATCTATTTCTTTTTTACTGTAAAAGTAGTAAATTCATTGCATTATATAAGAAAAGTCATGTGCTGCCCACATCAGATTTTTTAACTTGATATGGTGTTTGTCAGTGTGGTTCAAATCCTTGAGGCCCTAACTAATTTCCATGAATAACAGTAACATGAAATTTGGCATGTCGTTGTCTTTTGGGGTACATTTTAATTCTTTTGATCTCAGCCCTTATTGGACTGGCACATCTTAGGCCCACCACAGAAATGTACTCGCTTTCAGGGAATAGCTAGAGAACCAGGACAGCATCTAGAAAGTCCAAATTTGATATGTCGTTGTCTTTCATACACTTAAGTTACATACATTTTCCATAAGTTACATACAAATAATAAAATGGTGCACCTTTAAAAACTATGTTTTATGCTTTTACTTGTTTCATTTAAAAGTGAGCCGATGTGGTGGCCGAGCGATCAAAGAGGCAGGCGTTTCCTCGTGATGGTTCGGCTGCCAGATTGCGGGTTCGAGTCCCGCCTGCGGGCATGGATGTTTGTGATGTCTTATACGGCAGAAGTCGGACTTCTACCGTAGGGGTGCCCCGGGTCTTAGACCAAACAGAAGCAGCGCAAATTTCTTTCCTTAATTAGGACGACAACAACAACAACAACATTTAAAAGTGAACAATGTATTTACGTGTTAATTTAAATTGGAAGAAGAAAAAAATTAAGTATGCTCACTATTATCAAGTAACCTATTATTACTTTCCTTATATACAATAATGTATAAGGAAAGTATTGTGACGGGGTCGAAAATTCGAATTCGAGTTTTCGGCGGGAGAGCACGTTTCAGGCATCCCTGATCACAAATCGAACATTTTTGAAGTGATGTCTGTGTGTGTGTGTGTGTGTCAGTGAGTCTGTGGAGACGATAACCGACGAACGAATGAACCGATTCGAAAGAAATTTGGTACAAAAATCACAATCCGTAAACACTGGAAGTCTATTGCTTTTAAACGCAATCGAATGTTCAGAACCCCCCTAAATTTTCGAGTGAAATTTTGAAAAAATCAAAACCTTTAATAAAGTTACGCAAATGGACATTTCTTATGTAATGTTTCCTTAGAAAACGATTGACATAATCTTTAGAACGCTAGCATGAACCATTCTCGAGATATTGCACATTTTCCAAGCAAATTTATCAAAAAATCCCATAAATTAAAAAAAATATTAACTGTTGAGAAACATGTTCACTTTTCATATGTAACATCATGCGATAAATTGGTGACATCATTCTCGTGGATCTAGCTCGTTCCACTCATAAAAAAAGATACTTTGAGTAATACTTTTGTATTTGAACGCCAATAGTCATTTATCTGCTATAAGAATAACTTATTTCTCCGTCCATAACATTTGCCGAGATTTGGGTGACGAATTTGGCGATATGTCGCCAACTTGGCGACGTTTTGAAATGTTGCCAAATTAACGAAAATCTCGCCAAATGGATAAAAATGACGCTAAATCAATGAAAATGACGATTAATTGTCGAACATTCAATATCTTGGAAAGAATATAAGTATCTACTATAAGAAAAACCTATTTTTTTTTCTCTCTCTCTCGTAAGGGCTCGTGCCTGAATAATAGGTCGACTTTTATTTAGGAAAATAGCTAATGCCAACACTTAAAGTGGCTCAGTTATGATTGTCAATGTAATGTTATTTTTAATTTTTAATGTAAGCTATTGAGGGATTAAATGAATATGTTTTTGCGTACAATGGAGTAATTGAAATGCTTAGAGAATACTGACTTCGGGAAGCATTAATATGCTGAATATAAGATGTTAAAGCCTATAAGCTAGATATGTCATCTGGTATTGTGTTCATATATGTTAATTGGAATTTTTAATTTTTGATTATGTAAATAAATTGTTATTGGTTTTTAATTATTAGGTGTCCTCATTATCCAATTATTTTAGCACAATTGATTTGCAGGTAAGGTTTTTCAATACGGCCAATATCGAGTCTTGTGAAAAATGGAAATTAACAATAATAATTTGCGTCCTGACCGGATGTGTGGTGAAAACCCACGCAACACTGACATCATGCTTCTTGAATTTCCTGAGTCGTTGCTTACTGTTTCAGGAACAGGTTTGGCGATAGGAAGATTCAGTTTCAAGACGGTCTATTTGTTTATTTTATTTTTTTACTTTTAAGATAATTCTACAACAGCACAAATCGGATTAGTATACTCCCTCTACCTGACGTTCTACTTTATTCTACGTTCTAATTTCAAGTAAAAAGTAAACGAGTTCCTCCAGATCCAAGCCTGTTGAGAAGAGGTGATTCCCCGATTTTTGACCTTTTCTTTAAAAGATAATGAAAGAAAAAAATTAAATGAAAAAATATAAAAACAGATTATGGAAAAGAAAAAATAAACTTTTCACTCAAAATATTCATCTTTCTTTCTAACTCTAGGTAAAAAAAAATGTGATACTGTCACAAATCTGGTTCAGAAAAGCGAAAAAATGTTCTGTTTCTAATGTTTTGTTTCCTGAAGAAAAAAATTAATAGTTATAAATTAAAAAAAATCTGATGTGGGCAGCACATGACTTTCCTTATATAATGCAATGAATTTACTACTTTTACATTTAAAAAAATGTTATTCTTATATTCTTTCAAAGATATTGAATTTTCTTCAATTAATCGTCATTTTCATTGATTTAGCGCCATTTTTATCTATTTAGCGAGATTCTCATTAATTTGGCAATATTTAAAAATGTCGCCAATTTGGCGACATTCCGCCAAATTCGACACCAAAATATCGCCAAGCGTTATGGACGGAGAAATAAGTTATTCTTACAGCAGATAAATGACTATTGGCGTTCAAATACAAAAGTATTACTCAAAGTATCTTTTCTCGTGAATGGAAAGAGTTAGATCCACGAGAATGATGTCACCAAATTTATCGCATGATATTTATTACATATGAAAAGTGAACATGTTTCTTAACAGTTAATATATTTCTTTAATTTATTGGATTTTTTGATAAATTTATTTGAAAAATGTGCAATATCTCGAGAATGGTTCATGCTAGCGTTCTAAAGTTTATATCAATCGTTTTCTAAAGGAAAATTACATAAGAAATGTCTATTTGCGTAACTTTATTAAAAGTTTTGATTTTTTGATGATTTTTTCAAAATTTCACTCGAAAATTTTGGGGGGTTCTGAACATTCGATTGTGTTTTAAAACAATAGACTTCCAGTATTCACGGATTGTGATTTTTGTACCAAATTTTATTCGAATCGCTCCATTCGTTCGTGAAATATCGTCTCCACAGACTCACTGACACACACACACACACAGACATCACTTCAAAAATGTTCGATTCGTGATCAGGGATGCTTGAAACGTGCTCCCCTGTCGAAAACTCGAATTCGAATTTTTGACCCCGTCACAATACTTTCCTTATACATTATGTATATAAGGAAAGTAAAAAGTATTTACATTTATTATTTTCCGGATTCTTCTATTTTATTTTTTATAACCTGAACACTCATACCTTAAATTTTCTCTAAAATATACAGTGCGAGAAAAAAGTAAAGAACAAGCGAAAACTCGCCAAATCTAGAAATCTTTTAGATGGAAATATATAAAAATTTCTTAAGTAAAAATATTGATAAAATTAAGTTCTTTTTCACGTAAATTAGTTAGATTTTCCAAAAATAAATATGTATAAATTTACTTTATAAATTTTAAACCCATATGATCTTGGAAAAGTGTAAGGGCAACTGTTTTTCTATCTAAAATTATAGTAAAATTTGCATATTTGAAAGCAGAAAATGACCATTTCAAATATAAAGATTGGGTTTCTAAGCAAAATTCACACTTGTCTCATTTCTTCACGATTTTTGTACGTTGCCAAAAGGAACTCATCTATCTGTCTGACCTTGAGAAAGGGAAAATTCTTGCTTTTAAAGAATGTGGATTGAGTGGGTATGAAATTTCGAAAAACATTAAATGATCTTAAAACTGTAGTTTATAATTTTCTAAAAGAACCTGGAATGTATGGAATGAAAAATCGAAGTGGAACACCAGAAATTCTAACGCATCGACAGAAAAGAATGGTTGTAAGAAGAGCTTGCGAGAAAAAAGAAACTGCAAATGAAGTTAGAAGAAATTTGGACTTACCATGTTCTACACGAACAGTTCACAATGTTTTGAATAAACATCCGAATATTTGGTATGGAAAGTTAATATCACGTTCGCCTCTTAAAAAAAAACATAAGGAAAGAAGACAGGAGTATTAAAAAAAATACATTTTTCTCGGTCCAAAATGGATTGATGTAACGAAATGGACGAAAAGAAGTTTAATCTTGATGGGCCAGATGGTTTTCGCTATTTTTGGTATAATCTGCATCTACGTAAAACCAAAGAAGTTTTTTCCCAAAAGTCAATACGGTGGGGGCACAGTATATGATTTGGGGCGCTTTTGCAGCAAACGGAACCATGCTTATACTCTTTATCAACTACAAAATGAACTCTGACAAATATGTTGATATGTTTGGCGGCGAACATTCGTTACCTGAGGACCAACTAATTGCTTCAGGAAACTATATTTTCCAACAGGATAACGCTTCCAAACACGTTTCTAAGAGTGCAAAACTCTGGTTTGAAGCTAATTCAGTAAATTTACTTGATTGGCCGCCGAGGAGTCCCGATCTCAATCCAATAGAAAATTTATGGGGCCTTCTAGCCCTAGAAGTTTATAAAAATGGCACACAATATCAGTGTAAACAGGATCTTGTGTTCGCCATCAAACAAGCTTGGAATAACATTTCCATAGACACTTTAAAAGAACTTTCAGCATCGATGACCTTTTGGCTTATTTAATTGAAAAAAATGGTTGTTTTCTTGATTATTAAGAGAAATGTTAAGTAATTTAGAACATATCCTTATAGTACTTGTTTCTATATTTTCTTTAGTGATGATCTTTAAAGGTATTTTCTTTAGTGATAATCTTCAAAGGTCAACTTTTATAAGGTTTGTTGTTTTCTGTGTTGTAAAGGTTATTGTATAATTTCATATTAGAGGTCAGAAATATCAAAAATTCATTTTGATAAGGTGAAAATAAAGTATATTTTCATTCAATTATATGTTGGCCTTATACTTTTTTCGCGCACTGCACAAACTACTTTAAAACTAAGATCTCAGTGAAGGAAAATTGAAAATAAGGCCTAAGCAAAATAGGGGCACCATGAGTTGTTCTCTCCACGGCCCTGGTCCGATTCCATATACGGATTACAGCGCTTCTAGTGGATAATTTTCAAAATTAAAAAACTCGGCAACAAAGCGAGATAGACGAAAAAAAGTCAATTACAAATGCCTTCTGTAACAGTTTTATGAGCGAATCCTACAATCGCTCATGAAACTGTTACAGAAAGCATTTGCTTGACACAATACGGTCATTGGTGAACGGCTGTTATTTTCAGGAATGATACAATAAACAACGCTTACATGCACAGAAATCTACTGTAGAACCTATTCAAATCATTAAATGAAATTAAATTAAAGAGACAACCAACATAGATTTAAAATGTCATTTAATAAAACCACCTTCGGCAAGCACTTTGGCTTTATAAAGTACGTCGAGGAAGGCGGTTTCATAAAATGACATTTTAAACCTATGTTGGTTGCCTTTAATTTAATGGTTTATTAAAGTTGACGTATATCTATTCTATTTACTATTTAAAATACAATACGTCACAGGCAATACACCCTTTGAGAATTCTAGAAAAAAACAGAACTGCGTACTTTGGCGAACACTTCAGGTGTCACAGTGTTAGAGGCCTTAATGGTGCAACTTTTTGACAGGTATTTATTGCCTTTCCATATACACGTTTCGGTCGTTCTTGGTGTTGATTCCAACTTTATACTATGTTCTACAATTTTGTATTTGGCTTTTGTAGCCTATCTCACTTTGTTGCCGAGTTCGTTATCCTAACTTTAAATGCTCCTATAGGGACGCTGTAATCACTTATCTGAATGGGCATGGCCACTTTACGATAGACAGTCTTAACATGAACACTCATGGCCCTTTCCTTACAAATTTATTGAAACGCTTAAGGATACTTATAGGAACAATAAGATCGATCTACAATATGACCCCCCCCCCCCTCCTTTCGTGTTTTATAAAATACCGTAGAATTCAAATAAATTTATTGATTGACTTCGTTAACACTATTTTTTTATTCTATTACTTTTTTTAATAATGAAAATTTTTGTCGAAAACAGTTTTCGGTAAAATTAAAATACAAACTCACGCTGATGGGAAAACTAGAATTCGAATTTTCAATACCATCACTATATTCTCTTTACAAGGTGTTCCAAAAAGATTGAAACACGCTTTAATTCTTTACCTGTTGGAGATAAGTGGGCAATGTAAATTGCAAAAATGTTGAAAATAAGGTAGGAAATAAGACTACGTTAATGAAATAATCCTCCCATTCATTTTCAAAAAGTTACACTTTTTTCATTTTTATACGATCCCCTTAGACAAATTGGGTCAATCAGAAAATTTTTATTTTTAATGCAACAAGATCATTAAAAAAACCCTGCATATCTGCATCTTTAAAATCAACTGAATTATTATAAAGAAAAAAAATCTGACTAATACCACTTTTCCGTACCATGTGAAAGGCTGTTTCATCAGTGAAAATAGGGATCATAAACAAATTGACGAAGAAAATTGTTTAGATCAAAATACGCTAATATGTGTCAAAAAAATTTTTCACAAATGCATCTAAATAAAGCATTACACAGACAGAGATCATATAAAGCAGTGATACTCACTACGCGGTTGGGTATCCTATGTATTATCATCCAGTTTTATCTTTTTTGTGATATGTCACAAATTTACATTTATAATTTGATATATGGTCCCCATTCACAATGTTCAATTAAATATTATAACTCGCTCAATTTTAAAGATACAGATATGAGGTTTCTTTTAATGAGCTAATTGCATTAAAAATAAAAATTTCCTAATTGACCCAATTTGCCTAAGGGAAGGGGGGGGGGGGTCGTATAAAAATTTAAAAGTGTAACTTTTTTAAAATGAATAGGAGGACTATTTCATTAACGTAGTTTTATTTCCTACTTTATTTTCAACATTTTTGCAATTTACATTGCCCACTTATCTCCAGAAGGTAAAGAATTAAAGAGCGTTTCAATCATTTTGGGACACCCTGTATACATGCTATGTATTCTAATGAAAATACAATCACGGAGTGCATGCCCACTGAATTCTAATCTACCAATTTTACTTTCCCTGCAATACATGGTAATGTATAGGGAAAGTATTGGAATCATGTCGAAAATCGCAACTCGAGTTTTCGACGGATCTACATGTTTCGAGACCTCTAGAATACAAAAAAACTATTTTTAGCGTGACGTCTGTGAGTGTGTTTGCCTGTCTGTGTGTCTGTGCAATGTATGTATCCACTCTAACTCAAAAAATAATGGACCGAATTTCATAAAATTTGGTAGGTAAGTCACTTGTATGTGACCCTGGTGCTAATTAGTTTTTGGTACGATTCGTAAAAACAGAACCTGCCTTTTTTTGCGAAATGGCCAGTAAAAATTTCATTTATCCGCTCGAGCTAAAATACTAATTTTCCAAATTTCACAATATTTGGTAGATCAGTTACTTATAGGACACTTTGGTGCTGATTCGATTTTGGTACGATTCGGAAAATAACAATCTGCCTTTTTTTATAAAATGTCCCGCAAAAATCGTCAAAATCTAAAAAATCTGATGTGGGCAGCACATGACTTTCCCTGTAGTCTTATATTTACGTTCTCTTTATTTTAATTAAATGTATTTCACTTTTATTCAATTTTCGTTCTCATTCGGTAATCGGACTTATTTTCAAAGGTGGTGTAGGGAAAGTACAAAAAACTAAAATATCTCGAGAACGGCTAGACCTAGTGTAATGGGGTTGGTCTTATTCTTTTCTTCGTTAAAAATTACGTATTAAATCAGCATTTAATGGATATATTTGAGTATACCCAGTTTTTTATTTTAGATTTTGGCAATTTTTGCGGGCCATTTTGCAAAAAAAGGCAGGTTGTTTTTTTCTGAATCGTACCAAAATCTAATCAGCACCAGGGTGACCTATACGTGACTCATCTACCGAATTTTGTGTAATTCACTTTTAATTCAATTTTGTGTAATTCACTTTTAATTCAATTTTCGTTCTCATTCGGTAACCGGGCTTATTTTCAAAGGTGGCGTAGGGAAAGTACGAAAAACTAAAATATCTCGAGAACGGCTAGTCCTAGTGTAATGGGGTTGGTCTTATTCTTTTCGTCGTTAAACATTACGTATTAAACGGGCATTTAATGGATATATCTAAGTATACCAAGTTCTTTAGTTTAGATTTTGAAGATTTTTGCGGGCCGTTTTGCAAAAAAAGGCAGGTTATTTTTTTCCGAATCGTACCAAAATCTAATCAGCACCAGAGTGACCTATACGGGACTCATCTACCGAATTTTGTGAAATTCGGTTCATTAGTTTTTCAGCTAGAGTGGATACAAGCTTTTGCGGGCCATTTCGCAAAAAAAGGCGGGTTCTTTTATTCCGAATCGTACCCAAAACTAATCAGCACTAGCCCCGCCCACAAGTGACTTACCTACCAAATTTTGTGAAATTCGGTCCATTAGTTTTTTAGTTACAGTGGATACAAAATCTGCACAGACAGACAGACACACAGACAGACAGACAGACACACAGACAGACAGACAGACAGACAGACACACAGACACACGCACAGACGTCACGCTAAAAATGGTTTTTTCGTATTCTAGAGGTCTCGAAACGTGTAGATCCGTCGAAAACTCGAGTTGTGATTTTCGGTATGATTCCAATACTTTCCCTATACATTACCATGTATTGCAGGGAAAGTAAAAAAAAAGGACTACGTATGCTGAAATGTATCAATTAAATTCTTGTTTCATAAGCAATTTTAGACAAGGAAAAGAATATAACACACTCCATTATACTTTAGGACTAACAGTTGTCAAGATATTTGAGATTTCTTGCATTTTTGTTATGCCGCGATCGGAAATATGTCCAATTATCAAATATAAACAAAAATTGAATTAAAAATGCAAATTTAGTGTTATATGGTGCAATTAAACCCAATCTAATGAAGTATTAAAGAAATAAAGGAAATATGAATTTGAGTCTGCAGGGAAAGTCATGTGATGCCCACATCAGATTTTTTATCATGGTACACATAATTTTTCAACTGTCAAAAAGGTCTCTTTCGCAATTAACGTCCCCAACCTGATAAAAGATTACAGCATAGTCATCATCCAGAATGACCGTGGCAGGAAGTAAAGTTCAAATTATTTTCTCCGTATTAATCTTTTCATCACAAGACGTTATCGTATGGAGACTATTTTAAGAAACTTGGATGGGAATTTCCCCTTCATATCTGGAGAAATGTTATTTCTCCAGAATTTCTGTGCTTTCAATATATGAGACTTTGTTCCTTTGATGGATCTATTGATCGGCAATATCAAAAATGATCTTACAGATAACTAAAGGATCAAGTATGAAAAGCTAAAAACATCAAAATCAACATTTAAATCCTAGAAATAATTCGACCATGCCAAGATACTAAAAAGAAAAAATAATAAGAATAAGGAAAAGTTCAATTGAAAAAAAAATAATAATCAGGTGGAGTTAAATAATATTTTGCTACAACCTGTTAAAACGTGTACAACATTAATAACTTTTAAAAAAATCAATTTTTCTGACCTACCTATAGGTTAGGTGTATATGCCGTCTTAAACGAGCTAAAGATTTTTATATAGCAGCGCAAATTTTCTCTTAGCCTTGATTCCACAGGGCTGCCCATGGAGGGGGGGGACAGACAACACTCAAGTAGGCTCGAACCCTCAATAATTTTTCTTTTAAGGAGGAAAAGATATGGAACACACGCAAATAGAGGAGAATCAAATATGGGGGTGAGGGAAAATGTCTGCAGGGTCCTCATGATTTGTATGGGAGGCCCTGGATTCCATTTTCAATTTTAATTAGTTGCTTAAAAATGCGCAACTCTTACCGGCTTCGAAAGATGCACCCTCGTAACCTGGAACTTTGTCCATAAGCTCCAAAGGTGGCGCCGTGGGTTCTGGCTCGTCGTCCACGGCATCGGGCGGGGGAGTAACTGCAAAAGAACAAAAAAGATGTCACCGATAAAATATATACGTTAGCTGCTTAATTTTATTTAGATTACAAAAATTGAAGCAAAAAGACATTGATCTCTTATTATTTTCCTTAAATACATAGTATAATGTATAAGGGGCAGTCAAATGAAAATGAGACAGATTATATAAGTGGCCTGGCTCGGAAGTTGGTAACACAGGTAGGATTGTGTATAGAAGCGTCCTCTATTGGGTATCAGGAAGGAACAGCTCGAACGTTAAGCGCCTTGTCATTCGTCTGTTAGACATGCTCGAAGTGAGTCGTGTGTGCATCCGACATCACTATGGAGGCCGGGAAAGAGGAACAGCGTGCTGTAGTACGTTTTTTGACTGCGGAAGGAGAGTCAGGAAGTGAAATTCATGCCTGAATGTCTGCTGTGTATGGCGAATACAGTATGTCACGTGCGCGTGTGTTTGAGTGGACTAGACGATATCGAGACGGTCGGGAGTCATTGAAAGACAACAGTCGGCCAGGACAGGCTCATCCTGTCATTGCTGCTGTTAGAAATGACTGACGGTGGACGGTGGAAGACATTCGGCTCATGTTGGGCATTAGTCACGGCACCACTCACGCCATCTCGACAGAGCATCTGAAGTTCCGGAAAATCTGTGCGCAGTGGGTTCCCCACAGCCTGACGGAGGATCAGAAATTGAACAGAATGTCGACATCACTGCAGCACCTTTAACGGTATCACGATGAAGAATATCGTTTCCTGTCCCGTATTGTCGTAAAAAAGACATTCGTGGCCATCGATTTGCCTCGGACGAAGAGGTGCATGCCTGGGTACAATCATGGTTCTGTAGGCAACCAAAAACATTCTTCCATGAAGGCATTGACCGTCTTGTCTCACAGTGGGACAAATGCTTTAACAGTTATGGCGATTACTTTTGAAAGAATAAACAGGTTACATACTTTTTTTCCATCTGTCTCGTTTTCATTTGACTGTCCCTTATATAAGGAAAATATTGTGACGGGGTCGAAAATTAGAATTCGAGTTTTCGACGGGAGAGCACGTTTTAAGCATCCCTGATCACGAATCGAACATTTTTGAGGTGATGTCTGTGTGTGTGTGTGTTGAAGACCCAGACCATCTGACTCATCCTAAAGACTCGAGCAACCGTTTGGACGGCCGGGGTATGTGTGTGAAAGTATGTGTGTGTGTCAGTCTACTATAAGAATAACTTATTTCTCCGTCCATAACGCTTGGCGAGATTTTGGTGACGATTTTTGCCCCCCCCCCCCCTCATGTTCACAGGTAGCAGCAAAACCATGGTCGAACGAAAAAAAATTGTTCGACGAATAAAGAAAAAATTGTTCGCCAAAGAATTTTACTTGCATTTGAAATTAAATGGCGTCTGCTCACGGAGCAAGACATTGTTCCAAAACACAAAATTTGCTCATCGAACATAAAGCATTTGTCTGACGAAGACCTACCTCCATGCAAATGTTCGATCCAAGTGTTTTGAAAGGCAAATCAATCTAGACATTTTGGCTACTAAATTACAATTTGTTTTAATTTTCTATTTTGTTTCACGAAACTTTTGTTTTGCTCGTTGATCATGTCCACGGCATCAATTACTTGTTCGAGAAACGTTTTATTTCGACCTTAAAAAAAGGTCTGTTCAAATCCCCTGCTCATTATAATCGTGTTTTCACTGAAAAAAATTACACATCCATATATCAATTCCCAAGCCCAACCATGAATCGTTCATTTTCAGAATGAATCAAATGATTTAAATCCAGTAGTAGTATCTACAGTGACGGGTTGCTCATTAATAAAGGTACGTGTAAGACTAATAAAGTGCCTCTGTACAGGAAGATTTAAAAGCGGACAGGATATGATAGTGATCGTTACTTTTATCTTTAAACAGCCATAGCGAACTTCAAATCGCAATTTGCTGGGATAAAATAATGTCGTTGGACATAAATGAAGGAAGTTTAGGCCCGTAAACATATTGATGCATTTATAAACAATAGCATCTTTGTTCCCAAATCACGACCTCTACACAATAGTGGCACTGAATGGTTGAAAACAAATAAGCTCACAAAGCCGGTACTAAAGAACTTGTAAATGACACTCAAGGCAATTAAAAATATCTGGAATATGCAAGTCTCCACTTGACTTTCAAATGCATTCATTTTCCATACTGTTTAGCATTTTGTATCGTAATAAACAGCATCAGAATACAAAAAAAACTATCTTTTTATCAGCTTTCGTTCGCAAGGTATTCCTAAAATACATCTTAAAAAATATGTTTTAAGTTGTCAACTAAGTGATCTGTCACGCCATGAATTGGGTACATTTGACTGATCTGAATTAATATTCCTTAACAGACTTTACATTCACAGCTTATTATAATTTCCTTTATATACAACAATCACTGTACGTGGAATAATCCTGTTTCTCCATGGGAAACAATTCCGAATTACTAAATGTTCTCTCATTTTTACTTTCCTTATATACAATAATGTATTACTTTCCATATATACAGTAATGTATAAGGAAAGTATTGTGACGGGGTCGAAAATTCGAATTCGAGTTTTCGACGGGAGAGCGCGTTTTAAGCATCCCTGATCACGAATCGAACATTTTTGAAGTTATGTCTGTGTGTGTGTGTGAAAGTATGCGTGTGTATGTATGTCAGTGAGTCTGAAGAATATAACTGACGAACGAATGGGCCGATTCGAACGAAATTTAGTACAAAAATTACAATCCGTAAACACTGGAAGCCTATTGTTTTTATACGCAATCGAATGTTCAGAACCACCCTAAATTTTCGAGTGAAATTTTGAAAAAATTGGCAAAAATTCAAAACCTCTAATAAAGTTATGCAAATAGACATTTCTTATGTAATTTTTCATTAGGACTCTCGGCGATTCACGTAAACATATGCAAAAATAATTAAAAAATTAACCCTTAATAATAGCCAAAATATGAAAAAAAGCTAGTTTAGTCAATCTAATATGCAATATTTAGAAGATGGAAATGGATGAAAAAGATACTAATGGACTTTCGGCGATTCAAGGAACATAAAGTGAATTGGGTAATCGAGCTATTTATGCGAAAATAATTAAAAAATTAACCTTAATAATTACTCAGAATATAAAAATAAGCTAGTTTAGTCAATCTAATTACGCAATATCTAGAAGATGGAGATAGATGGAAAAAAATACTAATCAACTCTCGGCGATTCAAAGGAACATAGTGAATTGCGTAATCGCGCTATTTATGCAAAAATAATTAAAAAATTAACCTTAATAATTACTCAATATAAAAATAAGCTAGTTTAGTCAATCTAATATGCAATATTTAGAAGATGGAGATAGATGGAAAAAGATACTAATCGACTCTCGGCGATTCACGAGAACATAAACTGAATTGCGCAATTACATTGTGTTTGCGCAAATAATTATAAAATTAACCATTCAGCGATTTATGTGAAATTTAACATACATTTATTACTTCCATGAAAAAAACTATCTTTTACATTCCACGCAGCGGTAAATCATCAGTCACGGTGATTTGATAGGCCTTGCAAGTGCACGCGGTCGTAAATCCCCGTTGTAATGTTAATTTAATTGGCATAAACGCGCACCCGGCCGTAAATCCAAATCCCCGTTATCACGTTAATTTGATTGGCATTAACGAACATGTGGCCGTAAATCCCCGTTGTTACGTTGATTTGGTTAACATTACCGTGCAAGCAGCCGTAAATTTACATTGGCCTTTACAGAAGACAATTTTCCATAGGAAACTATGCAAATTCCGTAATCCGCAGGGCAATGCTCTACAACTTTGTTTTTCGTCTATCTCGCAGCGTCGCCAAGTTCGTTGTCCTAACTTTATAAAATTAACTGCTAGGAGAACTGCAATTACTTTTATTCAATCGGGCATGGTTATATTACTATGGATAGACCTAAAGTGTATTGTCATGGTCCTTTCTCTGCAAAGTTATTGAGACACACTTCACTAAGTTACTGGGGTACACTTTACAAATTTATTGGGGGTACACTTTACAAAGTTATTGAGGGTACACTTTACAAAGTTATTGAGGGTACACTTTACAAAGTTATTGAGGGTACACTTTACAAAGTTATCGGGGTATACTTTACAAAGTTATCGGGGTATACATTACAAAGTTATCGGGGTATACTTCACAAAGTTATTGGGGCACAATTTAAAGTTATTGGAGCACACTTAACAAAGTTATCGGGGTGCACTTTACAAAATTATCCGGGGGCACACTTTAAAGTTATTGAGGTACACGTTACAAAGTTATTGCGGCACACTTTACAAAGTTATTGGAGCACACTTTACAAAGTTATTGGGGCACACTTTACAAAGTTATTGGGGGATTTTCCTAGAAACCCTGTACACCGCGTAACATACAAAATTGTAGCTTCTCGAGAAAATATACCCAGCCTGAATTAATTTTCTTTTCACGCCTGCAACCGCCAACAAAAGAAAATCCTGACAACTTCCGGATCAAAAAAACATAACCCATCTCGCTCGACAATAATAGCGTCGGACTCTGACATAAGGTAAAGAACCCAACCCAGTTCGGGCACATACATACTCGTGCTGAATTTTGGCAAGAGATTCCACAGCTGAGGGTAAGAACGCAAATGAAATAAAAAAAAAATCAAAAATTTGAGACGCGTCCAACATTTTCCATCGCGGAAGTGTGCAATTGTAAAGACTAGAGATTAAGAAAAAATGTTTACAAATTGACAAATTGTTGGGGGAGTGGATCTTATATCCGCGTAAGGAAGTGGGTGTTGGAATGAAAGGATTGCTTTTGGCATGAGACACAAGACGAGTAGTCGTTCGCATTTGTTTACTAATACGGATTAGATGGCTATTGCAAGTCGGTTCTAAAGCTTACTAATACTCAGGCCGGTTCTAAACATAGAAACTAGATGAATTGGGGTGACTGTCTAAGTTGAATAAACTGTAACTTCATTCAAAACATTAAAATGTCCGTAAACTGTAACAGTAAGGAAGTGAGTTTTTTATATCAGATGTTGCCATATTTATCACGTTTTCGAAGAAGAAACAAAAAATCAAAAAAGCCTGATATAGCATCCCTGTTTCAAGCTTAAGCCGATGATTTATAGAGATGGATTTATCTACATTTGCTTTTTGATACACGATAATTCTATTTACAAATTATACTATATCAAAAAGCGATATATATATATATATATATATAGTAACGCAGTTTTTAGGACCAAAAAGTATAAACGTTAAATTGAACTTAAACAGAAATATCGGCAACTGATGTGAGAACATTAGTTCGGAGGAGCTAAGGATTCACTAAGAATTTCTACTTTGTAAAGACCCTTGCTGCGCCCTAATCGGGAATCAAACCACGGAACTTCGTACTGCCCAACCGAAGCTCTATCGTTGAGCTACTTGGACGGAATTGCAAACTCTTATCGTTGAAGTGGGCTCTGGATTCTCCACCTTCAAATGTCGGATTGGCGTGCAACTGACCACCTCCTGCTATTTTTACCTCAGGTTAGCCGCCTGATACTATTTTAACCCTCCAGGTTAACTTCCTATGTGGTCATTGTCTTCCCGATTTGAAATCGGCGCTTAATATCCCTGAGTCAACTGAATCCGTGCTAGTCATATTAGGGTTACTTTCAGACCCTCAGCCATCTTTACCCTAACCTACAGGGTTGATTGATTCGGGCGCCATTGTAAAGAACCTTGCTGCCCCAACCGGGAATCGGACACGAATCTTCGTATAGGCCAGCCGACGCTCTACCGTTGAGCTACTGGGACGGAATTACAGGCTCTCATCATCGTCAAAGTGGACGCTCCAACTTGCGGTTCTTTTTTCATTTCCTGTTCAAATTATTTTTTACTAGAAACGTCTATATCACAAAATTGGCTATAGATAGAGCTTAGATAACTGACATGAATTCCACATCAAATTCTGAAGAAGGCAGGGTGGGTCATTTTCACTTCTGGTTCAAACTTTTCCTTAAGGGGACGGTGGACGTTGAATTTTCTTTTATTTATTTATTGACTTAGAAATGTGAAAATTTGTATAAATATTCCTCTTAACATTACTATATACAATAACATTAATTTTTTTTTTCAAATTTGTTATAATTTTGTATTTTTTTTAATTTAATTTTTTTTAACGAAAATTTGAAAATGCTCCTTGCGTGCCATTTGTTCACATTTTTGATTAATTTTACATTATAATCACTCAAAAACACATTATGAACAAATTTGGGTATTTATTTTTAAATCCCTTAGAAAGTTAATTTTTAAAAAATATTTTTCTGCATTAAAACTTAATTTTCATCATTTAATTAGGTTCTTATTCACTTTTAATTACCTTAATAAAGTCCAATTATGAAATGCATACCCAGTTTCGTTAAAAAGTATGAGAGGTGTCTTCTTGCCATATTTCATGCATCTCAGACAAAAATTAAGACGCATGGAGAATTTTAAAAATGTAAAACGTTTGAAAATTCCGTTTCAAAAAAAAAATGCATTCAACCTTTTGCTTACGGGTGGGACAGGTATTTGACATCGATTTCCATGGACGAAAAAAGACAGGTATTTGACATCGATTTCCATGGACGCCAATGCCTGCAAAGGGGGATCGAACTGTTTGGGATAGGGTGTGTCAAATACCTGTCTTTTTGGGAGGTTCTTCGTTTGGGATGGACGCTGTCCTACCCGTAAGAAAATATTAAATGTCTAAAATAATGTTATATATTAAAACTGTTTTTAGTCGATATTTGCTCATGTGTTTTAAGGGGACGGTAGACGTTGAAATATTTCTCAGAATCGGCTTTAGATAGAGATAACGGCTAGTATGAATTCAGCATTAAATTGTGGAATGGGTCACTGAGGATCTCCAGTTCTGGTGATGTCACTCGGACTCAAAAATTTACATTTTACTCCTTGCATCTTATTTCTCGAAATCTTCTACAAATACAGCTTAGATCAGTGTTTCCCAAACCGTGCGCCGCGAAAGAATTAAAATTATATTAAAAATGAGTAAAATATGAAATAAAACTCTTAATATAAATCATTAATATTAAAATAATATAAAATCTTGCATATTTGCTGTGTACTGCTTTGTTCAGTACGAATGTTAGTTTCCTTTAAAACAATTATATACCGTATATATATATATATATATATATATATATATTCATTTCATTTTTTATATACAGCATTTTGCTAATGGTAATTTTCGGGTATATATTACAAGTAAAAATCAAATTCTTCAATTTTATATATATATATATATATTATACATTATGTTAAATTATATATAAAATTATTATTAATACAGACCCTTATGCTTGTTAATTCCTCCAACATATTATATAATTAATTTACGCTTATACGGTATTTTGGGTACAAGAGTGTTTTTAATGATCACAATTGGTACGTCTGTCTGTGTCGCTGGCAATTGTTCTCTTACGTTTTAATATTTATTAATTTTGATTAAAAAATTCATGTGGTATTTCCTGGTATATTTATTTTATTTATGCAAAGATGTTATAAGTTAATTAAAAAATCTACTTACTCATTAGAAATAAAATTCATGGAAAAAGCAAATACGAATGCAAAATTGTAAATTGAATTATTAACAGCCGTTGGTATGCGAGTGGCGTCTGCACTTTGAGGGCAGAGTACTCATTGGCTGATACGGCATTCTGCTGTCCACTCAGTCATTGACTCATAAAAATGGATAGGTTTATTAAGAGGAAAAATAACCGCGACAATTGTGCACCTGGACATGAACGTTTGCCAAAAGTAACTAAGCCTTGTACTAGTAATATGGTAAAAGCAAGGCCTAATCGTCAGTACTGCAATACTTATTTAAAGTGTGGTTTTACTTGGACTGGAAACGAGGATCATCCATTCCCTCTTTGCCTTGTCTGTGGCGAGAAAATCTCTAACGAAGCCGTGTTACCTAGCAAGTTAAAAATACATTTTACAACTAAACACTAATATCTTCAAAGAAAAAATTTGAATTATTTCAAAAGACTGTCAGAACAACAACCAAAGCAGGGTAAATATTTATAGAAAAAAGTTTACAATTTCAGAAAAGGCTCAAATCGCTTCTATTGAGATAGCCGAAATGATTGCATTAAAAATGAAGTCTCATACTTTACCCGAGTCTATTATCTTGCCCACATGTAGAAAGATGGTTAAAACAATGTTTGGGGATGAGGCAGAGCAAGAAATTAACAAAATTCCTCTCTCAAATAATACAATTCATAGGCGAATTATGGATTTGTATGTTGATATAGAAGAAAATGTGTGGAATAAACTTCAGAACTCAGAATTTGCTTTGCAAGCTGATGAATCAGTTGACATTACCAATAAGGCCCAATTACTTACAATTTTCGATTTATTGATGGAGATCAAATCATAAATCAATTTTTTTGCTGCAAAAAAATGTCAGGCACTACAAGAGGTCAAGATATATTTGATATTTTATCTGGCTATCTTAAAAAATGGAATTTTTCATGGAAAATCATGCGTTGGAATATGCACTGATGGTGCTCCGTCCATGGTAGGGCTCGATGAAAGGTTTTGCATCATTATTAAAACAAGAAAACCCAAATGTTATCCGAACTCATTGCTTTCTACATAGAGAGGTACTATTTTCGAAAACATTACCAACTGAATTAAAAGACGTATTAGATCAAGTTGTTGAAATGGTGAATTTATATAAAAAGCAGACCGTTGAAGACTCGCTTATTTGAACAAATTTGTGTAGATATGGATTCCCAGTATAAATGCTTAATTTTACAAACGGAAGTCTGGCTATCAAGAGGAAAAGTTTTAAGTCTGATACGTGATCTCCAGAAAAAATTACTTGCTTTTTTTGGAGAAACACACCAACGTTTCTATAACTATTTAAGATGGAAATTTTGGATTTCTTGACTGGAATATTTAACAGAGATATTTACACATCTATCTTAGTAGTCTTAACACAAGCATGCAAGGTAAAAATGAAAATATTCTTACTTCGACAGATAAACAGATTGCATTTCAGAAAAAAATAGCAATTTGGAAAACTAGAGCTAAAAATGGTAACTTTGAAATGTTTTCATTACTTGGTAAAACCAACCTAAAAGAAATGGCTCCTATTGTAGTTGAGCATTTAACAATTCTAGAAGAAAAATTAAACTATTATTTTCCATCACTGAATACAGAAGATTATGAATGGGTCCGAAATCCCTTCATAAAAATTTTATTCTATTTCCAGTGATAGGGAATTAAAATCAAGCATGCAGAATTAGCTATCGATGCATTTTGGATTTCTATTAGAGAAGAATATCTCTCGGTAGCTAAAAAAGCATTATCCATTTTGATGCAGTTTTCCACATCATATTAATGAATGAAGAAAATCCCAATTCACATAAACATTAAATGTAAAAAAAGAGCGAGACTTCATTGCATTTTGAATTTCTATTAGAGAAGAATATCTCTCGGTAGCTAAAAAAGCATCATCCATTTTGATGCAGTTTTCCACATCATATTAATGAATGAAGAAAATCCCAATGCACATAAACATTAAATGTAAAAAAAGAGCGAGACTTCATTGCATTTTGAATTTCTATTAGAGAAGAATATCTCTCGGTAGATAAAAAATCATCATCCATTTTGTTGCAGTTTTCCACATCATATTAATGAATGAAGAAAATACCAATGCACATAAACATTAAATGTAAAAAAAGAGCGAGACTTCATTGTATTTTGAATTTCTATTAGAGAAGAATATCTCTCGGTAGCTAAAAAAGAATCATCCATTTTGATGCAGTTTTCCACATCATATTAATGAATGAAGAAAATCCCAATTCACATAAACATTAAATGAAAAAAAGAGCGAGACTTCATTGTATTTCGTTTGTATTTCTTCGAAATACAAACGAAAAATATCCGACGAAAATAGATTGTTTCAAGACGATTGGGAAGCTGACTATTTTGTAGTGAAAAATAAATATGGTTCAGCAACTTGTTTGATCTGTCGTGAAAGTGTTATATTAAAAAAAAATCTGATGTGGGCAGCACGACTTAAAAAAAAATAGATTATTTTTATAGTAGATATTTATATTCTTTCCAAGATATTGAATTTTCGTCAATGAGTCGTCATTTTCATTGATTTAGCGTCAGTTTTATTCATTTGGCGAGTTTTTCGTTCATTTAGCAACATTTAAAAAAGTCGCCAAGTTGGCGACATTCCACCAAATTCGTCGCTAAAATATCACCAAGCGTTATGGACGGAGAAATAAGTTATTCTTACAGCAAATAAATGACTATTGGCGTTCAAATACAAAAGTATTATTCAAAGTATCTTTCTTCATGAATGGAACGAGCTAGATCCACGAGAATGATGTCACAAAATTTATCGCATGGTATTACATATGAAAAGTGAACATGTTTCTCAATAGGAAATATTTTTTTTTATTTTATATAACTTTTTGATAATTTGTTTGAAAAATGTGCAATATCTCGAGAACGGTTCATGTTAGCGTTCTAAAATTTATGTCCAATCGTTTTCTAATGAAATATTACATAAGAAATGTCTATTTGCGTAACTTTATTAGAGGTTTTGATTTTTTGATAATTTTTCAAAATTTCACTTGAAAATTTAGGGGGGTTCTGAACATTCGATTGCGTATAAAAACAATAGGCTTCCAGTGTTTATGGATTGTAATGTTTTTACCAAATTTCGTTCGAATCGATCCATTCGTTCGTCAGTTATCGTCTCCACAGACTCACTGACACACACACACACAAACATCACTTCAAAAATGTTTGATTCGTGATCAGGGATGCTTGAAACGTGCTCTCCCGCAGTAAACTCGAATTCGAATTTTCAACCCCGTCACGTTACTTTCCTTACACATTATTGTATATAAGGAAAGTTATATATTGTAATATTGCTCGTTATTTTACCATTAAACACAAATCGGTCAATAACACTTTTCCTCAGGGATCTCACATAAGACGTGAGAAATTGGCTTTTTCTCAAAAAGTCATTGCAACAGCAACAAAATGTTATGTCGGTGGCAAAGTCACAAGATGCAGCGGTAACAAAGGCGTCGTATGAAATTTGTTATATACTTGGTAACATATAAAACCGTTTACTGATGCAGAAATTGTGGAGAAGCGTTTCGTAAATACTTCCAATGTACTGTTTGATAAATTTAGTAACAAAAATCAAATAATTTCGGAAATAAAAAAAATCCAGTTCTCAGATTCTACCTGTGTTAGACGTATTGAAGATATCGCAAAACGTATTTGTAATAATGTAATTGAAGATTTGCATTACTGCAAGTCTTTTAGTTTGGTTTTTGAATCCAGCAACATCACAATGCTTAGTTTTTGTAAGATATTGTAATGAACAGAACTCAATTCGCGAAGATTTTTGAAATTTCTTCCAATGAAGGGTCGAACCAGAGGCACAGATTATCTAGATATTATTTGCACTTTTCTTGAGCAGAACAAGATAGATATAAAAAAAAATATAGTTTGTGTGTGTACCGATGGCTGTCCTTCAATGACTGGATCCGAAAATGAATTTATTTCCCTACTGAAACAGAAATATAATTTGACAAATCTAATAACATTTCATTGCATTATTCACCAGGAAAACTTGGCTGCACGTATTGGTAACCTCGAATAGAAACTGTGATGAAAACTGTCATAAGTATAGTGAATTATATCCGAGCACGAGAACTGAACCACAGAAAATTTAAGTCTTTTGGACGAAGTGGGTAGTCAATATAGAGACGTTCTTTTACATACCTCAGGGCGTTGGCTTTGCAGAGGAAAAGTTTTGGAAAGGTTTTTTTCTTTGCGGCAAGAAATAATGTTTTTACAGCAAAACAATAAAATTTACAGTGAACTGCAAAATGATGGATGGTGGTGTATTCTAGCTTTTCTGTGCGACATTACAAAGAAGCTTAACAGTTTCAATAGCGATTTATAGGGTGAAAATAAAATAATTTCACACATGGCGAATAAAATATTTGCTTTCGAAGAAAAAGTAAACATTTATTACGAAGAAATACAAAACCAAATACTGCAACATTTTCCAACTATGACAAAAGCTAAACAGGATGGTATTGACATTTCTATAGAAAACTATACAATCATTTTAAATTATGTAACTGCACTATCTGAAAAATTTAAAAGTAGATTTCAGGATTTAAGGAAAATCAAGAATATGCTGTTGCTCGTAGAAAATCCCTGGCACTTGGAACCGGCAATAATATCAGAGCTGGCTGGTGTATCGGAATGTCATTACGAAGAGCTATCTGACGAATTTATTGACATGAAAAACAATACACACTTGGAAGTTATTTTTAAAGAAAAGAAGGAAGAAAAGTAGTACGCCGAATTTTAGAAAACAGTGCCCGAACAATATAAGACTTTAACAAAAATGTGCGCCCAAATTTTGCGCTCGTTGTTCGCATCAACATATCTTTGTGAATCGTCCTACTCGAAAATGAAATACGCAAAAATTTTTATATAGAAACCGGCTTACTGATCCTCATCTGGATGACGCTCTAAGAGTAGCATGTAGCAGTTACAAGCCTGATCTAAATAAGATTGTTAAAACGAGTTCACAATATCAACTGGCTCATTAGTTTTATTCCTTGACAAATAAATAATTGGACTTATTTACGTTTTTTCATTAATCCTTATGCTGCGACCCGTGTAAAATAGCTGCAATGTGTATGTAGCACGAGAAAAAAAAAGGTTGAGTATGACTGGTTTAGAGGATGACTGATATGGATCAACGTCGAACTCTAGAGAGGGTTGGGGGATTCACTGAGGATTTCCATTTTCGGTTTTGGAGATGTCACTTCCGCATTTTCTGAAAATTCGTATGATTGTACGATATATGTATGCAAAAGAGAATTAAAATGTTTTATATTTCCGTTAAAAATGAAGTGTGCAAACCATTTATTACCAGTGTTTCTTTCAGGACTTTTTGGCCGAATGAAATTTTAGGGGTGGCAAGTTTTCTATTTGCCTTTTAGAAATATATCTAAATGCTGTGTCACATAAGTAGAAGCTAGGTTAAAATAAACTTCGCCCTCCCGACGGTATACCTGAAAGAAACACAGTTTATTACCATATGAGTTTCTTCATAAATTTATTGTTTTTATTATATCCTTGTTTGTTATATAAAATATGTCCTCCCATGAATTCATTTATTTTACAGTATTTATTTAATTTTACTTTATTATCTTGGAGGTTAAAAATTTCAAAGAGTTCCAGTTTTTTAAGTCATACTTTAACAACACATTCTAATCCTTTTAAAATGTCAATGTTAATATTTAATAAATACGGGATTTGTTAATTAATTTGCAATAAAATGAGTAAGCAAATACTGCTTTGCATTGAAAATTTAATCCAGTCCAATATGCAGAAATGTTTAATTTTTACTTTCCATACATAATGTATATGGAAAGTATTGTGACGGGGTCGAAAATTCGAATTCGAGTTTTCGACGGAAAAATACGTTTCAAGCGTTCCTGAGCACGAATCAAACATTTTTGAAGTGAAGTCTGTGTGTGTGTGTGAATGTGTGTATCTGTGAATGTGTGTATGTGTGTGTGTGTGTGTGAATGTGTGTGTATCTGTGAATGTGTGTATGTGTGTGTGTATCTGTGAATGTGTGTGTGTGTGTGTGTGTGTGTGTGTGTGTGTGTGTGTGTGTGTGTGTGTGTGTGGAGACGATATCTCACGAACGAATGGAGCGATTCGAATGAAATTTGGTACAAAAATTACAATCTGTGAATACTGGAAGCCTATTGTTTTTGAACGCAATCGAATATTCAGAACTCCCTAAATTTTCGAGTGAAATTTTGAAAAATCCTCAAAAAATCAAAACCATTAATAAAGTTACGCAAATAGACATTTCTTATGTAATTTTTCCTTAGAAAACGATTGACAAACTTTAGAACGCTAGCATGAACCGTTCTCGAAATATTGTACATTTTTCAAACAAATTCATCAAAAAATCCCATAAATTAAAAAAAATATTAACTGTTGAGAAACATGTTCAATTTTCTTTATATGTAATATCATGCGATAAATTTGGTGACATCATTCTTGTGGATCTAGCTCGTTCCATTCATGAGAAAAGATACTTTGAGTAATACTTTTGTATTTAAACGCCAATAGTCATTTATCTGCTATAAGAATAACTTATTTCTCCGTCCATAACGCTTGGCGAGATTTTGGCGATCTATTTGGCGGAATGTCGCCAACTTGGCGACTTCTTTAATGTTGCCAAATTAACGAAAATCTCGCCAAATGAATAAAAATGACGCTAAATCAATGAAAATGACAACTAATTGGCGAAAATTCAATATCTTGGATAGAATTTAAGTATCTACTACAAGAATAACCTTTTTTTTTTTACTGTAAAAGTAGTGAATTCATTGCATTATATAAGGAAAGTCATGTGCTGCTGACATCAGATTTTTTTTTAATGTATTTTGAAAATGCATGTATGTTGTATTTGGAATTTTTTAAATTAGAAAAGTAATTTGTATTTTAAGCCCTAAAACCTATGTATTTAATAATAGTATCGAAAATACATTTTCAACGTATTTTTCCCAACTCTACCTTATACTTTACTTTGTAATCATAAATTGCTTTAACAAGAGACAATTTTAGGACAATTAAGAACCACCATAACTTGCTTCCACATACACACGACGATCATATGCAACTAAAAAAGGAGTAAACTCTCAAATGAAACTAAAATATATGCTTGCCAAGAGAAAAAAAAAAAGTTGATGCTGCATTTAAACCAAACATTACACTGAGAAAATAAGAAAAATCCAAGGTTCCATGAAAAAATAATTTATTTAGAGTTGTAAAAAGTAAAACAGAAAAAAAAAATGCGGCATCTTTCCCAAAAGATTAAAAAATATGGTGCAATCCTTTTAATGCAGACTTTTAACACGAAGGACAACGTAATGTACGTAAAAATAGAAAACCCTTCGGGAAAAAAACTAATGCGAATGTGAAAAATTTACTATGTTAATAAAAAGTAAACTTACGTTGGGAATGCCATCAGCGTTTTCCAAGAAAAACAGTGTAAATGTCTGTCAAAAGAAATATTGGAACACTTGATAAAATTCAGACATTCGGAAGAAACACAAAGTTTTGAAAATGCTAAATAAAAAGTGGATGGCAGAAGATCATGATCCCGTTTTGCTGCAAAAGTGTGTATTCAGTGTTTATGCCATTTTCTTATTTAGAATATCGAAACTTTTTTAAGTGTTCGGATACTTTTGATGTGAATAACAGCTATACTATGGTTTCTGTGACGGTAAACTGAGATTTTACGAAAAATGTAAACACTTTGGGCACTTAGACCTCCGAACCTCAAGAATAAAAATGTAAATAATTTTTCTTGTTTTTTGAATAAAAGGCTCAGATTATGAATATATAAAAGTAATTTTCAATATTTTAGCATTTTGAACTCTTTATTTTCGAAATTTTTTTTAAAAAGTCAATCCGAGAGAGGGTTTTTTTTTTTTTCATTTTTCATACTTTTGCTTGAAATATCTTCAAAATTATACAGATATAAATAGTAAGCGACAAAAATATGTATGGGGAAATTTAATTTCAAAATCTATATATATATATATATATATATATTAAACACGCTTTAAACAAGCTCTTATCGTCTTGTCAAGTTGAAGATTGAAGATTTTCCATTTTTCAAAATTGTAATGCTTATATCTCAAAAACTAAGTTAATAAGCAGGTCTTTGTATCTCTTTGAAAGCCCTACAAGTGTATATACTTTGAAAACTAAGAACTCGATCCAAAATCAAAGTAAAGTGCTTATAATTTATCTCGGTATTTTAGTATTTTAACCTGGATTTCCCAATGGATGAGAAAGCTTTATTTAAATTATTGTGTTGGAGTTCAATGTGCTTACTTACTCCTGGCTGAAATATTGGTGCACAAGCACAAGATATTTGTTTTGTTTAAAAAAAAATTAGGAAGTTAAATGGACTTGGGAGATTTTAAAGATGTTTAATGATTGATGAAGTTTGAACAGAATAGATGGAAATTACGTATTCAAGTATTTATGTGCGCCAAGCAATTTATTGATTAACTTAAATCTAAAATCATGCCAGATATATTGTATAAGTTTAATTTATACACCGCCAAGCAAGTTAGTAAAATAATATGATATTTTAATGTGAAGTCTATTGTCGGAGTATAAAGATGAAATCGAGGCGAAAACTAGAAGTGTAGACGCGCTAACTATCTACAAACAGTTAGCGCGTAACTTATACTACCTTGAAAAAGTGTATACGAAATAAATGAGTCTCAAAAAATCGAACAACCTTATTGAACTTTACTACAGTTTTATTTTACAAATTCATGCAAAACAATTTTGGCGCCATCGGCCTGGAGCCACCGTCAATTTTTTTTATCTGACTGTAAGTGAAGATATAATTATAATTCCATGGGTAATTATCCTTTTCAATGAACATGAATAGAACATTCCAATAGTTAAGAGTAAAATCATATGTTTTAGAAAATGCAATTACAACTTGATATGCATTCTTTATGTCGGACCTAATACATGCCATTAAGTCTTCCCCACCAAAGGATATAGTTTATAGCAAATAATGTCTTGAAATGATTTATTTAAAACATAAGAACTTCAAATGTAAAATATAAACAAAAATGAAAATTCTTTTGTGAGCAGCATATGACTTTCCCTGAATAATGCCATTCTTTTAAAACGAAAAAATCTGATGAGGGCAACACATGACTTTGCCTGAATAATGCCATTCTTTCAAAATGAAAAAATCTGATGCGGGCAGCACATGACTTTCCCTGAATAATACCATTCTTTTAAAACGAAAAAATTCTGATGCAAGAAGCACATGATTTCCCCTAAATAATGCTATTCTTTCAAAACGAAAAAATCTGATAAGGGCAGCACATGACTTTCCATGAATAATACCATTATTTCAAAACGAAAAAATCTGATATGGGAAGCACACAACTTTCCCTAAATAATGCCATTCTTTCCAAACAAAAAAATCTGATGTGGGCAACACATGACTTTCCTTATATAATGCAATAAATTTACTACTTTTACAGTAAAAAAATAGGTTTTTCTTATAGTAGATACTTATATTCTTTCCAAGATATTGAGTTTTCGACAATTAGTCGTCATTTTCATTGATTTAGCGTCATTTTTATCCATTTGGCGAGATTTTCGTTAATTTGGCAACATTTCAAAAAAGTCGCCAAGTTGGCGACATTCCGCCAAATTCGTCGCCAAAATCTCGCCAAGCGTTATGTACTAAGAAATAAGTTTTTCTTAAAGCAGATAAATGACTATTGGCGTTCAAATACAAAAGTATTATTCAAAGTATCTTTTTTCAAGAATGGAACGAGTTAGATCCACGAGAAGGATGTCACTCAATTTATCGCATGGTATTACATATGAAAAGTAAACATGTTTCTCAATAGGAAATATTTTTCTTTTTATTTTATATGACTTTTTGATAATTTTTTTAAAAATTGTACAATATCTCGAGAACGATTCACGTTAGCGTTCTAAAATTCATGTCAATCGTTTTCTAATGAAAAATTACATAAGAAATGTCTATTTGCGTAACTTTATTAGTGGTTTTAATTTTTTGACGATTTTTTCAAAATTTCATTCGAAAATTTAGGGGGGTTCTGAACATTCGATTGCGTATAAAAACAATAGGCTTCCAGTGTTTACGGATTGTGATTTTTGTACCAAATTTGGCTCGAATCGGTCCATTCGTTCGTCAGTTATCGTCTCCACAGACTCACTGACACACACACACACATACACACACACACACACACACATCACTTCAAAAATGTTTGATTCGTGATCAGGGATGCTTGAAACGTGCTCTCCCGTCGAAAACTCGAATTCGAATTTTCGACCCCGTCACAATACTTTCCTTATACATTATGTATATAAGGAAAGTAAAAATAGTATATGAAAATCCAAAGATATATCAGAGAAATGTCGTAACACATATATAAAACCATAACCAAAAAGTACATAAGCCAAACTTTAAACAATATTGAAACAATATTAAATTTTGACTTTATTTTTACATTCCCTGCAATACATGGTAATGTATAGGGAAAGTACTGGAATCATGCCAAAAATCACAACTCGAATTTTCGACGGATCTACACGTTTCGAGACCTCTAGAATACGAAAAAACTATTTTTAGCGTGACGTCTGTGTGTGTGTCTGTGCAGATTTTGTATCCACTCTAACTAAAAAACAATAATAGACCGAATTTCACAAAATTTGGTAGGTAAGTTACTTGTGAGCGAGTCTGGTGCTGATTAGTTTTGGGTACGATTCGGAATAAAAGAACCCGCCTTTTTTTGCGAAATGGCTCGCAAAAGCTTGTATCCACTCTAACTGAAAAACTGATGGACCGAATTTCACAAAATTTGGTAGATGAGTCACTTGTGGGTTACCTTGGTGCTGATTAGATTTTGGTACGATTCGGAAAAAAATGACCTGCCGTTTTTTGCAAAATGGCCCGCAAAAATCGTCCAAATCTAAACTAAAGAACTGGGTATACTCAAATATATCCATTAAATGCTGATTTAATACGTAATTTTCAACGACGAAAAGAATAAGACCAACCCCATTACACTAGGACTAGCCGTTCTCGAGATATTTTAGTTTTTCGTACTTTCCCTACGCCACCTTTGAAAATAAGCCCGGTTACCGAATGAGAACGAAAATTGAATTAAAAGTGAAATAAATTTAGTTAAAACAAGAAAGATCAATCATGCATAAGCATTGATTATGAAACACTTTCCAACTGAAATGTAATTTCATTTAAAAATTTCTAAAATGTGATTCATTCAGTGGTAATATCTTTTACATTATCACAGTACTACAGTAATTTATTATACTTAAATATTTAAAACTGTATCGAAATATAAATCATCTGATTCTTTATGCAAAATCAATGAATATTTCATTTATATAACTTGTATTCCAGACTCCAGAGCTAAATAATTTTGTGTGAAAAAAATTCAGCAATTCTTATGTAATTCATCTTACAATCGCTTGAGATATTTGCATTCTGCATATGTTAAAATTAGGCTTCCTTGAAGAAATAATAAAAGTTTAGGGATCATTTAAAATCACAACTATTGTAATTGCATAGGCACGGAATTTAGATACACAGATAATATATATGTGTATGTGTATGTACTCAAAGTATTGGAATCGTGCCGAAGATCGGAACTCGAATTTTCAAAGGATCTACACGTTTTGGGACTTCTAGAACACGAAAAAACTACTTTTAGGAAGACGTCTGTGTGTGTAAGGGTGTATCTGTGTATGTTTCTGTGTGTCTGTGTGGATATTACATCCACTCTAATTGAAAAACTAATGGACCGAATTTCATACAATTTGGTAGGTATGTTTTTTGTGGGAAATCCTGATGTTCATTAGATTATAGTACGATTCGTAATAAAAGAATCTGCCTTCTTTGCGAAATGGCCGCAGAAATTGCCTTTATCCACTCTAGCTAAAAACTAATGAACCAAATTTAACAAAATTTGGAGTATAATATTTCAATAACCTACAAGTGGTTTATATACCAAATTTAACAAAATTTTGTATATAAATCATTTGTAGGTTATTCTACTACGATTCGGGAAAAAGGAACGGGCTATTTTTGCGAAATGGCCAGCAAAAATCGTTATATATAAAAATAAAAGACTACGTGTGCTCAATTATATCAATTAAATTCCTATTTTATATGTGATTTTGACAACAAAAAGAATAAGACTAACCCCATTACTCTAGGACTAGCCGTTCTTGAGATATTCTAGTTTTTTCGCGTTTTCGCTACGCCACCTTTGACAATAAGTCCAGCTATCAAATGAGAACCAAATTTAAGTTTAACGTGTAAATTCAATGTCATTTAAAATACTTATGTTGTGCAGATAAACTCAAATTATCATTGAATAAATAAAGAGAACGAATATGAGTCTGCAGGGAAAGACATGTGCTGTCCACATCAGAATTTTTAACAATATTACACCAATGATTTATAGAAGTGAACGGGGATTATTTTCAGGCCATTTCAAAAAAAATGTATGATCTATATTTAAAGATCCATCAAATTTTTGTCGAATAAAATGTTCAACAAATTTAAGCTGTGTACCAAATTTTAACTCTCTAGGACGTAGGAAAGTGCATTTAAAATGCCATCAATTAAATTTATCATGAAGAGTTATATAAAATTTAAAAAAAATGAAAAATTGTTATCTACCAAATTTATTTTAAAATATGAAGCCACTCCCATATGCAAAACGCTTAAACAAATGGAGAGATATTTATTATATAATATCTCTCTCTTTTCTTTCTGAAAGATATCCCAAAGTCAGAATTTAATTGAATTTGTTTTTTTCCCTATATTAAATAATTTTTTTAATTAAAAAACTACTTAACATATTTTACTGATTTTTTTTTTATATATTCTATGGGATAATGTGAATATTTCCTAAAAATTTCGAAGCAATTCGTGAATTTTAAATTTACTTAAAAAATGTTTGAAAAATTAGGTCCCATAGGGTTCAATGTATTTCATTTTTTCAACCCGGGTTCAATAAAAAACTAATTGGGTGATATTATTTATTTATATTCCCATAGGTCCTACAGACCGTCTGAACAACATACTAAAATTTCATTTTGATAAACTCATTTTTACGGCAGTTATCGTGCTAACGGACAGACAGACAGACAGACAGAAAGACAGACAGACAGACAGACAGACAGAATGAACAAAGTCATAAACACTTTTCAACTTTGTTGTAAAGTGTTAAAAATGTTTCACTATGACTTCTCATTCAAACTAATAACTTGAATAACTTCTGGAGAACTTACTTATTTATTTATACCGAGTTCTAAATAAAATAGATACATTAATGTTTTTTAATTGTTCCTTTCACTTATAAATTTTATTTACAGGCTCAAGATATTAATCAGGTATGATTTATGTATAAAAATGTTTAAATGATCACGAATTAAAATGTTTTTTACTTTCCTTATATACATAATGTATAAGGAAAGTATTGTGACGGGGTCGAAAATTCGAATTCGAGTTTTCGACGAGAGAGCACGTTTTAAGCATCCCTGATCACGAATCAAATATTTTTGAAGTGATGTCTGTGTGTGTGTGTCAGTGAGTCTCTAGAGATGACACCTCACGAACGAATGGAGCGATTGGAATGAAATTTGGTACAAAAATCACAATCCGTGAATACTGGAAGCCTGTTGTTTTTAATCGTAATCGAATGTTCAGAACCCATCTAAATTTTCGAGTGAAATTTTGAAAAAATCATCAAAAAATCAAAACCTTTAATAAAGTTACGGAAATAGACATTTCGTATGTAATTTTCCCTTAGAAAACAATTGACATAAACTTTAGAACGCTAGCATAAACTGTTCTCGAGATATTGCACATTTTTCAAATGAATTTATAAAAAAATCTCATAAATTAAAAAAAATATATTAACTGTTGAAAAACATGTTTACTTTTCATATGTAATATCATGCGATAAATTGGGTAACACCACTCTCGTGAATCTAGCTTGTTCCATTCATGAATAAAGATACTTTGAGTAATACTTTTGTATTTGAACGTGAATAGTCATTTATCCGCTGTAAATATAACTTATATCTCCGTCCATAACGTTTGGCGAGATTTTGACGGAATGTTGCCAACTTGGCGACTTTTTTAAATGTTGCCAAATTAACTAAAATCTCGCCAAATGGATAACAAGAAAGATCAATCATGCATAAGCATTGATTATGAAACACTTTCCAACTGAAATGTAATTTCATTTAAAAATTTCTAAAATGTGATTCATTCAGTGGTAATATCTTTTACATTATCACAGTACTACAGTAATTTATTATACTTAAATACTTAAAACTGTATCGAAATATAAATCATCTGATTCTTTATGCAAAATCAATGAATATTTCATTCATATAACTTGTATTCCAGACTCCAGAGCTAAATAATTTTGTGTGAAAAAAATTCAGCAATTCTTATGTAATTCATCTTACAATCGCTTGAGATATTTGCATTCTGCATATGTTAAAATTAGGCTTCCTTGAAGAAATAATAGAAGTTTAGGGATCATTTAAAATCACAACTATTGTAATTGCATAGGCACGGAATTTAGATACACAGATAATATATATGTGTATGTGTATGTACTCAAAGTATTGGAATCGTGCCGAAGATCGGAACTCGAATTTTCAAAGGATCTACACGTTTTGGGACTTCTAGAACATGAAAAAACTACTTTTAGGAAGACGTCTGTGTGTGTAAGGGTGTATCTGTGTATGTTTCTGTGTGTCTGTGTGGATATTACATCCACTCTAATTGAAAAACTAATGGACCGAATTTCATACAATTTGGTAGGTATGTTTTTTGTGGGAAATCCTGATGTTCGATAGATTATAGTACGATTCGTAATAAAAGAATCTGCCTTCTTTGCGAAATGGCCGCAGAAATTGCCTTTATCCACTCTAGCTAAAAACTAATGAACCAAATTTAACAAAATTTGGAGTATAATATTTCAATAACCTACAAGTGATTTATATACCAAATTTAACAAAATTTTGTATATAAATCATTTGTAGGTTATTCTACTACTATTCGGGAAAAAGGAACGGGCTATTTTTGCGAAATGGCCAGCAAAAATCGTTATATATAAAAATAAAAGACTACGTGTGCTCAATTATATCAATTAAATTCCTATTTTATATGTGATTTTTGACAACAAAAAGAATAAGACTAACCCCATTACTCTAGGACTAGCCGTTCTTGAGATATTCTAGTTTTTTCGCGTTTTCGCTACGCCACCTTTGACAATAAGTCCAGCTATCAAATGAGAACCAAATTTAAGTTTAACGTGTAAATTCAATGTCATTTAAAATACTTATGTTGTGCAGATAAACACAAATTATCATTGAATAAATAAAGAGAACGAATATGAGTCTGCAGAGAAAGACATGTGCTGTCCACATCAGAATTTTTAACAATATTACACCAATGATTTATAGAAGTGAACGGGGATTATTTTCAGGCCATTTCGAAAAAAATGTATGATCTATATTTAAAGATCCATCAAATTTTTGTCGAATAAAATGTTCAACAAATTTAAGCTGTGTACCAAATTTTAACTCTCTAGGACGTAGGAAAGTGCATTTAAAATGCCATCAATTAAATTTATCATGAAGAGTTATATAAAATTTAAAAAAAATGAAAAATTGTTATCTACCAAATTTATTTTAAAATATAAAGCCACTCCCATATGCAAAACGTTTAAACAAATGGAGAGATATTTATTATATAATATCTCTCTCTTTTCTTTCTGGAAGATATCCCAAAGTCAGAATTTAATTGAATTTGTTTTTTTCCCTATATTAAATAATTTTTTTAATTATAAAACTACTTAACATATTTTACTGAATTTTTTTTTATATATTCTATGGGATAATGTGAATATTTCCTAAAAATTTCGAAGCAATTCGTGAATTTTAAATTTACTTAAAAAATGTTTGAAAAATTAGGTCCCATAGGGTTCAATGTATTTCATTTTTTCAACCCGAGTTCAATAAAAAACTAATTGGGTGATATTATTTATTTATATTCCCATAGGGCCTACAGACCGTCTAAACAACATACTAAAATTTCATTTTGATAAACTCATTTTTACGGCAGTTATCGTGCTAACGGACAGACAGACAGACAGACAGACAGACAGACAGACAGACAGACAGACAGAATGAACAAAGTCATAAACACTTTTCAACTTTGTTGTAAAGTGTTAAAAATGTTTCACTATGACTTCTCATTCAAACTAATAACTTGAATAACTTCTGGAGAACTTACTTATTTATTTATACCGAGTTCTAAATAAAATAGATACATTAATGTTTTTTAATTGTTCCTTTCACTTATAAATTTTATTTACAGGCTCAAGATATTAATCAGGTATGATTTATGTATAAAAATGTTTAAATGATCACGAATTAAAATGTTTTTTACTTTCCTTATATACATAATGTATAAGGAAAGTATTGTGACGGGGTCGAAAATTCGAATTCGAGTTTTCGACGAGAGAGCACGTTTTAAGCATCCCTGATCACGAATCAAATATTTTTGAAGTGATGTCTGTGTGTGTGTGTCAGTGAGTCTCTAGAGATGACACCTCACGAACGAATGGAGCGATTGGAATGAAATTTGGTACAAAAATCACAATCCGTGAATACTGGAAGCCTGTTGTTTTTAATCGTAATCGAATGTTCAGAACCCATCTAAATTTTCGAGTGAAATTTTGAAAAAATCATCAAAAAATCAAAACCTTTAATAAAGTTACGGAAATAGACATTTCGTATGTAATTTTCCCTTAGAAAACAATTGACATAAACTTTAGAACGCTAGCATAAACTGTTCTCGAGATATTGCACATTTTTCAAATAAATTTATAAAAAAATCTCATAAATTAAAAAAAATATATTAACTGTTGAAAAACATGTTTACTTTTCATATGTAATATCATGCGATAAATTGGGTAACACCACTCTCGTGAATCTAGCTTGTTCCATTCATGAATAAAGATACTTTGAGTAATACTTTTGTATTTGAACGTGAATAGTCATTTATCCGCTGTAAATATAACTTATATCTCCGTCCATAACGTTTGGCGAGATTTTGACGGAATGTTGCCAACTTGGCGACTTTTTTAAATGTTGCCAAATTAACTAAAATCTCGCCAAATGGATAACAAGAAAGATCAATCATGCATAAGCATTGATTATGAAACACTTTCCAACTGAAATGTAATTTCATTTAAAAATTTCTAAAATGTGATTCATTCAGTGGTAATATCTTTTACATTATCACAGTACTACAGTAATTTATTATACTTAAATACTTAAAACTGTATCGAAATATAAATCATCTGATTCTTTATGCAAAATCAATGAATATTTCATTCATATAACTTGTATTCCAGACTCCAGAGCTAAATAATTTTGTGTGAAAAAAATTCAGCAATTCTTATGTAATTCATCTTACAATCGCTTGAGATATTTGCATTCTGCATATGTTAAAATTAGGCTTCCTTGAAGAAATAATAGAAGTTTAGGGATCATTTAAAATCACAACTATTGTAATTGCATAGGCACGGAATTTAGATACACAGATAATACACAGATAATATATATGTGTATGTGTATGTACTCAAAGTATTGGAATCGTGCCGAAGATCGGAACTCGAATTTTCAAAGGATCTACACGTTTTGGGACTTCTAGAACACGAAAAAACTACTTTTAGGAAGACGTCTGTGTGTGTAAGGGTGTATCTGTGTATGTTTCTGTGTGTCTGTGTGGATATTACATCCACTCTAATTGAAAAACTAATGGACCGAATTTCATACAATTTGGTAGGTATGTTTTTTGTGGGAAATCCTGATGTTCGATAGATTATAGTACGATTCGTAATAAAAGAATCTGCCTTCTTTGCGAAATGGCCGCAGAAATTGCCTTTATCCACTCTAGCTAAAAACTAATGAACCAAATTTAACAAAATTTGGAGTATAATATTTCAATAACCTACAAGTGATTTATATACCAAATTTAACAAAATTTTGTATATAAATCATTTGTAGGTTATTCTACTACTATTCGGGAAAAAGGAACGGGCTATTTTTGCGAAATGGCCAGCAAAAATCGTTATATATAAAAATAAAAGACTACGTGTGCTCAATTATATCAATTAAATTCCTATTTTATATGTGATTTTTGACAACAAAAAGAATAAGACTAACCCCATTACTCTAGGACTAGCCGTTCTTGAGATATTCTAGTTTTTTCGCGTTTTCGCTACGCCACCTTTGACAATAAGTCCAGCTATCAAATGAGAACCAAATTTAAGTTTAACGTGTAAATTCAATGTCATTTAAAATACTTATGTTGTGCAGATAAACTCAAATTATCATTGAATAAATAAAGAGAACGAATATGAGTCTGCAGAGAAAGACATGTGCTGTCCACATCAGAATTTTTAACAATATTACACCAATGATTTATAGAAGTGAACGGGGATTATTTTCAGGCCATTTCGAAAAAAATGTATGATCTATATTTAAAGATCCATCAAATTTTTGTCGAATAAAATGTTCAACAAATTTAAGCTGTGTACCAAATTTTAACTCTCTAGGACGTAGGAAAGTGCATTTAAAATGCCATCAATTAAATTTATCATGAAGAGTTATATAAAATTTAAAAAAAATGAAAAATTGTTATCTACCAAATTTATTTTAAAATATAAAGCCACTCCCATATGCAAAACGTTTAAACAAATGGAGAGATATTTATTATATAATATCTCTCTCTTTTCTTTCTGGAAGATATCCCAAAGTCAGAATTTAATTGAATTTGTTTTTTTCCCTATATTAAATAATTTTTTTAATTATAAAACTACTTAACATATTTTACTGAATTTTTTTTTATATATTCTATGGGATAATGTGAATATTTCCTAAAAATTTCGAAGCAATTCGTGAATTTTAAATTTACTTAAAAAATGTTTGAAAAATTAGGTCCCATAGGGTTCAATGTATTTCATTTTTTCAACCCGAGTTCAATAAAAAACTAATTGGGTGATATTATTTATTTATATTCCCATAGGGCCTACAGACCGTCTAAACAACATACTAAAATTTCATTTTGATAAACTCATTTTTACGGCAGTTATCGTGCTAACGGACAGACAGACAGACAGACAGACAGACAGACAGACAGACAGACAGACAGAATGAACAAAGTCATAAACACTTTTCAACTTTGTTGTAAAGTGTTAATAAAGAGAACGTTAATATAAATCTGCAGGGAAAGTCATGTGCTGCCCACATCAGATTTTTACTTTCCCTGCAATACATGGTAATGTATAGGGAAAGTATTGGAATCATGCCGAAAATCGCAACTAGAGTTTTCGACGGATCTACACGTTTCGAGACCTCTAGAATACGAAAAACCATTTTTAGCGTGACGTCTGTCTGTGTGTCTGTGCAGATTTTGTAACCACTCTAATTAAAAAACTAATGGACCGAATTTCACAAAATTTTGAAGGTAAGTCACTTGTGGCCGGGGCTAGTGCTGATTAGTTTTGGATACGATTCGGAATAAAAAAACCCGCCTTTTTTGTGAAATGGCCCGCAAAAGCTTGTATCAACTGTAGCTGAAAAACTAATGGACTGAATTTCACAAAATTCGGTAGATGAGTCACGTATAGGTCACCCTGGTGCTGATTAGATTTTGGTACGATTCGGAAAAAAATAACCTGCCTGTTTTTGCAGAATGGCCCGCAAAAATTATCAAAATCTAAACTAAAAATCTGATGTGGGCAGCACATGACTTTCCTTGCAGACTTATATCCACGTTCTTTTTATTTTAATTGAATTTATTTCACTTTTAATGCAATTTTCGTTCTCATTCGGTAACCGGACTTATTTTCAAAGGTGGCGTAGAGAAAATACGAAAAACTAAAATATCTCGAGAACGACTGGTCCTAATGTAATGGGGTTGGTCTTATTCTTTTCTTCGCTAAAAATTACGTATTAAACAAGCATTTAATGGATATATTTGAGCATACGTAGTTCTTTAGTTTAGATTTGGACGATTTTTGCGGGCCATTTTGCAAAAAAATGCAGGTTATTTTTTACCGAATCTTACCAAAATCTGATCAGCACCGCAGAGTGACTCACAAATGGCTCATCTGCTGAATTTTGTGAAATTCGGTCCATTAGTTTTTGAGTTAGAGTGGATACAAGCTTTTGCGGGCCATTTCGCAAAAAAAAAGGCGGGTTATTTTATCCCGAATCGTACCCAAAACTAATCAGCACCAGAGTCGCCCACAAGTGACTTACCTACCAAATTTTATGAAATTCGGTCAATTACTTTTTTAGTTAGAGTGGATACAAAGTCTGCACAGACAGACAGACAGACACACAGACTCACAGACAGACACACACACAGACGTCACGCTAAAAATAGTTTTTTCGCATTCTAGAGGTCTCGAAACGTGTAGATCCGTCGAAAACTCGAGTTGTGATTTTCGGCATGATTCCAATACTTTCCCTATACATTACCATGTATAGCAGGGAAAGTAAAAAGCTACGTATGCTCAAATATATCCATTAAATGCTTGTTTAATGCGTAATTTTTAACGAAGAAAAGAATAAGACCAACCCCATTACATTAGGACTAGCCGTTCTCGAGATATATTAGTTTTTTTCGTATTTTTCCACGCCACCTTTGAAAATAAGTCCAGTTATCAAATAAGAACGAAAATTGAATTAAAAGTGAATTAAATTTAATTGAAATAAATAGAACGTGGATATAAGTCTGCAGGGAAAGCCATGTGCTGCCCACATCAGATTTTTTTGTTAGGATTTTATGTGTTACAAAATTTCTCCAATATATATATATATATATACATATATATATACATATATATATATATATATATATATATATATATATACACACATATATATATATATATATATATATACACACACATATATATATATATATATATATATATATATATCTTAGGCACGTTGCACGAAACAAGGACCTTCTGACAGTTTACCGGATGACACGGAATTTTTGCATTGATGTAAACAAACATAGCCTTACAAATTTTGCCCTGTTAATAATGGAAATCTAAAAGTAGGAATAAATAGATTCAAATAGCGTAGAAACTTCAAGTTGACATCAAAATCTCTGTAATTCCCCATAAGAAGAATACTATGGTGTACACATTTTGAACTGTCTATGAATACCTGCTTAATTGAACTATCTGTTTCTGTCTGTCCGGAACACCTGGCAAAAAAGTGACGACGAAATTGACGACGTTTTAAATGTTGTCAAATTGAAGGCAAAGGCCGGTTATCAACCGGTTTCGGAAGCCAAAAAGAGTCACCTTCTTTCATGATAAATGAAAGTAGCCATTCCAGCATTAACGAATATGACCCAAATTGATAAAATTTAATTAGAATAGTAATTTTAATTTTTTTTTTAATGGATTGGAATTCAAACGGATTCATAAACGGGTGGTATGTTAATTAAGTTCAAAGAATATCTGGCTGTCCCACTTGACGACTTTAGGGGGTGGAGACGCCAAATTGGCAAAACTGTTGACCAATTGACGAAAATTCAATAACTCAGGAAATGTAGGTACACTATAAATTAATTTCAATGTCTTTGATGCAGTTAATATTACTATAAGTCGTTAATAACACTCTTGTTTAAAATAATTTTTTATTTACTTATTAAAGGCAAAACGATTCAGCGTTTCTAATTGATTTCGAGATGGCTTTAAGACGGGAAGTTAGTTATATTTGTCATAGCCGACCACATCAGATACTTAACAGTTAAGATTTTAAAAATCTGTGTGAGCAAGTTTCTGCGGATCTACGAGTACAAATATACTTTAAGTATAAAACAATTCACCGAAATTGCTGTTAATAAAATCTGAATATTTATATGTTTCGCTAGTAACAACATGAGACAAATATTATCAACCGGTTTCGGAAGCCAAAAAGAGTCACCTTCTTTCATGATAAATGAAAGTAGCCATTCCAGCAAGGTCAGAAAAATGCCTAGAGAGAAAAACTGCAGTCTTATTTATCCTGACAAAGGTGCTTCTTTTCACCTCCAAAACAGGTTCATATCTTTAAATAGATGTATTTCGCTGTTACTAACGAAGTACTTCAATTTTAACATTGCACCATCAGTGTCATAAAATCTGACACTATCTGCAAGATAGGCCTTACCTCGACAGCTTGCTTGACGTTTGTACGAGCCAGAACCCCGTGGTGGTCCAGGACATCGTGCTGGTGTGATAGAACGGCGATACGAGGATTTGCGGGGGAAGGTCTCCGTCTGAAGAGTGTCCATTTCTTAGTTACACCAAAATGTTCAGTCGATGGTTAATAAACTCGAAGAATCATCATCCCCAATTTAAATGAAAAGAATTTTCGTGAAAGCTAAGCCAACCTTGAAGCACTATGATGCTTGAAACAGATACTTATACTTTAGAATTCGTTGCACAAAAAATCTCAATGTCTAGAACGACATAAATTTAAAAGAAAATTATCTAGCAGTTCAATTGAAAGGGTATTCATCAAATCGAATAAAGCTCGATATATCTGGAAGCTTGAACCTGATATTTATACAATTTAGAATTATCTGTACAAGAAATTGCCCTCTTAAGAATGACTGAAATTCTAAAGAAAAATATATTCTTTAGTTAAAACATATTCATACCGAACCCAGTAAACATTAGAATATTTCATTTCAAGTTATATTTTCATGTACAAAATCACAATCTTGGCTATTTCTTGAAACAAGTAGCAATTAATTTTTAGCTTTTAAAATATTATTTCTTTTTCTAAAAGTAAGTAAGAAGAATAAAAAGTCTGCAAAGTGTTAATATATGGAGCGAAATACAAACTTAAAGATTGCATACAAAAGTTGCATCACTGAAATAAAAAAAAATCGTCTGCTAAAAGTATTTAACATTTGGGGATAAAACTGAATGTAAAATGCATTATTTCTTCAGTCCAAGTGTACAAAATACGATTTCACAGAAGAAAAATCCAAAATAAAAAAATGTACACCAACTCTAAATTACTAACATCACTAATTCGTCATCTTGAAATTAACACAGTGTACAAGTAGCAGAAAACGAAATCTGACGTAATATTCATCGACAAAACAAAATTTTAACATAGCCCACTTCATGTGAAGATGGACTTATCACTAATACACAAGTGTTCTCAAAGTTTGAAGCACATGCGGTATAATAGAATGTTGGTGGTCTTCCAGTTGTATTCGGAACTGTCGAGAGCAGCTCTTCACTTGGTGGTTGCCGTAAATGATGTGAGGGGGAAGCATATATTTAGCAAACAAAACTCGGAAGGTAGGAAGAAAAACTTGAAATTCGTTATAAGCAAAACGAGACGCAGAAAAAAGAGCTGGCAGTTAATTACATATTAAAAATGCTTACGTAAAATGATCGGGAGGGGAGGGATTTCCTTTTCCCTATCCAGTCCGTCTGACCTACCTAAAGGCTTAAGGTAGCTGTTTGGCTGGCCGGAACAGTGACACCCAATTTAGACCGGAACCCAATGGGGTGGCAATCACAGAAAACCATATTTTGCCTAACCCATCAAGTCTCGGCCGCACTTTCGGATTTACATAGTGCCCACACTCTGCGCAGATACGGAGATAGTTTAGGGCAGCGTCGAGGATCGAACCCGGGTCTACTGTATACGATCATCCCGCTTTAACCACTGGTCTATCTCAGCCCGGGAGGGGGGGGGTGCAATTTTAAAAGAAAAGCAAATCAGGAGTCATACTGTATGGTGTGTAAGTAAAGGGTATCTTTAGAGGCCAAAGTTAAGGGTCAATAGAATGTTGGGTTCGTGGTATAAGCACAATAGTGAAGTCCTTCAGTAGTGTACCCAGACTTTTCTTGCGGAGGTGTTAATTATTTTTCTTTGCATAATTAATTCTGATTGACTTTACAGGTGATTATTTCAGGTTGTTGATAATTGATATATTAATTTTATATGTAATGACAACTAATTATTATTAATTAATACAATATGTAATATCAATTGATTAATAAACTATAAGCATTAATCAATTTCATAAATCATAGCAGAAATCGTAAAAGGCATTTTCAAATAAATTCAATGACAAATGCCGTTAAATAATTCAAATAACTTTTATTTTAAGAATTGTTCTTAGGAATTCTATTGATTCCGGAATACATAACAAATAAGCAGCTCGAATATAGCTTATCCATCCTCTTGAATCTCTTGAATATAAGATACTGTGTGGTGTAGCTATATGCTTAAAAATAAAATAACGTTTGTGGTTTGAATATATTTAACTAGAGACTTTCACTGGTTAAACCTCACTCCCCTCGGCCTCCCCACCCCCCTTAAAAAACAAATAAATTAAGAAAAGAAAAACGGACCGAAGCCTTGATTTGTATAGGTAAAAGTAAAAGTTAAAATAATAAGTAAAATACACTTTGTGGCAAGAATAAGGAAAAACTAAAGCAATGTAAATACGCACAAATAACAAAATAAAGCAGCATACAGCTGTTTCAAGGATACGTTGAATCCCCTTCGTCAGTGCAAGAGAATCAGCAAACTCGAAGTCCAAAAAAGGAATGGATTCCATTCCTTTACTGGAGTGAAATCCATTCCAAGAGAACCAACAAACCCAAAGTACGAAAAAGGAATCCTTTCCTTTTCTGGACTTTGGGTTTGTTGGTTCTCTTGCACTGACGAATGGGATCCAACGTATCCTTGAAACAGCAGTACGCCTCTTTATTTTGTTATTTGTGCTTATTTAAATTGCTCTAGTTTTTCCTTAAAAGTTAAAATAGTATGACCTTTTTTCTGTTGTACACTATCTGGAGCATGCAGCATTAGTACTCAGCTACTGCAGAGTTGTTCTAGAAATTATAGGTAAAAATTCACGATCACCTCAGGGTAGCGATCGACCCAGATATATGTGGCCATTAAAACTTTACCGCCCTCTGGTGAAACCTTCGAGGAGTAATCAAGATTAGTGTGATAATCAAGATAAGTGATTCTAACTCTTTGAGTGAAACCAAAGAGCTAGAACCACTTGATTACTCCTCAAGAGTGAAACCGTCCAGCTAATAACGAACACCCGCTGATAATTCAAAGAGCTCTTTCAAAGATAATAGCGCAAAACTCTTAAAAATGATTAATTATTTTCAAAAAAAAATATATTTTTACTTGAAATGCGATTGAACAATTCAGTTTGTATTCTCGGCATTAAAGATTGTCAAAAAAATATCCATTTCCGTCCTTGTTTTGATTCACTTAATTTTCTTTACAAAAACAGAAGTTTCTTTTCTTCATAGTATATTTTATTATTAATAAACATGTTAGTAAAATATTAATTAAGTGCGATTTTTTAATACCTAGTCAACTGCTTAACACAAAATTAAGCACATTTTTTAGATATCTAGATATGATTAATGAAAAAAGATTATTATAATAATACTTTAACTTTTTAATATAAAACTTATAATTTGTAGATACTTTTCTTTAATGAGAGATATATTAAAAAATCATAATTATAAACCTACATAGCTAAAAAATATTTATTTCTTGTTGTATAAATAAGTTATAGTATTTTCGAACATATGTTTAGAAATTGGATCTTATCCTAAAAATTGTTTATCGTGCCACTGGTAATAAAGGAATTTTCTAAATTTACTAGAAACCTATATACCGGTGTTTAACTTAATATGGTAATGGTCACTCATGGCATGGGTCACTTTGCCTTGGTTTCCTAAATAGAATAAGAATAATTACCATCCCGTACGTAGTCGCAATATACAGGTATTAAAATACTATAATGTATTAAAATGAATTTCAAAAGCGAGTACGCCAATAAGTTTAATGCGCAAAAAGGGATACGCGGATAAGATCAATTAACATGTAAAGGGCAGACGAATGTTAAAAGTTTGACAAACACTGCTATAAAGTTTTACGGTAAGAACGAAATATATCTCTGCTACCAAGAAATTTTTTTAGAAAGCCTACTAAAAGAAACTGAATATTATTCACGTTTTATGAAAGATTGTCTTTATTTTATGAGAAAATAAGACAATGACAAAACTTCCAAATAGAACACGTTACATGCAGGGGTGAGCATAGAAGAAAAAGGGGAGAGTCATAAGTTCATAACCCTTCCTCCATTGACGGAAAAATTGCATAAAATTTTCAAATCTCTTGAAACCAATAATAGAGCAAAAATTCAAAATTGTTTATCGAACCAGGTTAGTATAGAACATTTAAATTCCAATCCCCAATTTGGAATTTTAACGCAAAATTCTATTTAAAAATTGAAAATCTCCCAGTTCTAGTTTCTCATCTGAAAATGCTCTGGTTAAATTTTATAAATCAATAAGTATTGTGACAAGATCGAAAAATCAAATTCGAATTTTCCATTTTACACGTTTTGAGTGTCCATGAACTCAAAGACTTTTGTATAGTAAAATTAAACCAGCCTTCTCAAGCGACCAGCTACGGTTTAGTACTAATTTCCCACCCCGCGAGAACACAACCAGGGAAGCGAGATCAGCAAAACATTCACTGGACGAGGTCCGAAGATTGTCCTGCCAAACTCAACCCCAGTCGCCGAAGGGGTTTAGGATCAGATCATGAATGGACACAGTCCGTCCCCACGTTGCCTGGAAGAGTCCGGGACACGGACAGCCAGGAGGAGTGTAGAAAGCCCAGGCCGACCGACTCGTCCGAAGACATGGAGTAGCAAAATGGGCGGCCGGGCCAGGAGGAGTGTTGTTGAAACCCAGACCGTCCGACCTACCAGAAAGGTGTAAGGTAACTGTTTGGACGGTCAAGAAGTGCCACCCAATTTAGACCGGAACCCAGTGGGGGAGGCATCCACAGGGACCGTACCCTCCTTCCCCTACCACCAACCTCTCGGAAGGACTTTCGGACCCACATGTTTAACGTGATCGTACTCCGCATGAACACGGCGGCAGTTTTGGCAGTGGCTGGAATCGAACCCGGGCCTACCGAGTGCAACTCCAGCGCGTTCACCAATGGGCTACCGCGCCCCGGGCCAGGAGGAGTGTGCAACAGCAGTGTTCCTCAGATTAATTCCCCCAGATTAATTCAGATTCTTTTTTTTTTTTTTTTTAGAGTTTGAAGGACCAGAGCTACAGAACGGAGGTTCTGTCCTAAGATCCATACATCACCTTCAAGGAATGGGCCGCCCCCAGGGGAGGGGGGGGGTATATACTAAGGTGATGCCCGTGGACAGATTTCGAGATCGAAATTCAATACAGTTATTGGAAAATACTGGAACCACACTGAATTTAAACGAGGTCACAGTCAAATGACCCTCAAAACTTTTATTTTTAATTATTTTTAAAAATTCAGAACAATCAAATATGTTGTAAACTATTTTAATTTGTATTTTTTTATTAGAAAACGAAAGAGCACTACTCATTTTGGAACGCTGGCATGAAGCGTTCAAGATACTGTGATGTGTTTCAGGAATTCATTTTCACACAATCTGATGTGGGTAGCGCAACTTTCCCTACATAATGTACTAGCTTCACTTCTACTAAGAACGAATGATGCATAAGATCCACGACACATTTTTTTTAACGTTGAATTATACATTAACATTTAGAGATTTTTTGGATGACAATGCATAAAAACTGTTTCAAAGTATGCTTAATAAAAAAATGTTTGTGTCTCTGTTTGCCCGTGCAGCCTACTATAGTGGGAAATCTAATCGTTGTACGACCATGAAATTTGGTACACGGGAACTTGATTACGCGAATAGGTGCACCTTTGGCGTTATTTGTTTTTTAATTTCGAATTAGTTTTTAACACTTTACCACATAGTTAAAAAGTGTTTATGATATTGGTCATTCTGTCTGTCCGTTCGCACGATAACCGCCGTAAAAATGATTTTATCAAAATGAAATTTGAGTATGTTGCTGAGACGGTCTATGGGACATATGGGAATATAAATGAATAATACATAGCTACCAACCCAGAGAATAAAAAATTAGGAACACTGTACACGAGAAAAATGACACGCAATAGTTGCACACAAAATATATATACATGGGTATCTCCAACATGGGAGTACTTGCTTCCCCCCCCCCCCATTGAATTGCATGTCAGTATTTCATAGCCAATGTATTATGCATTGACAGTGATTTTGCAACCCCCCCCCCCGGAAGGAAAGATGGTGAAACCCAGATATATATATACTATATAATTAATCTTAATAAAAAAAATAAGACCTCATGAGATAAGAATTTTGAAACATACATGAAATGCATAATATTTTTACACCCATAAAATTATAACTATATTTGTTCTCCTTAAATACATCAATATTCAACTAAAAGTAAAATTAAACTATTTTCATATTTGAAAAAAAAAATGTCATTACACAATTTAAATACACTATTACAAAGTAAGTAAAACAAAGACAAATTAAGAATCTTTTTGGTTTATTGATACATAGGTAGCAGATTTGGCCTTTTTCAAGAAAGTGGCACCATGTTTGTTCATACCAAGCACCATTTATCTGATTATTTGGCAATTAAAGTAGACTGTAAAGTCAAAATACTCATGGAACTTCTAAAATCAGTTTTGTTTCTTTTTACAAGACTAAAAATTCGTTCACATGCAGCATTACTATGGGGGAGTGTTAGTATCCCCAACATGATACTACTCAATTTACCATACAAAAGTTTATACACAGGATCTTTTTGCTTTCCTAACTTAGCCCACTGAACATCTGGTCTTCAGCAAGTATTTCTTCTGGCAGAGCTGCCATTTGATAATGCAAAAACTCAGTCTCTACACTATCAATTATATCAAACGTTGATTCTGTTGATTCTTTTTGCAGTATAGAGGGAAATCTGTCTATAAAAAATTTTATCGAGGAAATTTAACTTTTTTCCTCTGAGACACATCTGCGACTTCAGCATGATGTAAAACATCAGAGTTGATTGGAAAGTTTCTGATAATATAATTACATGTCATACAATAGTAGTTCTTGACGTACTCAAAAAACTGCTTTGTTTCATCAGACTTTAACTTTTTCAGGCACTCTAACGTCTCTGATCCCACAAATATGTCTTCATTATCCTTATGATTTGTTGAATCACTATAAGAGATATCGAAGACACATGTCGAAGCTTTCACGACTTCAAGCTTTATGAATCTGACTAATATATCTGTAAAAAAACTTGAATTTGGGACTTTAGCTTATGGACTCTGGGGGTCTCTGATTGCAGACTCACATTAAATTTTTCTAAAACACTAATTACATTTTTCAGAAAAAATGCAAGGGCATGGTACAGATTTTTCAAAATAGAAAAATTTGTATTATGCAAATATAATTAAAAAATTAACCTTAATAATTAGCCATAATATGAAAATAACTAGTTTAGTCAATCTAATATGCAACATTTAAATGATGGAGATGGATGGAAAAAGATACTACGTACTCTCGGCAATTCACGCGATGTAACTGAATTGCGCAATCGCACTGTTTATGCGAAAATAATTAAGAAATTAACAGTAATAATTAATCAGAATATGAAAATAAGCTAGTTTAGTCGATCTAATATGCAACATTTAAATGATGGAGATGGATGGGAAAAGATGCTAACGTACTCTCGGCATTTCATGCAATGTAACTGAATTGCGCAATCGCACTGTTTATGCGAGAATAATTCAGAAATTAACAATAATAATTTATCAGAATATGAAAATAAAAAATCCCTTTTATAGGGAAAATTTTTAGGATATTATCCCTAAACGTAGGGATTTTTTCAAAAAATCGTCAAAATCGGGAGATGCGTCTTCAAAAGCGGGAAATCGGGATAAACACTCAAAAATCGGGATCGCCGCCAAATTCAGTAGAGTTGGTACATATGTAACTTTTATGGTTGCAGAGGGGGGAAAATTGGGTAAAACCGGAATATTTTCAAAAATTCGGATTTTGTGGGAAAAATTCGGATTTTCGGAACAGACGTAAAAATTCGGAACGAATCCGGAAAATTCGGAACGGTTGGCAGCTATGATAATATCACCCAATTAGTTTTGGATTGAACCCGGGTTGAAAAAATGAAATACACTGAACCCTATGGGACTTAATTTTTCAAACATTTTTAAACGAATTTAAAATTCACAAATTGCTTCGACAGTTTTAGGTTTTTCAAATACAGTTTATTCAAATTATCCTATAAAATATATAAAAAAAATTTCAGCAAAATATGTTCAGTAGTTTTTAAAATAAGCATTAAAATAATAATGACACCCAATATAATATGAAGAAATCACGTGACCCACTTCAAAATTAAATATGGCATCCATCTTTTTTCCCACAGTAAAAATCGTGATTTTTAAAATTCTTTTAAATTTATATTTAGTGTTGCATCCGTCCTAAAACGGCTTTATTTTTGCGTATTTTCTGTGCATCTATATGTGCTGTACCAACGCAATTACAATATTTTTTAGTTTAAATGATCATTGAACTTTGATTATTTCTACTACAAAGCTAATTTTAATGGATACAGAATGTAAACAAGTAATTGTACGATGAGTGGAATAAGAATGGCTGAATTCTTTTCACGTAAAATTATTTAACTCTGCAGTCTGGAATAAAAGTGTATGAATGAAATATTCACCGATTTTAAATATAGAGCCAGGCGACTTATATTTCGAAGACGTCCTTTGAATAAGTTCATTTTTTTCGATGAAGTTTTCAAGTAAAATAAATTATTGTAGTTCTGTGATAATTAAAAAAATATCACCATTGAATGTATCGCATTTTAGAGATACGATACATTCAGCGGATTACCCAGTTGGAAAGTGTTTCATAATCAATGCTTTATACATGATTGATCTTTCCTGTTTAGTTATTTTATGTTTTAGCCCGATTCCCAACGATTTTGGCCGATATGCAACATACAAATTCGTTCGATACATACAAATTCGGCCGATATACATACAATCCTTAGCGACCTAAAATATTGTCACAGAGTTTCAATTTTGATACCATCGGAAAGATCGCAAAATTATCTTTCAAACAAACTGTGAATGGAATCCATACGATTATTAGACTATTTTTAGTGAATTTTTAAAAAATGTATACTTTTCATGCGTTTTAAACCTCTCTGATTTTTATATTACGATATACAGAAACTGACTTGCCATCTCTCGTGCATAATTTTTTCAGCACTTGCTTACAATATCAGATTACTGTAAAAAGAAAAAATCTCAAACTCCTTCCGAGGTAGAAACGGACGGGGTAAAGAACCACTCATTTTGTCGTAGGGAAGTGAATATTTTGGGATGGGTTAAAAGCAATGGCAAAGTGAGCTCTGCCAGTTGAGTGAGCGGTAGCGAACAAAGGGCGAAGCCCTCGATCCTATGAGTTGGTGGGCATCAGCGAATAGGGGGATACGAGATGGGCGGGGTGAGGGATCTCGAAAAGCAAGTTTCGGGAATTGGTGAGCGTCAGCGATCTAGGGGCTAAGTCTTAACATCTGTAACGCAGGCGTAACATAAGAACTCGCGAAGTTGGCGAGTGTCAGCGAACATGGGACACGAATGAGGCTGTGTGTACTGGTCAAGTTGAAAAAGCTAGCAAAGCAAAATCCAAATATTGGTGAAGGTCGAAGAACAAGAAATGGCGTCCAACGAACGTTTAACGCCTGCGTAGCAGGTAAAACTAACGATCTCGCAGAGAGAGTTAAAGGGGGTTGGCGACCGTTAAAGAGCAAGGGGCGAAGCCTCAACGGATGTAATGTGCCTGTTTACTGCATTACAAACAAACACCAAACCGTACAGTTCTAAAATTTTACAGATGAGCAAGACGGGCCTGGAATTTATATTTAGTTTAATTAAATTTCGCATTCACAGTATTAGTAAAAATTTAGTTGGTAGAGCCAATTTTCAACTTCTCTGTTATTGGTTTATGGCGAACACATCTACGTCAAAAAACGGTAGACTACAACGTTAGTTAGTACAATGCGGAGCAATATTGACAATGGTATTCTTTATTGACTTTAATATTTATACTTTGTAGGCAGAATGACAGAGCTCGCGAGGCGATAACCGGGGTTGTAAAGCGTCAACGTTGAAGATGCAGTGCGCTTCGGCGTTTAGTGAGTGGCAGCGAGCAGGAGGCGAAATCAACAAGCCTCTAGATTTAGCGAACGTCAGCGAGCTAGGAGCACGGAGGCCAGGCGAGGTGAAAGAGCTTGCAAAGCGATTTCATGGGATTGGTGAACGTCAGCGAACAAGGGGCCAAATCCCCAACGGGTGTAATATGCCTACGTAACAGCAGTACCGTAAGCACTTACGAATCTAGCTCCGGCGATATTAATGATAAGTAGAGTACAGGGGGCGGAGTCCCCGAGCCCTGGAAATTGCAAGGGGTCAGCTAGCAAGGGGCACAAACGCGGTTGTGTGCATCGGCCGGTTGGCTTGATGAGTGTCAGTGAACAAAGGCGGCCTTCAAAGAATGAAAGAGCTCGCGAAGCGATCTCAACGAACGGGATTGAACAGCGTCAGCGAGAGGAGTTCACTAGTTCATGGGGGAAAAAACAAGAAATATTCCTAAAAAGATAAAGAGAAATCTCATACAAATAAAATTATTATTTAATATTTACTATGATTGTATTTCAATTCAATGCTAAAATTTCATAGTGAATGTATTTTAAAAAAAATTTGAAAAATTATTAAAAAATCCAAAATAGTTTCGACGGGTGTTATTCCTGGAAATAAATATTTCAATAACTTAAATAAGATATAGCTTATCATTAGCTTCGGAGTATAAGCAAAGAGTTCAGTCTGATTAGTGTGAGAGCATGTTGCAACAGTCACAGGTATAATCAAATACATTTGCAAGAGTTTTAGAATCAATCTCGTTAAACATGTTAGACGATAGTTCCTGTTTTCTTTTCAAAATTTCGCATTTTGTAAAAACGTTAATTTCCTTGAAGTTCAAATCATACTCAACACCTAAATATTTTATGAAATCAGTTAACATACTAATTTGCATTGTCAGTCGATCTTTCTTTAAGCCCTCTTTACCGGTATTTGATGCAGATAATAGTAAATAAACTTCTCCGTACTTTAATAAGCTTGTTTAGGCCATGCATAAGAGATATATTAGAACATCTAGAGATTCGAAATATTATTTTCTGAAGAAATCCTGGTTTGTTTGGAAAGAAGAAGGTGGCAACCTTAATTATTGTATCTTTAGGGCATTTTCCAGGCTCATGACAATATTATTGGGTTCGTCAAATTCTCAAATGAATTCGGAATAGAATTCCAAAATTCGTTGAAACTATTGTTGCGAATGCACAATCTTTCGTCTGTCTGGAAGGCCAGGCGAAGAAAACACAGTCCATGACGTCAAGATGGTGCGAGCCCGGGGTTGCCAGGATTTACCAGTTAAAAGACGGGTCTCCAGATATGACGATCCTCGGCAATTGGCGACTTCACGAATCTTCCAGAAGTATCTCGAATAATTTTTGTGACTAAGGGATCGTGATGTTATATTGATTGCAATGAAAACAGAGACAGAAAAAAATTATGAAGCGCTTAATAATGCTATTATAAACGTAAATGAATTGTTTAATAAAGTGGTGCTTGCTGAGAAATTCTAGTCACACGTGGAAAAGTGTAACACATGGAACATAATGAAAATATGCTGCGATGAAAAAAAACTTTAATATCGAATTTCAGCTGAGTTATGGAGTATATTTTTTGTCTACCAGACACTTCGCTCTTGTTGAAAGGGTGTTCTACATCGTGAACAATGTTCGGTCTGAAGAACGAGGTAGAATTGGTGAATTAACTACGGCTAATGTAGGTGTAATGTTAAATCTAATGCTCTGTAAAATAAAAATAGGTCTGGAACGTTCAAACTTTAATTAAAAAATTAAAAACAACAAACATTCGATAAAAAGTTCACGTTGGCAACAAATATGAGAATAGTCGAAATTAAACGATTATAATGGTTTGTGTATCAGGTTTCAATTTTATTTTCCTGTATTCAATAAATAATTTTATTTAGTTAGTTATTTTATTTTGTCCCGCTTTGGAAAACAATTTATATGTCATTTAAATTTAAAAAATTCAGTTAGACATGGAAGTTTACTATTCCTACTTTCCTGTCAATATAGAAATCAAAGAATAACAATTATTCCCCTCAAAAATTAACAAATCGTTTCACATATACTCTGTTGCAAAAAGCACCCATAAAAATTTGAGCTACAGCCGCGAAACTCGGCATGCAAATGTCGTTTTAAGATTTATATAAGTGTTCAAACTGTCAGCACCAATGATGTTATAAGGCTCATGCAATGCTCATGAAGACGACGTATAGTACAGCATTTAAAACGATCGGTGTTCTCACTCAAGGGCAATTGGAGCAGTATTCTTTGCTTTCATACAGCAAGTTGTGTACACAGATGCCTTTGAGAAGTACTCGACGGCGCTAAGAGAAATTGTCGGATTTAAAGAGAGGTCGCATTATAGGCCTAAGGGAAGCTGGTTGGTCTAACAGACAGTCGTCGTCGTAACATATCAGTCGTCATCGTGGTCAGAACGATATATGTTAGTTTCTCGTTCTTAACAACAGTGCATATAAAAAAGCACATGTAACCTAGCAGAAGCTCAGGACGCCCCAGACAGACAATTGCTCAAGAGGATTGTGCAGTCAGGAAAGAAGCCACGTCCACACCACTGTCGTCTCTATCAGCCGTCCATATACCCTGTATCAAGGGGTACAGGGAAACGAATTATTCGGAAACGATTGACAGAAGGTTGGATTAAGTGTCGATGTCCACAAGGTGTCTACCGCTGACACCTCAACATATGCAAAGCCGTCAGGATTGGTGCCAAGCTGAGTTAGCCTGGACAGTGTCCAACTGGAGGCATGTTGCCTTTAACGATGAATTTCGCATATTTCTCAGTGCTGATAACCGTCGCATATGTGTTGAAGACCCAGACCGTCCGACTCGTCCTGAGGACTTGAGCAACCGTCGCATATGCGTGTGGAAGCGAACTGGCTAACGTTCCAATCCCGCATTTTTGTCTAGCGGCACACTGTCATCACATATGGTGTGACAGTCTGTGGAACCATCTCGTGGGACAGCCAATCTCCACTAGTTGTGTTGCCAGCCAATCTGACGACTCGCTTGTAAGTTGACGATATTCTGTAGCCGATTATTCTGCCTATGCTGTTAAGCCGTCCAGGTTCTATTTACCAACAAGACAACGTTCGACCACATATTGCACAACATTCTCAACAATGTATTTGAGGATTTTCTCCCATGTCCATCCAGGTCCCCAGACCTATCACCAATAGAACATGCCTGATTGCAACAGCAATTGCAGCCTTCACTGAATTAGCTGACCAGTTGTGGCAGAATCTTCCACAGACAGACAGAAAAGCAGCATAATTGACTCTATGCAACACCGAATATTGGCTTGTATAGCTGCCAGGGGAGGATTTACCTGTTACTAAATAAAATGTCATCTTGTTGCCACCATTTCTTAATAAAAGGCTTTATTTTTGCTCCCAAATTCTAATCATCATTTGCATATCTTCTCAAACGATACACATATGCTGAGTTTCGCGGCGGTAGCTAAATTTCTTATGGATGTATATATATTTTTTGCAACAGAGGGTAATATTTAGATGTTTAATCTCGGATGATTTGTTTCGCTTCTCGTTTCATACGTTAGCACTTGAATAACGTGGGCTTAAAAAGTGATACTGGTGAACAGCAAGAGAAAGAAATATTTCTTTATCTTCTTAATCCTCCTTACAGTTTCTTCTGGGAAAAGTTGTGTGGCTCTTTTAATCTAAATTTTTCCTAGCGCTTTTACTATTTATCATACGGAGGGGCAACTATATATTTTAGCAGTATATATATATATATATATATATATATACATATATATTTAGGGGTTACTGCCCTCCTTGTCTTATGGTGAGAGGTTAATGAGCTGCAGTGATTCCATGTCCTGACAATGAGAATTGCCCAAATGTTCACTAACTGCATTTCTTATCTCAACCATTCTCGTCACTCGTATGTATGTGTATGTATGTATATATATATATATATATAATATGTGTATATATTACATATTAAGTATATATAACCATGCTTATTGGTTTTACAAAAAAGCTGTGGTAAAGTTAAATAAAACTGCCTACTGGCCACTTGCTACTAAGTAAAAATTTGAATTTTCAGGTCTACGGCATTCGCATAAGAAAGAAACGTCATTTCTTAGTGTCTGTCAAGAGTACACTGTTTTTGACCTGAGCAAGAGGACTCAAAATACCCTTTGAATAATTGTAGACACCTGATTTTCCTATGCTTGCTTTCGTCAAGGAAGTATTGGAAAGCTATATGCACAATCTTATGTTTTGCTTTCTCCATAAATTTGCCAAAATCTAGAAGTCATTTTTCAAAGGTGCACATAAAGGGAAGACAGGCCAGGGAGCTTGAACCCTACCTAGACAGAAAATATCCTTTTAAAATCCATTTGATAAAAAATAATGTAAGTTACATTACATGACATATAGGATTCAGAGGTGCAGCAAGGTGGGAGCAAATGGGGGCATCTGCCTACAGGCACCAGCCAATAAGGATGTGGAATAGAGACGAATATTTAAGCCAAAAAATAAATTCCTAAAAGAAGTTAATTGTTTTAAAAATTTATTACTTTCCTTATATACATAATGTATAAGGAAAGTATTGTGACGGGGTCGAAAATTCGAATTCGAGTTTTCGACGGGAGAGCACGTTTCAAGCATACCTGATCACGAATCAAACATTTTTGAAATGATGTCTGTGTGTGTGTGTCAGTGGGTCTGTGGAGACGATAACTGACGAACGGATGGACCGATTCGAACGAAATTTGGTACAAAAATCACAATCCGTAAACACTGGAAGCCTATTGTTTTTAAACGTAATCGAATGTTTAGAACCCCCCCTAAATTTTCGAGTGAAATTTTGAAAAAATCGTCAAAAAATCAAAACCGCTAATAAAGTTACGCAAATAGGCATTTCTTTTGTAATTTTTCATTAGAAAACGATTAACATAAAATTTAGAACGCTAACATGAACCGTTCTCGAGATATTGTACATTTTTCAAAAAATTATCAAAAAGTCATATAAAATTAAAAAATATATATATTCACTTTTCATATGCAATACCATGTGATAAATTGAGTGACATCATTCTCGTGGATCTAACTCGTTCCATTCATGAGAAAAGATACTTCGAGGAATACTTTTGTATTTGAACGCCAATAGTTATTTATCTGTTATAAGAATAACTTATTTCTCCGTCAGTAAAGCTTGGCGAGATTTTGGCGACGAATTTGGCGGAATGTCGCCAACTTGGCGACTTTTTGAAATGTTGTCAAATTAACGAAAATCTCGCCAAATGGATTAAAATGACGCCAAATCAATGAAAATGACGACTAATTGTCGAAAATTCAATATCTTGGAAAGAATATAAGTATCTACTATAAGAAAAACCTATTTTTTTTACTGTAAAAGTAGTAAATTCATTGCATTATATAAGGAAAGTCATGTGTTGCCCACATCAGATTTTTATTTAAGTAATAACAGTACAAGATTTTGTTCCAACTCGCTTGTAGAAAGCTAAATTGTCGCAAATGATGCTAAAAACAATGAGTATAAGTGTCAAATTCTAAAAGTGCTTTTTATAAATGTTATTTCTAAATTTTGAACTTTCAATATTCATGTGTATATGAGAGGAGGATACCAATTTTATGCCTTGTCTCCAGGTATTATTAACTGGATCTATGTCACTAGTAGGAATTCAATTCCCTGCAAAGATATGCGAAGTTCCTTCAAAATCTTCCTGTGTACACTACTAACACTCCCCATATCATTAATTGCTGTACCACAACAAATATAGCTTATAACCACATTACTAGAATGATTTTATGTTCTTAATCATCTAACACAGCAATGAAAGGTGCAACTGAAACTTAAGAAAACTAGTCCTGTGGGAAACCAAACAATACCATGCCATCCAAGCTTTTATTATGCTTATAAAGAATAAGTAAGTAAGACATGCTCTTCATACAAGACTGAATTTTTAGATTTCGTAATTAGGAGAACTGTTTCACTTTTTCTAATTAAAAGAAGTTTTTCACTTCTCTGTACAAACAACATTATAGCATGTTGCTATAGAAAATCGATCTTTATTCAACAGCAAGATTAATTTTTAAATATTAACGTAAGCTCAAACAACATGCAAATAAAAGAAACCTGTTACATCCATATTGCTAATGTGCTTACTATGTAATAGAGAAATGTCTGTACTTTCTGCTTGTCGTAGGTCCAAGGGTTAACAAGAGAATACTAAATTCCTAAAAAATAAGCTCTCTTCAAGATTTGGATTTTTTAGCATGTAGTTAAACAAAATGACAAAAAAATTCTAGGGTGAGAATCATACATCCCTTTTCATAAGCCATTTTCATAAGCCATTGTATCAAAATCATTATTAAAATAAAAAACATGAAAAATCTTTCAGATTTTGTGTACTTAAGTTATTTTTTCAAATTATATTATAAAATTTTTAAAAAAGTTATTTTTACAACTTAGTGGTGCTGATAAATTGTATGCATTTGGTTTATATGTGTTAATGCTATTTTGATATGCAGTATTACATTAACATCCACAGTGTAGTTCAAATTATCATTTCACCCATAGTACTATATAGTGTATTTTCTGAAGAGTGTTAAAAAGTATATAAAATCAATGGTTAGTTATAGAAATAAAGTGAAATATGAGAAATAACCAGGAAATGGAAAATTTAATAAAAATGTAAAATTTAATTTTTTATACCACCCCAATCAAAAAATATCAATTAGTAAAATTTTCACCACACTTTATTAGGGTAAAAGAAATTTACCTGGTACCTTTTGATGAAAAATTTGCTGAAATATAGATTATTGAAATCCTTAATTTATTTCATTTTACCTAAACTGCAAATGTGAATAGATTACTTCCTATGAAAGTAAATATGGAGGAAATCCTCAAATCTATTTAAAACAGAAAAACTCCCAATTGAAATTTGCTTTCATTTAATTTTGAATAAATTATTTGCTGCTAGTCACTTTCAATTAATTGAAAAATACCCAAGAACAATAATTTGAATATATCAGCAAATTTTTTTTATACAAAAATATACCAGATAAGTTTCTGTCACCATAATTAATGACAAAGAAAATTTTACTAATTGACATTTTTTATTGGGGGGGGGCATATAAAAAATAATTTAATTTTACTTTCATATAAAATTATTTGTTCTGGTGAATGAACTATCTTTCTATATTAAAAACAAAAAAAAGTAGCTGATGCCACCGACACCACTGTTTGACAAATTTTTTGTTTCTCAAGTTTCTCTGCTTCGTAACGCAAAAACTATAGCATGCAAAAATATAGAATTTGTTACACTTGTAGAGAAAGGTTTAGGTAATATGCTAAAATAACCCACTTTTCAATATATATTGTAGTTTAAGAAATATTTAATGTCAAAATCAAAGAAAATATTTGAGCTGCAAGTTTGCATCTTGGAGAGACTAACAATACTAAGACCACGAATTTTTGTAGGCAGGCAGCACCTGCATAGGGAATTTTTGCAGGGCAGAGCCCCTTTTCTTAATTTAGATATAGTTTATGAGATATTTTACTTTTTATACACTTCTGAAGTGAAAAATGTTCTTTCATATCGGCATGTCCATCGATTTAATTGGTCTCGTACCACCAAAACTACAGCATACAAAAATATGAAATTTGTCACATATATAGAGAAATAATAGAGTAACACAACTAAACTGCTTACAAATTTAAATGTTAGTTTGACTTGAAATAACTTTTGAAGTGAGTTTTGCGAGTGCGGCGAGTAGGAAGCGATGACCCCCGACAGGCGAAGCGTAGTGAGCAGGAGACCAGTCATAGCTAAATTCTTTGTTTACCGATTGTTTTTCATATTTCACTTAACTTTTACAACTAATCATTGATTTTATATTCCTCTCATGCACTCTTTATACAACACCCTGTATACTAACATAATTGTTATGGGAATTATCACCGTTTCTCATAGAATGATACAAAAATTTCAAAATTCGAATAATTCAAGTTCTAATCCTGAGAACTACCAAGACCTATATCTAGTTTAAGTTTTTCATATAATGTATCTACACATGAAATTGATAGCAGTAGGTGCATTCATTCTTGAGATATTGTGTCCACACCAATACACACACACAAAGCGAAATGGACAACTCTCCATAAATGATCAAAATGGGTTCAGGAGGTCTAAATCTTGTCAAAATTTCAATTCAACATATATATGTACATTCATTTAAAAATTAGTTTACTTTCTATTAATAAAGAATATCAAGTAAGAATTGAGACAAAGGTGAATAACAAAACTGATAGATTGAAACCAATATTTTTGCTAAACTTACCATTTTCAACATGACCATTGTGTTTTGCAAACTGCAAACTTCGATCTAAATGAGATACTTCACATTCGGTACCAGCACTAGAGTTTAAACTTGAAGTTACATCATAAAGTGCAGATAATGGAGGGGCACTTGGAATAACATGTGTCTCTAAACTCCAATAATTCCTAAAAAATGCAAATTTTTACTATCATAAAATTACAAATTAAAGGTACATTAGACTTTGCAGAACATAATTTACTATGTAATGTAAGCACATTGCCAGAAAAAACTTTGTGGGAGGGGGGGGGGGCATTTCTGACAAATACATATCCATATGTTTAAAATAAAATAGATTTATATTTGATCAATAATTACCTACATATTTCAAATGTGCATGCATTTTCACAATACATTTAAAAATATATTAAATGGCAAAATTCTTCTAGGAGATGAACAAAGACCATATATAAAAGACCTAAATTTCAAAGGGGGGAGCAGAGGGGGCTTGAGACCTCTCATCCTGGCTATGCCTTTGAGGTTAAAATCAAACTCAGATTTTGATGATTTTTCACGTTTAGAATATACATGAATGTGAATCAACCATATTTTCCATGGTGTGCATGGCAATGATATCTCTTGATCAAATTGAGGAAATTCCAAGGAAATTTTACACAATTATTTCTATTCTTCCCGGCCGTCCAATTCAGTTACCTTACACCTTTCTGGTAGGTCGGACGGTCTGGGTCTCAACAACAACAACAATTATTTCTATTGGTAAATGGCAAAAGCCTATTGATTTTCAGAACAACCAGGACAAAAGGAAAGCTCTTAAATTGTTAATATGTTTTATCCCCCCAAATTTGAAAACAAACTACCTATAAAATTAAATATAGTAAAATGTGTCATAGTAATTTTATATGTATTTTTTTAATTCAAAAGTGAACTGCATAATTTACAGAAAGATAATATGCACCTTGTCGAGATACTACATATTTTAATCCAAAAATGAAAATAAAAATCAAAATACATATGTGCACTATTATCAAACGAATAGGGGCTTTGTCAGAAATAAACATGCATCATCCTGTAATTGTTACGACAAGCCGTTTTCGGGATATTTGAAAATTTACTTTTCCACATAAACATGAAATCTCTCAATAATGAAAATTAAAAAGGTCTAATTTATATTGTTTTCTCACAATATCAAAATTTGTTAGTTTGCAATGAAAATCGTGTATTGGACGCGTGGTTTGTAGATATCTTAAATTAATGAAAGGTTCACACATAAAATCAAACAAATTAAGTTTCTTTTCGTGCAAAAAAATATAATTTTTTTAATTTAAATTTTCACTATTCTAGTAACTTTCAGCTGTAAATCAATCTAAAAAGACTATTATACATGCAGAAGAGTAAAAATATCTAGCTATTAAAAATTATTTCAGAACATATTTATTTAAAACAAGTGAATTGCATTCTATTTAAACACTATTACCTGCTTTTGTCAGCCATAATTGCTGTATAATATAACAGCACATTAATTTCAAACGTATTTACAATTAAACTTGACAGACTACATCCCGAAAATTAAATGTCCCACTTCAGGATCTTCTTCACAACACGCAGACGCGATTCCAACTCGCGCATGAACTGTATGGTCACTGCATATTTTTGCAAGATGCAAAAATTGTCAAGTTCTCCTGAAATTTTTTATGAAAAAAAAAATATATATATATACACATGTATATATATTTCTTTTTACGATTGATTTAAATCAACAGCATTCACACTAAATTTAAAAAAATGAATTCGCGGAATTAAACACTGGGAGTTTCATTTCTTTGTTTTGATTTTGCGGCGATTTCAACAGATTTAAAATCAAAGTTCAATGGCTTAACTCGTTGATAACAGATTGTCATGATAAGATTGTGTCTAAATATTTTTTGAGAATTATAGGTGCTTAATGAGAAATACATTTGGTAAATATGCTCCTCTTTTGTTCTACTTCTGTATAATTTAATTTCTAAAAAAAGATTGTAACACCATTTTTACCAATTTGGTATACTTTTTATGGTTTATATCATTTTTATATAATTTTCTGTGTTAAATTGAGATATGTATATGTTGAATTTGGGGGAGTATAAATTATTCGTGAATTTATATTTTGTTATCTGCTAAAGATTAATCAGTTTTATCAATATTTTCAATTTTAATATGGCGATTGAACTGCTTAACTTAAATACATACTGTAATCCTAAAATATTTTATTATATTATTGATTTAGTTTATCAATTTTAATTTAGGTATACTACCATGAAATTCTTTCTACTTGCTATTTTGACTACTTTTGCATATGGGCATTATATCGATGATCAGTCAAAGTTTATACAGGAGAGCAAACAGGTAACTAAATCATATTCACTTTTTTTAAAGTATATCATTTAATCTATCATTATTTTGATTGTATTCAGAAAATTTAATACCTCCATTTTAAACTAGTATATTTCAGATCTTAAACTGACCAGTTATTTGATATTAATTAAGTTCCCATTGCAGCAAACAGCATCAGTGGACTGATTTTACTCTGTTACTATAGTGGCAGCAAGAAAACTTATGTGTTACAATTTTTAAATGTATGGTGACTAATTAGAAGTTAGACATACCCAGCACCTGGGAGCAGATTCTCAGAACATTGAGTTCAAATTATGCAAAATCACAAGGCTAAGTTCATAGTTGCGAACTCTGATGATAGGTGGTCTGTGATAAGAGCAAATTCACACTATTGACCTCCCGGGCGCGGTAGCCCATTGGTTAGCGTGCTGGAGTTGAACTCGGTAGGCCCGGGTTTGATTCCAGCCACTGCCAAAACTGCCGCCGTGTTCACGCGGAGTACGATCACGTTAAACATGTGGGTCCGTAAGTCCTTCCGAGAGGTTGGTGGTAGGGGAAGAAGGGTACGGTCCCTGTGGATGCCTCCCCCACTGGGTTCCGGTCCAAATTGGGTGGCACTTCCCGGCCGTCCAAACAGTTACCTTACACCTTTCTGGTAGGTCGGACGGTCTGGGTCTCAACAACAACAACACTATTGACCTCCCGGCCACACATACTGCTACCGTTAACCTTAGAGTCGGTCGTGTGGTCTGGGTCTTCAACACTATTGACCTCTTCCAGATTACTTTGAAGAACAGTGGTCGAAAACTACCCCAAATTTCTTTTAAATATTAATAACTTTTAAGCTAATTTAAAATTAAAATTGCATATATGTTTATTTATTTTAGGTTACTCCTTCCAGAGGACAACCATGGCCTCTTCCTCAACAATATGCTTCCGAATCAACTTTCTTCACTATCCAACCTCAATCTTTCCAATTTCTGCATAGTAGTAAATGTGATGTCATCATAGAAGCTGTAAAACGATACCAGAAACTTACATTTTTGGAACAGTGCTCTAAAAGTTCTGACTCTAAAAACTATGCAAAATATGCCAACAGCAGTGGTCAGTTATTTAACTTGACAATTAAAATTGCAGGATCTTGTGAAAAATATCCATACATGAACATGGATGAGCAGTGTAAGTATCCTTTACAGAAGTTTTCACTCTAAAATTTTTTTACAAAATCATTTGAATGAGGCTATAAAATTTATATCAGGCTTTGTGTTGCCAATTGCAAAATTCGTCATTTGTGATAAAAAAAAATATGAGTGTTTTTTTTAAAAAACTTTTTTTTTTTTTAATTGCACATTAATTATCTAATTGCACTAATTTCTTTTTCTAAATTGCATATTTAAGCAAATTAATATATTATTAAAATAACTTCAGTAAATGACATTTTTATTTTTCAGGGAAAGTATCAGCAAAACAATCATCAGTATAAACAATTGATATAGCCAAAATTATAAAAATAAAGTTTTGACCTGAGGAGTTAAGCCAGGCTTCAAATATCAGTATCAGCATTTCATAAACAGTAGATATAGCCAAAATTATAAAAATAAAATTTTTGACATGAGGAGTTAAGTCAGACTTCAATTCTCATCTCAAAAGGTGTCTTTGCATAAGATCTTATAATTTTTCTAACATACAGTAAAAATATTGTTTAGTTTCTCTTACAATGTTTACTACTTAAGATGCCCATCTAGTGGCAGAAAGACTATATTTGCCCATTGTAAAAAATAAATCTTCTTGCCTTCTATGATTAAAGCAATTGATATAAGGTAGGTTAGGACTAATTCAACAGAGTTTAGTGTGGTTGCAGTTCCAACACTTTTTTTTTTACATTTGCAAATAAAAAGATCCTATGTTAAGTGAAAAATATGTCATGTCATCTTGTTTCTACACATTTTCCATTCAAAAATTGATAGCTAAAGTTAGAAAGATAGTGATATACATCTCTAAATGCCTAATATTTAAAACTATTGAAACTCAGCATGTAAATAATCATTTGAAGTTTAAACTGTTTAAAAGTAAACAAAGATGTTTTAAAATTTAAAATGATTCAAAAATAAACATAATGTTTTCAAATCTAAATATTTAAATTGCTGAAAATGTAAATAAAGGATTTTTGAAATTTAAATTATTTAAAACTAAACAAAATATGTTTTTATATAAATTAGTTAAAAATAAATAAATACATTTAAATGATTAAATTATATAAAATAAACTATTAATATGTTTCGACAATAAAAAGAAAAGGACATGCTTGCTAGACACCTTAATTCTATTGCAATTTAAAACATGAAATACAAAATGTTTAGAAATAAAAACAAGTTGTAGATGCATTTTTTGCTCAATTAGAGTTTTTTAATTTGAATTGTAAATAATACTAGCCAGGCAACCCCCAACTACACTTCAATCATTTATTGATACATAAGAGCAAATATGACTAAAACATCACGCATACTTATTTTCAATTTTCTGAGCTGTCAGGTGGATATCCATTGTAATTAAGTGAACTAGGTAGTATGCATTAAGGTCTTTAGTTCGAATTTAAGACTTCCAACTTTGAAAGCAAATGCTCTCCATACAGATTTGTGTTATTTATTTGTTTAAATTTAATGTTTATTTAATACATATATCTTTTATCTTTTTCTTTTTCCAGATCTTTTGAAAGTAAATACTCCTGATACCGTAAACCAAGCTCTTCTTTTTAGTACCACAGTCTGGGGTGCACTCCGTGGTCTTGAAACCTTCAGCCAACTTGTTTATCCATTAAAGCCTGGTTTGGTAAATGATTTATAGCTAACAAAATGAATGCTGCAACTCCTTGTATATGAATGATTTTTTTTTTTTTTTCGTTTTTATTTTAATTTCTTAATTTATAATGTCTTTTAGAATGGAGTAAGATATATGCAAATAATTCTGTAGACTGATTTCTTGGTTTATATACTGTTAAAATACAATGAAATATACCCCTGGAATTTTATAGATATAACTTCATAGTTCACAGATAAAAAGTTTGCTTCAATTTCAACCAGATTGAAAAAATTAATAGAAATTTGAAATGCAATAAAGTTTTACCGTAATTTAAAAGTAACTCATTTCAGATGTGCCATGCTGTTTTTTCTAATTTCATATGTACTACATTGTTTCTATCATAAATTTAAATGCAGAAGAGTAATCACAGCAACATCACTCTATGCAACGTATCTAAATATACTAATTGCCAAATATCTATCTTTTCTTTTTTTAGAAACTTTCCAAATAAATAGAGACTTGCAATTTGGTACACTGGTCAATTGTTCGATAAAAAAACCCTGGAAAAATCAAATTTTTCGAAAATGTTCAATAGAGAGGTTGCCCCAAAACCAAAACATTCGAAAAGTGAAATGATAGAAAAGCATGCTTTGCGATGAGATAGAGACTTTCAATTTGGTATACTGTTAAATCATTCGAAAGGAAGAAAGTGTGCAATTTCAGATTTCCAATATTTTCTATTATAGGGGGTGCCGCACACTAAAATGTTCGATTTGCTGAATAAATGAGTAATGCCTCCTTTAAATTTTGATAGAGGCTTGATATTTGGTACATGGGCTAATCATTTAATAAAAACACTCAAGACATATAGAGTTTCTCAGAAATGTTTGATTAAGGGGGTGCTCCAGAGAAAAACATTCAAAATATTAATTGATAAAAAAAACGTGCTTCAGTATGAGACAGAGATTTCAAATTTGGTGTACAAGTACATGATTTGGAAGAAAGATAGTTTACAATTTAAGTTTTCCAATATTTTTTATTTTAGAGGTGCCTCTTGATATTTGGTACATGGGCAAATCATCTGATAGAAAACCCAAGAAGAATGGAGTTTTTCAAAAATGTTCATTTAAGGGGGTGGGTACTCCACACAAAAATATTCGTAAGGTGAAATGATAGAAAAAGCATGCTTCGCGATGAAATAGAGACTTCAAATTTGGTGTACAGGTAGATTGTTGGAAAGGAAGTAAGTGTGCAATTTCAGTGTTCCAACATTTGCTATTGTGGGAGGTGCCACACACTAAAATATTTGATTTGCGAACAAATGAAAAATGTCTCCTTTACAATGTGATAGCATCTTGAAATTTGGTATATGGGCTAATTATTTGATAAAAAATCCTAAGATGAATACAGTTTTTCAAAAATGTTAATTTAAGGGGATGCTACACAGAAAAATATTCGATAGGTGAAATGATAGTAAAAGCATGCTTCATGATAGCATAGTGACTTCAAATTTAGTGTACCAGTAGATAGTTTGAAGGGAAGAAAGTGTGCAATTTCAGATTTCCAATATTTGCTACTTTAGATGGTGATGCACACCAAAATGTTCGATTTTCCGAATAAGTGATGTACGCTCTCTTTTAAATGTGATTGAGGCTTGATATTTAATATATGGGCCAATCATCTGATAAAAAATTCAAGACGAATAAAGTTTTTTAAAAATATTCATTTATGGGTGTGCTCCAGAAAAATGTTCAAGAAGGGAAATGATAAAATAGCATGTTTCAAGATGAAATAGAGACTTTAAATTAGTGTACAGATAGATAGCTTGAAAGGAAGAAGTGCACAATTTAAGTTTTCCAACATTTTCTTCTTTAGGGGGTTCTGCACGCCAAAATATTCTATTTTACGAATAAATGTGAAATGCGAATTATTCAAAAATTTACATTATTCATGGGTTGTATATTACGAGACCGTTAATTTTCAACGGGTATTCTGCTAATATATATTGAAAACTTAAATAATAATAAAATAAAATATATAAAATAGATGTATAGACCAGGAATTACTCTTAAATTATGTTCAGGACTTGCTGAATTATGTTCAATATTATCTTTCAGGAATTATATATATACCAGGATTGATGAACATTAGTAAAATATTTTAATGGTTGGGAGGGTACAAATTTTGAGCCACTTCTACATGCAATTTATCAAAAAACAGCAGCCTCTCATTAGTGTTATTCGAAATATGTTATTATGTTTTTATATATTTATAAATATTTTCAAAGTATATATATTTTATAAATTTGTTCATATATCAAAATATGTTATATTATGTTTTATATATGTTATTATGTTTTATTAATCTTTTTTAAATATTATATTTAATTCATTGTTCAAAATTATTACTTTTTGCACTTTCTTATAAGTAAATTTCAGATTTTTTTTTTTTTTTTAAGTTTGGAGACATCCTGTACTATTGCATTAATATCAATGTTATATCCAAATATCACAGACTATGATGTTATTTTGCAAAACGATATTTTAATGAAAATTCTGTTGAATATTCAATTTTGTTTATTCTTTTTTTTTCTCAATTCCTTTAAATAGTTCAGGACATGTTTGAAATGTTCTAAAAGACTGCAGTAACATGTGGTGCAGTTTTTATGAAAATTAAAGATTTTAATGTCTATTAATTTTACAAACAAAAGCTTTAAAGTTCATTTTTTTACATATTAGACTTGTTGGTAAACAAACTCTCCTACTGTCTTACCACCACGAGAAAGTCCTCAGACAGCAGACGTTTTGGTGGCGGTCACTATGGAAACAGGTTATTCCACTGCATTTTAAGTGGGATGAAAAGTGCTTTTTTCAATTTGGCGTAGATAGAACCGAAAGCCGCATTTTGCTTTGTATTTGGGTCGATGCTAGACGCTCACATTCTGTGATTTTTTAAGCCGTGAAGTAACTTGTCACTGTGTTACACAGTTTGCAAATTTTGTCTAGTTGAAAAATGACTACATTTAAAAGTGGAAAGATTTTGCATTCGCAAGCACATGCAATTGTCCACAATGTTACGGCATTTTTGGAAGAGGAAAAAAACGCAAATTCTCTAAAAATACCTATTTCAAATGCAATGAAGAGAACTGCGGAAGTGACAGGGGTTTCAACGTCGTCAGCTAAAAAAATAAAATGTGAAATGAAATTGCTTAATGACACTGAGATAAGTATTTTATCTACCCCGGAAAACATAGAAAAAGACCATCATATCGAAACTGTAATATTGATGATTTTGACAAATATGTCATAAGACAAATTATTCAGGACTTTTACATAAAACAGGAATGTGTTCCTTCTATTGAGAAGTGTTAAAAGTGTATCCCAGTGTTAAAAGAAAAATTAATTTTGTATGGAAAAGTGAGTCCCTAAGATGAATTCTACATTCACTGAATTTTTGATGGAAAAAATGTATCAGCTCACGAAAGATTTTAATCAAAAGGCCGGACATTGTGTTTTGTAGGCATAAGTATTTGAGAGCACTGAAAAAATTCAGAGAGGAACAGCGTTGTTTGGTTTACATCGATGATACTTGAGTAGACGGAAATTTAGTGTATGGCAAATGTTGGCAGGAGGATTTTATTGAAGGTATTCATACGAATACCAGTTCTAAAAACTGTCTCATTTTCGTACATGCAGGGTCATCTGATGGATTTATTGACTGAGCTGAGCTAATTTACAAAGCTTCTTTAAGTAGTGGCGACTACCATGGACAGATGAATGGTCAACAATTCGAAAAGTGGATTATTGAAAAACTGTTGCCTAATTTGCAGCCTCATAGTGTGATCTGCATGGACAATGCTCCCTACCATTCAGTAAAAGCAGATCACATTCCTACAAAATATTCGACTAAAGGAGCGATGCTTGAATAGTTGGAAAAAATGAAAATTTCCCATGACTCAACAATGCGAAAAGCAGAACTATTTCATATTATTTCAAAACATGTGCCCAAATATGCCACATACAGGGCGGACTGAATTTTAAAAGAAACAGTGCACGAAATTGCAAGATTACCTCCCTATCATTATGATCTCAACCCCATTGAATATATATGGTCGTCTGTCAAACATTGCATCTGAGAAAAAAATGTAGCAGGTGACTTAAGTTTGAGCAATTTACAATTATTGTTTAAAGAAGCCTTTTTAAAAGTAACTCAAAATGAATGGAAAAAGCACTGTGAACAAACACATTGAAAAAATAGAGAATATTTATTGGGAGGAAAACGGACTGATAGAAGATATTGTGGACAAATTAGTGATAAATCTGTCGGATAACGATTCAGACTCTTCTTCAAGTAAATACATTTCAAGTGATTTGGACATAGTAGATAATGGTTATTCCAATGAATGTGAATGAATATTTTATAATTGATTGAGAAATATAAAAAGAATGAATATTTTAAAGTTATAATTTTGCCTATTTATTATTTATTTTTTTCCTTTTTGCTGACTAATAATTGTGTAACTTGCTGATATCTTGCTTATTGAAAACTGTAACAATTTTCATCTAATTCGAAATGTAGTTTTAAACAGTTATGATATAAATTCTAGTTTTAAATCATAAGCTTTTCTCTCCCAAAATCGCACTAATCTCTCCCTCCTTTCTTCGACTCGTCTACTTGCAGCAACCCTGTTCAGAGACTTTCTCGTGGCGGTATGACAGTACTTTTATAAATGTTATACTAATCAGAATTTATTTTTTCTTTACTTGAATATATGTTCTATATATATAAGCATGGGTTTTTAATAATATATATATATATATATATACACACACTGCTGGACAATTGCTAAGGATAGATGACACTATCACCCATAGCAACCACAAAATGAAAGGAAACAAAATGTGGAAAATTAGAATAAGTGCGGGATACAGTAAGAAGAGGTGTGCATATGCAAGTTTTTCATTTCCATGCCTGTTCATCACGTGATAGCACTAATAAGAGATTTAAAGGATTTGAGGTATGTAGACAGTTGTTGTTCCAAGTGAAAGTTTTAATTGATGAACTTAAAATTTTCGGTATGTTTTCCCGATATCACTTAGATGATTTTACGTGTGGCCGTATTATTGGAAAGATCAAAGAAGGGCGAAAAATAACAGATGTTTCCAGGGAGTTCGACATTGCCCACAGCGTTGTTTCACAGCTGTAGCAAACATTTAAAACAAATGGAATGTGTAACAAGCATTACAGGTGAAGTCATGTTAGAAGTACGATGCCTGCAGGAAACAGGTATGTTGTCCTATCAGCAAAAAGGCACCGGCGCACCACAGTTGATCAGGTGGCAAATTAGTTTCTTCCTACCACACGACAGCAGATCTCCTGAAAAACTGTATCCAGATGTTTGGGAGAAGGAAGACTATACACTCGCAGACGTGTTGTGTGTGTCCTATTGTCCATACTGCACCATACCGCCCGCTTGCAATGGTGTCATGGTCATCACAATTGGACCGAAAAGGACTGGGCTTGCGTACTATTCTCAGATGAAAGTAGGTTCAGTCTGTCATCGGATTATAGACACCAACTGATTTGGCTTGAGAGTGGTACTGCTTATTGTCCAGAAAATATCCAGGAAAGGGACCGATATCCAACATGCAGTATCATGGTATGGGCCGGCTTCATGATCAATTGCCGCACGCCCCTACATGTGGTTGCAACTGGGACTATGACCGGCAAACTAGAATTTGTGATAGAAATTTATCCTGCTGAGCCTCCACCCTCGCTTTATGTTGTGCTACAATGCAATTTGTGATCCGTCCTTAGCAATTGTCCACAAATGTATATAATAATAATAGTTTGAAAATCCAATGATGGAATAGAGAGAAGTTGCAACTCAAAAGTCCTAACTTTAAAAAATGCTTACATAATAAAAAGAAGTATGAAATAGAGAATCATCAATCATATGAAAAAAAATGCAAATTTCTAGTCATCAAGCTAAAGATAATCAACAAATATCAATGGAATGGAATTGATAATATATATATATATATATATATATATATATATATATATATATTTTGTGTGTATCCTATTTTTCTACAGTTCTCCACTGAAAAAAAAAAGCTTTTTTTAAAAGTATTGTTATTTATAGAAAAATCCATGCTTTAAAGTGTTCCTATATATGCGGGATATATTAATAAGGGGGAAAAATCAGCTCTGTAAACCTAAATTTAAAAAAAGAATTGAATTATTTTTAAAATTAAAAAAAAAAGTTTAAATGCAATAAAATTTTACACATGAATTTTATTTCCCAATTATTATTTCTATTTTTCTTTTGTTTGTATATAAATCAAACTAAATAGTCAAAAATAATTGTTTGAATAAAGTAAATTTTTCAGTGATGAGTTCCTTAAGGATATGTTATTATGAAATATAAAATGCATGATATAACTACAAGTTGTTATATTTAAAGTGTTAATAGATATATTTTGATGTATTAATTTTGTATTACTTTTAATGGGTATACTTTGTATTTTCTCCTTTTAGTTTGCACTGAATTCTAGCATTGTCTTGGACTTTCCTCGATTTTCATTTAGAGGGATACTTTTAGATACTTCTCGACATTTTATTCCTGTTCCTTTGTTACTTCAAAATCTGGTATTTAAATTTTTCTTTAGTATTTGTGATTTGTATTTTTGTTTTTTGCAAATATCATGTAATACAGTATGGGACCGATTATTTGAAATTCCAAAGTCCAGAAGGACCAAAAATCCAGAACTTTTTTTATTTCATATATATATATATATATATATATATATATATATATATATATATAGATATATATATATACACAGGGTGTCCCAAAAAGATTGAAACACTCTTTAATTCTTTACATGTTGAAGATAAGTGGGCAATGTAAATTGCAAAAATGTTGAAAGTAAGGTAGGAAATAAGACTACGTTAATGAAATAATCCTCCCATTCATTTTCAAAAAGTTACACTTTTTTCATTTTTATGCGACCCCTTTAGAGAAATTTGGTCAATCAGAAATTTTTTATTTTTTATGCAACAAGATCATTAAAAAAAACCGCATATCTGTATCTTTAAAATCAACTGAATTATGGTAAAAGAAAAAATCTGACTTATGCCACTTTTCCATACCACGTGAAAGGCTATTTCATCAGTGTAAATAGAGATCATAAACAAATTAATGATGGAAATTGTTTCGATAAAACAAAAGTACTTAAAAGTATGTTGTTATTGAAAAAGTTCTTAGTTATTGAAAAGTACTTAAGAATTTGTGATTGCATCGTGAGCCTACGTGGAATTTGCAAAAATGTCTCATGTATTATCATCCAGTTTTATCTTTTTTGTGATATGTCACAAATTTACATTTCTAATTTTATATATGGTCCCCATTCACAATGTCCAATTTTCAATTAAATATAACTCGCTCAATTTTAAAGATACAGATATGCGGTTTTTTTAATGATCTTGTTGCATTAAAAATAAAAATTTTCTGATTGACCAAATTTGTCTAAGGGAGTCTTATAAAAATTTAAAAAGTGTAACTTTTTGAAAATTAATGGGAGGACTATTTCATTAACGTAGTCTTATTTCCTACCTTACTTTCAACATTTTTGCAATTTATGTTGCCCACTTATCTCCAACAGGTAAAGAATTAAAGCACATTTCAATCTTTTTGGGAAGGAGGGTGATAGTGGGATGATTTGGTAAGGAGGATGATAGTGTTGATTTTCTAGATATCACACTAAAACATGACAGTAGATATGGTACTTATACCGTCTTATATGACAAGAGAAATAATTTCAATATGGAAATCAATCATATTATAGATTGGAGTTCCAATTTGACCAAAAACATCTTCAGAAATGTCGTCATAGGTCACCTCAAAAGAAATCAACGCATTAATACTTTCAAGTCAGATTGCATCATACATAATAGGAATATTATGAAGGAGGCAATAAAACGGAATTATCCAGTTGGCTTTCTGACATGTTATAATAATTCCCTATTTAATACAAAAAAGGGAGAAAATGCTTATTTAAGGGATATGGCAGAGGTATAGAACGATGAAAGTAAAAATAACGTATTACGCATGCGTAAACTGCTTTTATATATAAGGCACTCTGGCATTTGCTGCATTTCCATTCTTTTCCTTCCCTTGCAATCCTGGTTGATTCCTATTTGTTTACTCTGCACTTTTTCGAGTGTTTTTGATTTGACACATATACGGAAGTATGACTTCTGCATGGCATTGGTACCGTGAGTGTTGCCCGGGCATAAAAGCAGTCTTTTAAACGGGAAAGAGGGGTCGCCATCCCCCTCTACCATTTTATGCCTTGAATTTGGTCATTTCCCTCATTTTTTCATATGAATCTTACATATATATATATATATATATATATATTTAATGCACATGCTTTTTTTTTACTTTTCTTATTTTTAACTCACACTTTTTTTTTCGGTAGTACATGTTCACTTGTGGGACGATACTGCAATCGCAAGTTGAATAGAAAGACTTTTTTTTCTTTTTCCAAAAATATCTCTTGTTCTGTGGGAGAGTTTGTAACAACCAGCGAGGTTTGAAACCTCCTTGGTTGCAACAGTAGGCAATCTTGACACTATTGTAGTAAATTCTGCCCCAGAATTGGTCACATGGTAAAATTATCTAACCATTAAAATGTTTTATTTTTAATGGTCAAATTCATTGTAGTCCATTAGATTTTAGCCACAACATGTTGCATTTGCTCCTAAAAATCATGTAATACTAAGTTTCTAGCTTTTTGTTAGTACAAAAAAGTAATATGGCGAGTTCAACTTTTGTATTTCCTATTGAAACTGCACATTTTTTATAATGAACCTGAATTCTGAATGTCGTTGGTCCATGGGTTTCTGTATAATCGATCCTACACTGTAATATCAAAGGGAATCACTATTTCAAGAATTTCTTGGGAGGGTATAAGTTGATGGATTAATACTCTAATAGTGAAAACATAATTTGATGGTGAAAATTATAAAACACAATAACTTGAATACCCTTGGGGAAAATTCCCACCTCAGATTGTGTGCAAATAAATGGTATGTTAACTTGTACAAAATCAAACAATGTTATCAGTAAAATTTTTCATGGTACAAAATGCTTTGTGATAAAATTTGAAATTTGTAATTAAGTTTTTATTTAAAGCCATTTTTGTTTGGGTATAATTTTTATAGGCTATCAAATTTAAATAAGTAAGTTTTATTTAAGTATGTTTAAATTCAAGATCCAAAATCTGAAAAATATTTTATCTTTTTGCTAGTGGGTTCACATCATTTCACTATTACTAATTTGAATGACAGCAGTAGCTGTTAGAGCAATCTCTTATAATGGTTTCCCATTACCAACTTTTTATATTATTTATTTAGTTATCTACATATATAGATAATTAAGCATGTTTTTGTAATGATTAGCTTTTTAAAACTCATAATTGATTGTGTACTCTTAATGTTAGCATAGTTTATTCTATTTCTCAGATAGTAGTACTATCAGTTACTTATTAATTTCGACTTATTATCTTACTTTTGTCTTTGGACATTTCTATTTCAAGTATTTTGAAAATTTGATCTTTTTTTCATTAGCACTGTAATGCCCAGATGAGTATATGGATGCATATATAATACCTTATTCTTAAGAGATATTTTTATTGTGAACTAGAACAAATTATCCAGCTTTGTCTGGATTGTATATAAGCACCCTCTACTTAAACAATACATTTACAGATAACACTACTCAATTTCTAAACACATGCTATCTAAAAAGCAAAATAAATATAAAAATACATGCTTTCCACAAATAAATATATATATATATATATATATATATATATATATATATAAAAGCTTCAAAATAGAATTCTTTCTCTAGGATAGGCTTTAAATGTATGTGTAGTTGCATAGAACAAATTACAGAAAAAACCCCTATGAATATGAAAGAATTGTCTTACATATTTGATTCAAACACTGTTGGAAAGAACGTTTTTTGATCTTTCTGATGGTGTCTAGATGAAAACACTGTGATAATATTTTCTGTCGCTAAGGAAACAGTTTAGAAGAAAATCATTCAAAATTATGTTAAAACATAAAATAACTATAAAACTAATTCAAAATTTTCAAAAAATCTTGCTGAGGTGCACCTGTGTATGCGGAGAAGTACCTGTGTACCAAATTTTTTGCTAAATAAACCTATGAAGATTATTTGGTGACAGATTTAATGAATAAATGACAATGCTAATTGAAACTGGTATTTTTAATAAAAGCGACTTGCTTCATTCATCGAAGTAAGTATTCTGTGTCAAAAAGTTTGAAGTTTTGCAATAAATTATCTTTTAAATTTTGTAATAATTTATCTATGAAAAAATATCAATATCGTAGAGTCTTGATTATTTGGGTTTTGCTTTAACAACTAAGCTGCTAAATTTCTTGAACTGTCAAAAAGAATCCTAATGTTACAATCATCAGGTAGTAAGTGCAGTGAGAATATTGCAGGGGTGCAACCACAGTGGATGGTTCACAGAGTCAAGACATAAAATTGGTGCCCCCCCCCCCCCCTATACACAGTATACACTCATGTAGAATGTCAAATTTAGAAATAATTAAATTACTAAAAAATGTTGTGGAATTTATGAAATTCATATATACAATTTTTTCCCATCAGTTGAGACAATTTAGCTACTTGTGTACAAATCAGAAAAAATTTAAATAAATAACAAAGTACGAAAGATAAATGTATTTTTTGTGTTATCTCTAGCTCTTGGTCAATTTGTTGCAAATTATATAAGGCTTCAATATAGCTAAAAAAATTATATGATTATGCCATTGATATCAAACAACATTAATTTTGAATTAAAATCATATTTTCATATTACAGCTTTTATATCGAGAATTATAGGATTGATAAATGAGAAGAATTTTAATTTTGTGTCTAAATATATCTGTAATAATGTATTCTAAAGTCTTTATTCTGAAAATCTATTAATGAAATGTATCATAATATAGACATTAAAACTGCTGTTTCTTTTAGGATGCCATGGCTCAGTCAAAAATGAATGTGTTTCATTGGCACATTGTTGATGATCAGTCTTTTCCATATGTTAGTAAGAAATTCCCCAATCTTAGTCAAAAAGTGAGTAATTATCGCATTTATGAAGTCAAATAAAATATTTTACTATCATGCTATACTGTATTTTATTATGTTTAATTTATTAAAATATATTATTTTTTAAACTATTTGCACTTTTGGAGATTTTGCACTCACATTACACATTTAATACTGTGTGAGCATTGAATATGTATATATTGTGTGATTATAAAATGGGTTTAACTCTGTGCCTATTTAGGGAGCTTTCAATCCAGACACACATACCTACTCTCAAAAGGATGTAGCTGATGTCATTGAATATGCTAGATTGAGAGGCATTAGAGTTCTTGCTGAATTTGATAGTCCTGGTAAGGTGTTTTATCACAATATAACTATAGAACCATAGCCATTTCTTTTTTTCACATTATTTGATATAAACGGGGGCCAGTTTATACCCAGTCACAAGGCCCTATGCACACACATTTTAGGTGCACACACACACACACACACAAAAAAAAAGAACTGATAAATTTGTAAATAATTATTTCATGCTGTCTTAAAAATGTTTAATGAAGATTGGATATGAGACGGATATCATATTAAATTGACTTTCAGAAATTAAAACAAAAATTATCAAATATTTTATTTCATTCTTAAAATAGGCATTTAGGCAAGACTTTCTCAGCTTATGTAGACCTGTCATATTAGATCAGGGATAAGCAAACTTACCTACAGGAGGGTCAAATGAAAAGAACAAAATTTCTTGGTGGGTACTTGTATTCATTATTTTTCCTTCAAAATTCATTATAAAATATGTTTAAATATTCAGGCTACAAAATAATGATAAATACCTACTAAATTGTTTTTAAGTTCAGTCAGACTGTTAAAAATAATGGGGTGTAAGACGAGTGAAACTGTAATTGAGCTTTCAGCATTTTTGCATAATCTGGTTTCAACTCTAAGGAGGTGATCAGTAAGTCTATTTCTAAAATCACTTTTCCTGTTTCATAGTTAAAAACATTTGTATGCATAAACATGAGGATGCAAGCATTGTGATATATTTTTAGCATGTTTTTCCAAGTTCTGACTTGTTGAATTTAGCATGACTGTATAAAAGTCCTGTTTTTTGTATGAGTCATAATTTGCCAGTCCCTGTGTTAGATGGTTCCCATACTACTTTGAAATGAACCCATATGTATTGGTATAGTCATCTTTTTGAAAAGGACCCTATGGGATGACAAGGCCCTGAGTACCACCACATATAAATCAAGCCCTAACTACAAAACACTTAACTCTAAAATGCCCAATATATCTTGTTAGGGCAAAGTATATCAGAATGACACTATTAAGTATTATATTAAAAAAAGTTTCACAGGATCATAATTAGTTACCTTACACCTTTCTGGTAGGTCAGATGGTCTGGATCTCAACAACAACAACGACAACAAGATCATAATTAAAAAAGTTTAAAAACAAACGTAAATATAAGATAATCAATAAAAGTTCATGTAACTTTTAATAAATGATAAATCATATATATTTTGTTTACTAATATGTTGTATTAATCAGAATATGCTCCTTCATATTCAAAAACATTTTCGCATCTATACCTAAGTATATAAATATATAATCGCAGAACCTACCTGTATGTGGTGTTTCCCAAAATCAAAATTGAGCTTTTTATATGCATACGAAGGTCACACTGAAATTTTTGAGATGTGGCTAAGTGCTACATATTAAACTTACCAACTCTTAGGAGTGTTCAAAGTAGTCCCCTCCAACATCAATGCACTTTTGTAGAAAAACTTATAAAAAACTCTATTTGTCTTGGGTGTTAAATTTCAAGCCTATATCAAATTTAAAAGTAAGCATTTTTCATTTATTAGGCAAATCCAACATTTTGGTGTGTGACACCCCCTTAAGTAGCAAATATTGGAAATCTGAAATTGCACACTTTTTCTATTCAAACGATATACCCATATACCAAATTTGAAGTATGTATCTCATTGCAAAGCATGTTTTTCTATCATTTCACTTTTCAAATGTTTTGATGTGCGGAACCACCAAAAATTACAAATATTGGAAATTTTCTATTGCACACTTTCTTTTTTTTTAACTATCTACCTGTACACCAAATTTGAAGTTTTTATTCAATTGCGAAGCATAATTTTTCTACGATTTCACTTTTCAAACGTTTTCTTGTGGAATAGTCACCCCCTTATGTGAAAAGTTTTGAAAAACTCTATTCTTGTGTTTTTTATCAGATGATTGTCCTATATACCAAATATCAAGCCTCTATTACATTTTAAAAGGAGGTATTTCTCATTTATTCGGATAATCTAACATTTGGGTTTGCCGCACCCACTAAAGTAGAAAATATTGGAAAACTGAAATTCTACATGCTCTTCTTTTCGAACTATCTACATGTACACCAAATTTGAAGTCTCTATCGCATCTCGAAACATGGTGTTTTGTCATTTCACCTTTCAAACGTTTTTTTTTTGGAGCACCCCTTTAAATGAATATTTTTGAAAAACTCTTTTGTCTTGGGTGTTTTCATTAAATTATTAGCCCATATACTGAATTTCAAGCCTCTATCAAAGTTTAAAGCAGGCGTTTCTTTTTTGTTCGGCAAATCGAACATTTCGGTGCGTGGCACTCCCTAAAGTAGCAAATATTGAAAATTTGAAATTGCACACTTTTTTCCTTTCGAACAATGTACCCATACACTAAATTTGAAGTCTGTATCTTATCGCAAAATATGCTTTCCTATCACTTCAGCTTTCGAATGTTTTGGTGGAGCACCCTCTCTTCAGAACATTTTCAGAAAATACGATTTCTCCAAGGGATTTTATCGAATGATCGACCCATGTACTACATTACAAGTCTCTATCTATTCTGGAAGTGCCAAAAAAAAACGTGACAGACGAACACTTGGCAATTAGTATACAGGGTGTCCAGTGCTATCGGTGCCCAATGGCTATTTCCTCAACAGTTAGTCACAGAGATATACTTCCAATTGCTAAAATGCTTTTAATTTTAAAATCTAATATCTTAGAAACATTTTAAATCAATAAATGTATTTCTAAATGAAATACGAAATTTTTTTTTTTATGCACACTTTCTTTTGCACACTTTCTTTTTTTTTAACTATCTACCTGTACACCAAATTTGAAGTTTTTATTCAATTGCGAAGCATAATTTTTCTACGATTTCACTTTTCAAACGTTTTCTTGTGGAATAGTCACCCCCTTATGTGAAAAGTTTTGAAAAACTCTATTCTTGTGTTTTTTATCAGATGATTGTCCTATATACCAAATATCAAGCCTCTATTACATTTTAAAAGGAGGTATTTCTCATTTATTCGGATAATCTAACATTTGGGTTTGCCGCACCCACTAAAGTAGAAAATATTGGAAAACTGAAATTCTACATGCTCTTCTTTTCGAACTATCTACATGTACACCAAATTTGAAGTCTCTATCGCATCTCGAAACATGGTGTTTTGTCATTTCACCTTTCAAACGTTTTTTTTTTGGAGCACCCCTTTAAATGAATATTTTTGAAAAACTCTTTTGTCTTGGGTGTTTTCATTAAATTATTAGCCCATATACTGAATTTCAAGCCTCTATCAAAGTTTAAAGCAGGCGTTTCTTTTTTGTTCGGCAAATCGAACATTTCGGTGCGTGGCACTCCCTAAAGTAGCAAATATTGAAAATTTGAAATTGCACACTTTTTTCCTTTCGAACAATGTACCCATACACTAAATTTGAAGTCTGTATCTTATCGCAAAATATGCTTTCCTATCACTTCAGCTTTCGAATGTTTTGGTGGAGCACCCTCTCTTCAGAACATTTTCAGAAAATACGATTTCTCCAAGGGATTTTATCGAATGATCGACCCATGTACTACATTACAAGTCTCTATCTATTCTGGAAGTGCCAAAAAAAAACGTGACAGACGAACACTTGGCAATTAGTATACAGGGTGTCCAGTGCTATCGGTGCCCAATGGCTATTTCCTCAACAGTTAGTCACAGAGATATACTTCCAATTGCTAAAATGCTTTTAATTTTAAAATCTAATATCTTAGAAACATTTTAAATCAATAAATGTATTTCTAAATGAAATACGAAAATTTTTTTTTTATAGAGCAGCCTCCCCCCCCCCCCCGGTCCTACCAGTTATATTTAAGAAAATCATCCTCATACAATTTCATGCAAAATAAAAAAAAAAAATCTCCTTTTATGACCAAATTTTACGACCAAAATTCACCGAGTTATGAAGCATTAAACTTTATGATTTAAGTCCCTTTTCCGCGAACAAAAATGTCCCTTTTCAGGCAACCTTTAAGGGACCGTATAAATATGGAAATTCTGTATTCAAAGTATTATGTTTCAATTGCATTTGCTGACATAATGTTGAGAATGAAGCAAAGCTTTTTATCGAATAGTATTTCGTTTAGAAGGTTGTTATAGTCTGAGCTCGGCTAAGATCTTCTGGGGTCTTCTTAAGATCTTTATTGTAAATGAGGTAACACATTATCGTAAGAGTCGTTTAAGTCAATAAAAGCATTTCTGTAAAAATTACGAAATTTAAATTTTTATACAGTAATAGACCATTAAGTAGTCCTTCTTAGTAAGTCCTTTTCTTAGTAAGTCCTTCCGGGAGGTTGGTGGTAGAGGAAGGAGGGTACGGTCCCTGTGGATGACCCTCCCACTGGGTTCCTTTTTATCGAATAGCTAAGCTTTTTATCGAATAGTATTTCGTTTAGAAGGTTGTTATAGTCTGAGCTCGGCTAAGATCTTCTGGGGTCTTCTTAAGATCTTTATTGTAAATGAGGTAACACATTATCGTAAGAGTCGTTTAAGTCAATAAAAGCATTTCTGTAAAAATTACGAAATTTAAATTTTTATACAGTAATAGACCATTAAGTAGTCCTTCTTAGTAAGTCCTTTTCTTAGTAAGTCCTTTTCTTAGTAAGTCCTTCCGGGAGGTTGGTGGTAGAGGAAGGAGGGTACGGTCCCTGTGGATGACCCTCCCACTGGGTTCCTTTTTATCGAATAGCTAAGCTTTTTATCGAATAGTATTTCGTTTAGAAGGTTGTTATAGTCTGAGCTCGGCTAAGATCTTCTGGGGTCTTCTTAAGATCTTTATTGTAAATGAGGTAACACATTATCGTAAGAGTCGTTTAAGTCAATAAAAGCATTTCTGTAAAAATTACGAAATTTAAATTTTTATACAGTAATAGACCATTAAGTAGTCCTTCTTAGTAAGTCCTTTTCTTAGTAAGTCCTTTTCTTAGTAAGTCCTTCCGGGAGGTTGGTGGTAGAGGAAGGAGGGTACGGTCCCTGTGGATGACCCTCCCACTGGGTTCCGGTCTAAATTGGGTGAATAAAAAGAAGGTTATGGAGATTGTCGTGGAGGGCGCGGTAGCCCAGTGGTTAGCGCGCGGGAATTGCACTCGGTAGGTCCGGGTTCGATTTCCGCCACTACTAAAACTACCGCTGTGTTCAGGCGGAGTACGATCACGTTAAACATGTGGGACCGTAAGTCCTTCCGAGAGGTTGGTGGTAGGGGAAGGAGGGTACGGTCCCTGTGGATGCCTCCCCCACTGAGTTCCGGTCTAAATTGGGTGGCACTTCCTGGCCGTCCAAACAGTTACCTTACACTTTTCTGGTAGGTCGCGCCAGCGAGTGTGCCATGGTTAGAATTTGCCACGGTCAGAATTTTCAAGGATAGCGAACAGGCTGGTCGCCAAAGCTTTTATACGGTTTTTGGCCTAAGGACAATTAAAAACCGAGTAAGTGTTTGCTTTTTACACGGTTTTTGGCCTAGGCACAATTAAAAACCGAATTAATCTTTGCTTTTTATAAGGTTTCTGGCTCATTATGCTGGATTGAATTGTGGCGATGTATTGTTTACATCGGGTGGTGGTTGGGACCACAATGAAAAAACTTAAACACTGAATAAATAAAAAAATAAATAAAAAGAAAGTTATGGAGATTGTCGCGGTGCATTTATGCATCGGGTGGTGGTGGAGACAATCTTAAAAAAAAAAAACTTTTTCGCTGAGCAGCATCGTTAAAAAGCGAGTTTGCCACTGTCAGGACTTTCAAGGGTAGCGAACAGGCTGGTCGCCAAAGCTTTTCTACGGTTTTTGGCCTAAGGACAATTAAAAACCGAATAAGTTTTTGCTTTTTACACGGTTTTTGGAAGGACACTTCAGACCACATAAACCCCTGGGTTGGTCGTGTGGTCTGGGTCTTCTACAGTAATAGACCAGTAATGAGGCCAGTTGCTGCATACCTGTAGACAAAAATGAAAAATTACACACATTAAATCTAAAATAATAAAGGCATATAACACCTAAAAAATAACAGATTTGTAAAGAGTATCTGAATAAACTGAAATGAAGTATCATATCTGGGATAAAATGCTCAGCAGACGATAAATATTTAACATTTAATTTTCCTTCTAAAACGGCAACAGACGATAAACATTAAATTTTATACTTTGCCAGAGTTGAAAAACTGTTGTTTTGTTTATTTTGTTCATGTTGTTCTAAAGTTTCTGATGCTGTGTTTGCTCGTAGCAAATGTGAAGTGATAAACAAAAAATGTTCAATAACAGACAGTACACTGAAATGGTATTAGTTTACAGGGAATTTCATTGGAATAAATGAGAGGCTGCAAGGCAGTATGCTATGAAATTCCTGAATAAAAATCATCCATCTGCTAGTACTATTTTAAAAGTTCTAAAGCGCTTAAGAGAAAGGGGTAGTGTTCGAAATCGTCCTAGATCAACAAGAATCACGGGCTCAAAAATCGCATACCTGTTGTTGTTGTTGTTGAAACCCAGACCGTCCGACCTACCAGAAAGGTGTAAGGTAACTGTTTGGACGGTCGGGAAGTGCCACCCAATTTAGACCGGAACCCAGTGGGGGAGGCATCCACAGGGACCGTACCCTCCTTCCCCTACCACCAAAATCGCATACCTGTGGAGGATGTTCTCGAATATGTCCTCGCTCATCCACATTATAGTGTAAGAAGCATTAGCGAAGCATGTGGATATTCTAAATCTCAAGTGTGGAACATTTTATACACATATGGTGCATATCCATATCGCCCGATACTGGGGAAAGAATCAATGTCAGGAGACAAAGAGCATTGCTTTGACTTCTGCAATTACATTTTAAACAGACAAAACAATATTCTATCATTTGTTAGTGACATTCTGTGGACCAACGAGTGTCAGTTTACAAGACAGGATATTATAATTCTCAAAATAGTGTTGTGATGAAAACAATGCTTATTATTTATTTTTCATAATTTACTTCTAAGATTTATTTTACTTTTAATGTAAATATAAGTTAATAGAGTTCCTTTTATTATATATTAAAATTGCCTCTTTATTTCTTTTACAATTCCCTACTGTTTGGTCTGTGCTCAACTTTGTTTACATTTTTAGAAATATTTCAACACCTTACAACTTCTAAAAATTGCCACTTACCTTTACACATTCACATAATCAAACAGCACAGCTAACAAGAAAAGAAAACTCAACTCAATTATTGTTCAATTAAAAATTAGCTTTTATTGACAACAATTCTAAATTTCAAAACATCAGATTCATTTAAGCCTCAATTAAGTGTATAGTGTTAAAAATTAAAGTACATTGCATTTAAAATTAGATCAATTAAATTTAAATTCAAGACCCAGGATCATTATCCACTCTGGTCTGAAGACCAGAGTTTGGTCTGCCAGAGCTGTCCACCACTAAAAATGTTAAAGGAACAAATATATTAAAAATTCCCTATCATTATAATACCAAAATTAAATTCTCATAGACAAAAGGAACATTATATAAAATTTGAGTAAATTCAACTTTGAATTAATTGACACATTTTCCCCCTAAATCTCAAATTTGCTAATTATTTGTCCTCTCTTTCTTTCTTTACTATTGAAACTTTTTCCAGAACTACACTGAAATTTACATTTTTCTTTCTGCAAAATGATGATACTTTCTCACACGTTACTTGTAAAATTTAATGACACAGTTGAAATCAAAACACCTTGAGCTGGCCAGTAAAATAAAACACAGCACATCACTGCGGAGCCCTTGAGTGGGCCGGCTCATAAGGCAGAACACTTGAGGAGCACTGAAAAATGTGCAGAGGGATCACTGATGCACTTATCACTGGAATGACGTATTTATTGGATGAATAGATGATGGTAAGCACTTGAGTTGGCCAGGAATAAGGCCAGTAGGTCTTATGAGAATTCTGAAGCATGAAAGGCTTCCCAAAAACATTGTTGCTGGACAATCTTTGTTGGCCCACCATGACGATTGATGATGAATCACTAGCCGATTTTTTTCAACTTTGTCTTCAACAACTAATGGAACATCCGGTGACAACAACAGCTGAACTTGTGCAGAAACAGAATCGCCAATTTGATGAAGTTTCCTGCAAATGTGCTGGAACTCAGAGGCAGGTATTTTTACTAATACACTGTAGTCAGTTTCAGAAATGCCAAGATGCTCAGTATCCAACTTCATAAGCTACCGGCGACCCCGGGCTCTCAGCTCGAGCCCCAGACTTGGCCCTTAGAAATTTTATCAACCTCACTCGTCTGCTGCTTGGAATCGAATTAAAAACATGCCAACCAAATTTCTGCTTCCCAAGAGCTGCCAATCTTGGCGAATGAAAAAACATGTGCCGCATACCCCAGGAGTTAAAAAAATGATACTTCGCAACGAACCTCGCGGCATAAAAATGCTGCCAATCTTGGCGAATGAAAAAACATGTGCCGCATACCCCAGGAGTTAAAAATATGATACTTCACAACGAACCTCGCGGCATGAAAATGCCGCCAAGCTAGCTACCACGTTTTCCCACCAAAGTTCATTGCTTCATTAAGTCAACCCTACGGAATGCTCCTCAGCACCCAAACACATCTGAAATTAACATCATTTCTACTGATAAGCCAAATCCAAGCCTAAAAGAAGCGCATTTTTCGCTTTCAGATGAATATAATTGCTGCTCGAAAGTGAAGGTATAAGGCCGAAAAGAAAAATTACAGGGACACAGGCAAATTAGCAAAGAACTGTATGGATATATTTAGCGTTTGTAGATGCATCGCGTGAGTAATTTAGAATATAAAAATGTATGAAGGGGATGACAAATAAACGTTAATAAGAGATAAATCGCTGAAATACTCAATAAACATAAATTAATTTAGAATTTTGAAGGGAAGGGGGAAAATTATGAATTTTGAACATTAAAATCTTAGAAAATAAAAATCTCTGAATCTAAGCACAATAGTCACTATTGGTTTCTGCAAAACCCACGCATCATTAGACTGAACAGGCATCAAGTGTGTTGATTGGTAAATGTTTGGTGTGGCATATGGAGACTTTAATTGGGCCATTCATTTTTGATGGGGCTTTAACATCAGAAAAGTATGCACAGATTTTACAGAGCCCAGTAACTGACTTCTTGAGAGAATGTATTTCCTTACAAGATTTATATATCACAGATGTGGTTTCAGCATGACGGCGCGTCAGCACAAAAATCACTTAAACCACTTGCTGTTCTAGCCGCAACATTTGGAAATAATAATATTGGATGCGGAGGTCCTGTTGAGTGGCCCCACGATTACCAGACTTGAACCCCCTTAGATTACTTTCTCTGGGGTTTCTTAAAAAACCTATGAAAAAGAATCAACGAGTCCGTCAGATTTGCTAAATCGTATTTTTGTAGCATGCACATATGTAACACCGACTGTGCTGCGCAAAGTACAGGAAGAATTTTCTTCATGGATGCATTTTTGCATTGCAGCCGAAGGAAGCCACTTCAAATAAATATTACTATAACGTGGTTTGTAATATGATTTTCAGTTTCTGAAATGCATATATTTGCATTTTAAAATATGTTTTATTTTTTAATTCAATGAGGCTGTTTTTTTTTCCTTATATCATTTAACACAAGTTGTATTTTCTTTTTACTTCTATTGTCAGTACAAGCTGTATTTTTTATATTTTTTTATGTATTACAAATAATTATAACTTTAATTTTGTTTAGTGTAATATATATTGCTGCAAAAAATAATGAAATTGCTGCGATATATTTGTCTCTCCAATTATTTTGTGTATGAAATTGTATGAGGATGATTTTCCTAAATATAACTGATAGGACCAGGGGGCCATATAAAAATTTATATTTCGTATTTCTTTTAGAAATACATTTATTGATTTAAACTGTTTCTAAGATAATAGATTTTAAAATTTAAAACATTTTTGCAATTGGAAGTATATCTCTGTGACAAATGGTTGAGGAAATAGCCATTGGGCACTGATAGCACTGGACACCCTGTATATAGATATTCTGCTAGATGCTGAACTTATCTGGAAAAAGTGTCAAAATAGTAGTCATCCCCCCACACAAACATGGCACAAATGTTGGCCAGAGCTTTTGTACAGTCTCACACTAGGTTAAAAAGTACTGCACATATGACATCCTGCCTTTGGTAGTATGGCCATATCTGTCCCTTTTCTAATAAAATATTCCTCTCAGACTTTAGAGATTTTACTTTTATAGTAGGATCTGTTTAACAAAAATCATTATTTTGTCTACATAAATTTGTACCATTTTCTCTTTTAGGCCACACACTCTCCTGGGGGAAAAGCCAAGAAAATCTGCTGACCTCTTGTTACACAGGAGATCAACCAAATGGGGACTATGGCCCAATTGACCCCACCAAAAGTGAAACTTTTGATTTTTTGAAATCATTTTTTGCTGAAATTGGACAAGTTTTTCCAGATAGTTACGTACATTTGGGTGGGGATGAAGTGAGTTTTAACTGCTGGTGAGTTTCATTTTTTTTTTTTTTTTTATAAAGTTCTTACAATATGATACTACAGTAGACATCTGCATGTCACTTATACAAACCAGGTTTCGTCCTTGCCAATTTTGTTTTTATTAAATAAAATTTTATGGAGAATATTATTTACATAATTCTTATGTATTCATATTGAACAAAATTGCTTATTAAAAGATACTGATATCCACTATATAGATTCCACATAAAATTGAACATTGGTTGCTTAATCAACTCATATATGTTTTTTATTTTGAGTAGAGCTATAAGAAAGCCAAAATTTTAGTGGCCTAAATCAAGTTGGTACAGAGTTGTATGGTCTTGAACTCGCTTGATTGCAAAAAAAGTGGCATCCAGATTTTATTTTTTAATTGCTTGTATTGCAAGCAGTAAGCATATTGCAGATGTAATCTATAAAAATGTCCAACTTCTTATATTCATCCCTATTGGAGAAAAACTGCTCTAATATTAGGCCAGAAAGGCCTTTTTAGCAAAATGTATATTTTCAATCAATTTCTTTGATTAGAAAGAATGCATTACTAATCAAATAATTTATGTAGAAGTTTTATACAGATTACAAAAACTTTAACTTTGATTTATTTTTCTTTCTTTTCAAAAATTTTTACTGAAAACCAAAATTTTGTGGTACTAACTTGAGTTTTCAATGTGTCTTCTAACGGTCTCCAGTATCGGTGGTGCATCTTGAACTATATATTTTTTCTGAAATTGGCTTAATACTGCCTCTATGAATATTTAAAACTTTGTTATTTCATAATTACATATGTAGTTAATATATATGATGTCACTTTTTCATGATCTGGTGAGTTCAAGATCTGAGTTCTGTATTTATTTGGTTTAGGCCATTAAAGGTTTATCTTTTTTCATACCTCTACTCAATAAATATTTTCACAAAATTAAAAATAAAATTAGAGTTGGGCGTGTGCACAGCAATGCTTAATTTTATATGGAATGACTATATGTAATATGCATAGCGAAAACCAGTTATAACGAGAAATAATCTATATAATAAAAGGCAATGTCTGTGTGTGTGTCTGTCTGTCTGTCTTATACACTATACGTTCAGCGACCGCGCGTCGGAGAGCTACGAAATTTTGCAATCGCAGACCCGGGGGGGGGTGGGAAGGGGACACGTGAAAACCGATTTTTAAAATTTTAATTATTTTTTTTGTTATTTAATGTTTTATGCGATTTCGACCGTTTTTTGCCATTTTTGCCCTTTTTTTTCCACGATCCGGACATCGTAGGAAAAAAAAAATAACACCATCGGAAAGAGCAGAGAATTTCGAGTAAAAATATATCAATTTCAAATCTCAGAGATAAATTCTAATATTTTTTTATGATTTTAAAGCAAAAGTCACTTTTGACTCAAAAAAACGATTTTTGGTTTTTAAATTCTCGCATAGTAAAAAGTACTCATAATTTCGACTAATAATTTACATTTTTAGAAAGGTCAAACATCTGGCATTCTTACAAGTCCAATCTGGTCAGGAAATATTCCGTATTGCCCACAGGATCGGGATTTTAAAAGTTTCCGAATTTCAATTTCTCGCCGTTCCGCTCGGCGTGCCGCTTCGTTTCTCCCCCGCTGAAGTAGGGAAGGTGGTGGGTGGGGACGTCAAGGTGGAGGTGACGTCACGGTTCTGAATTTAAATGAAATAAGAGCTTAACATATGCACTGTAGAAATTATTATATTTATATTTTAAATGATGGAACGATATGGATTTTTTAAATGGATATTTTAATTTTATGGATATTTTAAATGATGGAACGATGGATATTTTAATTTTATGGATATTTTAAATGATGGAACGATGGATATTTAAATGTTATGGATATTTTAAATGATGGAATGAGGATGATGGAATTAAGAGCTTAGAGAGCATATGGTCATTTTAAATTGTAAATTAGCGCGCGGGAAGTTAGTGGTAGGCCCGGGTACGATTCCCGCCACTGCCAAAACTGCCGAAGTGTTCACGCGGAATACGATCACGTTAAACATGTGGGCCCGTAAGTCCTTCCGAGAGGTTGGTGGTAGGGGAAGGAGGGTACGGTCCCTGTGGATGCCTCCTTCACAGGGTTCCCGTCTAAATTGGGTGAATATAAAGAAAGTTGCGGAAGGCGAGGCAGCCCAGTGGTTAGCGCTCAGGAATTGCACTCGGTAGGCCCGGGTTCGATTCCCGCCACTTCCAAAACTGCCGCCGTGTTCACGCGGAGTACGATCACGATAAACATGTGGGTCCGGAAGTCCTTCCGAGAGGTTGGTGGTAGGGGAAGGAGGGTACGGTCCCTGTGGATGCCTCCCTCACAGGGTTCCCGTCTAAATTGGGTGAATATAAAGAAAGTTGCGGAGGGCGAGGCAGCCCAGTGGTTAGCGCTCAGGAATTGCACTCGGTAGGCCCGGGTTCGATTCCCGCCACTTCCAAAACTGCCGCCGTGTTCACGCGGAGTACGATCACGATAAACATGTGGGTCCGGAAGTCCTTCCAAGAGGTTGGTGGTAGGGGAAGGAGGGTACGGTCCCTGTGGATGCCTCTCCCACTGGGTTCCGTTCTAAATTGGGTAAATAAAAAGAATGTTATGGAGATAGTCGCTTGGGGCGAAGAATCCCAGTGGTTAGCGCGCGGGAATTGCACTCAGTAGGCCCGGGTTCGATTCCCAAAATTGCCGCCGTGTTTACGCGGAGTACGAGCACGTTAAACATGTGGGTCCGTGAGTCCTTCCGAGAAGTTGGTGGTAGGGGAAGGAGGGTACGGTCTAAATTGGATGAATAAAAAGAAAGTTATGGAGATTGTCGCGTAGGGCAAAGTAGCCCAATGGTTAGCGCGCGGAAATTGCACTCGGTAGGCCCGGGTTCGATTCCCAAAATTGCCGCCGTGTTTACGCGGAGTACGATCACGTTAAACATGTGGATCTGTAAGTCCTTCCGAGAGGTTGGTGGTAGGGGAAGAAGGGTACGGTCCCTGTGGATGCTTCTCCCACTTGGTTCCGGTCTAAATTGGGTGAATAAAAAGAAAGTTATGAAGAATATCGCGGAGGGTGAAGTACCCCAGTGGTTAGTGCGCGGGATTTGCACTTGGTAGGCCCGGGTTCGATTCCCAAAATTGCCGAATAAAAATAAAGTTATGGAGATTGTCGCGGATGGCACGGTAGCCCAGTGGTTAGCGCGCGGGAATTTCACTCGGTAGGCCCGGGTTCGATTCCCGCCATTGCCAAAACTGCAGCCGTGTTCACGCGGAGTACGATCACGTTAAACGTGTGGGACTGCAAGTCCTTCCGAGAGGTTTGTGGTAGGGGAAGGAGGGTACGGTCTCTTTGGATGCCTCCCCCATTGGGTTCCGGTCTAAATTGTGTGGCACTTCCTGGCCTTCCAAGCAGTTACCTTACACCTTTCTTGTAGGTCGCGCCAACGAGTTTGCCATGGTCAGAATTTTCAAGGGTAGCGAACAGGCTGGTCGCCAAAGGCGGCTAGTATAGAATAAATAGAGAAGAATCCTTACTAATAAGCAACCTTTTTTGTGAAATTAATATATTTCTCAAGAAACTGTGAGTCAAAAATATTTATTTTGCTAATCTGAAGTATTATGTACCATCATATTTTTATATTTGTTATTTTGAAAATTTCGTCCATCTAAAATTTGTTAACATGAGCAGAATAAGATTTTTTTTTCCAGTTAGATTTAATTTGAAAAATTTATTTATTACAAAATTTCACTGTACATGCTTTTCTACTTTATTTCATGCTAAAATATGTACATGGCATTGCCTGGAATTTAAGATGTAAACCTCTGATTAAAATTACACCAGAACTCAAAGAGAATTATCCCAAACCAAATGCAATGCCAAATACATTTGCTAGGGATCAATAAAAATGCCCATATCTCTAAATATTTTGCTTTTCATTGCAACCAGTCACTAACACTCCATGATTCCAAACAGATGTTTCAGAAGGATCCAAGACTGAAAGGTATCTTGGGACATCATGAACTGGCTGTAGGCATCTTTTCTACTGACCTGGAAGCAAACTCGTTTTCCGCTCTTCCTTATTTTAAAATGAAATGAACTAGGAAAAAATGTCCTACCCCATTCAGGGTCGAAAATAGGGGTTCTGTTCGTCTGCTATGCTAAAAATTATGAGATGATACCTTATAAAAGTCACAATTAATGAATTGATGGTTGCAGGAATAAAATTTTTGCATTGAAGCAGTGTCGAAAACCCAGACCATTAGACTGACCCAAGGGCTTACAGTAGCAGTTTGAATGGCCGGGAATGGGCATTGAAGCAGTGTTGTTGTTGAGACCCAGACTGCCCGACCTATCAGAAAGGTGTGAGGTAACTGTTTAAACGGCCAGGAAGAGCCACCCAATTTAGACCAGAACCAAGTAGGTGAGGCATTCACAGGGACTGTACCCTCCTTCCCCTACTAACAACCTCTTGAAAGGACTTACGGACCCACATGTTTAACGTGATTGTACTCCGCATGAACACGGCGGCAGTGGCAGGAATCGAACCCTGGCCTACCGAGTGCAATTTCTGCATGCTAACCACTGGGTTATTGTGCCCCGAGCATTGAAGCAGTGTGGAATATTTAAATGAGCTGCTGTTAAATTATGAAGATCGGATTGTCAGTCTTTTTTTATATTGGAATTTTAAAATCAGTTGTGTCTACAAAGCAGAAAAAGTATATAATATTTTTAAATTTGCAAAAGTTCGTTTATCGGTAGTACGGATTCCATTCAAAGTTTATTTAAAAGGGTATTATTTGATCTTTCTGATGCTGTTAAGGTAGAAATTCTGTAATATTATTTTTGATCATTAAGGAATTAAGTTGTACGAAAATCACCCAAAATGAAACTTCAACATTTGAATGCTAAAAAACTAATTTGAATATTTGAAAAAGTGCTCCAATGTGTGTTTGGATCTGAATTGAAGTATCATTGTACCAAATTTCGTAGCTGTGGGTTGCTTAGACTTTTTGTTATATAATCAACAAACAGACTAACCAACATCACCCTTTATTATTATTATAGAATATTTCTTTCTACTTTATTTTACAGCTTTGCTCTTAGTTATTTATTCCTTCTGTTTATCAATAAGAGCAATAAAAAGTTATTTAAATTTACCTTTTAGGGCTAGCAATCCATTTATTCAGAGTTTTATGAAATCTCATCAATTTGGTACTGACTATTCAAAATTGGAGCAGTATTACATGCAGCAGTAAGTGAATTCAATATATTAGTAATGTAGTTAACAATACAACCCATTCAAAAGTTTTCTGTTTCGAAGCTACATAATATTATTTTATGTAATTAATATTATACTTTATTTTATTTTTATTTATTTATTTTTTTCATATTTTTAGGTTACTAGATATTGTGAAATCTCTAAGCAAGAGTTATATTGTTTGGCAGGAAGTTTTTGACAATGGAGTTAAGGTTGGTTTCTCAAGATAATTTCATAGTATTATTCCTCTTTCAAACATGGCTCTTCACAATGAGTTGCATTGGACATTTTATTTGAGTTTTTACACAATTCAAGCATAGCAAGCAATAATAGTCATGGTACATGATGACTATTATTACATCCATCATGCATTTTGGATTTTGTTCAGTTTTTTTCTGTATATAATTGCATAAGACTGCACATCTCTATTTCGTAGCTGCCAATTTTCCTAGAAGACTATTTTTAACAGTTTCTCTCCATATCCCATAAAACATCAAAATGTCCTTTCCATTTCTACTTTTGGCAAAAATTCTCAGGCTAATCCTTACTAAAATCTGTAAAAATGCATCCAGAGGTCTGCAACTTGTTGCTTGCAAGTTGCAACCCCACAGTGCTTGCAATCATTAACTTAATGCTCTCTTTTTCCTAAATGTGAATATTTGACATATGTGCTTAATTTCAAAATTTTGTAAATGAAGGGTGTGTTAAATTCTATTCTATTAAGTAGATACATTAATTAACTTTCAGTCAACATTTTACTTTTTCTTTACTAGTAATACTGATATTTAATAGATCCTGAACATGTTCGAATGCTTGTTTTTTTTAAGTGAAAGTGTACTGTAGTTAAGAAATGTATACAGGTATTCACTTATCATATCATAGTTAAGAATACTTAAAATATTAAACTACTGTAAATAATTAAAATTTAAATTAAAACATTTTATTTCTCTATGTAGTTTTATTACACAATTTACTTTTTCTATTTTGCTTTGTTAATTTATTTACAAAAAATAATAATAATAATAATAATAATATTTAATAAATGCAAATATTATTTATTAACAATTTGAAATATTTGAATCTTCAAATTTGAGAAAAGTGTTATTCACCCATCTCTAGAAAAGCTAAAAGTTAATAAAGTTTTACATACGTAGTAAACTAGCATGCTTATTAAAATTCCAATATATTGAATAATAAGTTGAATACATGCTTATCTCTTTAAAGCTATCTATCACCTTATATTCTGACAAAAAAAAAAAAAAAATTGAGAAAATTTTATAGTTTTTTTTCTCATTTCTATTCCAAATTTTCCTTTAATTAAGAAAATACATTTTTTAAAAAATGGAATGAGCAAGACAAGCTTATGTTGTTTTAAAGAATCATATTCAAAATAAAATATATCTGACGTGAGATTATCTTCTTGGCTCTGACACATCTATAATTCATATTGTTTAGGTACACTGCTATCATAATACATACTAAATAGCTGAATGAAATGTTAAAATGTTTAAACAAAATCTAGCATAGGAAAATGCGATTTGTGTTTTCCTTAAAAAATTTATTCAATATACATATTTGTTTTTTAGTTGAAATATTGATAAATTATAAATATTATATGAAAATATATATCATGAAATATTAATGAATTGGGAAAAGTATTTTAATCTTGCTCTGAAAACATAATTTAAATATTTAGAATGCCTCCTATTGGTGAGTTTTGTGATTATTAGCATTGCATCCACTCCCAAAAGTGCCTGAAATCATTATGTCATAGATTTTCATATTTGAATAAGAGTGGTAATTATATTATTTTTTCATAGCCATGTGTGAATATTAGCTAGATAAGAAGAAATTATACAGTATTATTGAGAAAACATTAAAAGTAAATGCAGCATACAGCTGTTTTGAGGTATGTCATACCCCCTACCTCAGTGCTATAAAGATCAACAGATCAAAAGTAAATAAACAAAATGGATTGTCTTATTTTTTAACTTTAGGTTTGTTTGTCTTTTTAACACTGATGAAGATAATCTAACTTATCTTCTAACTTCCAAAACAGTTGTATGCCACATATAACTTTTATTTGTATTCAATTACATTGCATATTTTTCCTTATCCTTTGCATATATTATTTTTTCATTTTAATTAATTGGATGGTTTATTGTAGGTCAAACCTGATACAGTTATCCATGTGTGGAAGGATGGATATCAAAATGAGTTGGCTAATGTAACAGCTGCTGGTTTTAACACCATTCTTTCGTCTTGTTGGTATCTGAACTATATTAGCTATGGAGATGACTGGTCCAAGTATTATGGTTGTGATCCTTATGATTTTAAAGGTATTAAAAAAGCACTTTGTTATTTTCGCTCATTGATTATTTTGACATTTATTCTTATTCAAAGTGTTGCCCACATATGTTTACAGTACTTAAGGTTACAAAAGTTTCTACTGAAAACTGCTTATTGTTAATTGATTTATGAAACATACTGATTTATAACAATATGAATCGTACTGAATTATAAAATCATTTTATGATCATCTCATAGATAAAGACTATATGTTATTCTGTACTAATAGACTCTTAATGATAAAAAATACACTGTTAAATGCTTACATTAAATTTTGTTCTATGTCATAGTGAATATGACATGTTGTGCAATTTGAAATAATGCACATTGTTTTGTTAAAATCCTTTAACCCTTTTTAGATTAAATTATAATTGTGAATTTAATCTTTTGCAAAAATTGTATTTTACCAGTTTATCTTTTAAAGACTTCTAAAGGCATTTGCCATGGCCAAAGAGCCATTTTCCTTTTATTTTACCACATTGATTTTACATCTGCAGGATGAGCTCACAGCTGCAAGTTCAAGAGAACAGTGACCAGTCAGCCCCCCCCCCTTCAACACGTGCAAGGATTTTACATACTTAACCCATAACGGTCAAAAATTCCTTCGCAGCCAAGACTTTGTTTCCCACAGAAATTTAAAACTGGAATTCTGCTACTTTCACGATAACAGGGGCAGTCATATGAAAAAGCCAATTATTGCTGTCAACTGCAGAAAATAATGTGCCAAAGTTACTCCTTTACAGGACAGCTGGACAGAATACGCAGATGAGACCATGATGCTCCAAGGGGGAAATCAACACCATATTCCCCTTTGACTTTTAGCATTATAACAGGCTATGTCCAATGAGAGCTACTATAAGTCCAGGAGTAGCCAATTACATGTGTCCTGAAACAGCGCCATCACTAGCACAGTAAAAAATAATTAAAAAAAGAGAGAGTCTGGAGATCGACGAAGGGCGTGACGGCCTAGTACCGGTCACTATGCTCTTTTTTCATATTTGCTGAGGATGTAGAATTTTCGGTCCAAAAGACCTCAGAACGTTGGCCCTGCTCTAAGCAGCTGATCCGATCCAGATGATAGGATCTTGTTCCCTACAAAACCTACAGACAAGTACTTAGAAAAACACGATGGGTATGTATGTATTACCTTAATCTGTAATGGAGGATCTTTACCTGGTATGCTGCAACCTCGAATGATGATGGTGTAGAATATGGAACTACTGCTAGTTATGGACAAGGGTCCTCCTAACATATATATATTATTCCTGCATACTGTGATCAAGGGCCGGTGTGTCTTGGGAGAAACGTCACCTAGAACGAATCATTGCATAAGCTTGATGACTCATGATCCATGTAAGAACAATTTGTGCCATAAAAGAACTGCTGATTTAGACGCAAAGGCTCCCCATTGTACTACAGGTTTTCCCAACCACGTAAATCCTATTCTACATTGTTCTGTGAGATAGCAATGAATGACCCATATAGTTTAGAATAATTTTGATAAATAATATAAGATAGAATTTGAAGATGTTTCGTTTTTACCATTTTAACTTAGAATGCAAAATTTGATCTAATCATTTTAATTAAGTTTATTTTTGAGTGATATTGAATTTTATCACAATGCTCAAGTCTAAAATTGATTTAGGCAGTTTAAATAATTCCCCTCACCCATTTGGAACTCAGGGGAAGAATAAAACAAATTGCATGTTTACTATTAAAATGTAAATTTATAATTGTGAAACTTATTTAAAAGCTATTAAGAAATGCAATATTATTCGTAATGTATTTAGATATTGTTTATGTGATTATGCCTTGATTTGTTGAAAAAAAAAATTGTGCAAGAATTTCAATAGACAATTATTCACTTCTCATGCATATAAATAAAAAATATATATATATATATATATATAATAAATGATAATTTTGGATCTTCTTGATTGCATCTGATCTTATGCAATTAATTAATTATAATTATGCTTGATTTTCAGATTCTTTGGAGTGTAAGTCTCCCTTTTAAAATGCTAACCACTTGTTGATCTCTTAAATTAAGTAATAGACCAAAATTAATGATAGCTTAATGAAGTAGGCAACTTTAGTAATTACTGAGCAGTTTTATGTGGTCTATATATTTTTTTAAGTTGTATCAGGAGTAATTACAGCCATTCCATCGTGATATACTGATTATCTTACTTTACATATTCTGTGTTAATATATTCTTATATATATTTATTTCTTTTACAGGATCTGCTTCTCAGAAAAGTTTGATCATTGGTGGAGAAGCTTGTATGTGGGGAGAATATGTTGATGGCTCCAATGTTATCACTAGAACATGGTAATGCAGTTCACTGAATTATTCCCTTAAAAATCTCATAAACTCAAGATTTTCTTTTTAAATTAATGCACAGATATAATTCATCTCCAAACCTCTGAAATAAAATAAAAAATATTGCCATATAAGAAATTGAAAATCTGTCTGTTCCATTTACAAATCCACAGTTCAAAAGTATAAAAAATCAAAATGTGTCATAGTATTTTTCGATTTAGGGTTGGTAGTCTTTTAAGCACTGATGAACAGAATCCAATTTCCTAAATAGTTGTATACCACATATTATTTTTATTTGTATTTAATTACAGGAGAGAAAGATTGAGGTTATTTTTCCAAATTTTGCATTGTTTTTCTCTACTTCACGGTCATAACCACATTCATGTTTTAAATTTCTAAACCCAGGAGTTCTTGAGATATTAATAAAAAATGCAAAATTAAACCTTCCATAGAAATAACATTATGCAAACAACGTTTTCAGAAATTTTATTTGAACAAAATTTTATCATGCTGTTTAGCAATGGAATTAAATCAAATTCATTTATATGGCAAACTATTTTCATTCAATTTCAATTATAAAGAAATTTATATAAAAATAAATTGTATCAATTAACTGTATTATATTTTTATCTATTGTGTTATATCACTCACAACCTTGGGATACAGGAATTATAAATATTTCCAATTTATTTTCTATTTTGGCAAAAATTTTCAAATTCATATATTTTCTACTAGCCGCCTACGGCAACCAGACTTCGTCTGGTACAGCTACCAGAAAATGTGCAAATATCAACTTTTTATCAAAGTTGTGGGTGGACCCTGGGTGCCTAACGGGATGCTGCTCGTTTAAAAACTATATCAGCATGATAATGGAAGTGGTTGAGCCCTGCAGGTCAACCAGGTGGCTGTTAGGGTGAGAATCGATAGCTGTACCAGATAATGGTTGGTCGGCGTAGTTAGGCGAAATGGGTGCAGTCAAATAAAAAAACATCAAAAATCTTTGATGAGCAAAGAACATAATTGGGCAAGAAATAAAATATGAAAAAGAAAAATGCAATTGAACATTTATATCATCTGTTTAAATCTTGTAATTGTGATCACATGTTTTGAAGTGTAAAAATAAAGAAAATGTTACTCCTTTGTACTCATTTCCACATACACCTATTTTGAAGTAGAGTACATGGATGCGTTACCCCTTTTGTTACACACTGCTAAATGCGGCTGGTTCTGCTATAGGCATATTTCCTCATGCAGCCAAAATTCCCTTTGCAGCCAAAATTTATTAATTATATTAAGTATAATATGAGCTTTTTCGATATAATATTTGTGGAAATGGCTAAATTAAAGTTAGAAAGCATGTTAAAAATTTATGTACAGTAAGAGAAGAGTAACTTCTGTAAAATATCAAATAAATTATGTTAAAAATCATATAATTTATGTTATCATTTAATACCCTGTTATTAATATTAATATTGAAGAGCTTCTGGATACACAATATTAGCTGTTCTACCATTTTGAGCTATGAAAACTACCCTTACTTCCAATCCGTGAACACGCAACGTAATTAAATCAATTCTGTTTGTCTTTATCTTAATATATAAGAATATCAAAAAACGTTATTGTAAGAAGAATCATTACTGTTAATAATAAAAAAACTGTTTAAAAACGAAAATACAAACTATAGTTGCCAATTGCCAACAGCAAAATCAAACATTTCCTAAACTCATATCATTCTGAGTATTGAGTATTTTATTTTTGAGGAAAATATTTAAATATATGGAAATAAATAAACATTATAATTAAATCAATTCTGTTTGTCTTTATCTTAAAAAACGTTAGTGTAAAATGTTTCCAATTAACATGGTGAATGAATCATGGCAAAAGAATCACATCCAGGGTTTGTTTACAATCTCTCTCCGCTCTGGTAGGGCAATTATCTGCAAGGAAGAACTTGGAAAAAAAAATGAAAGCAACTTCAATTGCTTCAAAGAGCATCACAAATAAAAAATAAGCTGTTTGGAGAATATTATTGAGGCAGTTTCTAATCGATTCAACTTGCGAGAAGTTTAGTTATATTTTCGGCTGATAGATGGCGGCAAATGTAAGACGTTTCTCTTTTGATTCTCCCATGAGGAGTGGATTGTCCCAGAAGCGTTCTTGAGTGGATCGCCCCGGCAGCGTTCCCCATCAAACACACACTCTGAAATAGGGATAGAGAAGAGATAGAGATTCTGTTTAACCAATTGTACCAACATGATAAATATGGTACTAGTATTATATTTTTTGCAGCCATTTAAATATTTTTTACTTCGTGTTAACCAAATTTTATATTTCTTGTAAATTTGTTTACAAACAAATGTTTTATGCTTCAGGTCTATGCAGATCATTTTTGCATATATGTTAAATCATGAATAATGTCAGGAATATCTGTTAGTAAATGATAAATTCATATTACTGGCTTTTACTAATAATTTGTTTGTTTTCCTGTTTAGTTAAAATAATGTTTTTAATTATAGCCAAATAATAATTTTTCTAGGAGATGTTTAGTTTTTGTCAGTTTATATCAATTTCTTAGCAAACATAAAAATCTCTCCAATTTTTACATTTTTTCATAATAATTCTCTAATATAGGGATTTAAAAAAAACAAATAAAACTCTTGTACTCTTTCAAGAACAATCTCTATTTGTAAATTTTAGTTATTCTTTATTATTTATTTATTTATTTAATTTAGGAAACATAATTAAGTGTTTATGTATAGCTTCCTAAATCTGTTTTCCTCCTTCAGCCATAAATCTGCATCTTGGTGAATATCTTCCTTTTTATTTTACTAAATTGGTTGCTGTGTCATAGTATAGTTATCCTTAATCTCCAAAGTAGAAATAAATTTGAAATATTATATTTTAGTAGAAATGTAAATAATAATAGAATATTCAAAATATTCAAATGTTAAAAAATATTTTTATAATTCATTTTAAGGAGCTAATGAAAAATATATGTTATTAAAACTTTAAATTTTACATTAGAAGGATTCTTAAGAAATCTTAATTCTGCATATTTTAAGTGTAATTGTTTAAAAATATTTTGATTGATAAGTTTTAGATTTTAACTGAGACTTTTATGACAAGCAAAAGTTAAAACCTCTACTTCTTCAGGGGAGGGGAAGGACATAAAAACGATATGTAATGTGATTGCTACTTGTCCTCAAGCTTTTGCATGGCTCATAGCTCATGGTGCAACCAATAGAGAAAGTAATTTTTTGAAAATATATTCAACAATTTTTTATAATTGGTGTTTCTTTTCCCAACAAAAGTGCTTCCCTGTAGATTTAGTATAAAGTAAGGAAATATATAAAGTAATCTAATGAAATTATATTTAAGTTATTTTTATTTATCCTTTGTTGTCCAACAAAAGTGATAAAAAAATCAATTCATATTTCATATAGTACAAGATTACTCAATCTGAATTCTTATTTGCTGTTATCCATAAGCAAATTTAAATTTATATTATTGTTAAAAAACTATTTATTTTCAAATTTGATTAATATTGTATTTATTATTTCATTTAAAATTCCATCAGCAATTTCTAAATTGATATGATTCCTTAAAAGTAATGGTTATTTTAACAAAAAATACCTTCGATTGAATTAATTTTGATACATATTACTATGATTCATATAACCATAATTCTGTTGTATTTTGTTATAAATGTGTTCTATTAAACTCTAATTTTTCTTTTACAATAAAGTTTTTTGTAGATAAAACAATTTTATTAAAACTGTATAAAACAAATATGTAAAGATATCACTGGTTTTAAAGATAAAACTGTTCCCCCTGAATCATGTAAGCAGTTTTCTACAGACATTTTTCAGCTTTTATTAGTGTGACTGCTCTATCTCATGTATCCTGATTCAAGAGGTTCTATTTTGTTTTCAAAACTGGTTAATTCCTATACATATTTCTTATGCTGTTTTACTAACAATACTCCCATTGAAGATAACAGCATCCATGGAACAATTTTGCACTTATTATACATTTGTTAGCATGAAATAGTTGATGCCTGCAATTTTTCTAATGTCTATAGAAACTGACAAATTCAGTCCTTCGACATAACTGGTTTCAAATTTCTTATAAATTTACCTTAGACTACACAAATGTGCAACTACCAAATTGATTGTCACAGAACCCATCTGTGAGCACTTCCAGCAATTATAGGCATGTTCTGTGACTATGAACTTGATTATTACAGCCTTATAGCTAAAATTTACAGCCTAAAGCTAAAATTTAAAGAAATTTAATGTGGAAGGCTTGAATTTGTCAGTTCCCATTCCCACACAGTACATTACATTCAGATTCTATCTAGATTATGTCCACTAGATGTGATCTGGATCATCCAAAAATTTTTTTTTTTATCCTATGTTCATCTCCTACCTCTCAGTCATGAGTCAACGAGCAGCCCAATACAAAGAAGAACGATAAAAATAGTCACTAAAAACCCTGTCAGTAACACATAAAAGAAAACAGTCAAGAACAGCAGGGCATATGTTGAGGTGCTCTCCAGTGATGGGAACGCCATAGTCACAAAGAGGGCAGACATCTGTATCTGTCAGTTCCATTCGATACAGGTGACTCTGTAAGTAATCATGGCCTGCGGCAAGTCTAAAACAAGCCACCCCAACTGCTCTATGTAAAGAACTGAGTATTCTTGCCGACTTATTTAACAGGCAGTTCCACTTTTTCCCAGAAGTTCTCTCCCTGTACAGACTGAAACGGTTAGCTTTAATACAGGATATATATCGTTTTATATGCTGCACAGGCAAGGGAGGATCCGGTTGCATCATTTGAGATCCATTCTTAGCCAATAAATCTGCCCTTCTCATTTCCATATATCCTGCAGTGGCTTGGAATCCGCTGCAGGGCAATGCGGTTCTTGATGTTCAGCAGCTTATCTATTTTTTCCACACAATTCTTGGAAATCTCACATTCCCAGAGATTGAAAGTTGACTCAACAATACCCATAATGTCCATGTTATGTTTAAAAATAAGTCGTCAAAAAATCCAAATCTAGTCATCCAAAATTTAGTGGTTGATGTGTATTGACATCTAATGAATATCCAGATATTACTCCAGATACCATCTATGGGTATCCAATGGATAGCCATCGGGATGTAAAATGAATGTATACTGGATCATCCATATTACATCTATTGCTCATCCAAATTACATTCAGATTGATGTCTAATGGATATCCATATGGGTGCATAATGGATATGCAATGGATGTGAACTGGATCATCAAGATTAGGTTTATACATCCATATTATTAGATTATTTATTTTATATTCATTATAATTCATTCTTAAAAATTGAAGAGTGTAAAAATGATAAAAATACATTAAAAATATTTGAATATAGCAGATATACAGGGTGTCTTAGAAAATCTGTATCAGGGGAAATTTCTTAAGATTAAAGATAGCTATCCTTATTTTTTCAATGCAGATGCATAGGAAACCCCTGTGGCACACGACACGAAACGGCAACTTTCAGGGGTCTAACCCCTTTTTCTTCGAAAGATAGACTATCTTGCTCCCTTTTAGAGATGGAGAAAAAAAATAGTAAATTACAAAGTTATAGAGTATTGTCAAATTAGTACAAAAATTTGTTTGTCTGACAGAAAAAGCTGCAAATAATTGTAAAAAAAAAAATATTTACAAGCGTGCGATTCTTTAAACAGAAAAATCTTCAGGTGACAGTTGATTAACAAATGATTTAATAAATTTAGTTTGAATGCTAACTGTTTTATTTGACAGACGATTTGTTGGTAAACATTATCATAATTGAAGCCAAAACTAAAATAAACTCATCTGGGGTCGAAAGAACATTCCATCTGCAGTATTGTATCCTTATGCTATATGTATATCACTTCATCCAATTTTTATTTCCAGTTTATGAGCCATGTCTACTACGTTTACTAATGAAGAATATTATAAGATGATCATTATTTTTGGAGAATATAACCGGAATGCCAGTACAACCGAACGATTATAATAAGCATAGTGTTTCCAAATGCATGGCATCCCAATCATCTGAGTACATTAATGTTTTATATGGAGAATTTAGAGTCTATTCCCTAGTTTTCAAAGTTTTCTTCAGCTTTTTCTGTTGAAAAAACACAGTTGTATACTAATTTGACAATGTTCTACAACTTTGTAATTGACTTTTTCTCTATCTCTAAAAAGGAATGAGGTATCCCCCCCTGCCCCCAAAAGTTGTCTTTTTATGGAGCACCATAGGGGTTTTCTATGCTGCTGCATTAAAAAAATAAAGATACCTCTCTTTGTTCTCAAGAAATTTCCCCTGAAGCAGACTTTCCTATACACCCTGTATTGATTTTACAAAATTATAGTTTTATTTCATTATTACTAATTCCTTTTGATATCCTCCTGGACTCGAGCCCGCAATGTGCTCTGTGTGTGTGTGTGTTGAAGAGAGCCTACTTCTTTATCCACTATACGATATTTGACTTATCTGTAGTTGGTTAAAATAATAATATAACTAAATCTTTTTTTATTTTTCTGTATTTCTAGATCAAATAAATTTAAGGTAATTTTTTTTCTAAGATATTGGTTTAAGAATTAGGGCTAGTTAGAAGAAATTAATGCTCAGATACTTATTTGTTGCATACTTTTTATAAAATTTTAATACTGTACTTTGATGTTCTTCTCATCAGCCTAAGTTTCATTTTTAAAAGTACTGCAATAGTAGTTACTTGATTATTATTCAAATTTTGACACTGCATATGTTTGTAACATAGCTGAAATGCGAAAATGTGAACTTATATTACCCCATACTAAGACAATGACGGTTACAATAAATTTCAGTAACAGTATAGTAAAATTGCTAGCTTAATTGTCATTTTGATTTTAACACATTTAAACACATAAAAATCCAGTATGTTTTCCAAATTGGCTGATCATTCTGTAAATTTTAGAATAAAAAATATAGAGTAAACAGATTCAACTTGAAAACTAAAATTACAACACAAATCACAGTGGCCATAATGGCATGGTAAAGTTCAAAAAGCTGTGCAGGGTTTTATTGCACAGTTTGATTTTGTTGAACATGGGATTGATCTATTTTTTGTTCATGATGGATGTAATATGGATGTTTGCTTCGTCCATATTACGTTGTCTATGAATGTGCAAGGGAAGTCAAATCTGGTTCTTCCAAAGCATGTAATTTTTAGAAGTAAATTAGATAAGGAATTCAGGATTGATCCATTTTTTGTTCATGATAGATGTAATACGGACTGGATCATTCATAACATCCATATTACATCCGTCATGGACAAAAAAATAGATCAATACTATGTTCATTATCCAGAACATGTAATTCTTCGACATAAAATAGTCATAAACTTTGGATTATTCAGATTACATCGATTGGATGTATCTTTTTATGTGTGGACGTGTTTTAGATCAATGGGATGTAATATGGATAAGATCTGGATATCTGTGCTAAGTGAAATAGAGGTTAAAAAAGTGTGACATATGACAAGTTTTCTCACTACCATTGGAGATATCTGCTATTTCATGCTGATGAGCAAGCATATGAACCTGCTGTTATCTGCAATGACAATGTATTCCAAATTTTTTTAGAAATACCCCACCCCCTACAAGCGGGTTCGGTAACTATGTTTTATTTACAATTAAATTTTATTGCAATTTAAGTGATATTTTTTTGTAATCAAATTTATTGTCTCTATATTTAACTGATATCATTTAAAGAGCTATTTTCTGAAATATTTGTAATTTTAAGAAATCTGGATCACTTCATAGATTTCAAATGTGAAAAAGAATCTTTAAAAATATTTCAGATTTCAAAATTAGATCTTTCATAAAATTTAAAAAACTATTACAATTTTCACAAAATTGCAATTATGTTTCCCAAAAATGGGCTCTGAAAAAATAATTGAACATATCCCTGATTATAATAATCTGATTATTTACAGCCAAATGATTAACTTCATCTTTCAGGCCCCGAGCAGCAGCAGTTGCTGAGAGACTGTGGAGTAACCAGTCGGTAACAAGTTCAGCAGCTGCAGCTCCTAGACTTGAAGAATTGCGCTGCCGAATGATTAAGTAAGTGAAATATATAGGATTTTCTGTGATACATTAAAAAAGGGGAATTTACTAATTTTTACTTTTCTTATAATTCAAAAATATATGTAGATGGTATTATTAGGTGGGTTCGAATATTTAAAATAGAGTTTTCGGTGGATTTAAACGTTTTAAATAATACAAATGAAGTATATTCAGCATGACTGCTCTATATTTTTATTCAAATCTAGTTAAAAAATAATTTGAATTTTTATAAAATTTAGCAGTTAGATGGATTATATGTTCTGTTGCTATTAATTGGATTTTGGTGCAAATTCGAACATTTGATATGGAGCCCTTTTATCAAAATGAACTATAAAGAAATTAAATAAGAGAATAAATATGCCTAACAAATTAGTAAGTACGTTTATAACAAACCCAAATTTAGCGATATTTTAGATTTAATTAGAAAAATCATGAACTTTTCATTAATGCAATCAAATTAGTTTTTATTGTGCAAAAAAAAGATTTGGATAATAGTTCTGTTTTCCACTCTTTTAACCAGATTTTACAGTTTTATTGTAGAACTTGGTGTTGGACATCATTAGGGTTGACAGTAGTTACTAATACATGAAATATTACTAGCCAGTTGGTTACCACATAATTTAATCTATAGTATGAACATACTGGAATGAATTACTTGGGCCCTAAATAAGTACCCACTACTTAAATAATACCACTCAGTTTCTTAATTGACAAATCAGTTTAAATTCAAATCATCGTGAAATCTGAAATCCTTAGCTTAAGCACAAAGAGCACTGTTCCACAAAATTTACGTATATACTAAATCGGGGTAAAACACAAAATAACTAAAAAACAATCTGATGTGGGCCGCACATGACTTTACTACTTTTACATTAAAAATAAAATATGTTATTCTTATAGTAGATACTTATATTATTTCCAAGATATTGAATTTTCGTCAATTAGTCATCATTTACTTTGATTTAGTGTCATTTTTATCTATTTGGTGAGATTTTCATTAATTTAGTAACATTTATAAAAGTCGTTAAGTTGACGACATTCCGTCAAAATCTCGCCAAGCGTTATGGATAGAGAAATGAGTTATTTTTATAGCAGATAAATGACTATTGGCATTCAAATACAAAAGTATTACTCAACGTATCTTTTCTCATGAATGGAATGAGCTAGATCCACGAGAATGATGTCACCAAATTTATCGCATGATATTACATATGAAAAGTGAACATGTTTCTCAACAGTTAATATTTTTTTTAATTTATGGGATTTTTTGATAAATTTATTTGGAAAATATGCAATATCTTGAGAATGGTTCATGCTAGCGTTCTAAAGTTTGTCAATCATTTTCTAAGGAAAAATTACATAAGAAATGTCCATTTGTGTAACTTTATTAAAGATTTTGATTTTATGATGATTTTTTCAACATTTCACTCGAAAATTTAGGGGGGTGTCTGTACATTTGATTGCGTTTAAAAACAATAGGCTTCCAGTATTCACAGATTTTTATTTTTGTACCAAATTTCATTTGAATCGTTCCATTTGTTCGTGAGATTTCGTCTCCACAGACTCACTAACACACACACACACACACACAGACATCGCCTCAAAAATATTAAATTCCTGATCAAGGATGCTTGAAAACGTGCTCTCCCATCAAAAACTCGAAGAATTTTCAACCCTCTCACAATACTTTCCTTATACATTATACTATGTATATAAGGAAAGTAATAAAAATTCGAAATTAAAAAAGTAACATTGAGATGCACCTCTTCGGATCCTAAAGTACCTCTATTCCAAATTTCATAGTCATATGATGCTTAGATTTCTCACTACAGACTGTATAGACACACACAAACAGACATCTTCCTTTATTATGCAAGAAGTAAAGAATATGTTTAAAAGAAATATCTAAACTTTTTCTAATTTTATACTGAAAAATAGGTGAACTTTCGGTAAAATATTTCTATGAAATTGAATATTAAAAAATTTTTGTGAATCAGTCTATATTTGAATTTTATAATTAGTTATGTAATAAAATTTAATTCTTTTATTTAAAAAATAATACATTTTTTAATCATTATAGGCGAGGTCTTAAGGTGGAACCAGTCAATGGACCAGGATATTGTGAATGTGATTATTTGGTTTAAATATATGCAGGGATATCGATACACCTATTATTTTTATCATATGATTGAACTGTAAGATGTGAATTTTATGTATTGATAAATTATAAATGCACAAAGTCATTGTTTGTGAAAATCAAATGATTATAATTTATGTGTATCATCTATGTTTTATGTTTAATTGTAGTTCTTGTTACATATCAGTATGTAAATATAATCTTTGTAATAAAATTTATTTTATATATAAAAAAATCCTATTTCTTTTTCTGGTTTAAAAATTTATAATTTACTATTACATATCAGTTCAGATGAGTTTATATTTTAGAAAGATTCCTATCATAGAAAGTATCAATTTAGGTTTCAAGACAATTTTAAGTAATCTATTTCTAAAGTGTGACTTGTTTTTCATTAAACGCTAACTTGCAACAATCAGAGTTCTCATCATAAAAAAAAAAATCTTTTTCAAAAGTAGCTCACACAAGCATCCTCAAAATGATTTAATTTGCTTTCTGAAGTAAAATTATATTATAGAAACAACTTTTCTCTTGCCAGTATTATGAATCTCTTTTGACATATTCTGGTTAGAAAATATTAGCATCCTATAATTTTACCTTAATATGCTTTTTCAAATGTTATTTGTAAATCTGAAATTTATGAGAGAAATAAATCAAAACTATCTTTATTCTTAAGTTACTTGCAATGAGCTCAGAGTGACACAAGCAATTATATAAGATATTGACCTACAAAATGTGCTTTAAAATCACGATTTTAAAGGAGAGAAATATTTGCTTATATTTTAACCAAAATGCATGTGTTTTATGCAGCTATATTCAGTCATTTATATCATTTATAACTGTAGAAATAAACTTACTGCAAGTCAGTTTTATATTCACAGAACTGAACAAAATTTTGGGCTTTTATATCAAATATTGTATTTTGCTCATAGAGCTGCTATCACCTACCAAAAGCAAATAAACTGTCAAAATAAATTGTATTCTGTTAATGTTCGGGGCATATTTTTTTTTATTGTTTAATATATTAAAGGTGTTCCCAATGCTAGAATTATGTTCCAAATTGTTGCCATTGCAGATATAGTCTATTCCATACTGACGAGTGCAGCACTATTCCATATGCCGAGTAAAAAACACGAAACCATGGATGCTCTTATCTGTAATTTGAGCATAATCATAAATTGATTTTAGTTAGCACATTGTAGTTATTTACATTATTATGAGAACAGTATCAATAGCACGCTGTATATATTTTTCATAAATCTGTGTGTCATAATTATGCCTCTTAAATTCAGCTTTTACTTAATGTATGTTTTGGATTAATTTATATATAAATATTTTGATTTTCTAAGCTAAGTTATACAAAATTAATTTATGTTATTGCAATAAATCCAATTTGTAAAGAAAAACATAAGTTTGCTGCCAGTGCTAACAAGTACAAATCTAGCCAACCTTATTGTAATTGCTGTACTACTAGGAGCATAATACCATCCAGGTATGTTTTTTTAAATATCATGCAAAAAGATCTTTATGCTTCTGCTACATAATTTAACAATTTATAGCATGCCACCTGACTGTTGAGAAAGGTAAAAAGGTATTTTGAAAAGAAGCTAAATTATTAGATAAAACCATAATACCTAGGGTGCTTCCATTCCATCATAACAGCAAAACCTATCTATAACAATATTCTAGGGATTAGGGGAAAATATTATTACAAACGAATTCAACATGGTAGCTGGGACCCCAGAAATTATTGTTATAGATACATTCATTATTACAGCCAGGTTTCACTGTAGATCAGAGGTTCCCAAACTTTTTTTCTCGTGGATCACTTTCAAAGTTTTACTATTTTCGGTAGACCCCCTGCTGCTACATTTCTACTGTATTCCCAAAACTCCTGAAAAATATCACCCCAAATTGGGGGTGTTAAGAAGAAAAAAAAAGTAGCACATTTTCTTGTGTCCTATTTATTAAAATAATACTTGTGGTTATACAAAATTATAAACATTTATTTTTACAAACAATCAACAATTGACAAAAAATCAACAATGAACTCTGAAATGTAAATCAACAATATAAAATAGGCATACTTTTAATGAGACGGATGTACTTGATGAATTGACAGCAAATTGTCAATATTTGGCTTCAGTTTTGTAAGAAGTAATCTCAAATCTCCCCGTTCTGTGATGTTAATTCTGCTCCTTTTTTTGGTTAACAGGTTGGTAACGGCACTAAAACTTCTTTCGACAAGATATGACGAGGGAAACGCTATCAAAAGTTTTCTCGCAATTTCCCACAGCCCAGGATATTTTTCGGGGATTTCTGCCTGTAGCCAAAATGTTTGATAGCCTTTTTTAAATTTCTCCTTCAGTTCCTCGTTGGTGCTGAGCTCAAGTAGCTCCTCTTGTAATACCACATTCGCCTCTTCCGTTTCATCAAATGGGGTTATGATCCATGGTGGTATTTCCATCGTCAGAATATCTTCAAATCTATTTTTGAAGTCATCATGCAGGGTATTTAAATGTTGAGCGTATGTCTGAATATCCTCATCAAGACATTCTATCTGTGACAAGTGCGGAAACTGGGAGAATTCGCACTGACTAATATTTTGCTTCATTAATTTCAATTTACCAAGAAAAGCCGAAATTACACCCTTTGTTTTTATTAAATTAAGGCTGTTCCCTTGTAACTGCAAGTTAACGTCATTGAATTTTTTGAACAAATCTGTTAAGTATGCAATGTCCGCTTTATATTTGATCAGATTTTCTTTTAAATCTGGTGCTTTAGTTTCCAGAAACTCTATCACTGATTCGAAAAGTGAGTAAAATCTTGATAAGCATGCACCTTTCGACAACCAGTGTACTTCAGTATGTAGGAGCAGTCGTTGGAAATCTTCATCATTTTCATCGCACAATAGTGCAAATAAACGGGTATTCAAAGCATTGCTTCTTATTTTATTAACTGTGTTAATCACAAATTGAAGCGATTGGTGCAATATATCACTCAAATTTTTCGCTACAAGGTGTTGTCGTTGGATAACACAGTGAATTGCAATTAAAAATATGTATAACAAATAGGCAGATACTTACTTTTTCCGGCACTGCAAACACTGACATCGATTCACTCACAGTCACACTTTTATGTTCAAAATCCCGGAAACAAATGAGTAACGTTTTGTTCTTGGCATTCGTATTTATACTAATCTCGATTGCAAGCACAGCGCAAGTCGCATTTCATCCCTTTGCAGGTCTAAACAAGCATCTCGGACGAGCGAGCGTACGGGCGGCACTTTGCAAGTCTCGACATGTGGTGTACACTTGTACTATTATCTATTGTTCTATTCAATTCTGTGTTTAACCTGAGTCTCGAATATTTTTGAATACCTACCTAGTGAATGATGCTACCTGCCTACGTTAATAGGTAAATCCAAGCCAAATTTTTGTTCTTTATTATGAAAACCCGAAAATTTTTCGTGGACCCCCCCCTTATAACTTGTGAACCCGTTTTCTTTTTACGTCTACGTGGAGCCCCGTGTGGTCTCCTATGGACCCCTGGGAGTCCACCTGGACCACTTTGGGAACCTATGCTGTAGATGAAATAAAATGAAAACTTACAGCCTGTCACCCTCCAAACTTCAAACTGAATAATCACTTTCTGACTGGAATCCTCATAATTCAGTTGTCAGTGTTGTGTAATCACCAGTACCAGCCTATAGCTTGATTTTGAATATAAGTATTTAGACAGTCAGACTTACCAATGGTGGCCTGCCAAATATTGACATGCTCCGTTGTTCATTCATGGGTGGGCCCACACACAGGTAGATCAGAGGGGGGAGGGGGAGGAGATTCCCATTCCTAATTTAATATCCAAAGTGATAGATAATGCATAAATTAATCTAAAATAGTGTCACATTACAGAAAACAGGACTGCTGCGTGCTTACTAGACACTGTTGTGTGAAATTTAAAATGGCACCTTTGAGCCATGTTATCCCCATGCTCCAACTGCACCTTTATGGTTTTAAAGTATATTTATTATTATTTCTAGTTGCAGATTTAAAAGCATTTTGAAACTAAATTCCAGTCTTTTGAATTTTAGTTCCCCAATACTTAACCAGTTTGTAGTTTCATAGGTAATTTCAACACTATAAACAAATTTGAGAGTTAATTAACTAACATTAACAAATTTTATTTTAAGAGAAAACAGTAAAATGAATGGAGTGGCTACTGACCCAATCTGGTTGAAAATCAATTAAAACTAGATTATTATGATTAACAATTAAAATAATTATGTCTTCATGAAAATCACTTAAATATTTCGAAAAATATTGTGCTTCCTAAAGGGAAGATAAACTTCCTATTAGTTGGAGAGTGGCTCTTATGATCATAATAATCTTACCCAATTTCATTTCTCAATTTGTTTAAGAGATATCATACTTCATATGGTAAAAATTACCTATATCTCGAGAACAGCTCATGAAAATTATTAAGCAATAGTATCCATTCATCTTTGGTTAAAAGTACTTAAAAGGCATCCACTCATTTGATAAATAGCAAATATGTATATTTATTTATTTTAAGTTCATATTTGTTTTATATCGAAAACATGTAATATCTAGAGAATGGCTCAAGCTAGCATCAAATAAATAAAGCCATTCACTTCAAAATAAAATAGTAATTATAAAATGGCTTATTTTTTTCACACTGTTTTTACTTGAATACTTTATAAAATAATGTTTTATCATTTTGAAGAATGTTTAAAAACAGACATCATTCAATAAATGGTTGATCTGTATTCAGCAATACCCAAAGCTTGTAACTATATAAAAATGTATCACATTTTGGACCCTCATCTGTTACTAAGTATTATTTTTTTCACACTGGTTTTACTTGATTACTTTATTAAAAAATGTTTTATCATTTTAAAGAATGTTTAAAAACAAACATCATTCAATAAATGGTTGATTTGTATTCAGCAATACCCAAAGCGTGTAACTATATAAAAATGTATCACATTTTGGACCCTCATCTATTACGGAGTACTCTTTTTTTTTTTTCTGTAATTTTTTTAATCTGGTGTATGGATACATAAAATATGTTTTGTGGTAATGTCAGTTTTAGAATATGCAAATTCAGCTTGCCGGTAGTGGATTGTATTTAAGCATGTTGGCAATTTTTCTTATTTTAACGCCACTGAGAAAGGGTATGATGATACCCAAAGCCCTCTGCCTTTTTTAAAAAATTGTATGTATGTCTGAAGGATGTTTTAATAAAATGGCTTTTGTGATCTATTGATTTGTCGTTTCGTTATATAAGTTGATCAATTTGAGGATTTGACTTGTAGCCGCCATTAGTACTCATCTATTACTTTTCCTTGATATGACTATATACATTAAATTCAAAAATTTTAAAATGGCTGCCATTTCGGTAACATAACCAGTTTTTTTCACATTTGATAACCTTAAAAATTTTTAGCACCCCTAAGGTATTGTTGCAAACGCTTAATATTCTCTCACTGGCACCTTTGAATGAATGACATGAAGGCGGGTGGCTCCAGGAGAGCCCAGCACATCGACCAGAGGTAGAGCCCAGCACATCGACCAGAGGTCTGTTGTACTACCCCGAAAGACGAAGGTCCTTAAGAAAAGAGACCAGTAGCCAAGGCAAAAATAAGCAGGCACTTGACAGGAATGTCACACAACTCCCAGGGTTCAATCACATGTCGACCCATGTGCTCGAACCTATGGGCGGAGAACACCACATTTACAAAGAATGTGTGCGGCAGTTTCTTCGCTATAATTGCAGCCTCTACATAGTGAATCCTTAGTGACACTCATAATATTTATGTGTCTTTTATGGGTACAGTGCCCCGTGAGGAGCCCAACAGCCCTTCTGATGCCAGTTCTACTGAGCTTGAATAATTCCTTCTAACGTATGCTAGGGCAATTGCAGTTAAGTATTTTCGCCTGCCTTTGGCCCTTAGTATTAAGCGAGTTCTTGCACTGAAGCTTTCTGAAGATGTCATAGACAGTTCTTCTAGTTAGTTCATTGAGAACACCCAAAGCCGGCTTGGGACCAACAAAAGGAGTACTAGAGCCTTTTCTAGCCAAATCATCAGCCAACTCGTTTCCTGGAATGCCCAAATGTCCAGGCACCCAGTAAAGTATGACTTTGTTGTTGCTAGCAATTTTACAAAGTACAGTATAGCACTCCCAGACAAGGAATGACGTCATAGTAGACTTCCCTAAGGCCATAAGAGCAGCTTGACTATCTGAACAGATAAGTATCTGGTTGCTCCTGTAATTTCTGTCGTAGCAAATTCTACAACACATAAGAATGACAAAAACCTCAGCCTGAAAGACAGTAGCATAACTGTCGAGAGAGCAAGACAGTTTTGTACCATCATCCGGACAGCATACACCAGCACCAGTACTGGTGCCTAGCTTAGAGCCATCAGTATACCATACAATACATCTCTTATTGTAGGTAGGAGTCCTCTTCTAGTTATCCCGTGTAGGGACCTGAATTTCATAAGGCTTGTCAAACATATATCTGTCAAGAATGCCATCAGATGGCATATGGAAATAAGGATGATTTATAACGTTACTGTTTAGACCATTCCAAGATAAATACTTTGAGTAATCCTTCCAGTGTTTCAGATATTTAAGTCTGTTCATGCAGATGAGAGCATCAGCTTCAATGTGCATGTAGAGAGGGTGCAATCCAAGCAAGAGTTCAAGAATTGCAGTAGGAGTGGCTTTCATGCATCCAGAGATCACAATACACACCATCCTTTGAAGCTTAATTAAGTCTAATTTAGCAGTTTCACATCTAATTCTAGACCACCAAGTAATGGAGCCATAGGTAATGATGGGACAGATTACCATAGAGTAAATCCAATGGATAGCCTTGGGATTCAAACCCCAGGTTTTCCCAATAGCATTCCTACAAGACCAGAAGATTCTTCTAGCTTTAGTAATGCAGTATTCCCCAAGTGTCTCTTCCAATTGAGACCCATATCAAAGTAGATTCCTAAGAATTTTACCTCCTTGGAGCAGGTAAGCTTCTGGCTTCTGACCGAAGTGAATGTCTCTAAGGTTAAGAATGTGTTTTCTTGTAAACGCAACTATAGCAGTCTTCTGTGGGTTAACAGAAAGACCAGCATTTTTGCACCATGTCTCAACACTCCTAAGAGCAGTGGACATTATGTTAGAGACAGTATTACTAAATTTACCTCTGGTAATGATTACAACGTCAGCATATTCAACACAGGATACACCAGAACCAATGATGTTCTCCAAAAGAGAGTCAACAACTAAGCACCAAAGAATTGATGAAAGTACACCTCCCTGCGTACAGCCTGCCAAAGCATGCACCGTCATATCATCACCAAGATGCACAAATGTACCTATTAGATAACAGGTTCTTGATCCAACAGGAGATTGTCATATCAACACTTTTCTTATCAAGAGTATGTAGGATGGTGTCAATAGACACTTTATCAAAAGTGCCTTCAATGTCAAGAAAAGTGGTAAAAGCAATTTCCTTGGCATTTAAGTATCTCTCCAGAATAAAGGAGAAACTATAAAGGGCAGTATCCATAGATTTACCCGGTTGATAGGCATGCTGAAAGTTAGACAGAGGCATAGTAGCCAGAATCACTTCCCTAATATACCTGTCAATAAGCTTTTCAAGTCTTTAAAAGAAAAGACGTAAGGCTAATAGGCTTGTAGGATTTGGCCTCATAATAATTATCCTTACCAATCTTTGGAAAAAAGATTACCTTTTATGTCTCCAGGCAGACGGTACATGACCAAAGGCAATACAGGCCCTGTATATTCTACAGAGAATGGGAGAAGCATCTCAATTCCCTCCGGGAGAAGAATTGTATCAATCCCCGGAGTTTTATAGGGTTTAAGAGAGTTAATAGCCCATTTAACCCTATTCAGAGTAACCACACTACTAGCAATGCTCTACCTACTACTATCACAGGTAGAGGTGAGCATCAGGAATAGTGCTATGGCCATTTGACTCAGAGACTGGAAAATGAACCCTGAACATCTCAGCCAGGATCTCTTCTCCAGTCCCAGAGTAACCACCATTAGGCAACCTGACAGTATTCAAGTTGCAGTTTCTATCTTTTGACTGCAGAAACTTCCCTAATACTATTGCAGTAGTTTCTCCAAAAATTTCTCTTGGAGTCTCTAACTGCTTTGTTATAGGAAGTGAGGGCAGGTTTATAGATCTGCCATTCACTACTCTTTTTTGCTCTATTAAAGAGCTTTCTACACTTGCAACGTAGATAGCTGAGCTCTTTTGACCACCAAGGAACTAACCTTGGGGAGACAGTTTTAGTGGCCTTACAGTTCTGATGATATGATAGGATAATGGCCTGTTGCACATGGTCAACAGCCAAACCCAACTCAGTTGAAGAATACTTACAGGATTGACCAGCGAACCTAGCATGAAGATCTTCTTTGTAGGAAACCCAATTTGTTCTTTTAGGGTTCCTACCTTCTGTTACGCTTGTCATGGAGAAATCTTTAACAGAAAAAGTAATTAGACAGTGATCAAACAAGGATATATCATCTGAAACATACCAGTCTATTACATTATCATATACAATATTATTACATATGGTTAAGTCGATGACTTCGCACGATTTATTGTAACAAAAGTGGGTGAGTTGCCCTTGTTAAGAATAAAAAGATTAGAACTGATAATATTCTCCAAAAGATCATCACCACGATGATTGCAGTCACTGCTGCTCCACACAGGACTGGCACCTTTTCTTTCATCACGTCTCGAAGACCAGACAGTGAATACACAATCTATGACATGAGCCAAGGGTTGCCATAATTTCCTTGGTTCGAAGAAGGATTTCCAGATTTGGCAATTTATCACCAATTTGGCGACTTCCGGAATCTTCAGGAAACTCCATGAAATAACGACGGATTAGTCTAGGAGATATGGAGAGATTTCCAGAAGTTTCTATAGAGAGACTATAAAAGGGCTCATCACTCCATTGAAGTTCAGTTGATGAGTTGACAAGATACAAGCTACAGTTAACTGTGATTTGTTTTGTCAAAGTTTTTAGAATAGTAGCTGCTGTTTTATGAAATTATTTTCGTCAGTATTTTGAGAATAACATTGCTTATTTTGTGAAAATAGTGGAGCATTTAAGTGCTATTTGATTGTATATTGTTCCTGTTTACTTTGTGCTTGTGAATAAACTTTAGTTACCCAGAAACTTGAGACTCATTCTTGTATCCCACTTCTGACACCAGTTATTATGAACTAGCCGCCTTTGGCGACCAGCCTGTTCGCTACCCTTGAAAATTCTGACCGTGGCAAACTCGTTGGCGCGACCTACCAGAAAGGTGTAAGGTAACTGCTTGGAAGGCCAGGAAGTGCCACCCAATTTAGACCGGAACCCAATGGGGGAGGCATCCAAAGTGACCGTACCCTCCTTCCCCTACCACAAACCTCTCGGAAGGACTTGCAGTCCCACATGTTTAACGAATGTATCCTCAGGAATCATGGGGCTTTGTTATCGTACTGGGTCTTCATTCTATCTGTAACAATGTTGATCTTCTCACAAGCATAACAATGAACCTCCTCCAACCGTGCCTGCAGATTTTGCACATATTCATCAGGCGATGAAGGAGCATGACATGGTCTTCCAAATATTAGATCACATGGTAGTCATAGATCACTGCCAAGCAGCATCATCTTAAGGAAATGCTAGTTTCAACCCCTAATTCAAAGAAAAGGCACCAGTGAGAGAATATTACGCATTCACAACAGTATAAAAAAAATTTGGTCTTTAGGATCAGGGGGCTGCACACAAAACTCCTGAATTATATTTTACCACTGTCTGCCATTCCCGACATTTTTCTACCTTTAAAAAACAATAGACTCATTCAACCTTCATTTGGATAGAATCATGCAGTTTCCATTCTGCGTATTTCCACGTGACCATAGCGCATATCAACCCCTAATGCCCTTGTCCTAGACAGGCTTTTTTACCCCAAGACTACGGAGGTATCTATTTTATTTCTTGCTCCTTATCATAAATCTCCCTTAAAGAAAGGGAGTTATTTTGATTCTCATAAAGTAAAATTCAAGAAAGTAAATACAGGAAAAGAAGATCTGGAATTATTGATATTACTCTTTCCATTTCTGTATTGGGTTTGGTGCTATTCTCAATCCATAAAACACTTATTTTCAAACCCAATTTAGTTTTATTAAAAAAGCTCTCTCTTAATATTGTTTTTTTATTTAAAATTTATAAGAACTGTTTAAAATCCCCAGTCCAAGAAAAAGCTTCAAAGATCAAAAATGAAAAAAATCTGATGTGGGCAGCACATAACTTTCCTTATAATAATGCAATGAATTTACTTCTTTTACAGTGAAAAAGTGATGTACAAGATCTACGGTACTCAGTTTACAGCTTTGAATTTGTATATTTATTTGGCGCTTTTCTGAATGACAACATTTAAAACTATTTCTAAAAACTATTAATACCCAATTAACTTATATTTTACACAACTCTAAATTAACAATTATCAATATTGATAGCACATCCTCAATAAGCAATATAGTCCATATATTAAAATATTTTAATAATTCATCAATTTGGCGTCATTTTTTGCAAATTTGATGATATTTTTGTCAATCTGGAGTGAAATGGTGAAATATTGCCAAGTTGGCAATATTTCGGATTATTCGCCAAGTGTTACAGACAAACGAAGATAAGGGCAATTTTTATACATATTAAAAAGTATGCCCATTATGACGAACTTCAAAATTTGCAAAACATTACCTCCCACCTGACATCAATGTTATCAATTTGGCATTTTTATCACTTACAACATTTTTGTAAATTTGGCAACATTTAAAAAAGTTGCCAAATTGGTGACATACCACTAAAATTTTTGACAGGCATTATGGACGGTGAAATGGGTTATTTTTATAGTTGATTCTTATGTTCTTTCCAAGATATTAAATTTTTATCAATTAGTCATTATTTTCATTGATTTAGTGCCATTTTTATCAATTTGACAACATTAAAAATAGTCGCCAATTGGCGAAATTCCGTCACATTTGTCGCCAAAATTTCGCCAAGCATTATGGATGGAGAAATAAGTTAATGACTAATGACTACTAGATAAATGACTGTTGGTGCCCAAATATAAAACTATTACCCAAAGTATCTTCTCTCGTGAATGAAACAAGCTAGATCCACAAAAGTGTTAAAAAATGTGTCGCATAATATTACATATGAAAAGTGAACATATTCCACAATAGTTAATATATTATTTTAATTTTATGTGATTTTTTGATAAATTTATTTGAAAAATGTGCAATATCTCGAGAACGGTTCATGCTAACATTTTAAAGTTTGTGTCAATCGTTTTCTAATGAAAAATTACACAGTAACTTTATTAACGGTTTTGATTTTTTTCAAAACTTCATTCAAAATTTTGGGAGTCTTCCGAACATTCAATTGTGTTTTAAATCAATAGGCTTCCAGTATTCAAGGATTGTAATTTTTGTACCAAATTTCATTCGAATTGCTTCATTCCTTCATGAGATATCATCTCCACAGACTCACTGGCACACACACAGACATCACCTCAAAAATGTTTGTTTTATGTTCAGGGATGCTTGAAATATGCACTCCTGTCAAAAACTCGAATTCAAATATTCGACCCCATCACAATACTTTCCTTATATATTATACTATGTATATAAGGAAAGTAATTAGCTATCTGAGGTATGTGCCTATGGCTATGATAAGAATTTTCCAATGACCTCTAATATCGAAAAAAAAAATTAATTTTCTGAGTTATAAGCCCTCAATAAAGACTTAGCAAAGGACCAAATCAAAGTAAAAAAAAATTCAGAATCATGAAATTACAATATGGATTGGATAAAAATCTTAGTCTGTTTTTTATTAACACTTTATGACATAGTTGAAACGTGTTTATGACTTTGTTTTCTCTCTATCTGTCTGTCCGTTAGCACGATAACTGCCGTAAAAATGACTTTATCAAAATGAAATTTTAGTACGTTGTTCAGACGGTCTGTGGGACCTATGGGAATATAAATAAATAATATCACCCAATTAGTTTTGGATTGAACTCGGATTGAAAAAATGAAATACATTGAACCCTATGGGACCTAATTTTTCAAACATTTTTTAAGCGAATTTAAAATTCACAAATTGCTTCGAAAGTTTTAGGAAATATTCAAATATTCCTTTATATGAAGAGATCACATGACCCACTTCAAAATAAAATATGGCATCCATCTTGTGTCAAAATCGTGATTTTTAAAGTTCTTTTTAATTCATATTTAGTGCTGCATCCGTCCTAAAACCGCTTTGTTTTTGCTTAAATTCTGTGCATCTACATACTGAAATAACGCAATTACAATATATTTGAGTTTAAATTATTATCAAACTTTGATTATTTCTACAACGAACCCTAATTTTCACTTATGAAGAATGTAAACACCAAAAGATGTAGAATGAGTTGTGTAAGAATTGCTGCATATTTTTAATGCAAAATTATTTAGCTCATGGAGTCTGCAATATAGCTGATATGAATATCATTCATTGATTTTACATACAGAAGTATATGTTTTTTCGATGAAGTTTTAAGCATAGAGTTAAATTACTTGTACCTCCATGGTTTTAAGTTTTTAATTAAAATAAATTATTATAGTATTGTGATGAATGAAACAATGGAAAAAAGTTTATGAATGAAATGCTGCTTTTATATTGAGAGTCAGGCAATTTATATTTCGATGACGTCATTTGAATAAAGTTCATTTGTTTTCGATGAAGTTTTCAAATATAATAAATTATTGTAGTATTATGATAATTTTAAAAATATTACCGAGGAATGTATCGCATTTTAGAGATGTTTAAACCAGGCAATTTATATTTCAATGCTGTCATTTGAATAAAGTTCATTTTTATCGATGAAGTTTTAAGTTTTCAAATATAATAAATTAATGTAGTATTGTGATAATTTTAAAAATATTACCGAGGAATATATCACATTGAGATGTTTAATTAAAATTGCATAGAAGTTGGAAAGTGTTTCATAATCAATGCTTTATGCATGATTGATCTTTCTTGTTTAAATACCCATGTATTCATGTTATACTAAAATACTTTTTAATTGTACATATCAATTTCCTTATAATGCTTTAACTATTCTATTAAAATATGTCAGACCATGTAAGATAATATGTATGTCCCACTAATAAAAATGTGAATTCTCAACATATGAAATCATGATTTTTTTTATAGTTGGTAAAGCTTGGTATGTGCACAAAACATTAAAAAAATTAATAAATTCTTAACTATTTACAAAAAAAAAAAAAAAAAAAAAAAAAAACCAAACGACTGAAAATTGGGCCTAAAAATATACTCTTAAGACAATAAAATCGATGTAGCAAGAAATAATTATCCAAATGAGACAAAATTTGGTACATGTAATGTGGATGTACAGAAAAGAAATGATTAGAATTTCAGAACAATTGGATGATATATTGCACCGAGAGATCTACACAAAATGAGCACGTCAATGAAGTTGGTCCACCTCTGGCCTTGATAAAAGCTGTTACACGAAGTGGCATTGATGCATAAAGTTACCGGGTGGTGTTCTGAAGGATGTTATTGCAAATGGCCTCCAATTGACGAACTAATTCGTCTACATTCTGGGATGGTCGCAGGCAATATTCCATCTCAGCCCAAATGTGCTCAATAGGCGAGAGATCTGGGGATCTGGCTGGCCAAAGAAGTGTGTCGTAAGCACACAGACAATCAATAGAGAGGTGTGCCTTGTGTGGCCTGGCATTATCTTGCTAAAAAGTTAGCCCAGGGTGTTGCGAAAGGAATGGCAACACAATGGGTCATAGAATGTCGGCAATGTACCACTGTGCTGTGATGGTGTCACAGAGGACTATCAAACTATATGGCACCCCAGACCATAACTTCCTGTTGTCGGGCCACATGGCATGTGACAAGAGCAGAATCCTGACGATGTCCGGGCTGTCTCCAGACACGTCTACACTGGTCGTCCAGACTCGCCACTGAAGATAATTCGTTCTAATCCGAACAATTCCATGTTGATCGGGCCCGGCACCATTGTAATTGCTATTGACGGTGCATACTGGTCTGTGGTAGGCGGCGTAATGGATGACGCGAGTATAGATTCTGCTCCAGTAGTCCTCTATTAATGATCTGGGTGGTCATTTCCGTGTTTGTCACATGTTGGATGGTTGATAACGATGAATCTCATGCTGTCACAGCTGCTCTGACAATCACTCTATCTTCCCGTTCTGCCATCGTTCTAGGCTGTCTGCTGCAATCTGCCATTCCAGACTCATTCCTGCCAATATCATCTAATTGCTGCATTGCTCCTATCCAAATGTCGAGCGATTCGTCGGTGTGCCCATCCAGTCTCATGCAATCCGACTGCATACCTTCTTTCAAACTCATTCATATGCTCGTAGTGGCCGTGGATTTGCCGACGAGGCATTGTTACAATCCAGGTATGTAAAGGCAATCAAAATTCAACAAAAAATCGAAATCCAATAAATTAAATTTTTATTCTTAGTATGACACATGAATTATCATGTATGGGAGATAATAAACTCACATTGTGAATTACCACTTAGCTTCAGTAAATGCCTATTTAATCCAATGGTTGAAGACCCAGACTGTTCGACTCATCCAAAGGACTCGAGTAACTGCTTGGACGGCTGGTTAATCCAATGGTTGAAAAACTTATTTCCACTGGAAACAACTTATGCAAGTAGAAATTACTTTATTATTCTTAACATCTATATAATAAAGCAAAATCAAATTTTTCAGTACATATTTTTTTTTTTTTTAAACATTGCAGTAAAACAGGGAAAACAATATATATTTTTGCTTATAATTACAGCAGATATATACATTAAAATGCATAACTTTAAAACAGAATTACATATAAACATGTTCAATCTACAAATTTTGTTTTAAAATATACAATGTACATATTAATTTAAATTTAGCCACCAGTTATAAAAATAGAATATGGTAGAGACGAGATGCTATCCTATAATCATTCCTAATTAAACTCTAAAGAATATGACAGTTACATGGGATAAATTGAAAATAATACAAATACAATATAAAAAGATCATGCTGAATATCACTATCAAAACAAACAATGGAATAAGGTATTTCACTTTAAATTTCAAATGCATGTCTTGCAAATGAACATTGTTTATCATATGAACTTTTAAGATGCAATGATTAAATATCTTTGAATATATTTTTAATATAGATCCTTAACTCTACATAAAACAAATAATTTAATGTTTTTAAGCAGCCACTCATTCAATTTTAATTCAGCTACTGAGCAGATCATTACATGTGCAAATACAATGGTCAAAAGAAGTACTTTTAATAAATTTAAAAAATTTGAGCATTATAAATTTACACTGCTAAGTGGGTTCCGTGCATGGAGTGCTTAAAATTCATAAAAGCAGATAAAGAATCCATCTAAATTATAAAATTTCATTAATTTATCATCAGTTTTAAGCCCACAGTTGAAATGCTGAAATGTTTAGTTTGCCATCTTAGATAATATTATCTTCTGTCTGTTTAATATAATATGCTGTTTATACATCATTTTATACTATACCATGTCCATGTGTTTGTTTTAAATGCTCAACCATACAGATATTAACCACCAGGACACAGGCATAATGCTTATTAGCCAAATGGGTGCACGATCTGTTGTGTAAACACTACAATAATGTTATTGTCTGAATGAGCAAGCATTTAAAATATTGTTGGTTAAACAAGTGATAACTACCTGACCAATCAGGTATCGTTATCACATCTGTACAAGTGTGTATGTAATTTCCAGTAATCAATTGGAAAGGCAGTAAAAATAATACACAATATGTGGAATGCACATTATGTATTATTTCACAATATGTGAAATAATATATAATTGACAATATGTAAATGGTGAAATTTTTAAAAAAGAGGCAAAATACAAAAGTTTCATTCCAAATTAGGTATTAAATTTTCTTAAAGACTAATGGTAAATCTAGGCTCTATGAAGTGCTACATATATATCTGTCATCTTTAAAAAAAAAAATTATACAAATAGCATCAATTAATTATACAGTCTGTCTAGGCAGCCAATCACCAACCATTCCAAGTAACTAAATTTTATTAGTTTATTATTTACAGTTCTAAGCTCTGATTTGAAGTATAGAAATATGCATTGAATCTTTTCTTGGATAATGAATGTTCAATTTGCATATTTTTATGTTCTCTTTTTATCTTATTACAAGGTTTCATTATTTTAAAAGCTCCACCCTAGTTTAATGTACTAATGTTTTAGTTTCTAACAGTTAGGTATATCTGTGCACATATTGATGTAATGGTAATTTGACTCAAGATATTCACTAAAAACTATAACATTAATCAAGTATTCAAATATTTTAAAATACAACTCTCCTTATAATTGTAAATATCAGCAGTCCACATATTATGTTTTCATATAATAAAATTAAAAATTAATATAAAATACAGGGGTAGAAGTGACAAGATGATGTGATATATGGGATTATTTAAAAAAAGTATATATACGGCAACAAAAAAACATCCTACATGCAGTTGTTATTATATTTGAGAAAAAAAAAAAAAAAAAAAAAATGCATAATTTAAAAAAAAAAAAAAAAAAAAAAAAAGTTACAGGAGAATTTTATAAAGTAAAAAAGTCATATATTTTATTATTTTAACATATTCACTATCAGTTTTGTTATATTTCAAGCTTTCATTTTTTTTATAAAGCTATACAGGAAGTATATAGTGTACGGTTCAGATTTAAAGAAATTGAACAGGATATTTTATTTGAGTTATATATAATTCAAAATTTTGAATATGTGGTAAAAGTAATTGTTGAAAAATAATACTTTTAAATTTGAATTTCCAAAAATATGTATGCTACGCATATAAAAAAAGGAATTCCTTAAAAAAAAATGCCTAATTTATCGGTTATTGTTATAAGAAATCAAGAAACCCACCTCCCACTTGAGCAAAGTTTTGCAAACTTTTATTTTTTACCCCATTATCTGTTTATTTCTGCAATTTAAAAGTGAAAATTGAGTTCATTTGTCATACTTAGGTTTGTTCATTATTTTAGGCAATATTTCATTTATTTTGTTCATATTTTTAAAAAGAGAAATTTTGAAACAAAAATGTACTGCTTTTTAATGTTTTCTAAGGAGTGTTGCTAATCTAGAGAAATTTTAGATCAAGAATAGAGAATGCATGACCGCATCTAATATGAGCACGCTACCTCCGAGAGGATGAGAATGACAGGAAATTTCACATTCCATCACGATAGGGCAAGAATAACAGGAAAGGAAAATGTTTTCTCTCTTGTACAACACTGTCAAACTAATTTTACACATGATGGCAAAAAGTTCAAAATGGGAAAAATGTAAATGCACAGAAATTCTGACTAAGAAAAAGATATAGGTGAAAACCACATAGAAATATAGGACAAATGCAAAATGCAGAACAATATTGGATGCTTTTCCTAGTTAAAAAAATTATATAGGAAATATAAGACTACTTCTACCCCTTAAAATATTGACTTGGATAAAGAACATGCATACCTCCATAAGTAATCAATGATTTTTACACACTGATGCAGCGATTACAAAATGACATGTTTGTACTTGGCAATAAAAGCATTTTGTTGTTTTAATTGTCATACAAAATCTGCACACTGAAGGAATCCAAATTATTTGATTGACTTTCTACGATTTTGATAAGTAAGCGAAGTCTGCAATGCAGAGCTTTTGCTTTTAAAATGCTCGTTAAAGTCCAAGCGAAAGCTCAAAAATCTGAGGTTAGTATCATCTTGATCATTTAACATTATCAAGAACTTTTGTACCATTTCTTCGTATGAATGAGATACCACTCTAAGCTGCGCTTTGGTTGATGGAATATTTTTTGTTTTTAATGCCTCTAGATAAACTTCATATTCTTTCCTCTGCTTTTCAGTTACACCCCATGTATTTTTATTAGTGTTTACTTTTACTTGTTCATCTAACCTATCTAGCTTTTCAGCAACATTTTTAACCTCATTCCAAAATGAAAACTGAATTTTATCAAAATAAATTATGAGGTCATATATTGTTTTTAGCTGTGTGCGGAGAAGCAAAGATTCTTCATCAAGTAAGGCCCTTGTTAGAAGTGTATCAAGGAAATTCTCATGTGCAGCAATTACTTGATCTAGATCTTGAGCAGATGAAATCTTCAGCAACAAATCAGCCCAACAACATTCCATAACTTCAAACGCCATATAATATTGCATTTGTTGAACAAAGTGCACCATTTGTGCTAATGTAATATGACACTGGTAAAGAATAGGTGTGACCTCTGGTACTTTTTCTTGCAACTTCAAATAAGTAGTACGAGATTGAGATATCTTGCTTAATATATACTCCATTCGTTTAGCTCTCCAAAGTGTTGTAAACAATCTCAGATAAGAATTCATACAGTGTGGGGTAAAAACAGTCCCAATAGGACCATCAGCATGATAGTCTAAACTGAAAACATCCCATCCTGAATCACCAACAGATACTTCTAACAATCGAACATCTAACCTTTGCAACACTTCAGGATTATGAAACTGAGCATTTGTAGCTCTTATAGCACTTTCTAAAATTCCTGTTAAATTATGTATATATAAACTATTTGCAGGTTTAGCTAAATCTGCATCTAAAAGGTCCATTAAGTGTCTAATAAAATCTCCTTGTCCCAATAAAAAGTAATTTCTCATTGCAAGTAAATGGTCCATCAAATTATACTTGTCATGCAAGACTTGTAAAACAGTTTTACTTGTTCTAACATAATTCTTTTCAAGAATATTTTCAAAGTTAGCATCCTTTTCTTGTGAAAAGAGTGACTCTGTGCTCATCATTTCAAGAGCTTTCATACGTCTATCTTCATCACGAGCATAAGTATTATCTTGACACACTTGTCGGAGAAAATTTATAGCTTTACCAGAAGAAAGAATCTTTCTTGCTTGATCCATGGTGATGAAAGATGGTATCATCGCCTTATTTAAACTATACCTTTCTTGCCACAAGCTGCAATCGGGAACCGTGATGTTTGTTGCAACAAAAAATTCTCCAAATGCATCTTCCAACTCTCCACAATATATCCAATTACTCAGCATTTTGAAAAGAGGTCGGGTGACAACTTTCAACAGATTCTGAATTAGTGTTCGAACATAATGATCACCATGTTGCAAATGTGAGTATAATACTGATGCAAGAGCTCCCCCTTTTTTACCCTTGCATGCATCCACAACTGAGGCTAGAATTTTTAACTGCGTATGAGGTTCAAAAAACCATACAGACAACCTATGCAATGTTAATGAATTTGAGTTATCATAAAGTTGATCTAAAGTACTTTCTTGAGTAAGAAAAGCTTCTAGTTCAGCAATCAATTTATAATAAACTACTAACTTTGCTTTTAAAGCAGCAATAAAACTTTGGGCTATTAGACCAAGTGATTTTTGATTGCTTTGCATTTTGCAATACTGATTAATACGACAGTACATCCAACCCAATTCCACGAATCGTAATGTCAATCGTTTAACTGGATTGGGGAAATCAGCTTTAAAAACAACACTATAATTATTTTTTTCAGGTTCCCACGATATAATATCTCCTTTTAAACCTTGAACAGCATATAAAATATCTCGTAAAAGTAATTTAAGATTTGGCACAGTAAGACTTATGGATCCCAGATTTGATTCATCAGATCTTGTTGTTAAGGCTTTTTCATGATTATGCTCTCGCTTCAAGTTGGAATGGGGAACAAACTGTTTCTCTGCATTTGTAGAAAATAAAGCTGCAACTTGGGCAACTCTATTTTGATGAAGGTCGAAATGATCTCTATTAGATGTTTTACCTAAAAGAAATTGAGACTCTGATGCTGCAAAATCCCTATTTTGAGCTTTGATCAAAAGATCTCCTAACTCCACTGTATTTGAATGCGACTTATTTATCTGTTTATTGATTATATCATGAGAATTCAAAGTTATTTCCTGATCTAATGAAGAAATTTTGGGTAAGCTACTTGAAAAATGAATGAAATTTCCACATTCATTTTCTGACCCTTGTAAACAAAATAGAAAATACAAAACACTGGCTCTATTTCTTAATACAGCACTGGTTTGTAGTTTTCGGTGAAGTTCAACAAAAGTTAATGCGTCTTTTACTCGATTCTCTTTTATTAATTTTTTCTTAATTTCCTCACAAATGGAAAATTCATCAGACTCATAATTAGCATAATTACAGTTTAATACTTGCAGAGCACTTCGGTACTCAGCTTTGACGGATTCTGCCGGCTTTCGAATAATATGGCACACAAGTTTGCATACAAGAGATGCAGATGTATGATTTCCACTAGAGTGAGATGTCATATTCACAACACACAAATTACCTTAAGTAAATTGTGATCATTGGTCGCATACCATACGTCGCACAAACATCTAATGTAGATTTTAAATACTAATTTCATTGAATTTGAAAATATTACTTCTTATAATATATCATTCACAAAATTATGAATAAAAAATATTCCGTTATACCGATCATAAACAGATTTTGTAAACAGTTTATGGTTATAGTTATACATTTGAATGATTTTCTTAAAGCTTGAAAAATACTACAGAATTAGAGGATTCCTTTTAATTGCAAATCTTTTTTTAGGCACTTATGTTTACAATTTATTATTTTTGTCTTGATTTAATAATTTTTAAACTAGCACATGTTTATAAACTGGATGAAAGAAATAAAAAGAGATAAAATTTGTTGGCATCATCTGTCAATGCAAATCCGATTTTCACGTAAGCAGACGATTGAGGAATCTTGAAAAATCAGGTTTTTGAAATCCTTGAAACCATGACATTTCTTAAACCAAGCTATTTAGAAGGTCGTAGGTTTCAATTTTCTATTATACATTATTAACCTATTATTTTTTCCAGTAAAATATTTATCCAGTCTGAGTGTAAATGATGAACTCAAGTAATTGTCATTCAAATGTAAGTCATCCAAATTAAACAAAACAGTCTGTTTTAATTTTATTTTACCATGTTTTGATGAGCAGTAGCAATTGACTAAATATAATGTCCATATGTCGTGCTATCTAGTGAGTAATTTTGTTCAAAACTTTATAACTAGTGTGTATTAATGTTATTTTATTCCACTTTAGAGTAATTGTGACGAATATTTATATTCACCTGAAATCATCTCTCAATTAGACTTCAGTGGCAGTCGTGTTCACTTTGAGCCACCTATATCTATATCAAGCCCTGGTGAAAATCTTTTCATTAGACCACTGTGTATAAATGATTATCATAAAGGTAATTTTTCATAACTTCCTTAAAATTTTAATGATTTTTTTTTTTTTAAATATTAGTTTTTATTTTGAAACAATCATTTTTTTAAAACTCCATGTAGATTTTCATATTTTCTTAAACATTTATTGCAAAGTTTCTTATTTTTTTCTCATAAAATATAAACTTGTTCTGCACAAGCAAACATATGGTATATGTCTACATACAATTGGTAATTATTGGATAATTAAAAATTCCTCAGTAAAACAGTGGTAAAGTTTTTACTACTATATGTCTGGAAATTTTTTTGTTATTTTTGTCCCTTTAAAATTCCATTCAATCTAAGATCATAATTCCTGGGACTAAAATGGGATGGAGAGAAAAGGGTTGCATCAATTAGTGCATGCACTAAAATTTTTAATGCCAAAAATATTTTATCCTAAAGGCAAACATATGCAAATATAAAGAATATTGAAGCCAGTTTATAAAACAGAAGCTATATGCGAGTCATGTCAAATCAACACAAGAAAATGTCATTTTTTTTTCTGCACCGTCTTCGATATTTTTGAAATTTAGTGGATTAATTAGATTTACTAAAAATGTAAAGCACACAAAATTTTAACCTCCTAGGCCTATTTGTTTTTTAGTTATGTACATTTAAAAATACCCGAAAACGTAAAATTTACCCTCCGATGGCTACATTTAAATTACCATAACTCCTGTTCTAATTAACACACAAATAATTTTGGTATCATTTTAAATCTCTTTAAATGACCTTTAAAATGATACCAAATGCATTGTTTTTGGAAAAAACATTTCAAGGTCATAGTATTTGATCTTTGACTTTGAATTGTTAAAAATCGAATTTCTTATTTTTAACTATTTTTCCCCTGAATACTATAACATCTTAATTACATGTATATCAATTTTCAAAATAGGCACTCAGTGGGATCACACACACACAAAAAAAATAATTAAACAAAAAAATACAATATTTAAATATTGGCATAACTCTTTCACAAGCTGTTTTTTATAATTTATTTATTTTTTAGTAATGCTGCAGTTTTATATACAACCTTAAATTAAATTACTTCTGGTTTTTCCATGAGCATAATTTTGCATTTGCCACTATAGTTTCCTTTTCAGTTATAGTGTAACCTCTTCCCATCATTGTGGAGGGATCAAGTATTGTTAATACATCTTGCACAGGTACCAAAAGTACATCTAGCTTATTTGGAAATTTGAATGATGGAGAAGGTCCGGATGGATAGAGAAAACTTAATTTAACTATTGCATCATCTTCATCAGTATCAATTACACATGTTACCCACCATTTTTTGTCATAAACAGCAGTCACAAATCCTTTGATATCACTGATCGAAAATTAGCATCCTAAGTTGATCACTTGTTCAACTTTTGATACAGGTGAATCAGAATACACTTTAGTGCAAATTGTATGTGTTGTCAAAAGAATAAACGAGTGGAGCTTTTGAGTCCTAGCATTGTACAAGATTGTTCAAATTGTTCTTTCAGTTTCCCAAGATATTCAAACTACAATTTAAAGAATCTAGTGCTTCTTCACAATCTAAATTTATTAGTTCATCATCACAAACTTGCAGGACATTTGGTCTAGGTAGCAGGTCTTCTTTTGGACCTAGATTCCAGAGCTGGGTCATCTGTTAATGCACATATTTCTTTCCTGCACTGGTCACATATCATTTGTCCAACAAATTCAGGAAAATTTTCACAAATAAACTTAGAAACAAGACATAGACTTTTTTTTTTTGCACAAATGTTTCTCTTTTCCCAGAGGGTTGCAACATCTATTTAACCACTGCTTGTTCATAATTTTCCTTATTTAAAAATTAAATTCTTACAAAAATATTTACACAAATTCTAGTATAGTATCAATGTAGCAATATTTCATCATAAATATGCTTTAAAAGCTTTATATGTGGTATGGCTTTTTAACCTAAAACTCAAATTGCAAACTAACACCATTTGAATCAGTCAGCTCCAATTCAAACTAAAACCCTAACTGCAAACCAAAAGTAAGGATGTGCCAGTGGTGGCACCAATTGGCAAATTTAGCTGTTTTATAGCTAGAAAATTTCATTTGCAGCTATATTTAGCTATTTATGGATAAATCTGGTTATTTTTGGTAGTATATTTGGAGAACTGTCAAATCAACCCAATAAAATACTGAAACAACATTCCAAATGCTTGTAATAGTATAGTATTTTTATCCACAAAATCAAAAACTGAAGCATTATTAAAAAATAAATAAATAAAAAATAAAATAAAAAACCCTGTCAAAGGGGTTATGTCAATATTTAAATATTGTATTTTTTGTTTCTAATTATTATTTTGTTTTGTGTGCATGATCCCATTGAGTGCCCATTTTGAAAATTCATATACATGTACCTAAGATGCTATAGTATTCAGGGGGAAAATATGGTGAAAATAAGAAAATTGATTTTTAGCAATTCAAGGTCAAATACTATGATCTTGAAATGTTTTTCCCAAAAACTTCATGTGTTTGATATCATTTTAAACGTCATTTAAAGAGCTTTAAAACAATACCAAAATTGTTTCTGTATATCAATTAGAACAGGAGTTATGATAATTTAAATGCAGCCATCGGAAAGTATATTTTGTTTTTTCAGCCATTTTTAAATGCAAATAACTAAAAATATAATTTGCCCAGGCGGTTAAAATTATGTGTGCTTTACTTTCTTAGTAGGTCTAACTAGTTCACCGAATTTCATAAAAATCTGAGTTGGTGAGGAAAATGACTGTGTTGATTTGACATAGAATAATGACCCATGTTTAGTAAGTACTTGAATAAGAAAATGAACTTGAATAAAAAAAAAATTTAGTAAATGTAGATTATGGGTAGTGTAACATCTACACAAGAAAATATTTGGATGAACCTCTTTTCCATAATAAATTTTGATCTTTGTATATTCTCATACATACTTCACAATATGTTACAATTTCTAATTATCATGACACTCATAGGCCTTTTCCCCCTGTTTAACCAAATTCACCAAAACTATCCTGCATCCTTTTTCACTCAGATTCGGATACTTTTTTTTTTTTGGAATATATATTTAACTTCCTCAGCATTTTCTAAGTGGTACATTTTTTTTTTTAATATTTTATGCATCTTTTTAAAAGTTTTTCACAATTTTTTTTTTAATCTTTGAAAAGTGATGTTTGATTTTTAAAAATGGATAAAAATTAATACTTATAATAAGAAAACAGCTTGCATGTAGCAGAGAATGGTGCTGTTTTGTAAAAATGAGACAGGAAAATGTATGATCCACTATTGTTATAGATGTTAATGGTTTCAAAATAGTTTATATTAATATAGATAAGCAGAATGCATCCTATTCATCAGTATCACTAAGCTGTTGTAAACCTGAAAAATAAACTTTAAGAATTTCTATGTAGTATTTATTTTATAAACAAATTGGTATGAAATCTGAAAAGATAAATATCTATTTTCATTTTGATACTAGAACTAACCTTCTGGGAGTATAAATGTATGGGAAAGTTAAGTGGAGATTTGCATGCCAAGTATTTTTAACTGTACTTGGCATGCAAAAGTACAGTTGTAAGTTTTTTAAATGTACTTGGGAAAACCCACAAAAGGATTTTTTACAAATTGTTTTATGCTGCTTAAGTGGTAAAGCTAGTGAAAATATTTAACCCTTTAATTATAGGTGCCCCTAATTATGGACACATGTTTCAATATTTATTATAAATTTATATTTATAATAAATATTGTATTATCTGTATTCTTACATGTTTCTTGCATCTATGAAAAAATTGTTATGTTGTTTATCTCTTGATCTTTTAATAATTCAATTTACAATTTAGATTCATATAAGTCACTATACATTGAAATAAAACAAACTCTCTATCACTTCAAAACCAAATTATAATGTTCTTATTGTTAATGTGCACTTCAAAAATTAAGTCATGCATATCAAATTTTATAGTAAAACATTTTAATTCACAGAGTTGAATAGGATATGCTTTACATTTTAAAAATAACGATGAGCATTTAAGATGGGGTTCTCATTTGTTCCATTTTTCCCTGGACAGTTCCCCTCCCCTTTTTTTTAATAAAATGCCCTGAATTTATTTTAAATGTCCCACTTTTTAAGTTGTTGAGATCCAGACCGTCCGACCTACCAGAAAGGTGTAAGGTAACCGTTTGGACGGCCCGGAAGTGCCACCCAATTTAGACTGGAACCCAGTAGGGGAGGCATCCACAGGGTCCGTACCCTCCTTCCCCTATCACGAACCTCTCGGAAGGACTTACGGACCCACATATTTAACGTGATCGTACTCCGCATGAACAAGGCGGCAGTTGTGGCAGCGTGCAAACCACCGGGCTACCGCGCCCGAAATGTGCTAACAGCACGCAATGTTCCCAGGTGGTGACCCACCCAAGTACTAATAGCCCGATGCTGCTTGACTTCCCACTTTTTAAGTGTTCTTCCTGAAATAAAACTTAATCAAAGTGAATTAAAGTATGGAATGAACTGTATCAAAGTGTCGGTGATAAATGATGTGAAACGTTCACTCATTTTGCAAAACTGGATTTAAATGATGAAAACCTAAAATAACTAGTTACTTTTTATTTGGCACTGCCAGAATCCTGTACAACTGTTGAACAGGGTTTTTCATTAATAAATATACTGTGGACAAATGGAAAAAACAGATTGAAGCAGTAAAAACTTTAACCATTGTAAAAACCCATTTTAAAGATTTTTCTTGTGATGAAAGTTCTATGTCCAAATATCTAAAGAAGAATTCTTCTTGAATAGGTCAATGAATCTGATAAATATTCTGATGAATCTAAAATATAAACTTGACTATTGTGTGTTTTTTGCAAATTTTGTGCAATTTTTTTAATTAAGTATAAAAAATATAGGAAAGGAATCCAAATTTAAGAATTTTATTAAAGTTATTTTTTGTTTATTTAGGTTGATATATATATATATATATATATATATATTATTTTTTTTTTAGGCATGTAAACTTTGAGATATATATATATATATATATATATATATAACGCATGGGCTCATGGAGCATATAACCACGTTCAATCAACGAAGCCTAATTTTAATGGATGCAGAATACAAACAAGTGATTGCAAAGATGAGCTGTATAAGAATTGCTGATTTTTTTTTTTCACGCAAAACTATTTAACTCTGGAGTCTGGAATAAAAGTGTATAAATGAAATAAATACTCACTGCTTTTACATAGAGAACCAGATGATGTATATTTCAATGATGTCGTTTGAATAAAGTTCATTTTTTTTTTTATGAAGTTTTAAATTTTCCAAGTAAAATAAATTATCATAGTTCTGTGATAATTTAAAAAAAAATACCACTGAATATATCGCATTTTGCATTTTAGTTGGAAAGTAATTCATAATCAATGCTTTATGCATGATTGCCTTTCTTCTAATATGTATTTATGTTTTATTTATTGTATTTTATTGCAGCTGTTTGATGGCATTTTTTGATGATATTCTTTGAGGGTAGGGAAATTGGAACCTAATTTATATGCTTGTAATTTTTATTCTTTCTTCTTAAAGTCAGTAGATTAATTTATATGTGATTATCAATCTATTTAGAGTGAAATTTTATATCATTTTAACTAATAATGGGTAAGTTTATGTAGTGTATCAATATGTTTCATTTAGTGATATATTGATACTTTATCAACAGTGCCACAGCAAGAGTTGTGCTCCCACCATATCGATGCCTCCATCCATGCAACAAAAAAGTACAGTCAAAATTTGCCCTAGGTGCTAAATAGAGTTGCTATAGTACTGTGTATCAATATTGCTTCTCATTATATTGATATTGTATCATAATGTCATAAATATTATGTCCCAGATAATTAAATTTTCTTAATCTTATGCTTTGCAGTTTTTAAGTTGGAACATATAAAAATTTAGAAATTAATTTATAAATGTCTATTCTAACAAACTATCTGAAAATTATATATATATATATATATTATATATATATTATATATATATATATATATAAAAGAATTATAATACAATTTGAGAGCACATTCATTATTAGATTAATGAGACTCTACTGTATTTAAACTCATATTACTGTACTTCAAACAGACTGATTCTGTGTGTACAGATCAAACATCAATAAATAATTCTTATTCACAGATATGCATAAAATCACTCAGTTATGGTAAACTGTGTTATCTAGCTATTTTGAATGTATTTTTTGATATTAGGTTATTTCCAAGATATTCAGTATTTTCATAACAATAAATTTTTCAATACATTTTAACAAGAGATAATTTCTCGAATTACTTTTATCATAACAAAAAATATCATATAAAAAAATTTCACCGAAACACAAAGACAAATTGAGAAAATTTTTTAATATTATACACATTGAAGACTTTTGCATCAATAGTCAGTAAATTTTACATATAAGTGTATTGATACGAAATATCGATGTATTGTAAGGTCATGCATCAATACAGTTGTATCAATATACCTATCACTAGCTTTAGTATGTTTTTAATTATTTAATTTATTTAGGTTACTTGGAGCTACTTTCTCAACTAACAAGAGTTGGTGAAGTATCTGAAAGTATTTTCAAAGGTATAAAAAAGATTATCTTGAAAATTTTACAGACTTTAAACTGTACAAAGTGTTTTATACAGTGAGAATGTGTGAATATGCACATAACAAATATGTCCTTTTGCAGAAACATTTAATGATATGAAGAAGTGCAAAAATGCTTATTTTATCACTGTGATAGAAGACATCTCTACTAATCAAATTGTAGGATCAGCTACACTTGCTGTTGAAAAGAAATTTATTCACTCTGCAGGACTTGTGAGTATAGTAGTATATTTACAGTTCATTTATACTGTGCAATGACCCATAACAGAAATCCTCTTATTTACGGTGAAATTTAAAATTATTTGTGTTGGTATATACAAATAATTCATTCATTGAATTATTGGTATACACACAAATCATTTATTGAATTGTATGGTTGGGGCTGCAATTCTGTAGGCCCTACATAAAATATTTAAATGTAACATATAGTGTTTGTTGTTCTCTGTGAAACTTTTTTGAAACTAGATGGTCAGATATTTCTATTTTATGGCAACTATACCTTGTTCCAATCCAAGTATGATATTAGAACTGTATTACTTGCAGAGTTGGCAAATAGGAGTTACAAAAATGTTCCTTTTCTCCTGATATCTACTTTTAATTTATGCCTTTCTGCATGTTTAATTTCACAAATATCAGATTTAACAAAAATTGATGCCAATCAACATAGAATCCTATACTTCATACTAATAAAAGTGGACAATTCTAAAATGGACATTTATTAAAAGAATCTTGGACAATATACTGTCATTTTATTGAAAGATTATGATTGTAATGTGTCATCTTAAAAAGTTTGTTAAAAAAGATCTATAGTTTGATGATGAATGACGACTAGCTAAACAATTCTTCAGGTGCAGCCATTGAGGTCTTAATATACAACTGAAATGATTGTTTATTGCACTTTAACATTGTAACATCTTGGTCCTATTCACCATTACAAGGCCATTTGTTTTTGGAGGGTGTAGGACATTAATGATTTTTTATGCATTGAAAATAATGCTAGCATAACATGCACTCTAATCATGCAAATTACAAGAAATTCTATCATTTCAGATTATTACATAATAATATTTCCAAATATACAATTCTATGATGATATCTACATTTAAAGCTATTTTGTCACACGTTTCTTGTCAGGTCTATATTTATTAAGCTCTAAAAGCACTGGAGTGGTTGCTAGCCATTGAATTAGTATTGGTTTAATTGTGCTAAATGTATAAAAAAGAAATATGTTATAAAAAATGTTTTAAAATTTTTTATTTCTGTACAATAAATAATGTATTTATTTCTGTATAATAAATAATGATTATTGTGAAGAGCTAAAAAATTTGACTAGCAAATTTCAATATTTTGAGCATCTCTGAATATGAATCATTCAATTACTTCCTTATATACATAACTAGCCACCTTTGGCGACCAGCCTGTTCGCTACCCTTGAAAATTCTGACCATGGCAAACTCGCTGGCACGACCTACTAGAAAGGTGTAAGGTAACTATTTGGACGGCCAAGAAGTGCCACCCAATTTAAACCGGAACCCAGTGGGGGAGGCATCCACAGGGACCGTACCCTCCTTCCCCTACCACCAACCTCTCGGAAGGACTTATGAACCCACAAGTTTAATGCGATCGTACTCCGCATGAACATGGCTGCAGTTTTGGTAGTGGCGGGAATCGAATCCGGGCCTACCGAGTGAAATTCCCACACGCTAACCACTGGGCTACCGCGCCCTCCGCGACAATCCCCATAACTTTCTTTTTATTCACCCACTTTACACCGGAACCCAGTGGGGTATGCATCCACAGAGACCGTACCCTCCTTCCCCTATCACCAACCTCTCGAAAGGACTTACGGACCCACATGTTTAACGTGATCATACTCTGCGTGAACATGGCAGTAGTTTTGGCAGTGGCGGGAATCGAACCCGGGCCTACTGAGTGCAATTCCCGTGTGCTAACTTCCCGCACGCTAATTTAAATTTTATGATGACCATAAAAAAATTTTATTTTAATTTGACCATATGCTAAGCTCTTAATTCCATCATTTAAAATATAATGTAATATCATTTAAAATATCCTCATTCCATCATTTAAAATATCCCTAAATTGAAATCTCCATTTAAAATGACCATATGCTAAGCTCTTAATTTCATGATTTAAAATATCACGTAATTTTCTAACCCGTCTCCATGGGAACATGTGACGTCACCGGCGGGAGAAAATCGGATCTTCCGAGAATTATCCAAGGAATTTAAAATCATTACTTCTTTAAAATTCCAAAATCCTGGGGCCATTTTCTATTATATCTTGACCAGATTGGGTGTGTAAGAATCCCTGATGTTTGAGCTTTCTAAAAATGTAAATTATTAGTCGAAATAGTCTGTACTTTTCCGGATGCGAGGATTTTAAAATGAAAGTTCGTTTTTTTTAGCTGAAAGTGACTTTCGTTTTAAAATCGTTAAAAAATATTAAAGTTTGTCCCTGAGATGTGAAATTGATATATTTTTGCTCGCAATTGTCTGCTCTTTCCGGTCATGTGATTTGTTTTTTTCTACGATGTCTGGATAGTGGAGAAAAAAGGGCAAAAACAGCAAAAAACGGTCAAAATCGCATAAAACATTAAATAACAAAAAAAATAATTAAAATTTTAAAAATCTGTTTTCACATGTCTCCTTCCCACCCTCCCGGGTCTCCGATTGCCAAATTTCGTAGCTCTCCGACGTGCGGTCGGTGAACCTATAGGGTGTGAGACACAGACACACAAACATTGCCTTTTATTATATAGATGTATAAGGAAAGTATTGTCTTTCAAGCATCCCTAATCACGAATCGAACATTTTTGAGGTGATGTCTGCGTGTCAGTGAAGACTATATCTCACGAACAAATAGTGATTTGAATGAAATTTGGTACAAAAATCACATTCCGTGAATACTGGAAGCCTATTGTTTTTAAACGTAATCGAATGTTCAGAACCTTCCTAAATTTTCGAGTGAAATTTCGAAAAAATCATTAAAAAATTAAAACCTTTAATAAAGTTACGCAAATAGACATTTCTTATGTAATGTTTCTTTAGAAAACGATTAACATAAACTTTAGAATGCTAGCATGAACCATTCTCGAGATGTTGCACATTTTAAAAATAAATTAATTAAAAAAAATAACTTGACTGTTGTGAAACATGTTCACTTCCCATAAGTAATACCATGCGATAAATTTGGTGACATCATTCTCGTGGATCTAGCTCGTTCCATTCATGAGAAAATATACTTTGTCATGCTTTTATATTTGAACACCAATAGTTATTTATGTGCTAGAAGAATAACTTATTTCTCCATCCATAATGTTTGGCCAGATTTGGAGGACTGTCGCCAACTTGGCGACATTTTTAAATTTGGGCAAATTAACGAAAATCTCTGACACTAAATGAAAATGATGACTAATTGACGAAAATTCATTATCTTGGAAAGAATATAAATATCTACTATAAGGAAAACCTATTTTTTTATTGTAAAAGTAGTAAATTCATTGCATTATATAAGGAAAGTCATGATCATCCACATCAGATTTTTTTTTCAAATAGTGAGTTTGTAATCAAGATGTTCCCAAAACAACGAGTATTTCATGTATTGCAATGAAGTTTCTACAACATTACTGATGAAAAAGTATCTTGTATCTGATCTGAAATTTTGTAAAGAACAGTGGAACTTGTGACCATTATGCACCAGTTCCAGCATATAAGTTGTTTAAGTAAATTTATCACGGTCGTTGACTACAGGTATGCTGTGAAGAAAACATTAGAGTGGTATGTATGTGTTTTACTGTTACATCTAATTAAACAGTAATAACCTAATGACCTTCAAATATAATGGTTTGCTTTTGGACAATCTACAGAATAAACTTGCAATGCAATATTTTTTGATACACATTTCTTGTTCTCTTGGGTGACGTACGTGGTTGAAAAGTTTCACTTTATGCTTATAAAAATATTTTATAAATACAAAATATGAAAAAAAAATGTGTTTGAAAAATAAAAAATTTATATATATATATTACATAGTCATCTTTCCTGAAAATTTTTGACTTCAATATTGATGAAATTACACACTAGGAAAAAATCAGTCTGTGTGAGAGTGCCTGCAAGAGGTGGATACAAAAAATAAAAAAATGAAATTTGAGAAGTGGATGGAAAAATGAGAACTAAGTAGGTTTGAATTTTAAATGCAAATAATTACAATGTTCATTATTTAAAATTTTCATATTCTCAGTTGAGAAACAATTCCAAAATCAATGTTATCATATTCAATATAAAGAAAATGAAAAGTTAAATTATGCCATGTATACAAGGAATACTGAAATTAGAATTATTAACAAAGTCAACCTAAATTCATTGGATTCATTAGAGCTCTTGCGAAGTTGGTAAAAGAAACTTATAAAATGCATATTTATAAAGATGTAAATGCTTGTATTGTTAAATGTTTATTGCATTATTAGAAAGGAATTATTTTCATTTGAATGTGTGCTATGAATCATGCTGCCAATGCTAAACCATCAATATTTTCAGTGGTCAGTCATTTAATACAAGTTTTTAATAAAGGTTTTAAATAATGAAATATTTAACATAATTGGGAGTTTGCTTAGTGCAAAAATACCATGTACAGAATAAGCTATTTTATCCAATAACGGGTCTTTAACATAGGTGATATCATAGGCAGGTTCCATTGTATGTGCTTTTTCATGACATAATGAATTGTTGATCACAATTTTATTTAAAATGCTTTGTTATTGTATTAATTTTAACTGTAATTTTATTGCAGAGAGGTAGACTCGAAGATGTTGTGGTTAGTAATGATTATAGAGGAAAACAGCTTGGAAAATTGTATGTATTTTTCCAGAATTCTTTTTCTTTAACATATTTTAGATGATGCAGATGCATATAGAATACAATATGTGTCAAATTTAATAGATAAAATAAAATAAGGAAATTTTCTATTTACCCAATTTTTATACCCTTCTGAATTTGCTACTACTCTAAGCTAGAACCTACCAAAAATTTCACCCCTCTGTTTAAAAGTAATGCCTGACTGTCTGAAAAAAATGTTCAGTGATATTATTGATACATTCAAAATTTCCTTTCTACTTAGTGTTGAAGATTATTATGCTCTCGGAAAAACTTAGAACCTTCAGATTTATTAATATATTGTGTGATAATCGCTATGTTAATTGTCAAGCTATGTAAAATTTAAAAAACAAAGTATATTGTACTTATTTTTCTCTTCAAGGAATCTAAAATCATGCAAATGATTTTAATTTATGTGAAAAATTTTATCCAGAATGTTTCATAATTTATTTTTATTTATTTATAGGATAGTGATAACAATAAAACTTCTTGCTGAACATATTGGATGTTATAAAATAACATTAGATTGCAAAGACAAGATGATAAAATTCTACAAACAATTTGGATTTATTTGCGAAACTGGAAATAACAATATGATGACTATCAGATTTAAAGATTAAGTATATTTATGTAAATAACTAGTGTTTCTGTACTTCCACCTGAAATTTTGTTATTGGTTGTCAAGACGCACAAGATATGTAAATGGCTCAATTCATTTATTAAAATTTAGTTTTGTTATGTATTATAACTTTTTTTAAACTTCTGCATTTTGTTGGTTTTACTCATAATTATCAGCAATTCCTATTGCATATACCATATTCGAGTTTATGTAATTATATATATTTACAATTTTAATTTAGATTTAATTTCCATTACTATTTTGAATGACCATTTCATTCCTTAGAAATATCTCTATATTAAAAATAAGTAGCTGATGCCAACACCTCTGTTTGACAAATTTTGTATCACTCAAATTTCTCTGTATCGTACCACAAAAACTGTAGCATACAAAACTATGAAGTTTGGTACATTTATAGAAAAATGTAGAGGAATATGATGAAATAAACAATTTTTCGATTTAAACTTTAGTTTAAGAGATATTTAATGTCAAAATCCAAGAAAGATTATTTAAGCTGAACTCAAAGTAGCAATAGCAGGACCGCAAAGTTTTGCAGGCATGTACCTACATAATTGAATTTTTGCAAGACAGAGTCCTGTTTTTAAATTTTGATTTTGTTTGAGTTATTCTATTTTTTAAGCCCTTCTGAAGTGAAATATTTTCTTTAATATGGGCAATGATTTAACTGGTCAAGCCAATTGGGAGCAGAAGGGTAGTTGTGTGCATCGGCTGTATTGAAAGAGCTCATGGAGTAAGCTAGCTTCAGGGATTAGCGAGCACAAGAGACTGCAATGCGAGCTCCGCACCTGTGAGTTAGGGGTGGAGCCCCTAGCTCTCTATATAAATATAACTAGTAAGGATTCATTGAAGATGAATTAAACAATATAAATTGTTGGGCAAATGAAACTATAAATACCAAAGATGTTTAGTAAAACTAGTAAGTCCCACGGACATTCTTCCCATAAGTAATATAAACTGTTTATTCATGGGATATACTATAATAGAAGACAACACTTAATCACTGTCTGCGTAGCTACAACACAAAAGGAGGCATTATAATATCCATTGTAAATAAATTAAAAACAAATCCAATATCCAGTTTTGTTTTCAGTATCCGATGTCATAAGCAATATAAAGATCCAGTATTCTCTATTGTTGTAAATAAGTTAAAAATGAGTCCAATATCCAGCTTTCATTTCAGTATTTGATCTCGCACGCAATGTAGAATTCCAGAAAACTGCTCGTTATGTACAGGGTGTTTCAAAACTAATGGAGCAAACTTTAAGTGGTGATAGAACACACCAAAACAGATGCTTTTAGTCAAAGAATACATGGTCACAAGTTAAATGCTTTCTGTTTCCTAACACATGCAGTCTTTTGCAACACAAAGACATGGGGCACTTTCATATACAAGTGGTGGTTTTCACATGTTTTTCTAGTGTAATGGAATGTTAATATATCAACCAGCAAAAGTGCATTGATTTAACTTCATAATTGGCTATTAAAAATAGAAACTGGTTCACCAAATTAAAATAAATTAACCATTAATTGTAGAGAAAATTATTGTAGTTGATGTATATTCAAGTTTTATCTTTCCATTATTATTAATTAATATTGCATCATTTTAATATAAAAAAAAATTCGGAGAAATGTAAAAGTATCACTGTTGAAAGTAGTTTCAATTGTTTGGTAAATTGAATTTTACAAGTTGTATCAGTTTTAAAGTAAAGGTGTGATATATGGCTATTGATTTTCAGATTTTGTTCCACAAAATGAGCAAACATACAGTAGAGGTCTGCACAAACTGAAATTTTAGACTTACCCACCTTAAGAATACCAAAGTTGCAATTTTTTTTTTCAATCTATAGCTTGACCTGGCCAAAAGATATTTTTTAGATATTTCTAAAATCAAATCAGAGCTGTAGTATATATTCAACTAATTCTTGAGAAAATTGTTGAAATAAGTAATTTTCAATATATTTTACACTAGCCGCCTTTGGCGACCAGCCTGTTCGCTACCCTTGAAAATTCTGACCGTGGCAAACTCGTTGGCGCGACCTACCAGAAAGGTGTAAGGTAACTGCTTGGAAGGCCAGGAAGTGCCACCCAATTTAGACCGGAACCCAATGGGGGAGGCATCCAAAGAGACCGTACCCTCCTTCCCCTACCACAAACCTCTCGGAAGGACTTGCAGTCCCACATGTTTAACGTGATCGTACTCCGCGTGAACACTGCTGCAGTTTTGGCAATGGCGGGAATCGAACCCGGGCCTACCGAGTGAAATTCCCGCGCGCTAACCACTGGGCTACCGTGCCATCCGCGACAATCTCCATAACTTTATTTTTATTTGGCCAATTTAGACTGAAACCCAGTGGGGGAGGCATCCACATGGACCGAACCCCCCTTCCCCTACCACCAACCTCTCGGAAGGACTTACCGACCCACATGTTTAACGTCATCGTACTCCGCGTGAACATGGCGGCAATTTTGGGAATCGAACCCGGGCCTACCAAGTGCAAATCCCGCGCACTAACCACTGGGGTACTTCACCCTCCGCGATATTCTTCATAACTTTCTTTTTATTCACCCAATTTAGACCGGAACCAAGTGGAAGAAGCATCCACAGGGACCGTACCCTTCTTCCCCTACCACCAACCTCTCGGAAGGCTTACAGACCCACATGTTTAACGTGATCGTTTACGCAGCAATTTTGGGAATCGAACCCGGACCTACCGAGTGCAATTTCCGCGCGCTAACCATTGGGCTACTTTGCCCTACGTGACAATCTCCATAACTTTCTTTTTATTCATCCACAGGGACCGTACCCTCCTTCCCCTACCACCAACCTCTCGGAAGGACTTCCGGACCCACATGTTTATCGTGATCGTACTCCGCGTGAACACGGCGGCAGTTTTGGAAGTGGCTGGAATCGAACCCGGGCCTACCGAGTGCAATTCCTGAGCGCTAACCACTGGGCTGCCTCGCCCTCCGCAACTTTCTTTATATTCACCCAATTTAGACGGGAACTCTGTGAGGGAGGCATTCATAGGGACCGTACCCTCCTTCCCCTACCACCAATCTCTCGGAAGGACTTCCGGACCCACATGTTTATCGTGATCGTACTCCGCGTGAACACGGCGGCAGTTTTGGAAGTGGCGGGAATCGAACCCGGGCCTACCGAGTGCAATTCCTGAGCGCTAACCACTGGGCTGCCTCGCCCTCCGCAACTTTCTTTATATTCACCCAATTTAGACGGGAACCCTGTGAGCGAGGCATCCACAGGGACCGTACCCTCCTTCCCCTACCACCAACCTCTCGGAAGGACTTACGGGCCCACATGTTTAACGTGATCGTATTCCGCGTGAACACTTCGGCAGTTTTGGCAGTGGCGGGAATCGTACCCGGGCCTACCGCTAACTTCCCGTGCACTAATTTACAATTTAAAATGACCATATGCTCTCTAGGCTCTTAATTCCATCATCCTCATTCCATTGTTCCATCATTTAAAATATCCATCATTCCATCATTTAAAATATCCATAAAATTAAAATATCCATCGTTCCATCATTTAAAATATCCATAAAATTAAAATATCCATTTAAAAAATCCATATCGTTCCATCATTTAAAATATAAATATAATAATTTCTACAATGCATATGTTAAGCTCTTATTTCATTTAAAATCGGAAGCGCGGGAAACGGAAAGTAAAAACCAATTCGGTTTCTTATTGTCCCACCCATCGCTATGCATATACAGAACCGTGATGTCACCTCCACCTTGACGTCCCCACCCACCACCTTCCCTGCTTCTGTGGGGGAGAAACGTCGGTTAAGAAATGCTTTAGCGGATCGCCGAGAAATTGAAATTCGGAAAATCTTAAAATCCCGATCCTGTGGCCAATACGGAATATTTCTTGACCAGATTGGACTTGTAAGAATGCCAGATATTTGACCTTTCTAAAAATGTAAATTATTAGTCGAAATTCTGAGTACTTTTTACTATGCGAGAATTTAAAAACCAAAAATCGTTTTTTTTGAGTCAAAGTGACTTTTGTTTTAAAATCAAAAAAATATTAGAATTTGTCCCTGAGATTTGAAATTGATATATTTTTACTCGAAATTCTCTGCTCTTTTCGATGGTGTGATTTGTTTTTTTCTACAATGTCTGGATCGTGGAGAAAAAAGAGCAAAAAGGTCAAAAAACGGTCGAAATCGCATAAAACATTAAATAACAAAAAAAATAATTAAAATTTTAAAAATCGGTTTTCACGTGTCCCCTTCCCACCCCCCAGGGTCTCTGATTGCCAAATTTCATAGCTCTCCGATGCGCGGTCGCGAAACGTATAGTGTATAAGACAGACACACACACAGACATTGCCTTTTATTATTTAAGACTAGCCGCCTTTGGCGACCAGCCTGTTCGCTACCCTTGAAAATTCTGACCGTGGCAAACTCGTTGGCGCGACCTACCAGAAAGGTGTAAGGTAACTGCTTGGAAGGCCAGGAAGTGCCACACAATTTAGACCGGAACCCAATGGGGGAGGCATCCAAAGAGACCGTACCCTCCTTCCCCTACCACAAACCTCTCGGAAGGACTTGCAGTCCCACACGTTTAACGTGATCGTACTCCGCGTGAACACGGCTGCAGTTTTGGCAATGGCGGGAATCGAACCCGGGCCTACCGAGTGAAATTCCCGCGCGCTAACCACTGGGCTACCGTGCCATCCGCGACAATCTCCATAACTTTATTTTTATTCGGCAATTTTGGGAATCGAACCCGGGCCTACCAAGTGCAAATCCCGCGCACTAACCACTGGGGTACTTCACCCTCCGCGATATTCTTCATAACTTTCTTTTTATTCACCCAATTTAGACGGGAACCAAGTGGGAGAAGCATCCACAGGGACCGTACCCTTCTTCCCCTACCACCAACCTCTCGGAAGGACTTACAGACCCACATGTTTAACGTGATCGTACTCCGCGTAAACACGGCGGCAATTTTGGGAATCGAACCCGGGCCTACCGAGTGCAATTTCCGCGCGCTAACCATTGGGCTACTTTGCCCTACGCGACAATCTCCATAACTTTCTTTTTATTCATCCAATTTAGACCGTACCCTCCTTCCCCTACCACCAACTTCTCGGAAGGACTCACGGACCCACATGTTTAACGTGCTCGTACTCCGCGTAAACACGGCGGCAATTTTGGGAATCGAACCCGGGCCTGGTAACTGGTTGGACGGCCAGGATGTGCCACCCAATTTAGACCGGAACCCAGTGGGGGAGGCATCCACAGGGAACGTACCCTCCTTCCCCTACCACCAACCTCTCGGAAAAACATACGGACCCATATGTTTAACGTGATCGTACTCCATGTCAGTGGCGGAAATCGAACCCGGGCCTACCGCGTGCAATTCCCACGCGCTAACCACTGGGCTACTTCGCCCTCTGCGACAATCTCCATAACTTTCTTTTTATTCACCCAATTTAGACCATACCCTCCTTCCCCTACCACCAACCTCTCGGAAGGACTCACGAACCCACATGTTTAACGTGATCGTACTCTGCGTGAACGTGGCGTAAGTTTTAGCAGTGGCGGGAATCGAACCCGGGCCTACTGAGTGCAATTCCCGCGCGCTAACCACTGGGCTGCCGCGCCCTCCGCGACAATCTCCATAACTTTCTACATATTCACCCAATTTAGACGGGAACCCAGTGGGGGAGGCATCCACAGGGGCCGTATCCTCCTTCCCCTACCACCAACCTCTCGGAAGGACTTACGGACCCACATATTTAACGTGATCGTATTCCACGTAAACACGGCGGCAGTTTTGGCAGTGGCGGGAATCGAACCCGGGCCTACCGCTAACTTCCCGCGCGCTAATTTGCAATTTAAAATGACCATATGCTTAATTCCATCATCCTCATTCCATTGTTTCATTGTTCCATCATTTAAAATATCCATAAAATTAAAATATCCAAAAGTTAAAATATACAAAATGACCATATGCTTAATTCCATCATCCTCATTCCATTGTTTCATTGTTCCATCATTTAAAATATCCATAAAATTAAAATATCCATTTAAAATATCCAAAAGTTAAAATATACATTTAAAAAATCCAGATCGTCCCATCATTTAAAATATAAATATAATAATTTATATAGAGCAAAGGAGCTCTATTCAGAACCGTGACGTCACCTCCACCTTGACGTCCCCACCCACCACCTTCCCTGCTTCAGCGGGGGAGAAACGAACGGAACGCCGAGAAATTTAAAATCATGACGTCTTTAAAATTGCGATCCTGAAGGCAATTTTCATTATTTCTGGACCAGATTAGACTTGTAAGAATGCCAGATATTTCAGCTTTCTAAAAATGTAAATTATTAGTCGAAATTATGAGTACTTTTTACTATGCGAGAATTTAAAAACCAAAAATCGTTTTTTTGAGCCAAAAGTGACTTTTGTTTTAAAATCTTTAAAAAATATTAGAAATCGAAATGGAGATTTGAAATTGATATATTTTTACTCGCAATTGTCTGCTCTTTCCGATGGTGTGAGTTGTTTTTTTCTACGACGTCTGGATCGTGGAGAAAAAAGGGCAAAAAAAGGTCGAAATCGCATAAAACATTAAATAAATAAAAAAATAATTAGAATTTTGAAAATCGGTTTTCACGTGTCCCCTTCCCTCCCCCCCAGGTCTCCGATTGCCAAATTTCGTAGCTCTCCGACGCGCGGTCGCGAAACGTATAGTGTATAAGACAGACAGACAGACGCACAGACACACAGACATTGCCTTTTATTATTTAAGATTAATAGTACATTAATATTACAACTTGCCAAAACATGGATCTCACTGGTTGGGCCTGAAAATTTTTCCAAACTCAGCCTAAATCTAAGAGTCCACTCTGAATTCATGCAGACTAACCACTAACATATTAAAATATGTAAATGATTGCTGAATATACAAATATGCTATTTAAAGTGATCAAAGTTCAAACTAATTGTCCACGTCTCAATTAACTGTAGCGTCCATCATTCAAGTTCATATTGTTGGGTTTGCTTAAATCATGTATATAATATCCATACTATTGGAACAAAACTTGTGAAAATTCTTTCTGGGTAGACAAAAAAAAAGATGTTTACAGTGGAATTCCATTTATTTAAATTGGTCCAGCCTAAAATTATCCAAACTTGCATCCTATCCTAATTTAAAACATTTTAAGAGAAATGTAGTTCACCAGCCCAAATCCATATGAACCACTAAAGTGTTAAAACATGTAAATGATTGAGCACTTTTATTATCTTAGTATATTTGTAAATTTAGTCAGATTAAAACAGTGATGTCATGTTTATGAAGCACTGGTGGGACATAGCAATCTCATCCATGATTTCTGTCGTTCATCAAAAAAAATGTATGGGGGGGTATTTTAACAAAATAAATAATTCCTGTATAAGTATATAAAGAGTATTTTTGGCTACTACTGTGTTATCTTTTATTCCTTTCTTTTACACCTTTTCATTACAGCAATGTTAATTATATTATTTACTTTAAGTACATTGAATGCTGGAAATCCACAGAAAAGTACTATATCATCCATAACTGAAGATGGATTTGGTGCTCTCACATCTCCAGATATCTTCAAAAAAGGTCTTTGATGTTTTTAGGCATTCAATTGTTTGGATTATCTTGAAATTTCAAATTACTGGGGTTTAGATTAGAGAGGTTTTACCATCTCATTTTGATATATAAAGAAATTTGAGATTTTTGTAAACTTGTAAGCAAAGGAAACAAGATTAATTTAATCTTTATACAAAATAAACATGAAAATCCACAAATCTAAAGAGAACAAAGATTATACTTAATATTTCCAATACTTTATGGAACAAGGAAATTCTTCAGTGACAAAATTATTCAGAATGCTTTTAGAATTCACATTTTTAAAATCAGGAGCAACACTGGATGCTTGCTCATGCCATGCTGAATTGAACTGATATTTTATAGAATCATCTTAGCTAGATAATGTGTGCGAGTATATTTTATCTGGAAAATTATCCCAAATAAAGACACTGGAAATTAAATGTTAAGAAACTAAACTATTTAATTTGCAACAAAAATATGACATCAGAAATGTTAAGCAGTAATTGTGTCACTAACTCACAAGAGAAACTTCAACTGGTACAAATGTTAAATAAAAACTTTAAATATATTTTACTTACTAGATACAAATTCTTTAGGAATATTATACATTTCATATGCAAATTTTTCATCATATCTAGAATCTAAGTGACAACCAATATAATCTATTTCTAATCTGAAGGGCCCAGCAACGCCAGCACATGTTATTCCAATGCAGTTAACCGCATTTAAAGGTATTGGACATTGAAAATCTTGTACACGGCCTTTAGAGGTGAGGAAAAACTTTGAGAAAGGAATCTGTAAATAAAACTCAATTTATAAATTAAAATAAAAATGCAATATTTTTATAATCAATTATATAGAATAAGAATTATGTCATCAATATTTCAACTTTTTGTCAAATTCTAAACTATTTCTATTAAACACTAGAAATTTGTATACTGATTGTTCTATAACTATAATTAAAGAGGGAAATATATATAAGAGCACACCTATTTTAATTTTTAAGGGGCCTTAATGCTCTCTCAAAATCTAAGAAATATTGTAATAACTTCTAAAATACACCTGATTCAAATTTTACATAGGAATCCAGCAATAACACATCCTGAGGGCCCTTAATTCGAAGTCAATTTTAAATGTTTCAGTATTTCTGAATTTTATTATTTCTACAAATACAAATAAAGGATTTTTTTGCAAAACTGAGTAAAATATTGTGCTACATCCCATTTGAATAAAAATATTGAGAAATTTGGAGGCCTCTTTCTGAAGTAGGACTGCTTTGTCCACCTACTGGTAAATCCAACCCTGGGACAAATGTGGTAAAAAGTTGGTAAAAAAAACATATAAAAATCTATCTAAAACTCGAATGTAAATTTCTGATCCTATAATAATAGGAATCAAACTTCCATCATTTCAACATTAAAATTTTTTGTTATAACATTGCTATGAAAATACCATATAACAAAGGAATTTTGATGCACCTCTAATTTTATATATAACATACTTTGACTGCATTTGCAAAGGGAGAATATGGAGTTATGATAAAAAAATCTGACTATCAAATTTTCGTGGATTTAGACAATTCAAGGATAAATGAATAGGAATCGATCATGTTACAGTGATGTCGGCACAGTAAATCTCAAACAAATTAAGTAAATTAAATTTGGTATGATTATTTCAATAGATAAATGCCAGAGATCTATTGATTTCCAGGGTACTTGAAACAAGAAAATACCCCAACTTTTAAATACTTTTTTTCAAAAAATTGGAAAAAAATAATTTTGTTAACAATTGGTACAATAATAGTTATTTTCGATACAGTTTAAGTTAAGGACACCATGTATAGAATGTTAAAATGCACTGTTCTTTAAATATTGTATTTTTTTTTTAAATCTAAAATAGAAAAAAAATTAAATATATTCACTATTATCAAATAAGCTTTTTATAAGTACTTAACCAGAAATAAATAGATACTATCATTTTTGGAGTTATCACAAGCTGTTCTTGAGATACTAGAATTTTTTTCATTCTACAGGGACAGTATCTCTTAAAAAAATCAAGTGAAGTGATGTTTATGACAGGGTGTCTGGCCACATTTAGTTTCAAACCTCCCTTTCAGGTTTTCCAGATAAATCTAAATATATGTCCAGTCACTAGTTTTAGTAAACTAAATATAACATATTGAAAGTTGTGTTATTGAAGCACATTTCAAGACCATACACTCCAATAACAAAAATAAAACTCATTTATAATTAGAGTAAATATATATACATATATATATATAGTGGGAGGTCATTCCATGTCAAATCAACTAAGAAAATAATGTTTTTGAACCTTCACGATTTAGATTTTTATGATTTTTTGTTTATTTATTGTAACTATCAAGACGACAAAAAATGCAAAATTTCAGATTTTTTGGGCTCTTAGTTTTTCAGTTATTGACTTTCAAAAAAGCGAAATCTGCCAATTTTGGCAAAGTTTTGAAATCTTTAAACAGCTGTAGATCAAAAACTATTTAACCTAGAGAGCTCAAATTGGTGTCATTTTCTTTTGCTTTTAATGAGCCTTAATTTAATATATAACATGACTATGCTATTTTAAATTTGAATTTTTTGAAAAGCTTCAAAAAAAAATTTTTTTTTTTTAAATCTCAAAAACACCCCTTTTAATTTTTTTGAAAAACATATATGCTTTAAAGATGTTAATGGACTACTTGTATGCCAAGTTTCATAATGGGATGCCAATGGGTTCCTATGAAAATTATTTTTTTTTGTATTAAACTATACGTGAAATTCGGTAAATTTAATTACAAAAAAATTAATTTCTATAGAAACCCCTTAACGACCGACTATGACATTTGGCACACAAATAGTCCCTTAATATCTTTAAAACATATATTTTTTGAAAGAAATAAGTTTCTTTTTTTTTTAGTTTGTAATTTTTTAAAAACTCCAATTAAAAAAAAAAAAAAAAAAAAAAAAAAAAAGTTAAAATGCCGTAATCATGTTGTATATCAAATTAAGGCTCATCAAAAACAAAAGAATGACACTAATTTGAGCTCTCTGTGTCAAATAGTTTTTTATTTACAACTGTTTAAAGATTTCTAAACTTTGCCAGATTTGGCTTCTTTAAAAAAGTAAATAACTGAAAATCTAAGAGCCCAAAAAATCTAAAATTTTACAGTTTTTGTAAACTTTACTGGTACTATCACTGTACCAAAAATGATCAATTTCTAAAGTATCAAGGTTCAAACCATTAATTGATTTGACACAGAATGACATACATTAACCAGTTGTTTCAAACATTCAGCCCACATATGTCTTTTTCAATTTTAATAATTTGCTACACACTAAATATTTCACATATGTCACTCAAAATTTAATTTTGCATTTACTATCAATTACAAAACCTCACTTTTTCAAGAACTTTTAAAATAAGTACTTCTCCAAACTGAGTGAAGACAATTTCATTTCTTCCTTGCTCAGAGTACAAACTCTTCCAGTTGCAGTAACAGGCTTTACTTTTTGCAAAATGGTCTCACCTGGCACATTCAATATGGCACTCGGTTGAGGATAAAAGAAAGAAAGAGAAGGTCCCTTAGGATGTAGGAAGCTTACTTTATAGTCGCCCGTAACATTATTCTTCTCAAGAATACATGCAAGCCACCAAGATCCTTTATAGACTATAGTGACAAATTCAGATTCAATTTTGGCTAAATTAGTTGGTGGAATATAGTCTAATGCTGTCACACGTTCAGTAAACTGGTGTTCACTACAATAATAATGCTTAACAAGAAATAGATTTTCAGAAATTGGGTAAAAAGAATGAAGTTTTTGAGTACCCATGATTGCCTTAGAATCATTGAACCGTAGCAACAGTGTTTCTTTAACTTCTTCGTACTCATCAACTGTGCAGTACTCAAGTCTATGTACTCAAAAACTTCATTCTTTCTACCCAATTTCTGAAAATGGGCTTCTTGTTAATCATTATTACTGTATTGAACACCAGTTTACTGAACATGTGACAGCATTAGGCTATATTACACCAACTAATTTAGCAAACATTGAATCTGGATTTGTCACTATAGTCTATAAAGGAACTTGGTGGCTTGCATGTATTCTTGAGAAGAATAATGTTATGAGCGACTATAAAGTAAGCTTCCTACATCCTAAGGCACCTTCTCTTTCTTTTATCCTCAACCGAGTGACGTATTGAATATGCCAGGTGAGACCATTTTGCAAAAAGTAGAGCCTGTTACTGCAACTGAGAGAGTTTGTACTCTGAGCAAGGAAGAAATGAAATTGTCTTCACTCAGTTTAGAGAAGTACTTATTTTAAAAGTTCTTGAAAAAAGTGAGGTTTTGTAATTATAATTGTAAATACAAAATTAAATTTTGAGTGACATATGTGAAATATTAAGTGTGTAGCAAATTGTTAACATTGAAAAGAACATATGTAGGCTGAATGTTTTAAACAACAAATCAATTAATAGTTTGAACCTTAATACCTAAGAAATTCATCATTTTTAGTACAATGATAGTACCAGTAAAGTTTATAAAAACTGTAAAATTTCAGATTTTTTGGGCTCTTAGAATTTCAGTTATTCACTTTTTTAAAAAAGCGAAATCTGGCAAAGTTTTGAAATCTTAAACAGTTGTAGATCAAAAACTATTTAATCCAGAGAGCTCAAACCGGTGCCGTTCTTTTGTTTTCGATGGGCCTTAATTTGATATACAACATGATTATAGTATTTTAACTCTTTTTTATTAAATTGGAACTTTTAAAAAAATTACAAACTAAAAAAAAATTTTTTTTTTAGAAAATCTAAAAAAAATCTGATTTTTCTATTCAAAAAAAATATATGTTTTAAAGACATTAAGGGACTATTTGTGTGCCAAATTTCATAGTCGGACATTAAGGGGTTCCTATGGAAATTAATTAAATTTTTTGTAATTAAATTTAGCAAATTTCATGTATAGTTTAATACAAAAAAAATTTTTTTTCATAGGAACCCACTGCCATCCCATTATGAAACTTGGCATACAAGTAGTCCATTAGCATCTTTAAAGCATATATTTTTTTCAAAAAAGTTAAAAGGGGTGTTTTTGAGATTTAAAAAAAAAAATTTTTTGAAGCTTTCCAAAAAATTCAAATTTGAAATAGCATAGTCATGTTATATATCAAATTAAGACTCATTAAAAGCAAAAGAAAATGACACCAATTTGAGCTCTCTGGGTTAAATAGTTTTTGATCTACAGCTGTTTAAAGATTTCAAAACTTTGCCAAAATTGGCAGATTTCGCTTTTTTGAAAGTCAATAACTGAAAAACTAAGAGCCCAAAAAATCTAATATTTTACAGTTTTTGTCAGCTTCACTGGTACTACCATTATACCAAAAATTATCAATTTCCATGATGTCAAGGTTCAGATCATTGGTTGATTTGACACAGAATGACCCAATGGAAAAATAATATAAATGGAAGCTAATAGATCTATAACTTAATAACTTGCATCCTAAGTTTATTACCATATAAAAATTATCAACAAAGAGGATTTAAAACTATAAAATATAATATAATATCTATAATAGTTTAACTATGATAGAATATAATAATAAATACCGATTACTAAATAGCTTAATATTAAGTAGAAAAGGAAAGCTAGGAACTATATAATGGGAATTAAATAATAGATTACACGAACAATAAGGAATGGCTATTGCATAGCTAGACCTAAACATACACATCAAAACCATAACGAAATTTTAAGAAAGCCAAAGAGAAAATTAAAAAATCAAATAATAAAATGATTAAAAGAAGTAAACAGTAGATCGAACTGGATAGTTTCTATAAACATAACATTTCTTCAGGGATCTACACTATGGATAAACTCTCATAATGTGTTTTGCAATATATATATATATATATATATATATATATATATATATATATATATATACAGGGTGTCCAGTGCTATCGGTGCCCAATGGCTATTTCCTCAACCGTTAGTCACAGAGATATACTTCCAATTGCAATCTATTATCTTAGAAACAGTTTAAATCAATAAATACATTTCTGAAAGAAATACGAAATATAAATTTTTATACGGTCCCCGGTCCTACCAATTATATTTAAGAAAATCATCCTCATACAATTTCATGCAACATAAAAAAAAAATTCTTCCTTTTACGACCAAAATTCACAGAGTTATGAAGCATTAAATGTTATGACTTAAGTTGCTTTTCCATGCATAAAAATGTCCCGTTTCAGGCAACCAACCAATCAGGCACCATATTGACCATTTCTCCAGGCAAACAACCAATCAGGGACCGTATTGACCATTTTTCAACACACAAAGTGCTCCAACTTTAAACAGCTATAAGTCTGTCAATTTTGGTCGTAAAAGGATGATTTTTTTTTTTTTTTTTTTGCATAAAATTGTATGAGGATGATTTTCCTAAATATAATTGGTAGGACCGGGGGACTGTATAAAAATTTATATTTCGTATTTCTTTTAAAAATGCATTTATTAAATTAAACTGTTTCTAAGATAATAGATTTTAAAATTTAAAACATTTTTGCAATTGGAAGTGTATCTCTGTGAATAACGGTTGAGAAAATAGCCGTTGGGCACCGATAGCACTGGACACCCTGTATATAAACTTGCATACACCTATACAAAATGAAATATATTATGGGTTTGATTGTATAATTGTAAAGTTGCGGTTTCATTCTTTTTTATCCACTTAATAGCTATCTAACATAACAATGTATAAATCTTGAATTCAGCTATAATAATACTTGCTGAATTTCAGTGGCTCAGCTCTTGCTGGACTCTAGCTCATTTTAAAAATGAAAAATTAAGCACTGCTTATATGGAATAAGTAAGAAGGAAGTCACTGGAAGTCACTTAATGGCAACACAATTCAATTTATCTAACTTATAAATATAAATCCCTAAAAAACGTTACCAGATGAGCAAAATTCCGTTTAAACTAGAATATCCTTTTGAGTACTGTTAAACTTTAATTACTTTAATTTTAAAAATTACTTTTAAAATATTTTACCCTTGTAATATATATTTGGTAATAATTTTTATATCACTTGAAAATGTATTCATGTTAGTCCAAGATTTATAAGATAAGCAATCGTGGCGTAGCAGTGTTGTTGTTGAAACCCAGACCTTCCGACCTACCAGAAAGGTGAAAGGTAACCGTTTCGACGGCCAGGAAGTGCCAACCAATTTAGACCGGAACCCAGTGGGGGAGACATCCACAGGGACCGTACCCTCCTTCCCCTACCACCAACCTCTCAGAAGGACTTTCGGACCCACATGTTTAACGTGATCGTACTCCGCATGAACACGGCGGCAGTTTTTTGGCAGTGGCTGGAATCGAACCTGGGCCTACCGAGTGCAACTCCAGCGCGCTAACCAATGGGCTACCGCGCCCAAGCACTTGTTAAGTGACTTACTTTTCATATTTGTTTAGAAACTGTTATTTTCTCCACTGGTTTGAATGACTCATGTAACTTCCGAAATCGGTTCATTGCTTTTTTAATTTAATAGGATACTTATGTTCATAGTTTTACTCACTGAACAAGTGCTTTGAATCCTTTGTTTGATGTTCACTTTCCTCTTTGGTATTTTATATGACATTTATTGTGTCCTACCTCTTGTTCCTTCCTTCTTTAGTTTTTTACCTCTTTTTTTCTCTTCTTTCCATTGGCAACCCTCATTCTCTACTTCAGTCACGTTTTTTGTTTTAACATCAGTTGCCAATTTAGTTCTCACAAGTGAAGGTTGCACTTTGTGTGTGTCCTGACGAAGAAGGCTGTTTTTTGCTTTTTCAAAACTGGTCAACACTATTAATTTTGTGCTGTATATTGCTTTAAAACAAGTTATTTTTGTTTTAAGACAAATTTGTTTTACTGATAGGCTCAATAGCTTGTTCCAATTTTGCATTTTAGATCAAAGCCAGAACTGGGTTCAAATCCACATTGATAACTGGCAACTTGGCACCTGATATCTTTCTACTTGTGACTGGCTGAAGAAACAAAACTAAGTTCAGGGATGATATTTTACACATCACCCACTGATACACTGCTAGCCATTAAGCAAGGTAGTTCTAGAAAGTTTATAAAATTTCGTATAAAACAGCAAGAATTTAAAAATAATGGTGTCAACCGGTTTTGAAGGCAGAAAACAACCTTCCTCGCTAGGACTAGTAAGAAGTGTGACTTACACTCTTAAAAACAAGATAGAAACCTGCCAGTAAGATAGCAGAAGGGGTTGCCAATGCTGGGAGAAAAAAAAAGGTAAAAACCATAAAGAAGGAAGGAATAGTGGGACACTGTGAAAGCATGTCAAATAAACAAGGAGAAATGTGAATGCCTAGAAGAAAGTTTAAAAGCAACCATTCAGTGAGTAAAACTATGAATATATATTTAAGGCTATAAGAGGTAACTTCTTCAATAAATACTGCAGAAGATTCTGAAAATATTTAGAAAATAATAGGAAAAAAAAAAAGGAAGGAAGCAACAGTTTAAAAAAATTAAACCAGAAATTTCTAAAATGAAGAGAAGAAGAACAATTATCATTAACAAAGAAGCAATTATCATTAACAAACAATAGAAAAATTTTGAAGAAAGTTCAATTCAAAAATGGAAATAAGAGCAAAAATGATGTTAACTCTCGAAAAATTAAAAACATGATTATAGTCCCAAGAATGTTCAGCGATTAAAGACATAGACACTTCTTGTTTAGAAATATCACACATGTGCTTCAAAATATGAAATTTAAGAGCTCCTTTAATTTCACGAACATAACCAAGACCACATTCACTTTGAATTTCATAAACACCCCCCAATGATTCAAGACAAGAGGAGTCTTTAAAAAAGGAAAATAAATTTTGTAAAGGAATTTAAATACACACCTAAAATAAATACAATAGAATATTGATTTCCTGAAAGCTAACAGATGAATAAAAAATTAAAACAATAGAATTAGCTGGGTAAACCTCTTAACGTTCAGAGTTAGTAACCAATTTTAGCTAACTGAATTTAGGCAATGCCTTGTCCATAATAATGGGATTATAGCCTCTAAACGTGGACAAAAATTTAAGACCATTTCTTTCACATTTAAGTGCCTGAGAATCATACTGCTTTACCTTCCTCATTCTAATTGTCTTATTCAGCAAAAATTTTCAGCTTTTTATACTTACGGTTACTGTGACTTAAACTTGTAGTCTAATTTTCAGATATTTAATTGTGAGATGGACCATCTTAAATTTTTGGCCACTTCTAGAGATTATTCACAAATTCAAAAAGTCAATATTGGTTTCTAACCTACATCATTTCCAAGTTTAATCGTTAAGAGATATGTCCATGTAAGTCTAATATTTTACTTATTTGTAATAAGGTCGCCTATAATCTATCATGTTTCAATTTTAGGTTGTATTTAAACCTCTTAAAAAAATTAATTTCCTTCTCTTAAAGATCCCATTCATGCCTTAAATCATTGAGGTTATCACAATTCATTCTGTGTGTATGCCATCTTGGTTATGTTCATCAAAAAGATTGGTCATCAAAAAGAGCGCTCAATTTTGTATTAAGGAACATATGAGTCACGTTTCTAAACAAGAAGTATCTAAGTCTTCAATTACTGAATATTCTTGAGATTCTTAATCACATTTTTCATTTTTCGGAAGCCAAGATCATTTTTCACTCCTTATCCATTTTTTAATTGGATTTTCTTAAAAGTTAGTTTCTCTTTTGCTTTTCAGTCAAACTACTTTGTGATAATTATCTCTTTTTCTGTTCCATTTGAAAATCTGGTTTAATTTTCAAAACTATTTGCTTTCACTTAATTTTTCACTTAATTTCTACCTACTTTCAGAAATATTGTTATTTTCCACATTATTTGTTCACAGACTTTGTTCTTCTAGCGCACAGAACCAGTTAACTTATTTTCTTTGGAAGTTTACTTATTCTTCATAGTTGTTTATAAACTGTTATTGTTAGAGCTGGTTTGAACAACTCATGTAACGTCTGAAACTGGTTAGTTACCTTTTTAATTTATACAATACAGTTAATGTTCATAGTGTTGTGAACATGTAAAATTCCTTTACTGGAGGCTCTTTAGAGAACCAAAAGGAGAAAACAACTTTACAGGCAGCCATTCCAATGACGTCATATAGGATTGCCATATTCCGATTATCAAAGCAAGGTTGCCAAATTCAGGGATTTATTGCCAATTTGACGAGTTTGGGTGATTTCTCGAATGTACTCAAACTTTACCAAAATAATGTATGTTCTTCGAGATACGAGCCCCTTCTGGAAGTTTCTGCGAAGAATATATGAAAGGAGTCATTTCTCAGTTGGAGAACAGTTACGTGAGACAAGTTACATTGAATTGTAAGATACATTAATGTTTTGGGAATAATAGCTGCTGTTTTATGAAATTAGTAGAGTATTTAATTGCTGCTTTACTGTACCTGACAGTTGTTTAGTGATCTTGTGAGATAGTTATCGAACTATTTGCTGCATATTGATCCTATTTATGCTGTGCTTGTAAATAAATAAGTTAGTTATCCAGAAATTTGTACTCATTTGTACACTCACAATTCTCTGGGGTGCGGTAGCCCATTGGTTAACGTGCTGGAGTTGCACTCGGTAGGCCCGGATTCGATTCCAGCCACTGCCAAAACTGCCGCCGTGTTCACGCGGAGTACGATCACGTTAAACATGTGGGTCCGTAAGTCCTTCCGAGAGGTTGGTGGTAGGGGAAGGAGGGTACGGTCCCTGTGGATCCCTCCCCCACTGGGTTCCGGTCTAAATTGGGTGGCACTTCCCGGCCGTCCAAACAGTTACCTTACACCTTTCTGGTAGGTCGGACGGTCTGGGTCTCAACAACAACAACACCCACAATTCTTGAGGATACTTCCTAACAATAGTTTTATTCACAGTTGCTTTGAATTTTTATGCTGGACATTCACATTCCTACTTGGTTTTCACTGTTCATTAATAGGATCCTGATACTTGTTCCTTTTTTCATAGTTTTTACCTCTTTTTTTTTTTTTCCCTCCACTGGCAACCCCTTACTTACTTCAGTTATGTTTGCTATTCTAAAGGTAGAAGCCTAGCTTACTCTGGTGAGTGTAAATTGAATTCTTGCTAGACTTATCATTATGTTTGTGCTTTATTCTGTTTCATACAAAGTTATATAAGTTTTGCAGGAATATGAGCTTTACAAAAGTTATTCTCTTCTAGCTTGCCTTGACCTTTTGTATATTCTATTCTTATGATGTTCTGGGATAGAGTTAAGAATTTAATTATTAAAAATTATAATTTCTAAATCACAAAATAAGATTGAAACTTACTCTAATAACTTGCCAATAAGGACCTCCATGAGTAAAAATAGAGTATGTGTACATATCAAACCAACAGACATCAAAATACATTCCAAGGCCTAAGTGAACTGCATAATTACGGCCATCACCTTTTACTCTCAACTCTAAATGTGTAAATGGTAGAAAATCGTAGTGATCATCTCTGAAGAATGATTTCTGTAAAGTAATAAATAAATGCAATAATCAAGATCAAATCATATGGTATAAAATAAATAAAAGGTAAAAAATAGTATTAGGCTTTTTTAAAGTAATCCATAATGAATTAATTTGGATTTTCCCCCCTTAACACTAGAACGACAGAAGAGGTCATTTTGACCACATAACTACTTTGAGAAACGATTCCTCTAAAATGACTAATCCCAGTCCATTGAAATATTATAACTTTTCTTATTTTCTTAAAGTTATTGAAAACACAGAAGAAAATAAGAAAAGTCAACAAATTTCAATAGGCTGGAATTAACAGTTTTAGAAGAATCGTTTCTCAAAGTAGTTATGTGGTCAAAATGACCGCTTCTGTCATTCTAGTGTTAAATGATGCTGAATGAGGTAATGTAAATTGTTATTTTTTTTTAATGAGTCTAGATTCAAAGCACTGATTTCCTGAAGAAAGGTGGTTACAATTATATCCAGAATCAGTTTGCCTCTAACTACAAGCATCAACTCTTTTGAGGCTTTTTAACATATAGCAATTCATATGTGCTATATATCAATATCAATCTTTAAACAAAATTGCAAAACAAAACTCTATGAGCAAACATTTGTATATGTGAGAAAACAAAATTTAATTAGGCTTTAAATATGCATCTAATATTTTGTTGCATATTTAAATAATTTTCATGAGTTATCCATACATATTCTTATTTTGTATAAAGATTTAAACATGTGCACACTTGGTGTAAGGCACACAACAAATAAAACTAAAACATGTACATAATGTACACATAAAATGATATAATACTGTTAAATTACCAGGTCTTTTTTATGATAGTAGTCAAACCCATGTAATAACAAAATGAAAGTTAATATAATGAAATTATCACTTTAAAAAAGAAAAGAAAATTCTTAAATTGAATGACAAAATCTACCATAAATTTACATAAATTTACTTTAATGAATTATTCAAATAGTTATTATTCACATAACAAATATCTCATCTACTATTTCATAAAAATAAGAGGTCTTCAAATATTAAAAATGTCAAATTTGATAGTCAATGTGTCGACATTGTGATATTCCACTAAGAAGTAGATTTATGTAACTTTGTCAGACATTAATTGTTATTACTATGGGCTTTTAAGCATGCAGCAATCAGAAAATTTGTTATTTATATGATCAATGCTTTTCTATGATGAAACTGAATTGCACTTTTAAGATCAAGTGAACTAAATTTATTCTAAAACATAATTGGCAATGACAGCTTTTCCCCTGAAACAAAAGCAGTCTTTGAAATATTTTAATTACTGCATAATTTTAAGAGAATTTCATAGGCTAGAAGCATTTATTTTCAATATAGAAATTGGATTAAAATAGATTATGTATTGAACTTTGTTTAGCATGCAATGAAAGAAATTTGCACTTGATGACTGTATTGGTAAAAATAAGTTAATAATATCTGAAACCACAACATGTTTTTTTTAACTTAATAATATCTGAAATCACAACATGTTTTTTTTAACTTAATTTTTGTAAAATACTTTGTAATAAGAATACTAGTGCTTGATCCCATCAAAGGGAGGGAAACTAACACTTTTAAAATACAGTTGCAAATTTTTAATAAGTTTTGTTTTGTTTGAAAAATATATGGCACTTAGAATTGAAAATAGTTCCCTTAATTGAAAATTCAGTTCTGTTAGGTTCTATTTAATGGCCGATATTATATCTGTGCAAAGATTCAACATTCTAAGTCATCAGAAGCTTCTGGGGGGGGGGGGACTTTACAAAAAAGCATTTCCTCCGCTTCCGAGAAATTCAAAAATTTTTAGAAAGTCTTTGTTTGTCAGGGACTGGTCCATCAGATTTTGTCTCATGACTGATACTGTAAATATTCAAAGATTCATCCTTCACCAGGGGCTTCTAAAGGACCTGGAAAGACTTTTCAAACTAACATTTTCTTTACCTCCAGAGAAAGAAATAAAAATCTGGTTCCATTAGGTTCTTTTCCCCTATTTGATACTTATGAAAAATATCTGTCTTCTAGGTCGTCTCCAGGAGGCTTTTAGAGGAAAACTTTTCAATGCCCCCCCCCCCCCTCCCCCCCATTTTCTTCACCCCCAAAGGAAAAAATAAAAATCTGGCTTGGTTCTTTCCTCTATTTGATACTAGTCGAAAACCCAGACTGTCTGGCTCATCCGTGGACATAGAACAGCAATTTGGGCGGCCGGCTATTTGATACTTGTGAAACATTTCAGCCCTCTAGGTCTCCAGGGCACTTCTGGAAAGCACAAACATGTTAGACAATTATTTTATAGATTTGTACAATAAACTTAGCTCTTGTTTTCTAAATTCCTTTACTTCTGTCATAAATAGGTTGGATTGAACATAGTCATAGTGCTAAAAAAAAGCAAATTGTCAAACTCAATATATTTACACCAATTACCACTGAACTTATTGAGAGAAATCTGATAAGTACAGGTAGACAGCCTAATAGTATACTCCTTGATACAATATGACAGAAAAGCAATATTTTAGATTACTAATAAACACAATTTAAACTATTATGTAGTTTAGTTTTAAGATTCTACCTTCTCTTAAACAAAAATAGCCCCATGCACAATTAACTTGAGTAGAATTATTACTATTTAATTATCATGTTTTCCTTGGATTTAATTATAGAATTTTTTTTTTATATCAATCAGGTTAATTGTTATTTTTAATGATCTTTCGAATGTGATTATCAAAAGTATCCTACAAATAAATACTTGGTATAAAATTTATAAGTTTATATTTACATTAAATTTGAAAATTTATATTTACATTAAATTTGAAAATTTATTTAGTAGATGTAGAATAGTAATAAAAATATATTAGGTTGTGTGTTACAATATAAAGAGTAAATGGAAGCAACATCTAATTTTCATTTAGTTTGTTTATAAATTAATTTTTAAAGTAAAAATATAAATAAATAAGAGTATTGTGTATGTAAAGTATAATTCTATATAATCAATAGGCCCAGTGAGCATTTTCAGCAGAACCTTCCAAGTCTAAAAGTTGTTAATTTTATTTAGCAAAATCAACAAATCAAGATGAAATCAGGAAAGAATCAAAATTAACAATCAATAGAGAAATATAAAATATGTGCCCGATAAAGAGGTAAAATAAAATTCAGAAGTGTCAAACATATTATGTTTGCATACCAGGTATACAGGGGTTATATACTAGGTATACTAGGTATAAGGTTACATACTAGGTATACAGGATGTTTTAGAAATAGATAACTAGTTTATAACTCCAGAACCATTTGCTTTAGACAAATAATTTTGGTATAAAAAGATTGTAAATTGAGAAGTTTTTAAAATGAATTTTTAATTTGGTTGAGAATAAAAATTAAATTCCAAAATGCAAATTTTTATACCACCCTTTTTACAAAAAAACCTGAATCCCTATTTTCATCGGCTTTTGAATCTTTCAAAAGAAAGTTTAATCACTCTGTCCCAAATATTCTGAGAGTTAAGTGCAAAAGAAGTTTTGAAACTCAAAATTAAGGACTGTATTTTTTTTTTCTTTTTTAAATGGCAACATGCACTCAGCGATGAAAAACAAAAATGCAATTTTTTTTTCACCCAATTAGATCTTTTATGTTACTGTTTGTTGTCATGTTATCTGTTTGTTTTGACAGATCTATATTCTTTGTTTTTTGTGTTAGGCCCATGCATTGACATCCGTCAAGCCAGATTGCCCCTGCTAGACACTGCCTCACAGCCTCAAGGCCAGACATCACTTAGTTCATGGTGCATAATAGTTTAACTTGGAAAAAAAAATGACAACTGCCATCTCATCAACAAACTCCATGGTAGTGTCTCCAAATGCCCAACACCTGTAGAATCCTCCACTTCAGAGCACCACAGTGTGCCTATAAATTTCGCAAGATCTGCTGTTGTGCTCTCAAAGTATAGTGAGGAAATGATTCTCCCTCTGTTTCATCAAGTATAATGTCATCCAATGCTCTTGTGGTTCTTTAATACATAGTTTTAAAACAAGGCAAATATAAATGCTATTTTTATAGGTATTTTGGTGCTGCTTACAAAATATAGCTCAACTACTGAGGTATGCTTTTTGCATTCTTAATTTTAAGGCACTGTATTTTTAATTGAATATATTTTTACGAGAAAGGATTATGCAACAATGTATTGATACTATTATTTTCAGTTCTAAAGAGTCTGTCTTGATCATGTATAATTTAATTATTTATCATCCTTTTAATTTTAAAAGTTTAGGTTTGGAGGATATCCAATACATGATCCAAATTCAGGTCTTCAAACCTGAGAATAATCCGAACCTGAAATATATTAATTAAAGTTTAGTAAAATTCTTGATGTCTATCTTTTGCTATTAAGGCTATTTACACTCTTGTTTTAAATCGTTAAGATAATTATGAGAAAGACTATAATTAAATATGTAGTTCTAAAAAGGGCCTTTTCCCCCCTTACTGTTTATTTAAAAAAAAGTTTAGTTTGCCACTTATTTTAAGTTTATTTGTGTGGTTACTTGTGTTATTTTCATGAGATATGATAGTTGGGTCAAGGTAAGGGGTATATAAACCTAAGGATATGTTAATTTTGGAATTAAAATGAAAAATATATGATACAATCAAGGAAATTGAAGATAACGGGTAAAAATCTTTATTGATCAAATAAAAACAAATTGAATTTAGAAACTTGATTAAAAATAAAATATAGAAAGGAACAACGTAAATAACTTTTAAAATGATAATAAAATTTAATAACTAGAATAAGGTATTAGATAAATGAAGATTTTTAGCATAGGGACAAGAAAATATATAATGATCAACATTACCAAAGTAATTGTAAATGCAATTACTTTGGCAACAAGTTGATTTAATATGGAAGTAATATAAATAATCTAAAAAGAGTTTATGACTTGTTAAAAAGTATATAAAAAATTTGTAGTTTAGGGTCAATGATTGAAAGAAAAGATTTTACTTTAGAAGGATCTGAGTATGAGGAGATATATTCATTTAGATAATTTTGCCAAAGATCAATTAGAGAACTTTTACAAAACATTTTTAGACATGAGTACAGGAAAGGAATTTTAACAAACATTCCTGTAAATGCATCAATTTCGTCATAAAGGTCAACAGTTTCATTTACCAAATTACTAGCATTAGCTTAGACTGAGTTGAAACATCTACATTTCAATCATTTATTTACACCCGTTGGTGACCAGCTTTTTCGACACCATAATAGGACACCTTCCTGTCATCCTATTTCAGCCAACTTTTAGTATGTTATTCTCTACACCTAATGCACCAGAAAATCAACATTAAAACTTTTCTTGCACAATTTTTGGGGGGTTTACAGCATATTTTTTATAGTTTAACCCTACTAATTATATATATCATGATTTTTCTAAAGATAAGGAGCTTCAGAAACAGTGAAACTAAAGATGTCAAAAAGATAGAAATTGGAATCCCAATTCATAATCTGTGTTCACACCATGAAAATGCTTATGCTTATGAAGAGATTGAAAAGACTAACTTTTAAATGTGCCTAAAAAGTGCAAATTAAAGAAAACTGCTGTTCCTTCTCAGATGCTTAGAAGGCCAAGCCAAGACGCTTCGTTACGGATTTCCATGGGACTGAAGGTCCCTTACGTCCACATCGAAAGTATTATTGTCCACTGTGTGTAGAAATGTTCATAGCAATATGATAGCAATACAGCATTCTTCCACGTGGGGTTGCTTTGCAGTAGTCAGAGGTGGCTGGTGTGCTGCCTTCATCTTGGAGTGGCTGTGTGGCTGCGTACTGAGCTGTGGTGGCTATAAGAGAAGGGGAGGGCGGGGCCAAGGATTGCGGGCGGACCAATAGAAAATCGTTTCCAATGTCATAGAATACAAGAGATTCAACGTTACAGTTTCAAAGTACAAGATATGCTATTTACAAGAATTTACAATTTAAGTTTACAATTTAAATTTAAGTTTATACTTTAAGCTTATCGTGAAAATAGAAGAGCCCTTTTCGGGCACACAATTACAAAAAATTTCTATATATACAGTTATACAAGTTAAGGTGCTAAAAAGCAGGCTATCAACAGTTAGCATGTGCTGACACACAAATGATGAGAGATCAGGGCTGGCATCAAAAACGCGGGCAAAGCAAGGTAAATGTTCTCAAGGATTGAGAGCTCACCAGGGAGAACGAATCAGGTTTCTCCATTCCACTCCGGGCTTGCCAGGGCAAAACCAATGTGAAAAAGGTCGCCATCAGTCGCCGCCCAGCGAACTAGGTTAGGAAACACCTGCCTAGGGTATAGTATATCTAGGACACTTCCATGGGGGCGCCGTAGGCCCCGAAAGAAGGTGTCTAAGCCTTCTTTTCCTAAGGTAAGAAGATGTGGAAGTGTCGTCGCGACTATCTACATTTCTCAGGCAGAGCTTACTAGTGTTCTTCCTGAAAATATTTCATGAGGTTTTCCGAATATGCCCAGCAACATGTGGGACTTTAAGATCGTGGTGTATCACCTCATTCTGTACAAACCAGGGTGCATTAACAATGCAGCGCAAAACTTTATTTTGGAAAACTTGTAGTTTCTCGATGTGCCGATTTTCTCGGCCGATCCCCAGACAGGGCAGGCGTGCAAAAACGAGGGTGCGATGATTTGTTTGTAGATGATCAGTTTATTGTAGAGGGACAGATGAGATTCTCTACCGAGAAGTAGAAGGAGGGCTTTGAAGGTTTTGTTAGCAGATTCTAATTTTTTTCGTGATATGCTCTGCGAAAGTCATTTTGGCGTCCAATGTGATGCCCAAATACTTTGCGGACAGTGAAAAGGGAATCGGATCATTGAAAATTTTAAGGGAGAAGTTAAGACTAAGTTCTTGGTAGTTCGGACAAAAGATGACGACTGCACTCTTGGTCTGATTAATTTTGATTCTCCAGGTCATGAGCCAGTGCACAAGACTATTTTTTATGTAGCTTTGGAGTGTATTAATAGCGTTGTGTGGTGAAGAGCTTCTTGAAATCAGTGCCGTGTCATCAGCAAAGATGACCAGCTGTACCTGCGGGATCCTAGGTATATCGTTGATATATAAATTGAACAGGAGCGAACTAAGATTTCCGCCCTGGGGAACCCCGGCTCTGATTGGCTGAAGAGAAGAGTAAGATCGTTCAACTCGTACACAGAAAGAACGATTAGCAAGATACGAGTTGATGAGAGCTAAAAGTTGTGTCGAAATACCAAGTTGGACCAGCTTGGTTAACAGACCCGGAATAAATGCTTTATCAAAAGCCTTGCTAATGTCGAAAAATACTATGCTGGTATACTGCTTGTTGGTAGAGTTTTTGTGAATAGTTTCCACTACCCGCATGAGTTGGGAATGCGTGGAAAAGTCAGATTGAAAGCTGTGCTGTTCAGGAATTAAAATGTCTTTCGATCTGCAGAAACTAGTCAAATGTCTAAGCAACACTAACTCAAAAGTTTTGGAAAGGCTTGAAAGAAGACTAATGGATCTGTAGCTTTCTGCTAAATTAGGATTTTGATTAATTTTGATCAAAGGGATAATATCAACAGTTTTCCAACTCTGGGGGAAGTAACAAAGATCCAACATATGATTAAGGAGCACGGTGAGCCAGCACTCATAAGAAAGGGGAAGATTCTTCAGTATTCTGTTGCTGATCTTATCAGAGCCGGGTGATTTCTTCACTTTGAAGCTGTGTATGATGTAGAAGACCCAGACCGTCCGACTCGTCCAGAGGACTAAGAGCAACAATTTGGACGGCCGGACTGTGTATGATGTGATGAACTTCAGCCAAGTGTATAGGATCAAGGTCGTTAGGTGCTTGTACGTTAAGTGCATTCTGGTTGGTCTGTTGGAAATCATGTAAAGTGCTTGTGTAAAGATGGCTGAAGTTAGGGTCTTCATGTGGTGAGAATTGGAGTTCCAAGCTGTCTGCAATAGCATTAGCTTTTTCCTCCGCAGTCTGGACGAGAGAATGTAAGCCATTAATGGGCAGAATTGTTGTTCTCGTGGATCTCATGTTTTTAGCTGTTCGCCAGAGACTATGATTCGTGTGTGTGAGTCCCTCAAGGTGAGTACGATAGTGACTTTGATAGCTGTGGTCTCAAGCTTCGTGAAGGCTGGGACACTTAACCTATGATGAGGAATGTTGTTTTTAACATAGAGTGCAGTACTGCCATTACTACCCCTCACCAACGCCCCAGCTCTCGTTCTATACAAGAAGTAACCTATATAATTACAGATTGCTGGGGAGGAAGGGGGGTAAGGTGAGTTTCATTCACCATAAAAATATCAAAGTTTTCATCTACAACATAATCACACTTCTCGTCAAGCCTGGGACGCACTCCATTGGAATTCCAAAAGCTGACTTTGAGAAACTGCAAGGTACGGGTAGCCGAAAGAGAGAACATGGTGAAGCCAGGTAAGAACAGTCAGGGGGGGGGGCTTATCTAGCCAGAGCATCATAGCTCTGGTAGATAAGCCAAACCATATCAATTTGCATAGTCGCCATACACAGCGCTGGGAGTGCTCACTCAAAGGCGGCAAGAAGAAGTTCCTTGTCATGAGTATTTCTCATGGTCAAGAGAGATAATAAAAAGTCAGTGTAGTTGATAGCTCTGGAGCTATCAACTGGAGATTTTGAATTTAGATCGGTGACAACTGGGACCGACTGTGCCTCAGCAATTTGTTCGGCAATTTTGGCAGGGGGGGCAGCTTGTTTCTGGGGTTGCCAGAAACGATAGCTGCATAATTCACATTAGGCTTGATGCCAGCTGGTCGGAAAGGACAACCTGAGTTCCCAGGTTTCAATCCTGGGGGGGGGGGGGGGGGGAGTTAGTATTAAATTTCTTCTGGGGAGCACTACTGTTCTTGGTCATGGACGAGTTGCCCGGGTTTTTTGGGCAACCGCGCCAGTTTGCAGCATGTTGGCCACTGCAATTGCAGCATAGCAGGTAATCTGCTTTGCAGTCACTGACGGCGTGGGGACTGGCACACTTGACAGAACATTTTGGTAGGTTGCAGGCTAAACTGGTATGGAAATATCCATTGCAGGAATAACACTGGCTAGCAAAGCCTTTGCGCCCGATGTACGGCTCCAGCTTCACTTCCGTGCCCAAGAGCATGTTAATCTCATACAAGTCTTCCGGGTTAGTCAAGGGTGCTATCTGGTGGTAATAGAGAGGGAGGGGCAGTTTGCTCCCTCTCCTAGTCAGCCTAAAATTGTTAAGAATAATAAAGCCCATTGCTTCCATTGCTTTAGTTATTAAGTTTATGTCCATCACCACGGGAAGCCCTCTGATGATGACTTTGACTGGGAGGTCCTCTTTCAGGAAGTAGGTCTTGAACTGCACGCCTGTTTTCTTCAGGTAATTTGTGCAGTTCCTGAATTCGTCGTCGGTTTTTACATGCACTTTGAAGAATTGTCAGTCAAGGACTGGAACAATCTTCAGTGCAAATCTCTTCAGATTGAACAGAATTGAGGGCCAGTCTGGCTGTGATGCACTGATCAACAGCGGAGGCGTGGTGGGAGGCTAGGGAGTCAGCAAGTTTGCCGAGGGGCAGTCCTTTCCGGGTCCGGTCTGAATCGATTTTCTATTGGCCGGCTCAGGATCTGTAGGTTTGAGTGCATTAGATGCAACTCTGGAATTCTTAGAGATCTTATGGATGAATCCTTCCTCATCCGTGAAAGTTCTGGGCATATGGTCGCCACTGAAGGTTCTTCTCTTCGCGGTTTTGTTGAACTCACTAGAATTATCATTAGATTTAGTAACATTTCCAGAATTTAAATTTAGAGAACCAATTTGTTTGGTTGCCTCGTGGGCGGCCTGATCAAAGTTATTATTGTGCTCAAGAGCGTTAGATTTTGAATAGTCAGTATTTTGGATTTTAGAAACCTCAGAATTAGTAGATGAGTTTAAATTTTTATCAGTGGCTTTAGGAGTCGAAACCTCAACAGCAGGGGGGGAGAGGGGTATAGCAAAACTATACTTACCACCGCAGCCCAGCAGGTCAGCCATTCTCATTAGGTCTTCTTCCATCTTGTCAAGCTTGGTCCGCATCTCGGCAAACTCAATCTTTTGGACTTGAGTCTTTTTCGACAATTGCCTAACAATTAGTAAATTTTCTAGATCAATCACACGATTTTTCATATCTAACACTTCTTGTGCAGTAGGAATCTTAACAGACCCGGTACACTCAATATCCTCCATCTCCACACTCACAATCTCAATCTCGGGCACGACCCGAGAATCACACTTCGCCATTTTGGCTGGGGAGCTATCACCAACATGTCCTATCACCTCGGAACCCATGTTCCGAAACGACAGGAGCAGAAAATGCTTAGAAATGACGAGTCTACTGAATGAAGCTCAGATCGTAAGATTTGAATGTAAATTTTGATAAGAACGCAGAGAACAAATGAAATTAGCAGAAACAATTATAGAGGCAGTGGAAAATTTTGAAACCAGAATTAAAGAAAAACCAATTGTACCTAAAGAAAAATGAAATGCACTGAAAAAAAATATAAAATGTTGAAATCAAATATCATGGTTTACAACTTCAAAATTAAAGAAAGATACGAACCATAATTTGAAAGTTTGCAAAGCAAAATATTAGAAAAGACCTACAGGAAATATTCATTAAAAGCAAACTTGACATTATAAGGGGATTTATCACTGCATTTTCAGTCACAATTGTAAAAATAAAATTCTTATCCTGACAAAGTTTTATAGTTGTACATAAATCATTTCCTATAAAAAATAGTCTTTATTTACAACAACATGCCATTTAAATACTATATTCCTCTTCACCAGTGATACAATTTTCAATTTATCATTTATTTTCAACTCAAAAGACAAAAATGCCACTGTACTGTAACTTTAATTGATTAGTCTTGTTCTATTTACATTTATTTTTCGTGTTCTATTTACATTGATTTTTCTTGTTCTACTTACATTGATTAGTCTTGTTCTTTTAATCTAGATACCATGATACTAATTTTAAACCAAATGACTTTTTTATTTATATATTCTATTTTTAAAATAATATTCCTTAGAAAACACTGAACAATTTACAGTTAAAAACTTTTATCGCTTTGAAATACACCTATAGTGAACACAAGCTTAATGGAACATTAACTTTGAGAAATATTCGGAGAACAAAAATTTAGAAACTAAAGATTCAATGCATTATATTACAATATTCATGATTTGCTTAAATTCCTCAAATTTAAACTAACGTCAATCTGGATATAATCTTAAATTGGAACTTTTATGAGTGTGAATTGTTACATTTCCGTATGCTATTTGCAAACTAAATGCATGAATTGCACAGTATTAAGAATGATATTATTTATATATTTAAATTACAGATTGTATAAAATATGAATATTCTTAGGTAAAATAAGTGTTTTCCTTTAAATATGAAGGTGCCTTTCTGGGGCTTGGGTGAATGATCGGGCAGTGACATCACAAGAGAGAACATCATTTCTGCCTTACAAAACAACCTTGCTATCTACAGACTTTGTATAATATGTACTTTTAAAAAGGGAAAGAAATATGAATATTTTTATTACAACAGATTCAAGCATTTTTGAGATAATGCAATTCATTCACTTTATAGAGATATGAAAATAGCATAGAAATCTACTATATTAACCCTTTGACAGTTGTGCAGCATACTATAGTTACACTAATGAGTTTCTCCTTGTTTTCTCCACTTGTATCTAATTTTTCTTAAGTTCATTAATTTTAGTTCTTTTCTAAAGTTTAGGTATACTTTTAACAAAAAATTATTTAATTTTAATTAGTTTTAACTCCAAAAGGTGTATTCAGTATGCTTAACGACTTTTGGAGGGTTAAGCTCAGCAGTAAGGAAGAAACTGAAGTAACAAAACACAAGTCAAAGAAATTAACATTCCTACAAAATATTTACCACAAGGGCAATAATAATAGATATACAACTTTAAAATCCTACCATTTTCTTTACAGACTTAATTCCACAATATCCAGAAAATCTTTTTTTCCCATCTTTTGGAGGAGTTAGATCCACATTACCATAGAACACTGCCTTATTTTTATCATTGATTATAAAATTGCACTCACTGTTTCCTTCATTGTTAACTTTATCTGATGACACTCGCCATTGTTTCAGACACTTCTGTAAAATTCACACAAAATATACTTTAATTTTATACTCACAGAAAATAACTTTGCATGTGTAAATCTTACTGGAAAATAAATATCAAAAATTTTAAATAAAAACATATCCTACTAGAAAACTATAAAATAGATAAACTATAACTATAAGGTGACCAATTTTTTTACAATGAAAAGGAGGACGAAATAACGTAAATAAATGAAACATTTTATTAATTCAAACAAAAATACACTAATTATGCTTACATCCCTTTTAATTATTTACTTAAACGAGTATTTTTCCATTGAATGAATATTTTTTGCAAGATATATCCTTCATATTGAATTTTACGGTAAGTGCTGCAGCTAGAGTATCAACATTCAATCTTGATTACACGAAGTATAATATAGAGATAAAGTAAACAAAGTGAAGTGCGCAATGGTGCGAGACACGTGAAGTTCTCCTATGCACTGAGCATGCGTTTCATAATCGCGTCTTTCCGAACTGTACCCAAAGAATTTCTAACCGTAAGAATTTCTAATCTTGTTAAGCTAACCTTTCCCCGTTTGCTGTACCGTCAAATGACACGTAACAGTTCGGCGCGGCATCTCTGAATACAGAGATTAACAGATTAGTTTTAAAATATAGAAAAGGAAGACAGGTAGGAGGACACTTTTCGAGGAAGGACAGAACCTACAAAAGAAGGACTGTCCTCCCTAAAGGAGGACGATTGGTCACCTTAATAACTACTAAATATTAAAAAATCTGATGTGGGCAGCACATGACTTTCCTTATATAATGCAATGAATTTACTCCTTTAACGGTGAAAAGGTGATGAAAAGATCCATGGCACAGTGTTTGTAATGTTAAATTGAACATTTGGTGCTTTTCCGGATGACAACATGTAAAACTATTTCATACCCAATTAACTTATATTTTATGCAACTCTAAATTAACAATTATCAATAATAGCATCCTCAATAAGCAATATAGTCCATATATTTTATTTTTATAATAAATTCATCAATTAGGCATCATTTTCATTAACTTGGTGTCAATTTTGCAATTCTGATGATAATTCCGTTAATGTGGGGGTTAAATATCGCCATGTTGGCAATATTTAAAAGAGCATTTCTTATATAATAAAAGGTATGCCTATCATATGATGAACTTCAAAATTTGCAAAACATTGCATCCCATTTGGCATCATTTTTATCAATTTGGGGACATTTTTATCAATTTGGCAACATTTAAAAAAGTTGCCAAGTGTTACTGGAGAAATAGGTTATTCTTATAGTAGAGTCTTATATTATTTCCAAAATATTGAATTTTCATCAATTAGTTGTCATTTTCATCGATTTAGTGCCATTCTTATAAACCAGCAGAAACAACAAGATCACAACTGTAATAGAAGGTCTTTATTTCACGTCTTTAAGACGTACAAAACTTTAAAAGGCCAGAGCGCTTTCGAACGTAAATACACTCTTCATCAGTGGCTACATGGAAATAGGAATGATCGTTCATATATAGACCATAAAAGGTGACAAATTTGCATAAATACAATTATCAATAAACTTATGTTTATCTAAGGAGAATCCAAAAATACAAAACATTTTGCAAAAAATCGAGCATAAATCACGAAAAGAACAGTAAAAATTTACAATTTTATTACAAAATTTTCAAATTCAAAAAATGTTAAAAAATGGGGGCAATCAGGTCCAATTCCTGAGAGGATAACTATGAAGAGACTTGAATTGCATGGAGTCGAGAATGAGTCGTCAAGCTGGCGACTCATTCTCGATTTGTAGAGTTGCATATCATCAACCATGCAATTCAAGCTTGGTGACTCATTCTCGACTCCATGCAATTCAAGTCTCTTCATAGTTATCTTTGACGTCATCCTCTCGAGGATTGGACTTGATTGCCCCCATTTTTTAAATTTTTTTTAAATTTTTTACGAAGCTCGAAGTCCGTCATCGTCTTGCTTAGAAGCTGATGAAAAAAGTTTTGATACAGTTGGCTGAATTTCGTACTTCTTTTTCATGTCTTCAAAATAGGTCACATCTTTGTCTTTCTTATCCAGGTGTATTTTATTAAAATGATCTTGAAGCCTAGAAGGCTGCATCGCTTCATTTGAAAATGTTTTTTTACAAATAAGGCACATTGGCAATGATGGATTTGTGGGATTTTCAATAAATCCATACTTAATATAATCCACACTATACTGCCGCCTCTTCTTTTTTGCATAACATGCATAGACAGGAATAAGATAAACATGCAGTGACTCGTTTATAACACCCGGCACCGAAGTAAAGCGCGGGGGCAAGGGTGATGCGGGAGCAGAGTGCGGGTTAGAACAAACACAGATAATACTGTCAATTCTTGCAGGATTGCAAAAATCACGTTATTCAACAAAAACCTGTTATAACTGAATTGCTACAAGCTTTTTTTTTTGCTATTTTTTATTAAAAGGCTTTTGTTAACTTTACCTGCATTTATATATGAGATATTTCATGTGAAATTGGAAGATTTGAAAATTTTTAATTCAAATCTAAAATTAAAAATTTTTATATCATCCAATTTAATGTAGATCTGAATGTAATGGAATCTTCATTAAATTGGATTTAATTTCAATTTTCATCCACTTCCCGAACTACCGAAATATGTGAATTTTCACACACGTGATAAAAATGATTAAAATACATACAATAACAAAAATTAACCAATATTAAAGTTTATATTTACTTTTATAACAAGGCTGGTTTTTATTGGGCTGCCAGAGGGCTCATGGTCGATATGGCCTCCGCTCCGACGTAGGGGGAAAAAAAAAAAAAACATTCAAAATTCTAATTCATAAAACTGTAGAATACATCACTTTGGTAGGAGGTGCCTATTTTAAAACACAGAAATATACGTCATTTTATTGAGGAGGAATCAATTTCAAAACAGAGCAACACGCCAACTCGTGGCACTTTTGTACTTAGAAAAAACCTGAGTGGGGGGCTATTCTATCGATCTACCATTTTTGATTTTAAATGATCAACAAACTTTGATTATTCCTACAACGAGGCCTAAATTTAACATTATACTATAGCATGCAGAATGTAAACAAATCATGTGATTGTAAGACTGAGTTATATAAGAATTGTAGAATTTTTTTTTCCACCCAAAATTATTTAAACTCTGGAGTCCGAAATATAAGTGAAATGAAATATTCATTGATTTTACATAGGCAGGCAGACGGCCAAGACAGGCAGACGATTAATATTTTAATGGTGTCATTTGAATAAAGCTTATTTTGTATAACTAGAATTGTCTTTTTAATTAAGTTTCAAGTATAATAAATTACTGTAGTACTGTGATAATTTTAAAATATCAGTGCTGAATGTATCATATTTTAGAGATGTTTAAATAAAATTGCATTTCAATTAGAAAGTGAAGTTGTTGGTGACAGATCAGAAATCCGGAAAGCTAACGGTCCGAAAGATTCTGGATAATTGGTCCACTACTGTAATAGGAAATGTATTCTTGATTACATCAGCTGCAGTCAGCCTATTTTTGTGTGATTCGTTAGAAAGACAATTGAATTATTTGCTTGATAAATTGAAAGTGGTAAAAGTTTTCTTTATGTTGTTTGCAACCCTTCAAAAAATTTAAAGATAAGTCATAAAATGGTGCAATCAATTCTCTATAATGTACCACATAATGGCCAAGCATTTTGCATGTGGAGGTACAACCAGAGTACCACACTGTCGACATTCAATAATCGGTGAAAGCAGACAGGGCCCCCACAAAGGGGGGATCAGTTGGTACTACAGTACTGGGGCCCGGCGACTGTTAGGGGCCCGTGAATATTGCTGAGGATAAAATATTTATACATTTGTATATGAATATATAATTTTTTTTCTAAATTAATTGAAGGTTTTGAAATTTACGTATTATGTGTAATTATAAAATTACAAATATAAATTATATATAAAGCCTAAACACAACCTGTAAGTTTGAATGAAAGAAAAGTACAAAATGTTTTGTAAACATCTGTTTGGATTGTGTCACAGTTTTGAAGTAGTCAAAAAAGCCTGAAAGAAGGGCCCCTTAGTTCAATACAAGCTGTCTGGGTACAGATAGTTTCAGTGTCATTGTGTTCAGAATCTGTCCATTATTTGTTGTTAAGAAAGGGGTGGTCAACAAGGCAATAAAAATCGATCAGGAAGAAATTTTCTAGAATTACACCTAAATAGATACGTTTATGACCCTAGCGGGTAAATTTGCTCTTGCTCATTCATGTTTACAGCTCATATCAATCACGTCTAGTCCAGCTAACTACTGAGACGATCAGTCTACAAGTTCTTTTTGTGGAATTATCCGTTTGGGAAGGGGGTGATCCTATCTTCCTGCTCTTCGGGGTCGTAAACCAATTAACACGATGGGGTGTCGCGACCAATTATGGTGTCGGACTGAATGCAAGGATGTAGAAAGAAAAATTCTTGTTTCTCCCTCCTGGCATGGACTTGCTTCCCACTTTGATTTCAGAGATAGCGATATTAGAAAGCTCAAACAGCAAGTTTATTTTAATTTCTATGCAATTATATGGTAATCTCATATGTGTTATCCGTACTAGTGCATCTCTCAACAAGTGACTAAATCTGATAAAAAAATTATTCACTCAAACAAATCCGAATGCTACCATCTATGATTTAAGATATGTTCAAAATAATTTTCTTATAGTTTTCAAATATTATTTTCAGATATATTAATCTTAAAACAAAATTAATTTTAGATTTAATTAAAATTTATTTTATCAAATTTCTATGCTGTTTTGTAAATTCAATCATCTAAAATAACTATAATTAAATATGTACAAAAATTCTGAGAAAATATTGCATTATGAAAGGAAAATGGATTATTTTGTGTTTATAATGCTTTTTTAAACTTTTACTTTATTTTGTATGGTTTTATGTTAAACTTGGTAATTACTAGGAATTATGCTTGTTGAAAGAGAAAATTCACACATTCTCTATTATATATATATTATCTTTCGCCAAGGCATATACAGGGGATTCAGCATCAAATTCTGGATTCAAGAAGAATTTTTATCTATTTTTTTCCCACTTCCGGTTCAAAAATTTCCCTTGCATCATCTATTTCTTGGAATTGGCTAAGAATAGAGATTAGACGATGATTTATGCAGTATCAAATTTCAAAGGGGATAGAGGAATTCAATAAGAAATTCAACTTCTGGTTGTAGGGAGGTGTCACTTCAATTTAAAAAATTTACATTTTCCTTGCAACATCTATTTTTTTAACACTTTAGAACATAGTTGAAAAGTGTTTATGACTTTGTTCAATCTGTCTGTCCGTTAGCACGATAACTGCCGTAAAAATGACGTTATCAAAATGAAATTTTAGTATGTTGTTCAGTCGGTCTGTGGGACCTATGGGAATATAAATGGATAATATCACCCAACTAGTTTTAGATTGAACCCAGGTAGAAAAAATGAAATACATTAAACCCTACGGGGCCTAATTTTTCAAACACTTTTTAAGCGAATTTAAAATTCACAAATTGCTTCGAAAGTTTTAGGAAACATTCAAATTAAACCATAAAATATATAAAACAAAATTTCAGAAAAATATATTCAGTAGTTTTTTAAATAAAAATAAAAATAATAATTACACCCAATATATGAAGAGATCACATGACCCACTTCAAAATAAAATATGGCATCCATCTTGAGTCAAAACCGTGATTTTTAAAGTTCTTTTTAATTTGTATTTAGTGTTGTGTCCACCCTAAAACAGCTTTATTTTTGCTTAATTTCTGTGCATCAATGTTCTGAAACAATGCAATTACAATATATTTGGGCTTAAATGATCATCAAACTTCGATTATTTCTACAACAAAGTCTAATTTTCTTTTAGAGATTGTAAACACATCAAGCTGTAAGATGAGTTATATAAGAATTGCTGAATTTCTTTACAGCAAAATTATTTAGCGCTGGAGTCTGCAATATAGTTGATATGAATGAAACAGTCATTGATTTTACATAGAAAACAGACGATTTTATATCAGACTTTTTTGGTGGCGTTTTAAACACAGAGTTAAATTACTTTTACCTCCATGGTTTTAAGCTTTTAAGTAAAATAAATTATTGTAGTATTGCGATGAATAAAAGGAATTAAATAAAAGTTTATGAATGAAATTTTTACTGCTTTTTCATAGAGCCAGGCGATTTATATTTCAATGACGTCATTTGAATAAAGTTCATTTGTTTTCAAATATAATAAATTATTGTCGTATTGTAATAATTTTAAAAATATCGCTGCTGAATGTATCGAATTTTAGAGATGTTTAAATAAAATTGCATTGCAGTTGGAAAATGTTTCATAATCAATGCTTTATGCATGATTGATCTTTCTTGTTAACCCTTTCGCGACGGTTGGCTACATTCAATGAAGGACGGCATGCATTCGTGATGGAGAAAACTTGACCCTAAAGGGCGAGTGGCACGTATGCGTGTTTTCACATGGAACGTTTTGTCTACTAGATGGCGTTAAATGTCCATGGAAACAACTTCAATGTATTTTGCAGATAATTGATCTTGGCATAAGGAGGATCCAATGAATTGTTTCTCCATTTGGAGTGGTGAAACATGGTTTTGTAATATAAACAAATAGAGCACTTCTCACAGCATCAAAAATTTTATAATTGAGTTTTGAGTCTTGTTTTGATTTCAGCTTTATGATTTCATTGGTGAATCATAGGAATATAAGAGAGTATTTATTTTTGTTTGGATTTTAGAGGCAGTGAAATTATTCGTTTATTTCGGATAAAAGAATGGGAGCAACTAACGAGTATTTTGTATTCAGATTTGTATGAAAAATATAATCAAATAGAAAATAAATATTTCTTTTATTCCTGAAAAAAGGTAGATTTCTGTGTTGTATTAGGTGATTTTTAGTGAATTTTTTTCGAGTTAGGCTTAGCACAAAAAAATTGCCATCCGCTGGGAACAGTTCGGAAGCGAAGTGCTTAGTCCTTTGGGTCGTGGCAGTTCCAGAATGCCGCTGTCGCGAAAGGGTTAAAGATGAGCTTAGATGATGACTGATATAGATTCAGCATCATATTCTAGAGGAAGTAGGGAACCTCCTGCCCCCTCTGGAATTTAGTTTTCTAAGGATTTCTACTTGCGGTTTTCATCTTGCAGTTCAAAACATTTCCTTGAAACATATATTTTGATTGACTATACAGCTTAGATGATGACTGATAGGAATTTATCATTGAATTTCAGTAAGGGTAGGAGTTGAAGATTTACTAAGGATTTTCACTTCCAGTTCTTTTCCCAATTCTGGATAAAAAAAAATTCATTTTCCTTCAAACATTTATTTACTCAAAATTGGCTATAGATAGAACTAAATGATGACTGATATGGATTCAGTATAAAATTGCTTAAGAGTTAGGAGAATCCATTAAGGATTTCCACTTCTGGTTCTACAGATGTCACTTTCAATTAAAAATATTATAATTTTCTTTACAATACCTATTTCTCAGGATTGGCTGTAGGAATAGCTTAGATAATAACTGATATTGATTCAGCAACGAATTTTGCAGGGAGTAGGGATCACTAATGATTTACACTTCTGGTTCTGGAGATGTCACTTCCAATTTTCTCAAAAATTCGTATGACTATGCAAAATAAGTGTGCAACTGAGTATAAAAATATTTCGTTTAAAATGAAATGTATCATATGAATGATTTTTCATAAATTGTGTTATATTTTGTACTTGATATATTTTATTAGATTGTATAAATTGTGTTATTTTTCTGTGTAATATTGTGTTAAACACCGTACTTTATATATTTTATTTTATTAAATTCAACTCTACCCTTAAATACATAAAAGAAAAAAGAAAGGTACCCGCCCCCTTGTTTTTACTTAGGGTCCATAGCTCGACTTAGTATCATGGCCCAAAATTGAATGTGGGTGACCTGAAAGCAGATAATTGTGATGTATAAAATGGTCCTGCAGAATGAAATTTAGATCATTCCAGATGTCCCATGATGACCTCTGATATTCAGCAGTTTGCTTGATTTTTGCTGTGTATCATTAAAACGTACAGGCATCTAAGTAAAATTTGCTGGATTTTAGCTGTGCATCATTTTTAAAATGTTTTCACAAGTCTTCTTTTAATTTTTACGCATATTTGGCTATTTTCGTATATATTTTCGGAAGTAACAGATTGATAAAAAATATCTTTAAATTTGCATAAAATTTGACCAATATATACTTCTTATGAAGATGCATTTTTATATGCTGGGCACTATATGAAACTTAGCACCAACAAAAAAGGCCAGAATCTCGACCGTAGCAGATATTTTTATAATTATATTATTATTATATAATAATTATATATTATTATATAATATTATTATTATATATACTATAAAGTCATGAAATATACAAATTAAGTAAAATTGGGACATTTTGTACCTCAGAATCGAAGCGCCAAAACACATCAGTATCTCCATCAAAATACTGTATACTATCATTTTGAAACTTAACTTTCATTTCCTGCCAAAACTTTTTACATTCTTCAATAAATGCTGGTCCACTTTCTTTAACTAATTCCTTCCAAGGCTTATCAATTATGAGAGGATATTCAGCTCCACGCGAGTCTTGTTCATAAAATGAATGTAACTTGGGCGTTTGAGAAAACTGCTTTTTGTGATTGAGAACTGCCACATGATTTACTCGTAACAAATTCCAAAAGAATTTGGATTTCACAGTTTGTACTAATATTGCAGAAACAAACATAATATTTTTAACTCGAAAATTTCGGTGTTCAGAATAGTAATGTAACCAAAATATTTACAATTTTGCTGCACTTTTACTATATAATGTATTTTATTAACAATACGGAATAGATATTTAATTAAATAATCTGACAAATAATTGTTTAGCTCAGAATTTTGAAAATAAATGTAAACTGAGCTGAGACTAAGAACTTTTCTGCAACTAAATTTGGAACTTGATAACGGCAACTTCGTACAGAAAATAAGCAATGAACATTATAAACTCAGATAAATGCAATAATCAAATTAAGTGTCGAGAACATTTTTATAATTCCTCTCTTGTTTACAAAATATAATGAAGGGCTGCTGCATGTGCTGTGCGGTCGCGGATAGAGTTGTAGAAGGAAACCTACATGTGGGACGAGCGGATAAATAGCACCGGACCCACTCCGATTCGACCAACAAGCAAAGAATATACATATACAACAAGGAACCACTACTGACGATTATGCGTTTGACGTAGCCGATGACGTAGGTTACATGTTGATTCTGGTTAGCGGAGTTTTTATTTGGCATTCGCGGCAAATTTAAGTTTCGTGAATTTTTTCTTTTTGAGAAATATGAATATTGATCCAAAGCTTAAGAATGGACCAAACACTTCACAAGCCAAAAACTCACAGAAAACGGAAAAGTTTTCTAAAATGTGCAATTGCAAAAAGATATTTTCCAGTAAATCTACCTTTTACAGACATAAAAAAAAATGTTCACCAGTTGCTGAAAAAACAAATTATGTTTGTAAAGAAAAAAATTGTAATTTTACAGCACTGAAGTCGGATGATTTTCGCAATCATTTGCACACTGTTCATCGCATGGAAGAAATAAAACATGATAATGATTTTCTAAATTATTCAGGTATGTTCGCATTTTCATAACTTCTATTTCAATAAGTTTTATTTATTGGTGAATAAAATAAAATAGTTTCACATAAAAATACAAAGAATGGATGAAATGCATGAGATTTTAAAATGTTACCTATGTAAGATGAATGCAAGATATAACATATTCTCATAGATTAGAAGATATACCCATGCATTTGTGGAAGATTTTCCGTACTACGTACTACAAGTTACAACAATTTTTGCCAAAATAAAACAATGACATAATAAATTGAAACTATCGATAAGCCCTAAAAATATCAATAATAATAATGACCGTAATTGATATAATCCAGTCAAAAATGAAATATCAATTAAATTTATTTCATACGTATACACATCTTTATTATTTAAATCGGAAAAGATTTAATAAAACTCTTCTGCTGCATAAACACATCGGATTTAAATCCATTGCTAAGTGACATAACATAATTTTCTTCAAATAAATTGGTGGAAGAAATATAGTCTGCATAATGCTATCTCTATGGAAGGTTTAATTGTTCGTTTTTAATTAATATCTTAATATTTAGACAACCCCTGGTCTTAGAAACTCGAAACATGTACGAAATTTTAAGTGGGGTTATTCCAATGTTACCCATAAAATTTCATTAAATTCGGTTCAGCCATTCTCCCGTGATAATGAGACAGACAGACAGATTTTCAATTTTCTTTATATAGATTATGCAATTGCTATGTCAAAAATATAAAATAACATAAATATGCACATAACTGTAAAGTCTTGTGTAAATACAAATTTTAGTACATTCCTACATAAGCTGATAATAATATGTATGAAAATAACAAAAATATAAAATTGAGTAAAATTTTTGAGTTGATAACAATTTCTTCCTAGCTATTGACATATTTACATTTGCCAGCTGAAACATATCATTTATGAATGACTGATTCTGGATTAAAATTATCCAAATGTAGACTTTTAATAGATATAATGCAAGTTTACTCATTTTGCTTATTTTCAATCTATTTCTCTAAATCTATATAAATAAAATTGAAAATCTGTCTGTATGTGTGTCTCATCATCATGGGAGAACAACTGAACTGAATTTAAATGAAATTTTGTAGATAGCCTTGAAATATCCTGACTTAAAATTTAGTCCATGTTTTGAGTTCCTAAGACCAGGGTTTGCCCAGATATTAATTAAAAACGAACAATTAAACCTTTCATATAGCATTAAGCAGATGATATTTTTTCCGCCAATTTATGTGAAGAAAATTTTACCATGTCGTTTAGCAACAAATTTAAATCCAATTTGTTTATACGGCAGCTGATTTTTATTAAATCCTTTCCGATTTAAATAATAAAGATATATATATATAAAATAAATTTCACCGATATTGCATTTTTGACTGGATTATATCAATTATGGTCTTCAGGTTTAAACATTATTATTATTGATATTTTCAGTTTATTATGTCATTGTTTTATTTTTGCAAAAATTTGTGAAACTCATATATTGTACGTAGTACCGAGTAATCTTCTACAAATGCATGGGTATATCTTCTACTCAGTGGCTTATCGTGACTCTAAAAAGTGGGGGGGGGGGGGGTAACTGTTTAGCATTTGCTTATGACAGGGTTATTTTAAATGAAAAATACGCATAACAATAAAAAGCCTTGAAAAGTAGGGGGGCTGCCCCCCACCCCCCAAGCATACGCTGCTGCTTCTACTCTATGAGAATATAAGCAGTACAAGTATATTAGCACATATTTTGGCATATATTGGAATCAATTACGGCCTTTTGGGCTTTAAGATTACGGAATTATTGATATTTTCAATTTATTACGTCATCTGTTTTATTTTGGTAAAGATTTTAGAAACTCATAAGTTGTAGTATGGGTCCTATACAGTTTTAGCTCTTTTATTTTGCATATATTTATTCAACTTCATATATTTTGTAAATTTGTTTACAAACAAGACCAGGACATTTTATTCTTCAGATCTGCTCGTGAAGATAATTTTGTATAGCTAGAACAGATATTCTTAAACTTCTTTTTAGGAGCATTAAATTAAATGTTTTAATAGAATATTTTGATTAACAGTGTCATTTGTTATATTATAGGAATTTGCACATGATTGTGAATTTTAAATTGAACTTGATAACTTGAATGCTGCAAAGAACAATGTTTCATTTTGACAATCTAATTAATGCATGACTAATAAAAGGAGATTGATTTTGTGAGTTGCATAATATAAAAAATCTGATGTGGGCAACACATGACTTTCCTTATATAATGCAATGAATTTACTACTTTTATAGTAAAGAAATAGGATTTTCTTATAGTAGATATTTATATCCTTTCCAAGATATTGAATTTTCGACAAATAGTCGTCATTTTCATTGATTTAGCGTCATTTTAATCTATTTGGCGAGATTTTTGTTAATTTGACAGCATTTCAAAAAGTCGCCAAGTTGGCGAAATTCCGCCAAAATCTCGCCAAGCTATACTGACGGAGAAAAAAGTTGAAATCACTTGTTCTGTTTGTACATTATGCTCTTACTCAAAAAATTATTATCTTTATGTTAACGTTCCTTCTAATCATATAATGGAACAGTCTCATCCACAGTTATATTGGGGTAAAAATTCCTCTTAAGATAAATTTAAGTGGTATTTTTATTTCAAGTTGGTATTTGCTACTTATTTATTACTTACCAATCAGCAAGCATATCACCTACAAATTTCTTTAAATATTCAGCAAATGGAAACTAATCAAATTGGTGTTTTAAACTTTCTAACAAAAATATTGCAAATGATTCAAAAAATATTTTATAATTATATGTTGTTATTCTACAGAAAGAAAAAAGCATTCTACTTTGGAATATTTCTCAAATATTTGAAAATCGACAGATTTAATTTATACATGGAATGTGATCCTAATATTTCATTAATTATTGCCTGAATGAAATTTATTTTCTATTTTGACGTTGTAGATAATACCAGTAATAGACCTTATCCTTCATAATGTATTTTTCAAATCTCATCACCAAATTTTGCTATAGTTTAATAGGACTGCTAAAGTCCTAAGATTAGGAAAGCATCTTTGTGAGCTGAGCGACTTTTCGTTTTGTCTGGAGCTTTATCAGGCTTGTGGAACTTGATGTCTTCTGAACCAAATTTATTTATAACCTCTGCTTCCATTTCTAGCTATAAAAATCTTCTATTTTTTTTTTTACATATCTGCTTATTTCTTCGCAATGCAAAACAGTAAAAAAATGCATAGCTTAAATGTTACAGCGATAACTCATTCAGCGAATTACAGCGATAACTCATTCAAACTAACAACTTTTAAAGAGTTTATTTTTAACATGTATAGCAACCCTAAAACAAACCGTATTTTAAAAAATAAGTTTCTTTTTAGAAAAACTAGTCACTTTTTAAAACGCTAAGATGGACTACACAATTTGGCAATTGCCTAAAGACGAAGAGGCAAGCATTCAATTTTTCCAAAAAAATGGAATTCTTCATAAAGAAAAACGATGTTCAAAGGATCATCCGATGAAGTTATGCACAAGTGATTCATCACCAAAATGGCTATGCAGTTTACGATCATGCCGAGAAAAGAAAGGAATGCGTACACAAACCTGGTTTGATGGATCATGAAATTTACAATTTCGTGCCTGCTATACAAATTGATCTTTTTTTTATTGCATATAAAAATAAATGTCCACCAGAGCGAACATTTAGGCTTGTCGATGACTATGTCAACTTTAAAGTTCGGTGGTTTTGGTCTGGTACCCAGCTAACGGAAGAGTACCAAATGTTATTGCATCAATTGGTGCTTCAATGTATAACATATACACTGCATATTTGCAAACACTGTGTTAGACACCCTTTCACCAATGCTACCAACTAACCTAAAGCCAAATTAAACTTTTATGGCTAAGTGACATTTAAATAAAATGACCACTGTAAGGAAAAGAATACTGAAATGTTAACGAATGCAAATGGAAAATAGTCTCAATATCAATAGAAGATTCAGGGGGGGGGGGGGGGGAGACCAGATTGGAAAGTTATGCATTTTAATGTTATCGAAAGCACATTTCCATCAAAATATCCAAACTGTAGTGATTTATTTCTTTGTATAAATAATTCTTAAAATATTATAACATATAAATATATAATATACTATAATTAATAACATAATAACAGTTCATTCACAATATTATAAAAACAGATTTATACAACCTGAACATAATCCATTCTTTTTTGTTTTATTATGCCATGACAAATAATCAAAATATGCATGCAAGATACAAATTTTTTACATACAATTACTTACTTGACACACTCTTAAAAATATGCTATTTCACTTCAACTACATCATAATCTAAATCATGCACATGCAAAACATCAAGATACTAAAATTATTACATGAAGCTACTTATATGCCACACTGTACATAAAATCACACATTTTTCAAATCTACAAGATGAGAAAAATATCCTTCAAGGAAAAGCAAAAAAAACACTATGAAGATTGCTGACATTTTATATAAGCAGCATAATTCTCTAATAATTATTATCTTTGTATAACTGTAGTGGAAGAAACCGAACCATAGTTTAGAAATATCATTGTACAATCCAAGCATTAAACTGAAATTAAAAGAAACACAGAAAGGGTACATAGAATAATACTACATTCATGAAATAAATGCAGGGCTGGCTGCACATTCCAATGAATAAACATTATACACTCTTGTTAGAAAACATACAGTTCTGTTAATTATTCAACAGAAACATGCAAAATTGTTAGAATCTATTAAAAACATGCCATTTCAATTCTTAAGTTCCAACTTAGTCTAAGTTATAAACATGCAAAATATCAAGATGCTAAAATTATTACATGAAACTACTTACGTAAAATCAAACATTCTTCAATTCTGTGAGATGAGAAAAATATCCTTGAAGATTTTCAGCCAAAAAACCACTAGAAAGATTGTTGACATTTTATAAGCAGCATAACTCTCTAGTGATTATTTAGCTTTATATGACTGTAGTGGAAGACACTGTAACTATACTTTATAAATCCCATTGTACAATCTAAACATTAAACTGAAATTAAAAGATACACAGAATAGGTACATAGAATAATACTCAATTCATGAAATAAATGCAAGGTTGCACATTGAAATCAACAAAAAAAATACACTGTTATTAGAAAACATGCAGTTCTGTTAATTATTTCCCCGAAACATGCAAAATTGTTAGAATTCATGCAATCTATTAAAAACATGCCATTTCATTTCTAGAGCTCTAACTTAGACTAAGTTATAAACATGTAAAATATAAAGATGCTAAAATTATTACATGAAACTACTTACGTAAAATCAAACATTCTCCAATTCTGTGAGATGAGAAAAATATCCTTGAGATTTTCAGCCAAAAAACCACTAGAAAGATTGTTGATGAAGTGGAAGACACCGTAACTATACTTTATAAATCCCATTGTACAATCTAAACATTAAACTGAAATTAAAAGATACACAGAATGGGTATATAGAATAATACTCAATTCATGAAATAAAAGCAAGGGGGGGGGGGGGGTTGCACATTGAAATCAACAAACAAAATGCACTCTTGTTAGAAAACATGCAGTTCTGTTAATTATTTCCACGAAACATGCAAAATTGTTAGAATTCATGCAATCTATTAAAAACATGCTATTTTATTTCTAGAGCTCTAACTTAGACTAAGTTATAAACATGTAAAATATAAAGATGCTAAAATTATTACATGAAACTACTTACGTAAAATCAAACATTCTCCAATTCTGTGAGATGAGAAAAATATCCTTGAGATTTTCAGCCAAAAAACCACTAGAAAGATTGTTGATGAAGTGGAAGACACCGTAACTATACTTTATAAATCCCATTGTACAATCTAAATATTAAACTGAAATTAAAAGATACACAGAATGGGTATATAGAATAATACTCAATTCATGAAATAAAAGCAAGGGGGGGGGGTTGCACATTGAAATCAACAAACAAAATGCACTCTTGTTAGAAAGCATGCAGTTCTGTTAATTATTTCCACGAAACATGCAAAATTGTTAGAATTCATGCAATCTATTAAAAACATGCTATTTCAATTCTAGACCTCTAACTTGGACTAAGTTATAAACATGTAAAATATAAAGATGCTAAAATTATTACATGAAACTACTTACGTAAAATCAAACATACTTCAGTTCTGTGAGATGAGAAAAATATCCTTGAGATTTTCAGCCAAAAAACCACTAGAAAGATTGTTGACATTTTATAAGCAACATAACTCTCTAGTGATTATTTAGCTTTATATGACTGTAGTGGAAGACACCGTAAATATACTTTATAAATCCCATTGTACAATCCAAACATTAAACTGAAATTAATAGATACACAGAATGGGTACATGGTATAATACTCAATTCAAGAAATAAATGCAGGGTTACACATTGAAATCAACAAACAAAATACACTCTTGTCAGAAAGCATACAGTTCTGTTAATTATTTCCCCGAAACATGCAAAATTGTTAGAATTCATGCAATCTATTAAAAGCATGCTATTTCAATTCTTGAGCTCTAACTCTGACAAAGTTGTAAAGATGCAAAATATTAAGATGCTGAAATTATTACATGCAACTACTTACATAAAATCAAACATTCTTCAATTCTGTGAGATGAGAAAAATATCCTTGAAGATTTTCAGCCAAAAAACCACTAGAAAGATTGTTGACATTTTATAAGCAACATAACTCTCTAGTGATTATTTAGCTTTATATGACTGTAGTGGAAGACACCGTAAGTATACTTTATAAATCCCATTGTACAATCCAAACATTAAACTGAAATTAAAAGATACACAGAATGGGTACATAGAATAATACTCAATTCATGAAATAAATGCAAGGTTGCACATTGAAATCAACAAACAAAATACACTCTCATTAAAAAACATATGTATTATGTATTGCAAACATAAGTTTACAATACATATTATATTAGGCAGTCAAGTTTGTACATTGACTAATATGTTTTAATCTCTTTATTAAAAGTACCAACTTATCGAGATCTTCATTGCATAATACGATACAGAAAACAAATCCACATTTTGATTTAATCTTAGAGCTTGGAAACATCTTTGGGCAAGTTTTAATGTCGGTACGAAACTACATGAGATAATTTACCATAGACAGTGACTAAATTTAAAAATAATAATCAATAATATTTAAAACTTACTTTATGTCAAATTCCGTATTTTTTTTTTTTTTTTTTTTGTATCTCATCGGTGGTCCTTTTGATGCAATAAAATATTTCCTTTACCTTAATTTCTCTTTCGAATTTTCATCTTTTTTACGCTAGCACTGTCATCCATGTTGGACGCCATGACAGTTAAGTCGCGTAATGCAACTTAAGTAGCTTTCCGGAAGGAACTTAAACTAAGTCGCTTTGGAAGAAGTTAAGTCGCAAACGCCGCCATATTTGAGTCGCATTCGGGAGATAAGTCGACTTAACTTTCAGTGCGAACGGGGTATAAGACATGGCAGACTAACAGAGACCCTACCCTTAAGGTGGATTTCGGTCGCGGTGGATTTCGGTCGCTTTCCACCCATGTTAAAGTATAGGCCATTTCTATTACAACAACCGCGAAAGAACGGCTGCACAAATCCCTTTGGAATTTGTACGAGTGATAGAATGATATATGTAGTATCTTGTGTAGTCAGAAAATTAGTATAATATCAATTAATTAATTATCTATAAATAAAAAACTCAAACAAAATTATAAAGTTTTAGTTTTACAGCTTCTAACTAGAGGGCGCTATAGAGGCGTCACACAGCTATCGGGGCACTTTAATAGTCGTTTTCTTATTTCCTGCGCCAGATATTTTAAATTTTCTGACTACACGAGAAAATAGAGCTATAGCTTTATCATTTACATAAATTTTTCTAACATTCTGTGCAGTAATTAACGCGTTTATGTTGTAATACGATTTAGAGTGGCAGGCGAAATTTTGGACATTTTTGCAGCCAATGCTTATAACATTGGCGTAAAGCTAGTAGCATGGCAACCCTATCTTTGAACGTGAATAAAAACATGTTATTGCTTCATCAAAATGTAAGTAAGGGTAAGTATTATATTTAATACATTTCTAGTACAATTTCATTATTTCAATTTATGTCTATGTCTGTATAAAGATTAAAATTTTAATTCTCCTGCATATTAGGTTCGGTTCACCGGTCAATTGACAATACAAAGTGAATTTTTTTTCTGTATTTGCCAATTTTAAAGAAGCTAGTAAGCTAGAAAATTTTTAAGATTTGCACCTTATCAGTAAATGAATTAAAATTAAACTGATTGCAATACACTATTATTTTTTAAAAAGTAGATAACATTGCATGAAAACATTGGAAAGTTGTGTTTTATGTAATACCAATATTCTAAGTTATAAATAAGTAAGATGGTGGTGCATATTGACAATACAAAAGGGGTATTTTTAAATATATTTTATGCTATAAGCTAGAAAATTTCCCTTAAGATTTGTAAATGCCTTATTAGTAAATGCATTAAAATTAAACTTATGGTGTAGACAGCTTATGCTAGATGATAACAAATACGTAAAATACATTTATTTTTTTAACATTAGGTACTATTGTATGAAAACATTGGAGAGTTTGTAGGGTTAGCATTCCCAAAATTGTGTTTTATAAAATACCTCTATTCTCAGTTATAAATAAGCACAAGATAGTAGTGCACTTTTTTATCATTTATCATAAGATTTTGAAAATATTTATGGATAAAAAATTAATTTACAGTTAGACTACATTGGTTAAATATTTTACAGTGAAACAACTAATTCAAGAATTCTAATTGAACAACAAGCTAACAAATTAAAAGAAAAACAAGGGCTATAATCAAAAATTGCACCTCTTTTATGTTCTGATTAATACAGATGTGCAGCCTCCCAATACCATCTTTAAGGATTGAACCTTGTTGGTTAATATCCATAACAAACACCAATGAACAATACTTGCATCACTTTCATAAAATCTTCCTATCGCCTTTAAAAGAAATTTCTTTTTTATTAATATCACAACAGCCCCTGGTCCCAAAAAATTGAAATATGGATTACATTGTAAGTGGGGTGATCTCAAGGCTATCCACAAAATCTCAAATTTAGTACATTCTACTGTGATGATGAAACAAACACACATGCATATTTTCAATTCTATTTATATGGATTAGCAGTTCAGCCATTCTTCATGGAGCATATATATAAAAAAAAACATAAAATTCTATTTGAAGTGAACTTTTAATGTTTGGACCCTTTCTTTTTAAAATGTTTTAATAATTCTAACAAAAATGGAAAAGTGAGTTCTCTTGTGATGAGATAAACAAACAGAGGTGCAACTTACAATTTTATTTATAGATAATAGCAGATATACCCAATGTTACTCATGATTTCAAATATGTACAAATACCCATAGTATTCTAAATGACTTTGGTATTCAAAATATTTTATTGAAATATAATTTATTTAACTGTCTTAAAAATAAGTATAAGAATTTCTGTTCTCACTATACAAAATTATCTTCACAGGTAAATTTGAAGATTATTCAAAACATTCTATTAAAATATTTAATTTAATTCTCCTAAAAGGAAGTATAAAAATGTTTTCTATTGCATTGATAAATAAGAAACCCTAAATATATTAGTGCAAATTTCATTTATTTTATTTTTTATATTTACTTTAAAAATAATATTACCATTATAAATGAATATTCTTAAATTGCAAATAAATTATAATAAGGAATTAAGAGTATCATAAATGCAAATAAACTAGAATTTATATGACATTTACTTTATGCAAATTAAAAATTATTTTTTGTGAAGGCACAAAAAAGATCATATCATATGGGTCCCCCAAACATATAAATCTGCTCCTGCAATTAAATTATTTCTGGTAAGCAACTATTTTGATATAAGCAAGAAAGTGCTCATCTGATTATCCATCATTACTTGTGAACAATGTTTTTCCAGTTATCGCTGCTTCTCAGCACAGTGCAGAGATAATCTGTGGAGACAAAACTCTTTAAAGCAAGAGTTTTAGAAATTTTCTGGTAGAACTAAATGTACTTCCAATTCAGTAGCAATCTGTGGCATTATTTTAACCCTATTGCTAACGTAATTCTAAGCACTCAGGATTATAGTTAAGTGACTTCTGCCTGTTAACAGGACATTGTATAAAAGTAAGAATTGACCTCTTTATTATATACATGTTCTACATAAAATATTTATATATATATAGTATTTGTTATTAGTATATGTGCCACATCTCAAAGACTACCAATCGAAAAGAAGAAACATCAATTTTCCTTACCTGAGGAACCTTTACATTTGAGTAATGAGGAAGATTTTCAATATTCCAGACATCCACAATTTTTTGTCTCAAAGGCTAAATGTGTATTTGCTTAGAGTGTGGATAATACATCTCACCTTTGCAAATGCATTTTTGGCTGCTTTATTCATCAAAGAAGTAGATGTCATCAAGAACTATTCAAGACACCCAATGTTTGCCTCAAAGGCTAGAAGTGTATTTGCTTAAAATGTGGATAATACATCTCACCTTTGCAAATGCATTTTTAGCTAATTTGATTCATCAAAGAAGGAAATGTAATCAACAACTTCAGTTAGGGGTACCAGAAAAGTAAGTTTTTCTTCTTATCCAAAGCACATATTAAAATGTTTATTATTATTCTAATTTTTTTTATCCAGAAAGCCTTTGTGAGTGCATTTTGGACTGTTTTGATTCTACAAAAAGAAAATGTAAGCAGCACAAGAATATATAGAAAAATATATTCCATAGAGTAAATTTGAGTTAATGTGATCTCTACTGAAGTCGTAACTTGCAGTATTGGCACCCAGGGCAAACAGTACAATTGGCGCCACCTTCCCCACTGAAGCAGGTGTCTGACTTTATTTTGTATATACCGGTATAATAAAAATGTTGCTATTATTATTGTTATGTAAAATTAGTGACCTGTATATAATTTGCTTATTGTATTAAATAGGAACAAAATGTTAATTTTTGTATATAAAATATTATTCATGGTAATAACGTTTAATATGTTTGTTTTTTAGTATAATTAAGTTAATAATTAATAGTCAAGTAATATAATATTTTTAATATAATTAAGTTTCAATTTTAGATACGTCTTTAATTGCAATTTTAAATTCGTTTCACATTTTTGAATTTATAAAAAGTTTGTATTAATGACATTCCCTCTCCAACTTGGCACCTAAGGGCTGCTCCTACTGCCTCCCCCCCCCCCCCCGATCTGAATATGCTGTACTGGAACACAATAATATAGGAAATCTAGTAGTAGGCATTCCATGTCTCCTAGAAGACTGCTCTTTCAGAAATTAACACTTATATGTTTAACAAGAAACGTTTGTGTTTTATGTTTTGAGCTCCTTTATGTTGCTTTTGCATAATTAAATGTAGTTGAGTATTAATGATTAGTCCTACTTTTGTGTCATATATTTTTTAATTTAATCCAGGAATTGAGATTTGGGGGTAAATCCACCTATTTCAGAGAAATTTAGTTTCATTAAAAAAAATTGGGGAAAATATATGTCTATTAAATGCGAGATGAATAGTCATTTTCCCAATGGAGGGATGCCTTTCGCAGAGAATTTCTAAGGTAAAAGTCTGAACTTTGTCATTTTAAAGGATTTCAAATATCCTCTTGTTGGAAATTTGTAAGTACTTTAAAAGTACATATGTTTTAATCCATAATTTTTAGATTACCATTATTTTTCGATATTGATATATTTATTCCCACAATCAATTATGAGAGTCAGTGTTTCTTTCAGGTATACCTCTGGGGGGGGGGGGCAAAGCCCCTAGTGACGAGTATTGGCCCCCTTCCTCGGAGACATTTTATGTTAATCTAGGTTCTATGTGACAGCATTTAGATATATTTATATAGGGCAAATAGAACCCCCCTAAATTTTCATTCGCCCCCCCCCCCTTGCCCAAACAGTCTTGAAAGTAACACTAATGATAGTTGTAGTTAGTTAATTATTCAAAATATTTTAATCGAATTATCTACTTTTAATAGTTTTCACACTGTGTTTTGCTTAAAAGCAAACCTACAGTTAATAGACAGTATTAGGACCTCGAATTTGATGGCATTTGCATTTTTTGGGCCTTTTCTCTTTTAGAGCATTTTTTTTAATTTTTAGTGCGCTTTTAGATATTTTGGGGCTTTTTTATTAATTATAAAAGCATTATTTTTTTTAGGTCATTTTCTGCCATTTTTTAAAATTGAAATAAAATTTTCATAAGAATTACGCTTTCAATTTCCAACACTCAACCAAGTTTGTTATATGAACAAAGCCATAAAACTTCAAAAGTTCTCATTCTGGCAATTCAGTTCAAGACACTGTTTAGTGCTAATATTGAGGAAAGAGAATCTCCATTGTCCAGATTTGAAATGAACTGTGGTGAAGGTAGTTAACAAAAAAAAAAAAAAAATCAATTTAGAGCTTCTTATCTTGTACTGTTGCTGCTTTCCAAACTCTCTGACAGAACAGGTTTCATGTGGTTCTGACTTTTAGGGTGCAACACTAAAAGTCAGAATAAAAAGTCCCCAAGTCTCCAAGATACTTGGGGGCTTCTAAAAAAAATATCATTTTTTTTTCTTCTGAGGTTTTATAGTGCATTTTATAAAGCAAAGATAAAATGTGCATCTGTGAATTGTCTAATATTGAAGTGATTTAATTTATAATATTCACAAAATATAATACAAATTATTTTAGGGGATTTTTCCCTTTCAGTTTTGAGGTCAGTTATTTAGTTTTTAAGGGAATTTTAAGTTCTCAACATCCCAGCCGTATAGTGATTATTAGGAAAAGAGGTCAAAAATTTTATTTAATACCTTAAAACCTTCTATAAATAAATTGTATGATGCAACGCCAGTGGTCACTCTGTAAATACAGGGCATTTCGTATATTTTTTAAATCGTTTTTATTCTTACCTAACTGCACTTTTGAGCTTGAGAAATGCGTTTTATTTTCCTTTGTGTAGAAAAGCATAAAGTAAGGAAAAGTAAAAGTTAAGACAATAATCAATTAAAGGTTTGCAAACCAGTTAGCAACTGAGATCATACGGACTGCCAAAATTTTTCACCACTCATTTTCTAATTAGTTAAATTAAATTTTGATATATCGCTTCTCTAATCAACATTACGCGAAACGAAGTCTTTCAGAAATGCTAAAGTTGCTCGAGTTTCTGAAAGCGAAGAAGCAAGTTTAAGGTTACAAATATTTCCGAATTTGTAACACAATATATAAGAGTGGAGATTCAAAATTCGCTTTCAAGCTAAATATCTCCATAAATATGTAATTTATTTCGTTGAAACTTTTATCAGTCTATAAGATTCAGTCTAGACAGTATTTGATATAAGTTTTAGTGTTTTACCTGCGGAATAATAGGGGAAAGACATTTCGATAAATCTATATCTATTGAGCATCCTTGAATGTGACGTAACCATTTTTTTTTTTCAATTATTCTTGTGTTGTATACCTGTGCTCTCCAAAAAATTGAGCAAGTTGGAGGAGGGGGTATTTGGTATGATTGTTTCAATCAATGAACGTGTCAGAAACCCATTAATTTTGGGGAAGAACGGAAGGTCTTCAATTTTCAGAATATATATATATATATATATATATATATATATATATGTATGTATCATCCATCCCTTATTCCCCTATCTAATTTCGCTTTTTGGATCCCTATCCTATTTTCGTTCTATTTCCCGATTCCTTTCTTAATTATCATTCATTTTTTGTTCTTCCATATTGCATCTTGTATAAAAGTGTAATTCATTTTAAAAATCTCACAAAACTAGCAGGTATTTGTAAGGGGAGAGAGAAGTCCCTTTACAAACTCTCCGTAGATCCCCCCCCCCCCCCCACACACACACACACCGTAGTATCCTAAAAATATATATAAGATATCTACGCCTCACACAAGCTTTTTTTTTTTTTACACAGTTTTACCAAAACAAAAAATTAAATGTTTCTCTTTAAATACCATAAAATTTGACTGTACAAATTATTTTTCCTTGTCAGCAGACGTGAAAATATAGAGCTTCATATGTATTATCACATTTGTTGTTAATTTTTTTCTTTAATTTTCTTAACTCTGAAGGCATTGTTATTAAACATGAATTGATCAACTCTAATTGTTTACAACAGTACATAGTTAGAGCATCCGAAAATTCTGAAGTCGAAAAAATTCCTTTTTTCATTTGTGTCATTCTTCCGAATCACAGAAATCATCTTGCGTACTATAAATAGCAGGTTCCTAGCTTTTATCATTGGGATTGCCATTCCCCCATTTTACCCACCCAAGATATTTCCACCTGTTTCGTTTCAAGTTACACTCTGACACAAGCGTCTACAGCCGAAGAAAATTGGATCCTTGCTCAAGGGGGGCTCTGGAAGGCACATGGTAAAAGGGCGGGAAAAAATATTTTGCGCGCAATACAATTGAGAATTTGGTTTTGTAGTTTCTGTTTAACAAACACTACAATGTCAATAGAGTATAATGACAAACAAAGCCCTTTTATTTCTAAAATGTAAAGAGTCTTGCATTTCACTCTTGTTTACAGAAAATAACCCATTTTTTAATTTACTATTTTTAATACTTAAAGATTAAAACTAAAATTTTAAAATTAAAATTTTTTTAATTAAAATAATTTTATACTGTGGCACATTGAGTATGAGCAAACTTTAGTTCCAGGAGTCAAGTCAAAATGGAATTTACCATTAAGAGGAAATACAATTTATTAAGTATGAAATTATTACAATAGTTTCCAAAAATTTTTAAATATTTTAAATTGAAAATTTCAATTATTTTTTTAACAAATATAATAAATAATTCTATTATATGTATATTACTTATATAATCAGTAATTATTGATTATATAATTAATTAATATATTTTAAAATTAATAGAAGGAGAATTCAATTTATTCTACCATTGTCCCAGATATTTTATCCCTTTAAAATTTTAAATAAAAATATGTAGTAGTAATAGTGAATTACAAATAGTAACATAGCGATAATAATTGTAAAAGGTAATATTATATATATAATATTATATAATTGTAGAAGGTAAAATTACAGCAGATCAATAATTTAGTAGGGCCTATATTAATCTTCATTCGGGGGGGGGAGGGGGCAGCATGACGTCGTATTATTGAATTCTGTCATCAAGTTGACATTAAATTTAGTAGGTTTTATTGTTTACTTAAAGGATTCCATACGTTTTTGCCACACTACTACTATCTTTCCTAATGTCAAAGGTATATTTAAATATATCCACATCATTTAATTAAAAATTAGTTAAAATCAAATTTATAAATTTTTTCAACTTTTCAAAATGTTGTAATTTTTACAATTTTCTTGTTTTTAAGTGTTTTGTATACAAATTTAAAAACGAGGTATTGAGGGGGGGGGGGAGCTCTAACGTATCTCAATCTCGGACACTGGCGTCTTTCAACGGAAATAATCATGCCAAGTTTTATTCAATTCTCTCAATTTGCTAGAGAGATATCGTGTCTACAGCCTCACAGACAGACAATACATACGGACATGATTTTAAAAATGGTTAATTTGCATTCTGTATGTTCAAAGTGCGCAGATCCATCAATATCCGAAGGTCGATGTATTTTTACTCCAATACATTCCCTTTACATATACTATGTGTTGTACGGAAAAATATGTGAAAGGAACATCTATTTTTATATAATGTTTTATTACAAATAGAATGATTTCATTCAATGTTTCCAACTAGGAAAGGTAAACATTGAATCTCAGCTAAGAAGTTTATCCCATAATCTCGTATTTAATTTGTGAAATAATGTTTCCTGAATTTATGTCAAAAGCGTTGTAGTGAGCAATGTCATGAATTTAATGGTCCACCAGAAAAGTAGCCACTAATTTTTGAAAAAATTGCCGATATCCTTAAAATAAGCTCTAATTCTAACCAGATATCCCATGTAAAATTAAAGCAAAAATATACATTAAAATTTTGTATAATATTTTACTTTCTAATTGTTTAGTCTAGTCTAACTTATTAAATGAATTAAAAGATCAAAAGAAGTTTAATACTGAATATTATTTTATTTAATAATATTGTATTAGAGACTAGCTGCTAAAACTGACGAAATTCCATTGTAATAATAATAGTATAGAAATACATAACACAAAATCTTCGTTAAGCCTGCTGTCTTAAATAATTTGAAATTAAAAATACATTATTATTTAGAGCATAAGCAGGTTGAATATATCAAACGGTTTCTGAGGCCTCCTTCATCAAAATATAATACAGAGCAACCACATTCTTTCCTTTGCTGGTTAGGTTGCTCTTTTTATCCTTTTGCCTCCGAAACCGGTTGATATATTTAATCAACTATTTATGCTGAAACTTTTTTGAAGCATTTTTAAACTAACTTGAAGTACTTTTTAATTTCAGGTTATAAGACATTTTTCTCAGGTTATTCAGACATTTAATTTCAGGTTATAAGACATCCGTCGAAAACTCGAGTTGCGATTTTCGACATGATTCCAATACTTTCCCAATACATTACCATACTTTCCCTGCAATACATGGTAATGTATAGGGAAAGTATTGGAATCATGCCGAAAATCGCAACTCGAGTTTTTGACGGATCTACACGTTTCGAGACCTCTAGAATACGAAAAAACTATTTTTAGCGTGACGTCTGTGTGTGTGTGTCTGTCTGTTTGTCTATCTGTTTGTCTGTGCAATGTATGTATCCACTCTAACTCTAAAGTTAATGGCCGAATTTCATAAAATTTGGTAGGTAAGCCACTTGGGTGTGACCTTGGTGCTGATTAGTTTTTAGTACGATTCCGGATAAAAGAACCCGCATTTTTTTTGCGAAATGGCCCTAAAAAATTGCCTTTATCCACTCTAGCTAAAAAACTAACGGACCGAATTTCACAAAATTCGGCAGATAAGTCGCTTGTGGGTTACCCCGGTGCTGATTAGATTTTGGTATGATTCGAAAAACAATAACCTGCTTTTTTCTTGCGAAACGGCCCGCAAAAAACGTCAAAATCTGAAATAAAAAATCTGATGTGGGCAGCACATGACTTTCCTTATATAATGCAATGAATTTACTACTTTTACAGTTAAAAAAATGTTACCCTTATAGTACGTACTTATATTCTTTCAAAGATATTGAATTTTCTTGAATTAGTCGTCATTTTCATAGATTTAGCATCATTTTTATACATTTTGCGAGATTTTCGTAATTTGGCAACATTTAAAAATGTCGCCAAGTTGGGGACATTCTGCTAAATTTGTCGCCAAAATCTCACCAAGTGTTATGAACGGAAAAATAAGTTATTCTTACAGCAGATAAATGACTATTGGCAATCAAATACAAAAGTATTACTCAAAGTATCTTTTCTCGTGAATGGAACGAGTTAGATCCACGAGAATGATGTCACCCAATTTATCACATGATATTACATATAAAAAGTGAATATGTTTGTTAACAGTTAATTTTTTTTTTATTTTATGGGACTTTTTGATAAATTTACTTGAAAAATGTGCAATATCTCGAGAACGGTTCATGCTAGCGTTCTAAAATTTACGTCAATCGTTTTCTAAGGAAAAATTATATAAGAAATGTTTATTTGCGTAACTTTGTTAAAGGTTTTGATTTTTTCAAATTTCAATCGAAAATTTAGGAGAGTTCTGATCATTCGATTGTGTTTCAAAACAATAAGCTTCCAGTATTGATGGATTGTGAGTTTTGTACCAAATTTCATTCGAATCGTTCCATTTGTTCATGAGGTATCGTCTCCATAGACTCACTGACACACACATGCACATACACGCACAGACATCACCTTAAAAATGTTCGATTCGTGATTAGGGATGCTTGAAACGTGCTCTCCCGTCAAAAACTCGAATTCGAATTTTCGACCCCGTCACAATACTTTCCTTATACGTTATGTATATAAGGAAAGTAAAAACTACGTATGCTCAAATATATCCATTAAATACTTGGTTTATACGTAAATTTAACGATAAAAGAATAAGATAAACCCCATTATACTAGGACTTGCTGTTCTCAAGATATTTTAGTTTTTTCGTATTTTCTCTACGCCACCTTTGAAAATAAGTCCAGTTACCAAATGAGAACGAAAATGGAATTGAAAGTGAATTAAATTTAATTAAAATAAAGAGAACGTGGATATAAGTCTGTAGGGAAAGTCATGTGCTGCCCATATCAGATTTTTTCTTCAATACTTCATTAAATAGAGTTTAATTTTACAAAATAGCACCTATAATTATTTGAAATAACACTGAATTTGCACTTTTAATTCAATTTTCGTTGCATTTGGTTACTGGACTTACTTATAGGTAACGTCGCAAAAATGCGAAAAAAAAAAAAACATAAAATATATCAAGAACGGCTAGTCCTAGAGTAATAGGATTGGTCTTATTCTTTTCATCATAAAAAATTACGTATAAAACAAGCATTTAATTGATACATTTGAGCATACGTTGTCTTATTTTATATTTTTGCGGGCCATTTCGTAAAAAATGGCAAGTTTATCTTTTTTGAATCTTACCAAAATCTAATCAGCACCAAAAGGTATCCTTCATGTGACTTATCCATCTTTATTAGATCTTAGCTGAGTAGACAGGCAATTTTTGCGGGCTATTTTGCAAAAAAGGGTTCTTTTATCCTGAATCGTACCAAAATGTAATCAGCACCAGGGTCACCTACCAAATTTTTTAAAATAAGGTCAATTAGTTATTGAGTTAGAGTGGATACATTGCACAGACGTCCGCTAAAAATAGTTTTTTTAGTGTTCTATACAGGTCTTAAAACGTGTAGATCTGTCGAAAACTTCCTTTGCGATTTTCGACACGATTCCAATACTTTCCGTATACATTATCATGTATTGCAGGAAAAGTAAAAATACAATTATATATATTTTTTGGGCTGTAATAATAAATTTGGAGGATGAAATTCATATCTATATAATAATTGCCTAACATGCTTTTATCTTCATAAAACACAAAACCCGCCTATAAGGGACATTCCCAAAAATATGGATACAGGTCCCATTGCATATATTGGCAATGTACTGCATGTATCGGCGTGTACCATTGCAGATATCGGCATGTACCTGTTTCACGCTTATACGCTCGTCAGCATGGAATAGCCGGTAAGCCACAATTTTTGCGAGCTTCTACAGGAACTGACAATTTCAGTCCTTACACGTGGCCGGCATAAACAACTTTGCTTGTGCAGCTTCGTGTGGCCTGAACTAAATTGTAAATGAATTTTATTTTGTCCATCCACTCGAATTTATTCCTATCTATATAATAACTGTTTAACGTGCTTTTTCCTTCACAAAACACGCCTGGGCATTTCCAAAAATATGAGCGACATTCCCATTGCAGATATCAGCATCCATGGACAGGTTTCATGCTTATTATGTGTTCGTCAGTTTGGAATAACCGATATCTTCAATGACAGCAAGAAACTTGCTGTAAGCAACAATTTTTGCGAGCTTCTATGGGAACTCACAATTTCAACCTTTAACGTGGCCGACATAAAGAACATTGCCTTTGTAGCTTCGTGTAGTCTGAACTAAATTGCAAACGAATTTTCTGCCGGTCACGTGGATGGACTGAAATTATCAATTCCCATAACAGCTCGCAAAAATTGTAGCTTACAGCAAGTTTCTGGCTGCCATGTCAGATATCGGCTATTCCATGCTAACGAGATGGCACAACATCGCCATCAGTGATCCACATCGACATCATCAACAGTGAACTCTTACACAGCACCTCACTCAGTGAAAGAGTGCAACATCGAATCATCGCATATTGCTAAAATCATTTGTGGACATTCATATTTTCTGATGTGGGCGTAAGGGACTTTGTCCCAAGGTAGCCCGTAATGAAGCGTCTTGGTCTTGGTCCATGCTAACGAATGCATAAATGCAAAACCGGTATGTGCAAAAGCATAATTTTATCTTTCTAGACCCCCCAGAAGACCTTCAGTAACTAAAAAACTGAATCTTTTCAAACATAGTATCGACCACGGGATAGAACTTAACGAAGCCGGATTTTCGCCGTCCCTTCCCGGACAGAGAAAATAATGTTTTCCTTACTCAAAATCTTTCTAGTCCTTCCGAAAGAGTACTGGTGACCTAGAAGCTTGAATTTTTGCACATCTATTCTAACGTTTGCATCACAGACTTGACCCCCTCCCCTGTGGGGCAAAGAAGTTATTTTATTTTTGAAGTCCATCAAGACCCCCCAGAGGTACTCCGGTGATCTAAAAGTTCGAAACTTTGCAAACTTATCGACCACGGGACAGAATCTATCTGGGTCAATGTTTGATACGCTCTGCTTTCGACACTAAACGTTATATATTGTTAAACAAAATAAAATTTATCAGAAAATGTTTCAATTTAAATATTTATAAGTTTTTTTGTCTAAGATAGGCTTATATACTAGTTGTATATATATAAAAAAACTCTAGCAAATATTTTTAAAAATTATATATTTGTCACAATAAAATGATATATGATTTAGTTTTCTACTATTTTCATATATTTTTTGTGAAATAAGAAATTTGGAGAAGTAAACAATGTTAAATAATAATTAAGTAAATATGTTTTGAAATTATATTACATCTTTGTAGTAGCATAAATGGAGTTATAAATAATTTAGTTTTCGGCAACATATTCTACGCATTATCGACCACTCAAGTATAACAAAAAGAACGGAAATAGAATGAGCTCTGAGATGCCCGTGACATCTTGAAAATTGAGAAAAACTTTGGTTAGAAAATAAATTATTATGCAACACAAAAGTTCGTAAAATTTTCAGATCCGTGTGGGGTGGTGATACAACACAATTTCAAAGAAACAAGGCCAGGGTCAGTGGATCCTTTATAGTACAACCAAAATCATCTCTACTACGATGGTAATGCCTTCTGCAACGCAAGGAGGGAGGGGAATCGAGAAAAATTTCCGGTTTCTGACAAAAGACCCTTGCCAAGGTCAAGCTCTCCCCTTTCTGCATTTTGAAGAATTCGGTAGGATGAACAGAACAAGACAATTTGAACCTCTCTGCACTCTCTGGATGCATGGGTTGGGATCTGGCCTGAGTTTGTTCATTGCCTCGGATTTGAGATTGCGACATTCATTTTGAGAGTTCTTCTCTAAACCAAGAAATATAATAGTCATGATTTTCTATAAATATAGGGATGAATTATTTTGATATATTTTTTTTTCACCCTCATTTATACACACGTTAAAAAATTTGTACCACAAAATTAAAAGTGCTTTGTTAGTAAAAGTTAGTGCTTTGTTAATAAAATAAAATTATTTATACACACGAGCAAAGTTAAAGTATCATTGGAGTTTAATTAATATATAAAATATTATTTTGGTTCTTATAGGATATCATTCTATATGAAAATCTTAAATTTTGAATAATGTGAATTCATTCCCCCAATAACACATATTAAAGAAACTATAAATAAAAATGTTTGCGAGAACGACTTATGTTATCCTCATAAATGACGGCATTCGCCATTAGCTTTAAATAAAAATCACATATTAAATTCCTATTTTCGTAACACTTTTATATGTCTCTAGCAGTATACCCGTTCTTCGTACGGAATATATAATATGAAAAAAACTTCACAATCATGTGCAAATTCCTATAATATTCTAAATAGCATTGTTATTCCAAACATTCTATTAAAATATTTAATTTAATGCTCCTAAAAATATGTTTTAGAATCTCTGTTCCTGCTATACAAAATTACTTCACAGGAAGATCTGAAGAATGAAATATCCTGGTTCCGTATGTAAACAAATTTTCGAAACATATTAAATTAAATCAATATATGCCGAACTAAAAGCGCTAAAAATTGTATAAAAAGATATATCCGTACTACTTACATTCTCCAATATTAGAAGACATACCCGTATATTAGTAGAAGATTACCCGTCTACAATATATGAGTTTCACAAATCTTTGCCAAAAAATAACAGATAACATAATAAATTGAAAATATCAAAAATCCCAGTGAACTTTAAGCCTGAAGACCGTAATTGATTCCAATGCCAAAATGAATGTGCTAGTGCTAAGCTTATATACTTTTACTACTTATATTCTCATAGATTAGGAGATATACCCGTATATTAGTAGAAGACACCCGTACTACAATATATGAGTTTCAAAAATATTTGCCAAAATAAAACAGATAACTTAATAAATTGAAAATATCAATAATCCCCTTAATTTTTAAACTCGAAAGCCGTAATAAATACTAATATTAAAATGAAAGCTCTAAAATTGTACTACACTTACATTCTCGTATAGATTAGAAAGTATACCCATGTATTAGTAGAAGATTGCCCGTACTGCATAGCCTTTCTTCGTACGGAACATATAATATTAAGAAACATAAAATTCACAATCATGTGCAAATTCTTATACTATTTATTCAAAACATTCTATTAAAATATTTAAATTAATGCTCTTAAAAATTTTTAAGAATCGCTGTTCTCGTTATACAAAAGATATCTTTACAGGCAGATCTGAAAAATAAAACATCCTGGTCCCGTTTGTTAACAACGTTGCAAAAAATATGAAATTGAATCAACATATGTGAAAATAAAAGCGCTAAAATTGTATGGGAAGATATAACCATATTACTTATATTCTCATAGATTAGAATATGCCTGTGTACTAATAGAAAAATATTCAACCATTTTTGCCAAAAAATCAACCATTTTTGTCAAAATGAAACAGATGCATAATAAATTGAAAATATCAATAATTATAATAATTTTTAAACCTGAAGGCCGTAATTGATATAATCCAGTCAAAAATGCAATTTCCACAAATTTATTTTATATACATTTCTTTATTATTTAAATTGGAAAAGATTTAATAAAAATAGTCTGCTATGTACATAATGCTATGTAATGCTATGTCTATGGAAGGTTTAACTCTACTTTTTTCCGGACAACCCCCGGTCATAAAAACTCGAAACACGGACTAAATTTTAGGTGGGACTAGTCCAAGGCTACCAACAAAATTTCATGAAATTCGGTTCAGCCGTTCTCCCGTGATGATAAGACAAACATACAGACAGATATATTTTCAATTTTATTTATATAGATTATATTTTTGTATTGTTTATTTGATTTTCTAAAATAAATGTTCGAAAAATAGGATACTTCTCCGTGGTCCGTTCACTCCAAAAATTGATAGGTCTCTCATGTTCATCGATTGAAATATTCACATTAAATTTCATTCGATTTGCTCCATTTATTCGTGAGATATAGTTGAAAACTCCATGTAGAAAAGTTGACTCCATCATGTAGAAAAGCAACTCGTGATAATTTTGAAATAAGGATGTCCATTCATTTCGAATTTAAACTATTTATAAAGCATGCACTCAATTGATAATAGTGAGTTTATTTTATTTTTCCCGATTGTTCCATTTTAGATTAAAAAAAAAAAAAGCACATAAAAGAACTGTGCATGCCCACATCTTATAAAGAATAACATTCGCATTAAAGAGCGATATTATTATCGATTATATTACATATCTATTTCCTTAATGTTTTCATGTGTAATTATGTCCCCTCCCCTCGTCGAAAAATAGGATCTAAAAAATAAGGGCTTTCCTTTGTCTCTTTCACCCCAACAGGCAATAGGCCTCTAACGTTTACCAATTGAAATAATAATGACTACATTTTATTCGATATTATCAACTTGTTGTAAAGATATTGTTATCTATAGAGACATAGACACACAGATAAAAATGGCTGATCCGTATTCAGGGATTCTCAAAACGTATATATCCATCAAAATACAAGTGTTTGATTTTTTAACTCATCCCAAATATTTTTATATATTGTCATATACTATGTGCTGAAAGGAAAGGAAAAATATTCAGGTGCGATTAATTAATTTTCATTGAGGAAAGAGTAGGTATGGGTAGCGCCTGGTTAACGCATGGGCCCCCATATTTTAAGGGTCAAGAAGACTTTTCATTGAACGAGAGAGAGGAGATACTGAAGTTCTTTTATGCAGATGACACAGTAGGACAGTAGCAAACGTTGAAAATGATTTTGAAAAGGAGTCGATTACCTGTACGTAACCCCCAATAATATGGTCTGACAAAACAGGATTTTTCTGGAAAAGTTTGTTTTCTACTGAAACAATCATGAGACCTTCAATATATATTGTTTGTAAAATTCGTAAATTGTCTTGTTTTATTCTATCAATTTGTTCCAGAGCGTTCTATCAATTTGCTTAGCGTTTCGTCGCTAAAATAATCATACAAAATTCCCTTCCGTTTTATAAATTTGTTCGAGAGATATCGTGCTCACAGATGCACATAGGCAGACAGCATTGAAATAAAATCTAATGTGAGCACCACATGACTTTCCCTGCAGACTCAAATTCATTTTCTCTTTATTTCTTTAATAATTCCTTAAATTGAGTTTAATTGCACAAAATAACACTGAATTCAATTTTTGTTTTTATTTAGTAACTGTAAATTTTAGTTTTTCAAAAACGACGTAACAGAAATGAAAAAAAAAAAAAACCCTCAAATATCTCAAGAACGGTTAGTCCCTGATTAATGGAGTTGGTCTTATTCTTTCCTCGTCAAAAATTACGCATAGAACTCGCATTTTATTGATGCATTTGATCCTAGTCTTTTATTTCAGATTTTAGCGTTTTTTGTGAGGCATTTTGTAAAAAAATACAGGTTTTACTCCTCCGAATCGTACCAAAATCTAATCAGCACCAGAATAACTTACAAGTGACTCATCTACCAAATTTTATTAAATTTAACCAATTAGTTTTTTAGCTAGAGTTGATACATCGATTTTTGCAGGCCATTTTGCAAAAAAAAAAAAAAAAAAAGGCAGGTTCTTTCATACCGAACCGTACCAAAATCTAATCAGCACCATGGTCACCCACAAGAGACTTACCTACCAAATTTTATGAAATTTGGTCCATTGTTTTTTAGTTGAGAGTGGATACATACATTGCACACACACACACACACACAGACGTCACGATAAAAATGGTTTTTTCGTGTTCTAGAGGTCCCAAAACGTGCATATCCGTCGAAAACTCGAGTTGCGATTTTCGGCATGATTCCAATACTTTCCCTAAACATTACCATGTATTGCAGGGAAAGTATAATACCATCAAAGAAGTTAAAACAAACGGATAACCAAACCAACAGGAGCAGATAATCACTCCTTTGAAATTAATTCAATTTTCATTCACATTTGGTAACTGGACTTATTTTCAACAGTTACGGAGCAAAGAACTAAAATATCTCGAGAACGGCAAGTCCTAGTGTAAAATAAAAACATTTCTCTAATAGTTAGTTTTTATAGTTAAATTTATTATTCATTTTTAAAAGTAACACTTCTTTTGTTGCTAATAATGCCCGCTTGTGCAGTACAAAATTTCGCTTAGAAAAACCATACTAGGGCCTACATTTTGTATCAATTATTTAGAATTATTGCAATTTAGAATCAAATACGGAAACTAACAAATATATTTGGTAGAAAGAAAAATCATTAATAAATAATTATTAATTAATAGTAAACAGTGAGAAACGAACTCAGAGACACACTAGTCAGAACATGACCTGTGATTGCTTTCCACGAACTACTTTATAATCACAGACTAATACATAGCATTCTGTGCTTATAATCATGTACAACTGTAAATCCATTCATATTACTTCCAAATTTCTCTATCCTACTTCAGATAAGCGAGAGGTCAGTTTTGACTACTAGGCAATACAGTACATGTAACCAACGAGTATATTCTAACTCGTTGCATGTAACCAAAGAATAACGTGACGATGTGAAAGAACTCCTCCCTCCCCCCCCACACACACACACAAGAAAAAAAAAAAGATAACCGCCTTATTTCCTGCATTCCTTATTCAAGGACACGGGTGGGTCCATTACCATCTTCAATATGAGTTGAGGTGGTAATATGGTCTAACTTTGGGTCTGCCAGGAGAGTTTTTCTACAGCCAGGCGTACATTTGTTTATCCCCCGTTCTTTCTTTCTTTTTTTAGAATACTTAGTACTATATTTGACGTACTACTTTTCAATTTTATGCAATTTTTCAAGTAAATTTATTTGAAAAACATGCAATATCTCGGGAACGGTTCAAGCTAGCTTTCTAAAGCTTGAATCATTTGTTTTATAATAAAAATTGCGTATAAAATAATATAATTTATTTAACAATATTGAATGTTTTGTTAAATAAAATATTGCTTTAATAATGTTTGTTAAATAATGTTTCAACTTTTTAAAAGTAAAATCAATTGAATTTACTGGAATAAAATTTTTAGGGTAGAGAAAAAAATAATATTCTTCTTTAAATTAAAAATAAAAAATAATTGAAAATTTAGAAATATTATATAAAAAAAGTAATTATAATTTGCATATGTTTTATATGTGAATATTATGTCGATAAAATCATATGATATAATCAAAGTAGTTTGAGGTTTCATTAAAGACAACATTAATAATATACTTGTATTCTAGGATTATTTAATTATTTTAATTCTCAATGGGGCAAATTAATATATATTTATAAATTTATTATTATTTTTTTCAGAATTTTTAACAACTGTCTTGTTTTTAAAATTTTATAAGTTACATATATAAATTAGTCTAGACAATGATGTCATTTTAGTAATGACATCATGTACCCTAAATTTCATCAAACGGTTCTTAAAATATCATGCGCGCAAGTTCAAAAATCAGTGTTTTGAAATAAATGCGATCAAAGTATATATTTATGTTTGGTATTGTAGTATTTTTGATGTACTGTAATTTCTTAATATCTCTGGAAATAATTAACATTAAAAAATACCAATGGTACCAAAATGTTCAGAAATGACCAGACTGTATAGCTAGATAATAAGAAAAAGTATCCCCTTCATTTATTTACACAGAAAATATTTTATATGTTTATTTCCAATAATATACAATTAAAATGAAAGTTACTGGTCTTAAATTATTTGGGCAGACCCTAACCGCAGACGCTTCACTACTGTTCTGCGTGTCAAATTTCATAACCCGGCGCGATATGGTTATTGTTCTAAAGGCGTAATAAACACACAGATAGACAAAGATATATTCTTTTATAATTTTCCTTAGAGAATCAGGGGTTTTCGAGTATTTTTTTTTTATTATTATGTTTGACCCCCGTCCCATCATCATAGACATACATATACAGTAATATATCTATAATACAAACATATGATCCTAGACATATATTTCTTTACTTCTATGATAATCACTTAACTAGAGCCGCTACCCACTACTTTAAAATCGTCCGAGCTTAAAGACAAGCCCAGTCAAACTCTGTGTACGTACATATGTTAGTGTGTTTGTGTCCACGGACACGATATCTCACGAACGAATGATGCGTTTCGAATTATATTTATTACGATTTATAATCAGGGAATACTGCAATCGCATTCATTTTAGAGATGATTTTATTCATTTTAAACGTGCAGAAGACACTCTTTCACCTATTTTCGATTGAATATTTAAAAAAATCAAAACCAAAATCAACACTTTTAATAATAATAAAAAAAAAAAAATCATTTAAAACGTAATTTTTACGAAATCAACGAAATATACAAACTGTAGAACGCTAGGATGAACCATTCTCAAGATATTGCACGATTTTCGAATAATTTTTTGATAACATCATTAAAAAAAATCAGACATTTGAATACTGTTAAATAAAATAATTATTAAACCGTTCATGAGACATCGCACGATTTTCGAATAATTTTTTGAAAAAATCATTAAAAAATCAGAACTTTTAGTACTGTTAAATAAAATATCATTAGAATGCTTGAATAGTGTTAAATAAAATGCCATTTGAACCGTTCACGAGATATTGTATGATTTTCGAATAAATTTTGAAAATATCATTAAAATATCATTTCAAACATTAAAACACCAGTATGAACCATTCTCGAGATATTGCAAGATTTTCGAATAGATTTATCAAAAAATCATTAAAAAATTAGACCTATGAATATTGCTTAATAAAAAATAATTTCAACCTACAGAATGCTAGCATGAACCGCTCTCGAGACATTGCACGATTTTCGAATGAATTTTTGAAAAAATCATTAAAAAAATCAGACCTTTGCATACAGTTAATTAAAATAAAATAATTTCAAACTTTAGAATGAACCGTTTTCTGTATGATTTTCACATAAATTTTTAAAAAATTGATTAACATATTAGACTTTTAAATACTGTTAACTAAAAAATTATCTCAAATTTTAAAACGCTAACATAACTGTTCTTGAGATATTGCATGATTTTCGAATTTATTTTTGAAAAATTATTTCAAACTTTAGAATGCTACCATGAACTATTCTTGAGATATTGCACATTTTTCAAATAAATTATATAAAATTAAAAAAATAGTGCATATTGTTATATAAGTTAAATTTCCATATGGAGTATTAGGCAACTTTAGTCAGATCGTTTCATTTACGAGAGAAGATATATATATTTTTTTTGTTATAGTTTTGTATTTAGAAGCTTAAAAATTTGCCAATAGTCAGTTATTTCAATTGATATTAATTAAATATCAATTTCATTTTGATGAGGATTTTGCACAAGTATGAATACATAAATCATTCATTTGGACTAGTAAGTTACCAAAAGCTCCCAATTTAAATTGACGTGGTGATAAAATAATTTAATGCTGAAATCTTTGCGGATCTTGTACACCATGAGTTCGCTGTAATAGAAATAAAATCATTAAATCAGGTAGGGTAAGTCAAAATCATGTGCTGGCCACATCATATTTTTCACATAATGTGTCAGTGCTTAAATTTTAACAGGGGTACGAACATTCATTCTTGACTTATGTCTACACCTCACATACATACATCCACATACAGAGGGCCATAACATATTTTCAAAAAATATTTGAAATATGTTCAAGAGGTCTTAAAATGTGCTTATTCGTCAAAATTTCGAATTCTGAAAATTTTCAGAAAAACTATATATAATATAATATACCAGCATTGTTTTCTCAAAATTTTTAGAATTCGAAATTTTGGCAAATATACTAATGTTTTAAGATCCCCTGAACACATTTTGAACATTTTTGGAAAAATATATATAAATAAACCATACAAACCTAATATATTTCATAGTGTCCTGTTAATTACACCAAATGTTGAAAAAATGCTCTTAATGCAGACAGATCTCTAAAGTATTCATAAATTGAATAGGCAGTGACATTTTATTTGCATTGAATGTATGTTTGTATTTTTGAAATTTGACATTAATAAAAATATATATTCACAAAACGTTGTTTTTCTTCAAATTAAAATATTTAAATGTCATGGTTGTTACTTCTTTCTGAAAATAAATATTTAACTATATTTTTTTAATTATTCTTTTAATAAAAAAGAAAAAAAATTAAAAAATATAGCTAATCAAAGTTGACTATAGTTATAGTTTAAAAAAAAAAAAAGTTAAAACTAAATCTGCATTTTTCTATCTTGTTTATAAAGACTTGAAGTCTGAAATGCCCAATTTGCTTATCCTCATCATACGAATTAAAAATTAAAGAAAAGTAAAAATATATTTAGTTATATCCATTGATTTAAATACATTTTATTTTCTATAAATGTCCTTCAAAAAATTAGCCATTTTTCATTTATTTGAGAAACTTTTAAATAATGTTTATAAGAATACAAATTAAAGAATAAAGATTGATAAAAAGTATCTTTCTGTTTCAAATCAAAGGCAATAAAGATCCTTCTTTATCAAGATAAATAATACAGAGCACCAATATCAAAAGATGACTGTGTTCTAATTAATATTTCGTTTTTAAATTCTTTTTGACAGCAGTTACAGAATTTTTTTTTAATATTTTTATAATACTGTTTAAGTTAAAGAAATGATTTTATTTCTATTAAATTTCAAATTTTTATATCTAATTGATTTAAATCAGTTATTTTTTTCTTAAATCTATGTGATTTAAATCACTGCAACCCTCAATTGCTAGATTATGCAGTTCAAGCTCAATGTTCTATGAAAGTCATGTTAGATGTGTGGTAAAACTCACTTCGTAGGTCACCATAGAAGTTAAGGATGATTAGGGAGATTGCCTCACTTAATTGCCTTAATGCAACACCAAGAAAAATATCTAGAATGAAATGAACTGCATTTTATATATGGTTAGTTTGCTATACTTTATGATTAATCCCGAATTTCTGATTAGTTTCAATAATTGATTAATATGTATACTAGGTAAATGATGAATACAAACATTATCAAAGTAAATCCCCCCTCCCCTGTTATTTCTTCCTTTATCTGTCCTTGGCAGTGTAAAATTGCAATATATAATAAGTTTTATTATTTTCTGTGTACTACTTTATTTGGTCTTAACAAGTTTCAACAAAGTAGTTTGTAGGTCCAAAAGTCCACCTGGAAGGTGATGGGTTAGGAAAAGGATGGTATGGTCCTTGTGGTTGCCACCTCCATTGAGGGCTGGTCTAAATTGGTTAGCATTGTCCCAGCAGTTCAAACAGTTACTCCTTCAAGTAAGTCTGACGATCTGGGTAAATAAAAGAAACAGATGATCCACAGTTGCTAGTTATTGCACTGGGAATATGATTAAAACACAACTTTAGACTGTCTCACCTATTTTGTTGGCTTTATGACTATAAAAAAATATCCATTAAATTCACAAAAACTTTTCTTTTTTTTTTTCTAAATCTTTATATGAACATGTTTCTGAAAAATATTTTACTATCATTTTTCAAGTTGAGCTGGCAGATTACTAAAATCCACAGAAAATTTAATTGCAGCAATATTGTGCTTATACCCAGCGATATAGTTCAGAAGACCCCCCCCCCCCTCCGCACTAAAAAAATAATGTAGGTTCTTTATATATATTTTTTTTAAGCCACTTCTTGAAAGAACAGGCTTTTTTCAATTAATATATTTTTAAATGTATTGTGAGATGTATACATATCTCAAAAATATATTGATCAATTATAAATGCATTTTATTTTAAAAAATGTGCTATGTTTTCATCCAGAAATTGTGGATCTTTCACACAAATTTTTTTTCTTCTTACATGTCTGTTAGTAAACACAAGCATTTTCTCCATCTAGTATGCCCAAGTTTTTCAATCTAAATAATCCTACAGATATTTTAAATAGTTAGGGTATTTGCAGGCGTGGTAGCCTATTGGTTAGCGCACGGGAATTGCATTCGGTAGACCCGGGTTCGATTCCTTCCGCTGCTAAAAAAACTGCTGCTGTGTTCACGTGGAGTACGATCATGTTAAACATGTGGGTCCATAAGTCCACAGGGGTGCGGAACTAAACCTGTAAACCGAGAGGTAGGCTAGGTCCGCACTGCTGTCTCCAAGTTAGAGTATTTGCAGTATTTATTCCAAGAATGACCTTTGATATATATTGACAAAACTAAATATGCTCTTAACTTATGTATTAAAGAATATGAAAACTATATCATAAAATGGGAAAATAAATCTCTGACTGCTCAACATTGTAGAAATTCTATCTATCGTTTTAAGTTTTCTTCCACTAGTATTATACAAAAATGTTTGTTAATTTATAATCTTGACTTTTCTATACCTTTCATATTCAGAAATAGTTAAGTATTTTAGCTAATGATTTGTTCAGTAACTTTTCCTTTTACTGTCTTGTTAGATGCCTTGTAATTGTACCATTTTTCTTTATATTTGTTTTATACCTTAAGGAACTCTTCAATGACATTTGGAATTGTTTTCACCAGGTTGTGTCTTGTCTCATCTTGTTGGGACATTTTTGTAATGTCTTTGAACAATCCAGCTTGTGTGTTAGTTCTATGTTGCTTGACTGACTTTCTAGTATCCAGAATCCTTCTTTAGTTTTCTGTTTTATAATTGTGAACGCATCTTTTAATTATAGGATACCTCTCTGGCTCTTCTATTTCTGTCAATTTGATCTTTGATCTTTTTGACTTTAGATTTGCTGGCACTGATGAAGAAGATCCAACATTTCCTCGAAACAGCTTTATGCTTCATGTTCTATTATCATATTTTGCTTGATTCAGAGTCAGTAAAAATATACAGAATGCTAAATAAAACTATTTAAAAATAATTTTATATTGGAATATTTAATTTTTTAATAGTTTTTTGGAAATAAATTTAAGAAAAAGACACCAATAAAATATCTATTAATATAAAACATTAAATATTAATTGCTATTTATATTGGTATCATACTTGACATTAGAATACAAGAGTCAGAGTCGAAGGTTTGAAGTACTGACTCCACAACCCTGCTTGATACTGTGCTCTGTTATGTGACATCTTCCTGATCTTGTAATCTTACGTTCCACATAATTATTCTATATGTTCTATCCCTTTCCTGTAGTCCATCCGATTTCTTTCCTATTCATGTAATTTGTATGAAGTAATCAACTTCCACACATTTTATATAAACTTAATGCTCTTGTTTTACTCATTTTAAAAGCATACCTATAATTTATACTATATTTTCTCATGGATACAATATTAATAATACTTTCGTACATTACAAACTTATGTGCATCGTAATAAAGTTTGAGAATTGTGTAAATGTTGTAAAATATAAATAAAATTAATGAATGAATTATTAGTGTAAAATGTGAAATTATGGTGGCGACCTGTACTTGGCATATGATGGAGTTTGTTTTCGTGCTCAGATAAAACTGGTAAGTTAAAATTTATCAACTGAAAAGCATTTTAAAATGTTAAAATAAATATATTGTATTTTAATAAAAAAAAATTTTCAATGGGAATGTGATCATTAAAATTGGATCGTTTTTGACCCACTTCTGCAAACTACATATCAAATTACTTTTCTGGGAACAAAAGGTAAGATAGCAGATAGTGACCGAATTATTTTGTATATATGTAAATTATTATTATTAGTTTTGTGCTCAATGTTCAAATATTTACACAGAAGAAAATAAAAATGAAAAGTATCTGCAAACATATATGTTGACTTAAAATTTGAAGCAAATTTCGGAAACTAATCATTTTTTGTACATTAGGATCCATGCAACAAATTAAGCATACCAGGGATCTATTTAAAGGAGAGGGTTGAGGTTCATTGCCCCCCCCCCCCAAAAAAAAAAAATTAAATAAACAAAAAGTTCCTTTGTATAATCATATATTAATTTTAAATTATAACAGTTTGCTCAAATAAATTTTCATTAAGTATTTGTTATCGGAAAGAAACCGGTGAAATTGGATTTTAATTTATTATTAAAATTCATTTAATTTTGATAATTTAGAAACATTCAGAATCTACTTAATTGAAATTAAAACCACAGGAGAAATTGAAAATAAAATATCATTATTAAATTCTAAAGTAAACAGTACCCATTGAATTTCAAATTTTCACAATCAATCATAGTGCAAAAGTAATTCAACTTTTTTGCAATAAATTTAAAAATAACAAATTGCAACTCGCACTTGATCAATGATAACTGAATGATCATTTCCTCAAAAATAGGTCCAAAAGTCCACCTGGAAGGTGATGGGTTAGGAAAAGGATGGTATGGTCCTTGTGGTTGCCACCTCCATTGAGGGCTGGTCTAAATTGGTTAGCATTGTCCCAGCAGTTCAAACAGTTACTCCTTCAAGTAAGTCTGACGATCTGGGTAAATAAAAGAAACAGATGATCCACAGTTGCTAGTTATTGCACAGGGAATATGATTAAAACACAACTTTAGACTGTCTCACCTATTTTGTTGGCTTTATGACTATAAAAAAATATCCATTAAATTCACAAAAACTTTTCTTTTTTTTTTTAAATACATAATATTTTCTACTTCTTGTATACAGATCATAAAATAATAATTATATAAATCTTCCTCAGTTAAAGATCATTTTAGGTGCCAATTTTGTAGTACATTGCTGAATCTGATGCTCTCCATCTTCCAACCCTCTTCTTCTGACCATCTGTCAAAATTGCTTTTTAGGATTATTTTATTCAGATAATGAGTAAAAACTTTAGATTCACTTTAATACCTTCTACTGATAACTATAAAAAAAAAGGGAGAAATGCATATTATGTTTGTCAACAAATTGAAACTGTTTACACTGCAATTGATCAGTATTATGAAGTGTTGCTTGAAGTTCAAGTTCCCTGTGATTGCCACAATTTATAAGGCTAGATCAACACTGGGTCTTTACGAAAATTTGAATTTTCTCAAACACCCTAGAATTTATGGTAACATTTCAATTCATAGACAATTGCATCAAACAAAATGCTCTCCTGTATGTAAAACAGCAGAGAAGGATATACAGATCAGATATTGTTTTTTGATCTGAAATTTGAAAAAAATATATATAAATACCACTTTGAAATATGATAACTGAAAACAGTTCAATTTTTAGAGAGTTTTGTTGAACAGGATGCTATCCTACCTTTTTATAAAAACATAAGAATAGAATCTAGAGACTACGTTATATATTGATGAAAAAATCAATATATAGCATTTCAGCCACACAATGGCATAGAGCAGCTAAAAATTGGCAGTTTATTTTCCTCACTGAAATGAGTTTCTTACACAGAAAAAATTAAAGTAAAATGACTTTTTCTTAAATTAGTTTTCAAAGGATAAAGTACTATCATTGTTTATTCCTTTTCTTATCTTTCTCACTTTTGTTGCCTCGTCTCCATTATATATCTTTACTGTTTTTATACAATAACCAATCAGCGAGCATACAATAATCAACCAGTGTGCACAAAATATAGTCAATTTAATTATAACCTCTAACAATGAATTTAGTTTTAAAAAATGCACACTTCCATGCTTGCTCATATTATAAGAGAGGAAGACAATCTGTAAAGTATAATTTGTAGATGCTACCTCACTGTCAGCTAAAATCATCTAAGTTTCATATGTTAAAAAATTTGCTAGCTTATGATGGGAAAATAGCTGACAGGAAAATATTTGAACAGACTACATTTTGAGACAAAGTTAGATATTCCCTTTATAAAAAATTCTTATATTCAAAGAATTGATCTCACACTTTGCACCAATGATTATAATTAGGGCTCTGGGGTTAGAGTCGGAAAAAATATACCATATATGACTCTCCAAAATAAAATTATTTCAAAATAATTTTTTAATATTTCTAAATAGATTTTAAGTTATAAATTAAAAAATATCAAATGCTTAGCAATTAAAATCTATTGATGTGAAAAAGTCATTTTAATAAAATATAGATTAACATAAACATATTTTGATGAGATAAAAGTTATGCTTGTCTGAAATTAGGACAGAAATAAATACTTCTGAATTCATAATTAAATTACTGTATGGGGCTTTGATCATATAATCACTATAATAAACATTCTGCAGTTGTGTCAAATTTTTGTAAATCAGTAAATCAACACAAAAATGCAAAATTTTGTCGCAACCACAAAAAATTCGCCGATTTCACTAATTTTTACATTGATGATATAGAACATTTCATGAGAATTTATATATTTCATGTCAATGATTGTATTGGCTCCTTTTGGACAATGAATTGTAAAATAATATTTAAATTTTGAAACAATCATTACATAGATTACAGTACAATGGTATAATTTGAACAGGTTGGTTAGTTATTTTAATGCACATGGTCCATTCAGACAAACTATATCAAACAATAGAAAAAAAAAACAAATAACAAGCAGATAATTATGTTTATTATTCATATTTACTTACATGATCTATGTAAATAACAACAAAACACAAGTAAATAACAAATGAAGAAATAAAAAATGTTTAAAATATTCATGCAAAACTGCTTTAGACATATTTGTTAAAAATAAAAAATTACAGGGCTTTACTTTTAACTTTGAGATGTAAGCAGAGTTTAAACAATGTTCTTTTTTAACATTTTCTAAAAGAAATCTTATTTATTTTGCTAAACATGCTATTGTAGGTAAAATGCTAAAGCTCATGAATGACATGAACCCAACTTAAGTCCTGGAATCCTGGGTAGCATGAATATTTTGAGAAAAAAGAATTAAAATAGCGCATAAAAGTAAAAATTGCATATTTTATAATTAGTTAAGATTGGTTGATGGAAAAAGAGAGGATATGTATGTACTTCGAACTTAGAAGACTGCAAATTATGATTAATCATTAATGTTAAGAATAACATGCATCGGGTAATTTCTGAAGGGAATCTGTACATTTTTCTAAAGCTTTTGGGTTACTGGGACATTAAATTAGTCTATGCTTTTATAACGAACACCTATTCATGACTGAAAAGATATTCCCACATTATAGTATGAATTTACATTTGAGATTTTAGTACGATTTGCATTTTAAATAGAATAGAAAATTTGCAAATTATAGTAATTGTAATAAATTTTACAGATGTATATCTTATATCTACTATTAAAAGAATTAAAACTGGCACTTAGGCTAAAGAAAATCTGAAAATGCTAAATTAATTCAAAAGATTTTAACTAAAATATTAAAGATTTTAATTTGCTAGTTTAACATGTGGAAATTTCAAATATACTCAAACAACTAAAACTAAATTTTGTCAGTTTTACCTGAACCTGATTTCTCAAATGGTTTAGAAACAATAAACACATATTATTAAAGCATACAAAATATTAACGAGCAGGTACTGAAATTTACTTACCCAAGAGAAATATAAAAATAAAACTTTTAAATTGAATATAAAAATAAAATTTGCAAATTGAATATATTCGCTTCTTGGCACAAACTTTTAAATATACAAATATATTTAAAACTTTTTAAATATACAAATGTTTAAAGTTTTGCTGGCCATTATTATAAATCTCATAAAATGCGCATCTACACTGTTTATGCTGCTGCAAAGATTCCGGAAGTGAAAAAGTGTTGCCGCAAATTGAATACATTCGCTTCTTGGCACAAAGTCAGATCTCGTCAAACCTGCGATATTCAGAGCCATCTGTTGAAAAAAGGTAACTTTTTGGATCGGTTTATCTCCGTCTTAAGGCGGATTTAAACCGATCCGAAAAGTTACCTTTTTCCGATAGATGGCTCTGAATATCGCAGGTTTGGCGAGATCTGACCCTGCGCCAAACAGCGATTATTGTTCAATTTGCGGTAGCCCTTATTTCACTTCCGGATTAATCCAGAAACCGGATGTTATGAAATGCATTCAATCTCAAAGACAGAGCCTGTTTTTCTCGGCTAATAAATTCAAATAATGGACTACTATACATAAAAGTATGTAGAAACTTTCTTTCTATAAAATTTCATGTTTATATTGCATGTTCTTACGTATCAGTACAAATCTTAAAATCTTATATGCGTATTGTTACTGTAATAAATATTGATATATAAATAATGAGTGTTGATGGGAAACTGACGAGTTAATTCATATATTGCTGTTGAAGTATATTTGAAATTTTAACACTTTAAATGGATTTGCTTGTCGTGCCTATCATCTGCACTCTTAAGCATTTCATATTTTATTAGCTCTATTTCTATTGCTCATGGGTTAGCAAAATTCATTGTACCTGCATTGGTAATGTTTTATATGCGTTCATAATGATGTGCTTATTGTTTTATGCTTAATTCTAAACTATTTCAGGAAACAGGAATAAATTGGTTTCTGGTGAAACTGAGAGATTCCTATTTATTGTTATTGGAGTGTATTTGAAATTTCAGCAATTTAAATATTTTGCCTTTTCTACCTATGATGTATGTTCTTAACTATTTGTGGAGCTACTTTGTATGTTGTTTATATTCTCTTAATAACATAACAAGCCAAATTCTAAGAAATGAATACTTCATCATCATTTTATAAGGAAGTTGCTTTACTCATCTTGAACCAGAAGGTGAATAGTAGAAACCACTTCCTTATTGTGGCCCTGCATCAGTGCTATTAAAACACACAGACTTAAATGAAAAAAGAACAAAATGAAAGTTGATATTGGCTTGAAATGATATTGACAATTTCATCCCTTTCCTTATTTCCTATAAACCCAGTGTTAGCGAGCATTGAAATTTTTTTCTGTTTGATTGGAAATTCAACTGTGTGCATTTTAAATTCAATATATTAGCGGAGTCATAACAGTAAATATAATGTTCAACAGTAATTGTATTAGGGATCTATGTTCCCTGCTCTCTATACATAACCCATATATGTGCGCACAGGGGTTAAACAGGTATATTAAAATCTTTAACAATTTTACTAAAATCTAAAATTATTTTAGAATTTTCCTATTTTTTTATCCAAAGTGCTAGTCTTGATTTTTTTAATATTAAAGTGAAATAGATATAAAGTGAAATAGATATAAATGTTTATCAATTACTATAGAATTATCTTTAAAATATAAATCACACTAAAATCTCAAATGTAAAATCATACTAATATGGTAATATCATTTCAACCATGAATAGCAGGTGCTAATTATCAAATATAAATAGAATCATAAACTAATTTAATATTCCAGAAACCCTAATGCCAAAATCTATAGAAAATTGGATTCCCTTCAGAAAATTACCAGATGCATATTATCTCTAACATTAATCATAATTTGCTATCTTCACAGCTCAAAGTACACGTCTCTATCCCTAGTCCCTATTCTTTACCATTGACCAATTTTAACTAATAATAAGATATGCAAATTTAAAAAATTTCACATCCTTTTCACTTTAATGCACAATAGAAATTCCTTTCACTCAAAATGCTCATGCTATCCAGAATCCTAGGACTAATGTTGTGTTTATGATTTTTAATATTTTAGTTAAAATGGCATGTTTTAACAAGATTTCTTTTGGGAAAATGCTAAATAAAACTGGCACAGTTAAGACATTGTGTACACATCAAAGTTAAGGTGGCTTTAGAAACACCCACTACCAACCAAGTCATCTTTTGTCAACAGATGATGCTGAATATTGCAGGTTTGATGAAATGTGGCAAAAGACGATTGTTTAATTTGCAGTAGCACTCTTCACTTCTTCCGGCCACACATCTTGCTACCATAAGCCTTCGGGTTCGTCGTGTGGTCTGGGTTTTCAACTCTTCACTTCTAATTTAATTCTGAACAAAACCCGATATTAGGGGGATAATCAAAATCAACACTCAAAATTTTTTCTCCGAGAAGTACTCAGCTTTATTTCAACATGTTTCCGAGTGTTTTTCAAATTATTTTGTATATTAATGGTAGGGTATGGCATGAAATATAGGATAACTATAGGTTTCGAAGAAGCAATTGCCTAATAAAAAAAGTAAGTTTTATCTTTTTCTTTCTTATTGATAATATTTGATGTTTACATTATATGCAAATTATCTTGAGCCCATAGAAATAAAGTAAAATGTTGTATAACAACATTTTACATGTTCTTATAATAGTATTGAATATTAGTACAAGAACTGATGCAAAACTGACAAGTTGATTTTATTGAAGTGTATTTGAAATTTCAACACTTTAAATATATTTACTTGTTGTACCTATGTTTTGTTTTTAAGCATTGTTTGTTAAGTTTTGTATATTTTAAGAGCTTTTATTTTCTAATGCACATGAGGTAGGTAAATTCCAGTATTTGACCTAAATAATATTTTGTTTATTTTTTATGCTCAATTCTAAACTGTTTCCGACAACAAAAGTTAATAGGTTCATACAAAAATGTCAAATATTTTTTGTTGTTTAAGTTTATTCAACATTTTAAATATGTTTGCTTGTATGTCTGCATTTTTTCAAGCTACTTCCTATAGTTAGCTTTGTATATTATATTTTGTCTTGATAATATAAGTGAACAAATGGAAATTCTGTAAAATAAAATCTTTGACCATCATCATTCTATGAAAGCATAGCCGGACTCAAGGGATTATTTCCGATAAATTTGCTCAATGAATATCACAAGTTTTTACTAATTGAAATGCAGCTGTTTATTTGGTTATACATTTTTTATTTAATAAAATAGCAGAGTTTTAACAGTAAATGTAATAAGAATATACCAATAAAATAAGAAATTTGTCAAAATACAGCATACATTACATTTTAGTAGTCAACTGGCTAAAATTTAATGTATGCTGTATTATAAAGTTTATATTTTGTTTTTTACTGCATAGTTTTGAAGTAATTTTGACAGAAAATGTAATAATCGACACACTGTATATTAGGGACCTATGTTCCTTACGCACTATGCATAACCCTATTTTTTTGTACTTCAAAATTTAAGCGAAAGCTCTATATCTTTGTATTCTCAACAGATTTGGCTAAAGCAGATTACCATATCTTGGTTGTAATGAAGGTCTGGGGTGGGGGGATTATGCTTTTTTCCAGTTGTGAACCATGGAATTTACTTTTCACTTCAACAATAAATGTTAAGGAAACTCTCCCTTAAACTTGAAAATTCAAATGTTCATTTAGTGGCAAGCGCCCAATAGGCAGTTTTAGTTTAGTAGCCACTGTATCACAATTTTTTTGTAAAATCAGTAAGTGTGGTTACATATACTTAATATATATATATATATATATATATATATATATATATATATATATATATATAATGTGTTATATATATATAGGTATGAGGGATAAGAATTGGGGAAATAATAAACAGTTATCAAACTTTTGGACAGTTTTCTGATTAAAACAGAATAGAAGAGGGGTGATGTGGCCTAAAGTTGTTTCATTTAATCACCACAGTGCATTGTGTAATCAACCTGTGGTAACTGGCTAGTTCCTATTTTCAGGGTTATTCTAGGATAATATTGTAAACTTGCATTTTAATTTTTATAAAATTTCTCATACCCCCCACCTTCCTTTTTTAATAATAAGCCCTTCCTATTTTTATCTGCTTATCCACTGTTTTTTCCACACTTTTAGTATATATTTTTTAATTTTCTTTTTTCTTTCTCTTATTTGTTTTTATTTGTGGTGAACGTATATTTAGTTTAAGGATAAAAGAAAATATATTAAGGAAATGAAAGCAATGAAATAATTTTGGCATGAACTCGGTCATATTCTGTATCTACTTTAAATATGTTTGGTTGTATATACTTCAATTTTCAATGCATGTTTGTTTTTACATATTAAAATAGTTTTAAACCATTATTGTCTTTCTGTAGTTCTGCACATGAGGCAAGAACCCCACTTTATAAGTAGGGCTCTGAATATTTCTTTGGTAGGATTTAGTACCCATAATCTCAGATACAATGTAGAATACCATGTACATGTGAAAAATCACTGGGAAGAGTGATAATGTAACTTTGCACATTGCTTAGTCCCCTAAGCTTCCTTCTAGCTCTGATTATGCCTTACTTATTTCAGGAGTAGTCACAAATTACAAGGTGTGTTACATTATATTTTATTTACGTATAATGCAGTATCTTTTTACTAAGAAATATATATAATTATATGCAAGAAATATAAATTTATTGTAATTAATAATCTTATATATATTCTACTTTCATGTTTTTGTTTCCATTCAGTGTAAGGTTTATATAAAGTATTTTGATGAAATTAAAAATTTCTAGATGTAGTTTTAATAGATGCTTTTGTAACTAGGTAACGAAAGTACAATAGACCTCTGGTCGCTATGTTAGGCTCTCTTTAAGCCACCCACCTCTAAGTCATAAGTCAACTAGGTAAAGAACATGTTTGGGGAGGATGGTAATGAGGATATATGTGATGAGTTAATTTTTGGTTCAAACAGAGCAAAAACAGTTACGAATAATGGAATGCTCGGGGAAAAGTTTCTTGTTATAAATATGTAATAAGAAAGATTGTAATGGGTTTGAAAATGTAATATACAGCTTTGATTGCATATCCACATTTTGAACCTCGCACATTACAAATTGAATGTGTATTAAATCTTTAAATGTAAAAGTGAGTATCTAATCTGAATATGAAAAAATATATTAATTTTCATTTGTATATAGTACCATTATAAGTTGATAAAATAATACGTTCTTCACTTATTATTGACATTTATATCCTGTGAAATATCAGTAATGCTAGACATTTACCTTTGGTGAATGAAATCTAATTTTTAATCTGAATTGGAGTAATTACTGATTTAAATCAGTTTTAAGATATCAAAACTTGAAATGTTAATGGAAATAGAATATTTTTTTAAACTTAATAAAATTGTAAAGATATAAAAAAAAAATTTTCACTGCTGTCAAAAAGAATCATAAATCTACAACTTCATTAGAACACAGCATCACCTTTGTTGGGATGATGCTAATGCTGTATCTCATTTATCATGACGAAGAAGGTTCTTTATTGCTTTTGAAACCGGTTGATATTTTTTTTACAATTTTTTATGTGTTGCTAATTCTTTTTAAAGACATTTATAGCTGGGCTGCTCATAGAAATTACGAACCCACTACAAATATTTACCATGCCCCCACCCTAATTATGTTGGATTTTCTCCTCTTTGTAAACTTTTTATGTTTTCTTCAGCCTCAAAAATATTGAGGTTTGGGACCTTCACTCAAGTGGTATATGCACCACCCACCTATGGGCGGCCTGTTAATAGAATGTAAAAATTATTTAAATTAAATGATATGACTAAATATTTTCACTTTTTATTTTTGATTTATGTGATGAAAAGGATATAAGCAAATTAGACATCATTTCATACTCAAAGTCTTTATAAGCAAGATAGAAAAATACAAATTTTTTGTTAATTAAAAAAATATTTAACTTCTTATTTTTATTTTAAATTAACAAATTTGCCATTTAAATATTTTGATTTAAAAAATATGTTTGGATGTTTTTATTAACAATCCATTGTTAAAATTGCATGACAAATGTCGAAAATATATTTAAAGCAAATAAAATAACATTGATATTGAATTCACGAATACGTTAGCTACAGCTGTGCTATCATCCACTGTCTGCATAAAGGGAATTTATTTTAACATTTGATGTAATTTACAGAAAATTATGAAATAGATTAGGTGTAAAGAAAGCATAAAAATTTATTTTCTTGGTGAAACACATATGAACCATTTGGTGAGAAAACAAAATAGAAGTAGGCCTATACACTATTTAAGAGAAAGTCCAGTGAGGACTTACATTCTCTATATATATTTTTACTTTCCCCCCTCTCTCTCTCTCTGCAATACTCCTGCAATAATAATGTATAGGGAACATATTGGAATCGTGCCGAAAATCGCAACTCGAGTTTTCAACGGATTTACACGTTTCAGGATATCTAGAACACGAAAAAACTATTTTTAGCATGACGTTTGTGTGTGTCTGTCTGTCTGTGTAATGCATGTATCCACTCTAACTCAAAAACAAATCGACCGAATTTCATAAAATTTGGTAGGTAAGTAACTTGTGTATGACCTTGGTACTGATTAGTTTTGGGTAAGATTCGGGGTAAAAGAATCCGGCTTTTATTTCGAAATGGCCCTCAAAATTCGTCAAAATCTGAAATAAAAGATTACGTATGCTCAAATATGTCAATTAAATGCTTGTTTCACAAGTAACTTTTGGTGATGAAAAAATAAAGATCGACCCCATTACTCTAGGACTAGCCGTTCTCTAGATATTTTAGTTTTTTCACATTTTTGCTGCACTGGTTTGGAGAATAAGTCCAGTTACCAAATGAAAACGAAAGCTTATTTAAAAGTGCAAATTTAGTGTCATTTCAATTAATTATGCGTGCTCTTTAATGCAATTAAACTCAATTTAACGAATTATTAATGAAATGAAGTGGAAATGACTTTGAGTCTGCAGAGAAAGTCATGTGCTGCTCACATCAGATTTTGTAATTCACTAATAAAGCTTTACCGAATACGATAAGAGGTCTTTCCAAATGAGTTTCCACTCGACTTTTTATATATATTTACTAATATTCCATATTATTTACCCTGTCCATATAATGAAAAAGATGTCTGTTTGTGCAGTCTGTAGCGGAAAAATCTAATCTCCGTACGGCAATGAAATTAGATACAGAGATACCTCGACTCCTGAGAAAAAACGCCTAATAAAGATTTTTTTTTTATCGGATCGAGTGCAGCCCCATGAGTTCGCGCAGCGATCGACTACGTTTTTAGAAAAATTGGATGAATGAATTTAATTAATTCTTGCTTTAAATCTCGAGCAACGTCGGATACATTTTCTGCGTGGTCGAGAGCTACTGCAAGGATGCTGTTCTAATCAAGCTCTATTAGAAAAGCGCAGCGGTCATGGTGTAAATTTAATCAAAGTTTTGCATCTTAAATTCCGAGCAACGTCGTTTATTTGTTTGAGACCCAAACCGTCCGACCTACCAGAAAGGTGTAAGGTAACCAATTGGACGACAGGGAAGTGCCACCCAATTTAGACCGGAACCCAGTGGGGGAGGCAACCACAGGGACTGTACCCTCCTTCCCCCCTACCACCAACCTCTCGGAAGAACTTTCGGACCCACATGTTTAACGTGATCGTACTCCGCATGAACACGGCGGCAGTTGTGGCAGCGTGCAAATCCAGCGCGCAAACCACCGGGCTACCGCACCCGAAATGTGCCAACAGCACGCGGTGTTTCCAGGTGGTCACCCACCCAAGTACTAACCGCGCCCGATGCTGCTTGACTTCGGTGATCTAACGAGAATCGGTGTTTTCGGCACGGTAGGGCCGTTGGCGGCCCGAGCAACGTCGTGTACATTTTCTAGTATATATACAAGTTTCCTCGATTTTATGAAATTTAAAACTTAAATTACTTTTTAAAGGCGAAAATTTTTTAATTTACGTCCTATATTCTGTAAATGCACTTTATTTGGGACTTCTTATTACTAGTATATATTTTGATAAACTCGTGTATTGCCCATTTTTCCTTCTTCAACATCTTTGACGGTCTCGTTCTCAGCTCCCAGATCATGTAGGGAGCTAAGACTCGACACACAGTTCATCTCGCCGAACAGTTTTATTTATTAAATGTTCAAGGCATTGCGTTGCATCGTTACGTCATTTACGTATGTCATAACAATGTCCCCCTCTTTTCATGTTTTTTTTTTCTTTGCAAATTGCTGCTTAGAGTTTTCAGATGAAATGTTATTTTGCTTATTACGCATCGATCTTATCTATGTATAATACTGCATAGATTTGAAAGCAGATTACGTAAAAAAAACTAAAGTATATGCTATAATATAATTAATGAAATATATACTATAATATAATTAATGCATAATATTGTGATGGTTTCGAATTCGAGTTTTCGGTTGATTTACATGTTTTAAATATCCCTGAGCTCGTTTTTGAAGCGATGTATAAACCTTCCATGGGCGAGCGATATTTCACAAACGAGTTGAAAAGAGTTATTTAAATGAAATTCGGTACGATTATTACAAATGGTGAATAACGCAATAACAGGATATTATATAATATTAAATAAATAATTATTTTTATATCATTAGAAAACACATGTATGTAGAAAATGCATGCTTATTCAAGCAAAACATTAGGGTTATATCTACATATTGCCCCGTAGATATATCTAGATTTTGTCTAGCTTATACAATAGCTAGTTTTTGTCTAGCTTATATATAGCTAGTTTTTGTCTAGCTTATATATAGCTAGTTTTTGTCTAGCTTATTGCCCCATAGATATATCTTTCTAAATACCTTGGATATATCCCATACATTCTTTATGGAAAATGGAAATGGGGTGGAAAATCTAAAATTCAAATAATTTGTGATCTAATAGTGCAAATTACAAAATATTTGATTTAGTTCTGGGTTTTTTTTTTACTTAATATCATGACAAAATAAGATTTCATAGCGATGCAAGCATTTGTTTTTAGCTTAGTGTTCATATCTCAGAGACACACACGCACACATGGATATCGAAAAGTGTTCGAAATGTGTTCAGGTGGTCTTAAAACGTGCTCTCCCTCAAATTATCAAATTTAAGAATTTTTGAGTAAATAATACTTACTACATGCAACATCATACTATTATATACCATAAGAAAAAAATCTGATGTGGGCAACACATGACTTTCCTTATATAATGAAATGAATTTACTACTTTTACAGTAAAATAAATAGGTTTTTCTTCTAGTAGATACTAATATCCTTTCCAAGATATTGAATTTTCGACAATTAGTCGCGATTTTCATTGATTTATCGTCATTTTTATCCATTTGGCGAGATTTTCGTTAATTTGGCAACATTTCAAAAAGTCGCCAAGTTGGCGACATTCCGCCAATTTCGTCGCCAAAATCTCGCCAAGCGTTATGGACGAAGAAATCAGTTATATATATATATATATATAACTTATTGAATTTTCCACATATATTATATAGCTATTATTATTATATATTTATATATTATATAACTTATTAAATATTGAATTTTCCACAATTAGTCGTCATTTTCATTGATTTAGCGTCATTTTTATCCATTTGGCGAGATTTTCGTTAATTTGGTAACATTTCAAAAAGTCGCCAAGTTGGCGACATTCCGCCAATTTCGTCGCCAAACGTTATGGACGAAGAAATAAGTTATTCTTACAGCAGATAAATTGGCGTTCAAATGCAAAAGTATTACTCAAAGTATCTTTTTTCATGAATGGAACGAGCTAGATCCGCGAGAATGATGTCACCCAATTTATCGCATGATATTATATATGAAAAGTGAACATGTTTCTCAATAGGGAATTTTTTTTTTCTATTTTATATGACTTTTTGATAATTTTTTTGAAAAATGTGCAATATCTCGAGAACGAAATGTTAGCGTTCTAAAATTTATGTCAATCGTTTTCTAATGAAAAATTACATTAAAAATGTCTATTTACGTAAATTTATTATTGGTTTTGATTTTTTGACGATTTTTTCAAAATTTCATTCGAAAATTTAGGGGGGGGGGTTCTGAACATTCGATTGTGTATAAAAACAATAGGCTTCCAGTGTTTACAGATTGTGATTTTTGTACCAAATTTGGTCCGAATCGGTCCATTCGTTCGTCAGTTATCGTCTCCACAGACCCACTGACATACACACACACAGACATCACTTCAAAAATGTTTGATTCGTGATCAGGGATGCTTGAAACGTGCTCTCCCGTCGAAAACTCGAATTCGAATTTTCGACCCCGTCACAATACTTTTCTTATACATTATACAACTTACGTATAAGGAAAGTAATAAGCTTACCAAATTTCGAGAAATTCACTTGATTATTTTGAGATATCGCTTTTTTAGGAAAAGCAAAATTTCAAATATCTGGAGAACTATTTATAAAACTACTCATACATAAAGCAATACTATTCATACTACTTTAAAAAGTAAAAAAATAAGTAATTTTAAGGAATTTCTTAGGACCTAAAACACTTTTTAATTTGTATTAAAATAATAAAATATGTCTGCTTAGAATTTTTGGCACTTAAATTCGCGATATATCCGGCGAAGCACTCACTCACCTTCACAATATTTTGGGAAAAAACATTAAAATTCATTAATTTTGAGTAATGATTCTAAAATTCACAATTTTAAAGAAAAGCGTTAACATTTGCAATTTTAAAAAAATGCCCAAATGTATATTTTTATTTAAAATCGCTAAAAGTAGCAATTCTATTTAAAAACTTTAAAACTTGTAATTTTAAGAAAAGCTAAAATGTAAGAAAATGTGTAAAATTAAAAGTACTTCCATTCGCGAATGTCCCAGAGAACTGCGCTGATTCTAATGTTACATAAAAAAAGAAAGAAAATATTTTGTCTGGCCTTACATTACTATCTTTTACAGTGACTGTACCTCTACTGAAAAAATTAATTGCTTACGTGTTGCAACCACAGCTGCTGCTCGATAGTTTTGAGGAAGCAGTTCTAGTATTTATCAACAATCTTAGTCGCGGGAGAATCCTAGACGCGGGAAATTAAAGAATACCTTTTATCATTGAGTATGCGGTAGAAGTCTCAAGCTTTGTTTTTAACGTTTTATTTGGAACGCTCCGACCGGTTATATTCATTGAGAAAATTTTAAATTAATTTTAAGGGACGCGACAGCCCAGTGGTTAGTGCGCGTGATTTGCACTCGGTTGGCCCGGGTTCGATTGCCGCCACTGCCAAAACTGTCGCCGTGTTTTCACGCGGAATACTATCACGTTAAACATGTGGGTCCATAAGTCCTTCCAAGAGGTTGGTGGTAGGGGAAGGAGGGTACGGTCCCTGTGGATGCCTCCTCCACTGGGTTCCGGTCTAAATTGAGTGGCACTTTCCGGCAGTCCAAACAGATACCTTATACCTTTCTGGTAGGTCGGACGGTCTGGGTGGAAGAAGAAGAAATTAATTTTAATTAAGTATATTAAATTACTGTGTTTATTTCAGTTACGTAGATATACATGCTTAAAAACAAACTTTTATCTCAATTCTTCATAGAAAATTTCCCCACATTCGTGTTTTTAACACATTTGAATACAAATCATATCGGGCTGAGACTCATTAGTCTTCGGGTCGGGTCGGATCGTGAATTTATACGTTTTAGATTCGGGCTGAGTTTAAACACTAGCATTTCGGGTCTGTCCGGGTGAAAATCTGGATTTCGGCCTTGCAGACCGCTTATGTACGGATACGGATAAATAAATATAGATGAACACCGAAAACCTAAAATAGACTGAAAAAATCGTATCCGAGAACGGCTCGAGATGACTTCTGAACAATGTTGTTCATTAATTTCAGATTAAAAATATTTACAAAACATTCATTCATTTGACAATAGTGAGTTTTTTCGATGTTTTATGAATTTTCTTATTTTGGATCAAAAACGGGATATATCGCGAGAACGGCGTATGTGTGCATCTTGTAAATGATAGTATTCGCATTTATATAAATATCCACATAAATATAGGAATTTTTGTAATATTTTATAACGTAATTATGTTTCTATAACATTTTTATCGATTTTCGGAATGAAAAGTTCGTTATGTCGTGAACCTATACCGACGCATCTCATTCTCAATTTATATATATAACAGCTGAAGTTATTTTTTATGTATCTATTATTTTTACTTTCCTTATATACATAGTATAACGTATAAGGAAAGTTATTGTGACTGGGTCGAAAATTCGAATTCGAGTTTTCGACTGGAGAGCACGTTTTAAGCATCCCTGAACACGAATCAAACGTTTTTGAGGCGATGTCTGTGTGTATGTGAAAGGATGTGTGTGTTAGTGAGTCTGTGGTGACCATAACTGACGAATGAATGCACCGATCCGAATGAAATTTGATACAAGAATTACAATCCGTGAATTCTGGAAGCCTATTGTTTTTACATGCAATCGAATGTCCAGAACCCACCTAAAATGTTAAATAAAATTTTGAAAAATCATCAAAAAATTAAAACATTCAATAAAGTTGCCTAAATAATCATTTCTTATGTAATTTTTCATTAGAAAACGATTGACAAACTTTAGAATGCTAGCATGAACCGTTCTCGAGATATTGCACATTTTAAAAATAAATTTATCAAAAAATCACATAAAATTCATAAAAAGTATTAACTATTGTGAAATATATTCACTCTTCATATGTAATATTATGCGATAAAATTATTATCATTATTCTCGTAGATCTAGCTCGTTCCTTCATGAGAGAAGACGCTTTGGGTAATAGCATTCTAATTTGACGCCAATAGTCGTTTATCTATTATAAGAATAACCTATTTCTGCAACCACAATGCTTGGCTAAACTTTGACAATGAATTTGGCGGAATATCGTCAACTTAGCAAGTTTTTAATTTTGCCAGATAGACGAAAATATCGCCAAATTGATAAAAATGTCACCAAATTGATAAAAAATGGCGCTAAATCAATAAAGACTAATTGATGAATATTTAATATCTTGGAGAGAATATAAGAATCTCCTATAACAGAAGATATTTTGGTTTGTATTTGGACGCCATTAGTCGTTTATCTACTATAAGAACAGCCTATTTCACCGATCATAATGATTGAGGAAATTTTGGCGACAAATTTAGCGAATATCGCCAACTTGGCGAGTCTTTTAAATGTAACCAAATTTATGCAAATGTCGCCAAATTGATAAAAAAAATGTCGCCAAATTGATAAGAATGTCGCTAAATCACTTAAAATAACAACTAATTGACGAAAATTCAATATTTTGGAAAGAACATAAGAATAACTTATTTCTCCATCTGTAACGTTTGGCGGAATTCTGGCGACGAAATTTGGAAAATATTTCTTCCCTATTAAATTCATTTGTCACATGATGTTATGAAACATGACGTACATCGGCGTTGTTTATTTATTTTGCTGTATCCAGGCCAGAACATATTTTCTGTTACTGTAGTTTCAAACAACTTGAATGTTGGGAAGAGCAATTTTTCATTTTGATTTCAGAATATCGTTGAATAAATAAGTTTTCAATTTCTTATCTAGAATTATAATTTTTCTGTATCAGGTTCTAATTTATCCATCCACATTCTTCGTAGGGCAAACTTACTACTACTTAATATGGGGGACAGGGAGATTTTCATCCGCTAATTGAGAATCTTATTTCATATGTAATTTCAAATTTTTCTCTTTCAATTTTGGTCTATTTTTGACTTTATTATTTATTTTGATCCAACCCGACCCGAATATAATAAAACATGTCCAGGTCGAGCATACCGTTAATTTAAGACCCTTGAGATTGATATAAACTTAACTTAAAACTGCTCCCCCCCCCCCCCCTCAAATTGAATTTCAAAATACGCCACTGCAAGTATTACAGACAGACGGGGTGTATAGATAACTATTGAGAATGAGTATAAAATTACAACATTATACAAAGTATCTTTTCTCGTGACTGGAACGACCTGGATGCTCGAGAATGATGTTAACAAAATTGTCGTATAATATTGTATATATACATATTTCACGATAGTTAATACGTTTTAATCTTTATTTTTGATAAATTCATTTGAAAGCGTGCACTATCGAGAGAACTGAATAAAAAATTACATACGAAATGATCATTAACATAACGTTATTGAAAGTTATGATTCTTTTAATGATATTCAAAATTTAAATCAAAAATTTGAGGATCTTGCTTAAAACTAATAGGGTTCCAGTATTTACCGATTGTAATACTATATAATAAAAGAAGTAAATGAATTTGAGCCAATAGAGTAAGTCATATGGTGCACACATCAGATTTTTTACTCTGCCTACATAATGTATACGGAAAGTATTGTGGCTGTGTCGAAAATTCGAATTCAAGTTTTCGATGGAATACGTTTCATGCATCGAACGTTTTCGAGACAATGTCTATACGTATTTTCGTGGAAACGATATCTTGACAAACGAATTGGGCGTTTCAAACGTAATTTTTCGCGATTATTAGTGAATGGATGTGGATCCCTATTAATTTCTTCGTTTGGTCGAACGTTCGGAAGACACCCAAATTTTCGAATGAATTTTTGAAAAAAATCTGTACATTCAATATTGTTAAATAAATTATTATTTTATACGCAATTTTTATTATAAAATGAATGATATACAAGCTTTAGAACGCTATCTGGGACCGTTCCCGACATATTGCATGTTTTTACAAATACATTTAGCTGAAAAATTGAACGGTAGTAAGTCAAATGTATGTCAACGGTAGTAAGTCAACTAAGTATTCTAAAAAAAAATAATAAAAGCACGGGGGAATAAACGAATTTACGTCTAGCTGTAGAAGAACTCTCATGCAGACCAACCCGTGTCCTTGAATAAGGAATGCAGGAAATGGGGTGGTTATTTTTTTCTTTTAGGGGGGTGGGGAGTGCTCCACATGTACTTTGTTGCCTAGAGGCTTCGAAAAGCAATCAAGATTCTAGCTCTTTGTCTAGAGGTCAAAACTGACCTCTCGCTTATCTCCCGTAGGATAGAGAAATTTGGAAGTAATATGAATGAATTTGCATCTACATCTACACATGATTATAAGCTAATTTGTGGAAAGCGATCACAGGCCCTGTTGTGGCCAGTGCGTCTCTGAGTCCGCTCGCTCTCTCACGCACTTTTTTTACTATTAATTAATAATTATTTACTAATGATTTTTCTTCCTACCAAATACATTTGTTAGTTTCCGTATTTGATTCTAAAATGTAATAGTTCTAATAGATGCAAAATGTAGGCCCTAGCATGGTTTTTATTTCTAAGCGACATTTTGTACTGCACAAGCCAGCATTATTAGCAACAAAAGAAGTGTTACTTTTAAAAATGACTATTAAAATAACTAATAAATTTAACTATAAAGACTGACTGTCATTATTATTATTTTTTTTACTTTACATTTTCACTAGTCCTTTAAAAAAATCTAATGTGGACAGCACATGACTTTCTCTGCAAACTCAAATTCATTTTCTCTTTATTTCTTTAATAATTCTTTAAATTGAGTTTCATTGCACAAAATAACACTGAATGTGCACTTTTAAATCAATTTTTACTTTCCCTGCAATACATGGTAATGTATAGGGAAAGTATTGGAATCATGTCGAAAATCGCAACTCGAGTTTTCGACGGATTTACACGTTTCGAGACCTCTAGAATACGAAAAAACTATTTTTAGCGTGACGTCTGTGTGTGTGTCTGTTTGTGGTACGATTCGTAAAAGCAGAACCGGCCTTTTTTTGCGAAATGGCCCGTAAAAATTTCATTTATCCGCTCTAGCTAAAATACTAATTTACCAAATTACACAAAATTTGGTAGATAAGTTACTTGTTGGATACTCGGGTGCTGATTAGAATTTGGTACGATTCGAAAAAGAAGAACTCTCCTTATTTTACGAAATGGCCCACAAAAATTTCATGTATGCACTCTAGCTAAAATACTAATTGACCAAATTTCACAAAATTTGGTAGATAAGTTACTTGATAGATACTCTGGTGCTGATTAGATTTTGGTACGATTTGGAAAAGAACAGCCTGCCTTTTTTTACAAAATGGCCCGCCAAAATCTGAAAAAAAAGACTAAGTAGTGTATGCTGAAATGTATCAATTAAATTCTTATTTTACTCGCAATTTTTGAAGAGGAAAATAATATAACACACTCCATTATACTTTTGGACTAACCGTTCTCAAGCTATTTGAGATTTCTGGCATTTTTGTTATGCCGATTTCGGAAAAAAGTCAAATTACCAATAAAAACAAAAATTGAATTAAAAATGCAAATTTAGTGTTATTTGGTTCAATTAAACTCAATCTAATGAATAATTAAAAAAATAAAGAAAATATGAATTTGAGTCGGCAGGGAAAATCATGTGCTGCCCACATCAGATTTTTACTGTTCCTGCAATACATGGTAATGTATAGGAAAAGTATTGGAATCATGCCGAAAATCGCAACTCGAGTTTTCGACGGATTTACGCGTTTCGAGACCTCTAGAATACGAAAAAACTATTTTTAGCTTGACGTCTTTGTGTGTGTCTGTCTGTGTCTGTGCAATGTATGTATACACTCTAACTCAAAAACTAATAGGCCGAATTTCATAAAATTTGCTAGGTAAGTCATTTAGGTGTGACCCTGGTGCTGATTATAGATTTTAGTACGATTCGGAATAAAAAAAACCCTCCTTTTCTGCGAAATGGCCCGTAAAAAATGCCTGTATCCACTCTAACTGAAAAACTAATGGACCGAATTTCACAAAATTCGGGTGATAAGTCGCTTGTGGGTTACTCTGGTGTTGATTAGATTTTGGTAAGATTCGGAATAAAATAACCTGCCTTTTTTTTGCAAAATGGCCCCCTAAAATCGTCAAAATCTAAAATAAAAAACTACGTATGTTCAAATATATCCATTGAATGCTAGTCTTATACGTAATTTTTAACGTAGAAAAGAATAAGTCCAACCCCATTACACCAGGACATAGCCGTTCTCGGGATATTTTAGTTTTTTCGTATTTTCTCTACGCTACCTTTGAAAATAAGTCCAGTTACTAAATGAGAACGAAAATTGAATTAAAAGTGAATTAAACTAAAATAAAGAGAACATGGATATAAGTCTGTAGGGAAAGTCATGTGCTGCCCACATCAGATTTTTGTTTCTATTTGGTAATTGGACATTTTTTCAAAGGCTGCGTAACAAAAATACGAAAAAACTCAAATATTTCGAGGATGGTTAGTCTAGAATAATGAAGTTGGGCTTATTCTTTTCCTCGTTAAAAATTACGTATAAAGCAGGCATTTAATTGATATATTTGAGCATACGCAGTCTTTTTAGATTTTAGCGATTTTTGCGGGCCATTTCGTAAAAAAAGAAGGTTCTTCTTTTTCGAATCGTATCAAAATTTAATCAGCACCAAGGTTTTCCACAAGTGACTTATCTTACCAAATTTTGTGAAATTTAGTAAATTAGATTTTTAGCTATAGTATAGACACATAAGATTTTTGCGGGCCATTTCGCAAAAAAGGCGGGTTCTTTTATCCCGAATCGTACCAAAACTAATCAGCAACTGGATCACAAACAAGTGACTTACCGACCAAATTTTACGAAATTTGATCCGTTAGTTTTTGAGTTAGATTGAATACATACATTGCTCAAACACACACACAGACGTCACTCTGAAAAAAAGTTTTCGTATTCTAGATGTCCCCAAACGTGTAGATCCGTCGAAAACTCGAGTTGCAATTTTCGGCATGATTCCAATAATTCCTTATACATTACCATGTTTTCTAGGGAAAGTAAAAAGTGTAACTAGGGGCACGCACGAAATAGGAGATCCAGATTTGTGTGTGTGTGTGTGTGGGGGGGGGGGGGGGGGGTAAGTTTTAGTACAATCTCGCACTCTTTTTATGTAAGTGCAATAGCTTGATTGTAATAAGAATTAATAACAGTTAAATAATTTTTCACAGAAATATTCAACATTGAAGCATTTACTTAATCACACTGGGAAATAAACAAAAATAAAAAACTGCATAAATGACTATTTTTATATTTTCCATACAGTAACTTCATTTGCCGTGGGTATCTTATCTTCCTTGCATATTCATCTACCACTTCTTCTGGATTGATTAATACTGATCTATGGATGTACAAAAATACAACTAACAAACCTAAAATGAATGAGTGTTGTGTACTATAGTGGGTAAGACATCATACAATATAAAACAAAATGCTATTTTATCTAGTTGTTGTTGTTGAGACCCAGACCGTCCGACCTACCAGAAAGGTGCAAGGTAACTGTTTGGACGGCCGGGAAGTGGCACCCAATTTAGACCGGAATCCAGTGGGGGCTATTTTATCTAGTGTAAGAAGATTTCATCTGGAGGGAGGGGAGATAATTAAGTAATTTATGCATTTTTACTTTCACTGCAATACATGGTAATATATAAGGAAAGTGTTGAAACCATGTCGAAAATCGTAACTCGAGTTTTCGACGGATCTATACGTTTCGGGATCTCTAGAATACGAAAAAACTATTTTTAGCGTAACGTCTGTGTCTGTGCAGTGTATGTATCCACTCCAGTGTATGTATCCTCCAACTAAAAAACTAATAAACCAAATTTAATAAAATTTGGTAGGTAAGGTACTTGTGTGTGAACCTGGTGTTGATTAGACTGTAGCTCGATTCGGGATAAAAGAACCCGCCCTTTTTTTCCCCTCTGCAAAAATCTGATGTATCTACTTTAGCTAAAAAACTAATTGACCACATTGCACAAAATTCGGTAGATAAGTCACTTATAGCTTACCCTGGTGCTGATTAAATTTTGGTATGATTCGGGAAAAGGAACTTGCTTTATTTTGCGAAATGGCCCTCGAAAATAGTATGTGCCCACTTTAGCTGACAAACTATTTGACCCAATTACACAAAATTTGTTAGATAAGTAGCTTGTGGGATACTGTGGTGCTGGTAACATTTTGGTACGATTCGAAGAGAGAAAAAAAAAGAATCTGCCTATGTTTGTCTGCTATTCTAAAATATACGATCTAAAATAAAATACGACATATGCTCAAATGTATCAATTTAACGCTTGCTTTACACGTAATTTTTGACGAATAAAGGAAGAAGATCTACCCCATTACTCTAAAGTGAACCATTCTCGAGATATTTAAATTTTTAATTTTGAGGAAATGAAGACTATTTTCACTGTAGTTAAAAAACTATTTAATAAATTTTTGTAAAATTTTGTAGTTAAGTCCCCTGATGGGTATCCTGATGCTGATTCGATTTTGATACAATTCGAAAAAGTATAACTGACTCTTTTATGCGAAATGGCCCGCAAAGATCGTGGAAATCTGAAATAAATGACAAAAATTGTTGAAATATATTAAGTACTTGTTCTTCAGGTAAATTTTGACAACTGAGCAAATAAGACTGATCTCATGACTGTAGGATAAACCGTTCTCAAGATTTTTTTTCTTTGGAATTTTGTGGAGCTCAAGAATTTAAAGTGAATTAATTTGCCAAATGAAACGAAGATGCAATAAAAATGAAAATTGGGTATAATATCAGAAAAGTATCCATGTTATTTTCTGTAATTAAACTCAATGTAATGCATAATGAAATAAAAAATTACAAAGTGAATTTGAATCTGCAAGGAAAGTCATGTGTTGTTCACAGATTTTTTAAAATAAACTAAGTCATAAGCATGATATTTAGACATAATACTTGTGGATAGCCTTCTTTTAACGTGCAAGCTGTCTGAAAATCTATAACCCCCTTACAGTGATTGAAATAGTTATATCAAAATTCAGATGAATCCAGTAATGTCGACAGATTTTTTTTCACTATCTGTGTGTCAGTGGTTTTGGTGTGTGTGTGTGTGTGGGGGGGGGGGGGGGCAAGGTATTTAGAAAGGTATTCACTGTGTGGTGGGTGGGGGAGACCAAGTATTTTGTTTCCCATTTATCTATCATTTTTCCGAACATCAGTGGGGTTCCTGGCTACACCACTGTTTGGATCTCTCAATTTGTTCGAGATATATCGTGCCCACAGAACTTCACATCCTGCGAGATAACTTCTTAAATATTTATTCCATTATTTTCTATTCCCCCCCCCCCTTTATAGTTCTGCATCCTTCTCCCCTGAACAAAAAATCGATTTTTCCTGCGATTTCTCTGACATTTTACTCCACTTTCAAATTCCCGATTTCCAGAGTGCGCAAGAACCTTGAAAAAAAGAATTCGCGGAGTCCAACAATCTGGTTCCTCCTTCTTTCCCCCCAACGTCTAACACGTTACTCAAACTCACCAATGAAAGAAAATAAACCCTAGCTTTCCCACCAGCGTCATGCTGCATCTCCCTTCGAGGGGGGGAGGGGGAATCTATTTTTAGAATAGGATCGGCCACGTTAGTGAGAGCACGAAATACTATATAATATTAGTCTGTGAGTGAGAGAAACCGAAAATAAACATTCATCGCATGGACTCGTTACAAAACAAATGGGAAAACCCGTGTGGAAATATTTTCATCACTTATTAAAATATACTCTCGATCTCAACTGATTAAATTATTATTTTTTTAGGAAATTAATGAAAATTTTAGGAAAATGAATATTTTAGGAAATTAAGAAACTCAGAAAAAAATAAGAAATTTTAGGAAAAATGCGATCCCTGTATCATACCCATAGACAGTGACAGAACTTCATCCTGCCTTCACTTGCGAGTGCGACAGTCTAGACTTAGCCCTTACTAACTATAACTTTCTAAATATTTAGTCCACAATTTTCTCTTTATTCCCTCCGTAGATCTGTACCCCTTGCTCAAATAGATAAAGTTAAATAAAATAATTTTTGAAAATACAAATGAAATAAGAAATTTATAAAGAAATCTTCATAGGTTGGCAAGTAGTGTAATTTGCACAGTAATGACTGATATGGATTCAGTATTAAATTCTGGAGTGGAATGGGATAATTGACTAAGGATTTCCACTTCCTGTTATGCAGATGCCAATTTAGATTCAAAATTGTACATTTTTTTTGCAACATCTATTTTTCAAGACCATCTACAAATAGCATAGATGACCACTGATATGGATGTAGCATCAATTTCAGAGAGGATAGAGGATTCACTAAAAATTTCCACTTTCGATTTAAAATCCCCCCCTCCCATGAAACACTTAATTGACTAGAGATAGAGCTTAGATGATGACTCATGGATTTAGCATCAAACTCCATGGGGGTAAGAGGTTTACTAAGGATTTCCACTTTTTTCTTTTTGACACATCTGTTTTTCAGAATTGGGTTAGATGATGACCGATATTAATTCACTATCAAATTTTAAATGGGTAGAGGGACTCACTAAGAATTTCAAATTCAAGTTAAAATGTTCCTTGAAGCATCTATTTCTTAGAATTGGCTATAAATGGAACTTAGATGATGCCTAATATTGATTCAAATTGAAACTTCAGAGAGAGTACGAGGGTTCACTAATGATTTCCACTAGCGGTTTTCACAAAAAAATGTATAACTGTACGAAATAAATGTGCGAATGAATATAACAATTTTTAATAGTTTCGTCAAAAATGGAGTGTACACAGCACTTGCTACAATATGAAAGCTTCTTCATAAATGTCTTGTTAAAACTCTTTCTGTTTATGTAAATGTACTAAATGTGATGTTTAAGAGATTTGAGTGGAGCCTTACACTCTGGACATTTTTCATTTCATATCAAAGACCATGCAATATCTTGAAAACAACATTATCACTCACTTTTAAATAAAACAAAATATATATATATATATTTTATCCTACGTCGGGGCGGAGACCAAATAGGCCATGAGCCCTCTGGCAGCTCAATAAAAACCAGTCTTGTTATAAAAGTAAAACAAATATGTATGACTCACTGCTTTTATTATTGTTTATAAAAATTATTTTTTTTTTGTAATCATTTCTAATTTTAAATTTTTGAGAAACTAATAATTGAAAAATTATGACTGTGTTTTATGTCAGATCTACCTGAAAGTCCTCTTACTCTCGCTACTTGATTGAAATGACTATCGAAATTCATCTTAATTTCTCAATTTATTTAAAAAATATTGTGCCAACAGCCATTCGGAAATGCAAAATAATCACATTCATACAAAATTATTCTTCTCCTGATAATGAGGCTAGTTCATTCTTAAATATACCTTTTTTTTTTAAAGATAAAACTGAAAGGAACAAATAATGACCCACAAAGGGCTCTAGTATCAATGATGATCATTATTTAGTTTATATATATATATATGCGTGTGTACTATTTTGACAGAAATGGCGCGTTTGGAATGCTCCTCGGACAACATAATTTAAAAAATACCAGGCAAAAGAAATTGTTTGTCATTAATGTTATTATATTTATGTGAGTATACATATATTTCTATTTATTAACAAAAATATTCATATTCGGTGTACGGTCATGAATCTCTGCATCTAGCAGAAATAGTACACATTACCTAGTATTTTAAAATGCTGGGTTAGACAGACAGCATTATAAATACATCATTTGTTCCAAAATCGATTTTGTTAGATAAGAGAAAATAGTCAACAAAATTTCCTTGAAGAAAGCAGGCATATGTCAGTTAGGTGATGACAATTGTTTCAACTCTGTATTGTAGTCACTAGAATAAGTGTGCAAAGATTCCGACTTCTAGGTCAACAGAGGAGGGTTTAAAAGTACTTATTAGTTTTTATTATAGTTACAACTAGTATAGCATCTCTTAGACAAGGAAAATAACACTCATAAAAAATGAAGTTGGAACTTTTTTTCATATTTTATTTTGTTTAAAAATATATAACACTTAGCACTGAAAACAGTTGTTAATCAAAAATTGGATCAGTTAGGTTCTGCCCTGTTGTCAATACAATAAATATGCAAAGTTTCAACTTTCTAGACTCTTGGTGTAATGTGCTTCTAGTGGGTCTTGTAAGGCATAAAAATTAAAATTATTTTCTACTCCCTGTGTGATTCCATGCAGTGAAAGATAGTATAAGTGTGTAAAGATTCAACCTTCTAGGTTACCAGTGAGCTTTTGGAGGTTATGGAAAGACTTTAACAAAAAATAAAACTCATATTTTGTCACAGGAATGTGTGCGTATGTGTGGAGAATGACAAATATCCTGCTTCGTTAAGTTTTGTCTCATAATTAATACTATAAGTGTGCAAAGATTCAGTCTTCTAGGTTACCAAGGGCCTTCTGGAAGGTCTTCAAAAAAGATAAACTTTCAAATTACAATAGTTTTGGTCACATATTTTAATCATAAAGTAAAGCATTTAACTTTTTATATGGGCCTTTTACAAAAGAAGCATTTTTAATTAGCAAATTGTTCTTTATGCAAAGATGTTTTGAAAAAAATCTAGGTTTTGGTTTTCTAATATAAGAAATCTGACGTGAACAATAGTCAAAGTTATAGGACTTAAGACTACTTTCATCAGATCAAATGAAATGGTTAAAACACAGATTTTAGTCTTACAAAAATTGAATTTTATTAGGTAAAATTTGCATTCAAAAACATGAATATCTATCTTTAGCAAAAGTTTTGTTTAGTCCTCTATTACACACAAAAAACTTTAATGATATCTTTAATATGATAATGAAAACTTTTATTTAATGATAATTAAATTATTTTATGATATTAATTTTATTTTATGGTAATGAAAACTTTTATTTGATGACAATGGAACTTTTCTTGTTTAACTAATTTTGATATAGAAAATATTTTTATAATTGGCAATTATTTTAAGGGTTCATATTCAAACTTGACAATGAAATTCACTCAGTCTTCAGAAGAATTTTAGCAAACTTCCATAGCCTGAATAACAATTATCTACTCACAACATTTTGTAGTATAATAGTTTTATTTAGTGAAATTAATAACACAAAAATTAAAATGTAAATATAGCCAATTTAATGATAAAACACAAAATCAAATTTTGCAAATCAAAACTTTAGTTTTAATTGCAATAATGTAAAGAATCTTTAGAAAAAAAATTAATTGTAGCAATAATCAAAACATCAAATGCTAACTAGACAAAAGTTAATATTTGTTTAGGTTTTCATTAATTCTTTTTCTTTCATTAGATTATTTGCTAAAACATACAAATGGCATCTAACACAATTTTGTATTACTCCCCTCCCCCCCATGTTATCTAGAAAAAATAACAAATGTTATTGTTATAACAAAATAATGATTACAATTAAGGGTTAAAAAAATCACATTAAAGGTTACAAAAAATAAGAAAACAAAATTCAAGGGTAAATATTATATTTAATACACTTAAAACACAACTCCAATGGCTTTCATTTATATGTCATAACAATATAAAGATTACAAATTTAAATTTTTGTGAATATTATGTAGAATGGAGAATTTTTGACCCTGATGAAGATAGACATGGTACATATAGGATAAAATTATAAAAATTCTACTTAAATTAAGTTTGAACAGATAAAAAACAAATTGTATCTTGGAATTAGAAAACTATTTGAAAATGAAAATAAATTCCTTTAAAAAGAATTTATATTTTAATGAAATGTTTTGCTTAAAATGACATATTTGATTAATATCAGGATTGAAGGTCAATAAAAAGTAATGCACTGATCCATATTTGCTATACATATGTGTAGCAAATATTATACACTTGCTATACTTCAATCCTCGGCTAAGGTGGTGTTTGTTCCCCAACCTGTGGTGTCAAATGCATATAAAGTTTAGCTAATTAAAAAAAAATAAATTTAACAGTTTCCTTTTTGTAAAATCAAAAATATATATTTATTTTGTAAATATATATTGCCCAAAATCAAGTAGAATAAACTAATTTGACAAATCAGAGTTTTTTCTCTCATAAATAAGACCTGATTTAAACCAATGATTTAAAAAAAAAATAAATTGATTTAAATTGTTACTCTAATCATGATTTAAATCAATGAATCCTGCTTCTAATTTATAAATGAAAATCAGAGAATATAGGTGAAATCTACTCAAATAAAACATCTGGATATCTTAATGTCTCATATTTTTAAAAAATCAGCTCCATAAAAAATCGATTTTTTAGTGAAAACTTACATGAGAAATGATTATTTATGAAACAATATTGAATGTTTTTATTTTTTGATGTTTTTTTCAACATTTTATTCGGAAATTTGGCAGTTTTCAAAATATTCGATTTCATTTAAAATCAATAGACTTTCAGTATTCACTGATTGTAATTTTTATATCAAATTCATTCAAAACACTCCATTCGTTCATGAGATATCATCTCCACAGACTCATACACACACCACCTCAAAACTGATCGATTCGAGTTCAAGGATGCTTGAAACCTAAACTTCCATTGAAAACTTGAATTTAAATTTTTGACCCAGTCACAATACTTTCCTGACACATTATACTACATATATAGGAAAAGTAAAAAACAGTTCCTTCCTTCTAGCTTAGTCATGCCTATCAAAGAAATGTCGAAGCATAGGTAGAAATTGCATGCACATTTTTATTTGGTTCTATTTCCAATAGAATATCTTCTGACATAGGTAGACTGAGAGAGATTCGTCTCTGCTGAAAATCCCAATTGGCACTTAGAGGAAACAAAACAGGAGGCTTTGCTACTGTCTGTAATAGCTCTGTATACAGGGTGTCCCAAAAAGATTGAAATGTGCTTTAATTCTTTACCTTTTGGAGATAAGTGGGCAATGCAAATTGCAAAAACGTTGAAAGTAAGGTAGGAAATAAGACTATGTTAATGAAATAGTCCTCCCATTCATTTTCAAAAAGTTACATTTTTTCAATTTTTATACGACCCCCTTAGACAAATTGGGTCAATCAGAAAATTTTTATTTTTAATGCAACAAGATCATTAAAAATGACAGCATATCTGCATCTTTAAAATTGAGCGAGTTATATTTAATTGAAAATTGAACATTGTGAATGGGGGCCATATATTGAATTAAAAATGTAAATTTGTGACATATCACAAAAAAGATAAAACTGGATGATAATACATAGGAGACATTTTTGCAAATTCCGCTTAGACTCACGATGCAATCACGGATTCTTAAGTACTTTTCACATTGAGACATGCCATTTTTTATTTGAAACAATTAAAATAAATAAGTAAACAAATGCAAGTATGTATTTGATTTTGAAATTTAATATAATTTTTCGAAATGAAGAATAGAACTCACAGATGATTTTTTCTTTCCTTTAACTTTAATTTAGCCGTTTCAAACGTTTATAGTAAAATAATTTTAAAAAACTGAAAACTGAAATTTTGACACATATTAAAGTATTTTTAATCTAAACAATTTCCATCGTCAATTTGTTTATGATCCCTATTTTTACTGATGAAACAGCCTTTCACATGGTAAGGAAAAGTGGCATAAGTCAGATTTTTTCCTTTATCATAATTCAGTTGATTTTAAAGATACAAATATGCGGATATTTTTAATGATCTTGTTGCATCAAAAATAAAAATTTTCTGATTGACCCAATTTGTCTAAGGGGGTCATATGAAAATTAAAAAAGTGTCTCAAGTAATCTTCACGAGCAGATCTGAAGAATAAAATGTCCTGGTCTTGTTTGTAAACAAATTTACAAAATATATGAAGTGGAATAAATATATGCAAAATAAAAGTGCTAAAACTGTATATAACCTGTACTACAACTTACGAGTTTCTAAAATCTTTGTCAAAATAAAACAGATAACATAATAAATTGAAAATATTAATAATCCAGTAATCTTAAAACCTAAAGGCCGTAATTGATTCCAATAGATGCCAAAATATGTGCTAATATAACCGGGCTTTTAATGTTTGTTCTACTATTTCGTCTTTACACAGTGAAATTGATTTCATCCTTAAACTTGGTCAGGATGCCGGTTACTCTTTTGAGTTTGTTTATAAAATCTTTTCAAATATTTGCCATAATTTTATTCAACCCAATTCTAAACTCATTCCCATTAATGAATGTTTGCCGTTTAAAGCTAGTTTTCCGTGCCACCAATAAATTTTTTATCCCCTTATCAAATTCAAATTTTGTATCGAGTTTAATTTTAGACCCACTCACTGATAAATTTTGGGATAAAGAAAACTTTAAAAGCCATGCTGTGGTATATGTAGTATCCCTTCTTTTCCTAGATAATATTTATAAGTTTCATATTGGTAGCACTAAACACTAGGTTGGTATACAGTTGGCTGAACATAATAGGGATGTTAAGAAAGGTAGATAATAGACAGCTCTTGCCCAATTAGTGATTAGTGATAACTTTTAATCCCTTTTCGAAAATTCTTTTCTTTTGATCAGCTGTAATAACTCCCAGTCTATTTTACTCTATGAATTCCTTTTTATTTATCTATATCGCACCTCTATCTGCAATTTCGACCCTGTCAATGTTTTAAGTTATGCCTGGTGACTCGTTCTCGACTCCATGCAAGTCAAAACTTTACAAAGTTACCTGTAAAATATAAAATATTAAAAAAAAGAATAATAATTTTTGTTTTCTTACTTATGTATATTTGTGTTTAAACTGGATTATGACAATTTGTCTTTCTTGTATTTGTAATTTTGTAAAATTTAAATCTGTTTCTGGTGATTTTGTGTGGATGCATTAAACATGGTTAGTAGTGATGCCAATTTTGTAATATGTAAATTCAACTTGCCGGTAGTGGATGGATATAAGCATATTAGCATAATTTTTTATTTAATGCCACTGAGAAAGGGTATGATGATGAAAGCGCTCGGGCTTTTATATTATATGTACATCTGATGGATGTTTTAATAAAATGACGATTAAAATCTAATGATTTGTCATTCATTTATTATTTAAATCGATGACAATTAACACATGAATTTTAAAATTCATCGGCAAATAACTATATAACTAAATGAAAATGTTTTTAAACTTCAAATTGGATATAACAAATAAATATCTATTTTTGCATTTTGTATAAGGTGGAATGATATTCAGACTCATCTTAAAATAAATGGTATCCATTATTTTAAATCATTTGTAAAATACATCGCATACCAGATATATATATATTTGTTCCTGAAGTGAAAAATTTGGCATCAAGCAACGTAAACAGATAGGTATCAGTACAGATAATGAAGAAACAGAGCCTTTAGTGTCAAATTGCATATTATATTAAACAAGACTAATTGCTAATTGAATGTGGCAAAAGTGTCTGTATGACTCAATGTTGGTCAAATGTTCACATGCAGCTGATGATGGTGCAGGGGTACTTTGTTCAAAAAAGAAAACACTGAAAAATTTTAACGTCCAGAAAAAAAGATAAAATTATTTAGAATAAACTGGTTCAGTTCGACAAATTTTTCTTCTATTACTGAAGGAATCCATATTTATAGAATTAATATTTCAAGAATATATTTTAATGCCACGTTTTATATAAGGCTATATAATTTATGGATACGATGATTAATGCTGGAATGTTAAATCCTCATGGACCATGGCAATGTAGTATTAAACTTTTCATATATTTGGTTTAATATAATAGTATAAAAATGCATTGAAACGCTTTCAAGGGCGATAGCAGGATTCTATAAAATGTGATGAACGTATTATTGATTGATGTTTGTTATGGATATTATATTATTCTACAAGGTTCAATCCTTGGCTAAGATAGTATTGGGAGACTGTGCATCTTGATTGATTACTCTATAAAAAACGGTGCAATTTTCGATTATAGCTCTTGTTTTTCTCCCGTTGTTTAAATTTGAACTCTTTAATTAGTTGCTTCACTGTAAAATATTTAACCAATGTAGTCAAATAACTATAAATAAATTTTTCATTCTTAAATATTTTCAGATAAATAAGTAAGTGCAGCACCAGCTTGCACTTATATTTGTATCTTAGAATATTGGTGTTCATGAAGTACAATTTTGGGAACGCCGACTGCAAACTCTCCAATGTTTTCATGCAATATTACCTACTGTTAAAAAAAATGTGTATTGCACGCATTTATTACCATTTAACATAATCTGTCTGCAAGTTACATTTTAATGCATTTACTGATAAGGTGCAAAGCTGAAGAGAAATTTTCTAACGTACAGCATCCAAAACTTACAGAAAAAAAAATTTCACTTTGTATTGCCCTTATTTGACTGCTGAAACAGAGTCCAATAAATAAGCAACAGCGTTATAAGAATTACAATCTTAAGTTTTATAGGAATAGTGGAGTTGTGCTAGAAATGTATCAAATATAATACTTACCCTTATTTACATTTTTTTTCTATATTTTTGAAGTAACAAAGTGTTTTTATTTACATTCACAGCTAGGGTTGCTGTGCTACTGATCTTACGCCAATATTGTCGGGCATTGGCTGCAAAAATGACCGAAAGTTCGCCAGCCACTGTAAATCGCATTATCATATAAACGGGCAAATTACTGAATAAAATATAAAAACATTGGATTTACATGATTAAGCTAAACCCCTATTTTCTCCTGTAGTCAGAAAATGTAAAATATTCGGTGTAGGAAATAAGAAAACGGCTTTTAAAGTACTCCATTCGCTGTGCGACGCCTCTATAGCGCCATCTATTTCAGAGCTGTTGAACTAAAACTTTATAATTTTGTTTCAGTATTTTATTTATAGATAATTAATTAATTGATATTATACGAATTTTCTGACTACACAAGAAACTACATATATCATTCTATCACTCGTACAAATTCCAAAAGGATTTGCACAGCCGTTCTTTTGCGGTTATGATAATAGGAATGGCCTATACTTTAACATGGGTGGAAAACGACCGAAAACCACCTTAAGGCGGAGATAAATCGATCCGAAAAGTTACCTTTTTCCGATAGATGGCTCTGAATATCGCAGGTTTGGCGAGATCCGACCTTGCGCCAAACAGCAATTATGTTCAATGTGTGGTAGCCACAGCTCACTTCCGGATTAATCCTGAAACCGGATGTTATGAAATGCATTCAATTAGAATTTGGTTTTATCGGCTGTTAAATTCGAAATGTGGACTATCATAAAGGTATGTAGAAACTTTTGATAATGAAATTCATGATTTTATTGCGTGCTCATGCTGATAAGCATAAAATTTAAATCATATATTATACGTATTCAAAATGTTAATAAAATTCGTAGAATGCGTGTTCGTAATGTAATGAAAGTCTTATGTTATATAAGTGTTGATGGGAAATTGACATGCTGACTTATTGACTGCTGTTAAAGTGTATTTGAAATTTTAACACTTTAAATAAGTTTGCTTGTTGTGCCCATCACTCACTATATTTTAAACTCTTTCTATTGCTCATGGGTTGGTAAATTCCAGTACCTGAATTGTTAATATTTTGTATGTATTCATAATATGATATATTTATTCTTTTATGTTTAATTCTTAACTATTAAAGAAAACGAGCAAATAAATTCATGTAAAACGTATTTATTGTTGTTGGAGTATATTTGAAATTTTAACACTTTAAATATGGATGCTTGTATCTAACTTATATGTTCTTGCACATTTGTCGAGCTACTTTATATACTATATGTCTTTTATTCCTTTGATAATATAGTGTACAACAAACAAAATTCTAAAAACTGAATACTTAAACATAATGTTATGAAAAAAATCACTTCTACTTATCTTGGCTCAAAAGAGTATTGACCACTTCCTTCCAGTATCTATCTCTGTGTCAATGCTAATGGAACATACAGGACAAGATGAAAGCTTGGCAGGACATGATCTTTACAATTTCACTTCTTTTTTTATTAACCCTAAATCCACTTAATGAGCATTGAAAATGTTTGCTATTTGATTGAAAATTCAAATGCACATATTTTTAATTCATTAAAGTAGCTGAGTCATAACAGTAAATGTAATTATCAATGGCTACTTAAGGTTCATTATATGTATTCCTCCCTTTTTATGTGTGCATTCAAATTAAAAGATTAAGTCCTGCATCCTTTAATTTCATGGTTGGATTTTGGACGTAACATTGGTTTAATCCGTGTTTAAACCGGATAAAATCATCAAAAGCTGTAAACAAAAGGGGAATTTGATTTAAAAACAATAAAACCACCATGTCAATCATTATAATTTCGATCGCCCATATAAATTTGAACATTATAAAAAAAAGGAATTTTAAAACATTATCCTTACAACAATACAAGTACATAAATACCTTTAAAATATTGAAATACTAGCAACAATTAAAAATAATTTTTCATTTATTTGAATTTAAATATCAAGGTATTCTGATTTTGTTTTAAATTAAAAGCAATAGTACTTTTCCATTTCGTCGGTGCAGGCGATAAAGTCACCAAAAATACTACAACCAATGCCAAACGGAATATCCCCGCTGGTAACCTTTTACCGCCACATTTTCAAAACAAGTCGCGGCCATTTCTTATAAGTCACATCTTTTTCCTAATATGTCAAAAATGGATGAAAAACCAATGAAAATTTGGAATTTGCCCAGAAAAGAGGAAGAATCTGTCAGATTCTTTCAAGCGAAAGGCATTTTGTCTAAAATTGGTACTTGTGATAATAATCATGAAATAAAATTGTATTTCGGAAACGAAATTCAATGGCGCTGCAACCTTTCAACTTGTCGCAGTAAAAGAAGTATCTGGAAAGGCACATAGTTTGAGTTATCGAAATTGAGTTTCTTAAAGTGTGTTAGGTTTATATATAGTTGGAGCGAAGAATTAACTTTAGTTAAATGGTGTGAAAAGCAGTTGGAAATCAGTCACTGAACAGTTGTGGAATGGAATAACTACATGCGCGAGGTTTGTGTGGATTCTTTGCTTAAACATCAACAATGGAAAATAGGAGGACCTGATATGATCGTCGAAGTGGATGAAAGTATGTTCACAAAGCACAAAAACAATGCAGGACGGATTCTATCACAACAGTGGATCTTTGGTGGAGTTTGCCGTGAAACAAACGAATGTTTCCTTGTGAAGGTGCCAAACCGATCCATGAGCATTATATTGGAAGCAATTAAGAAAAATATCGAAAAAGAAACTATAATATATTCTGATTCTTGGAAATCATATTGCATTGAAAAACTGGAAGAGGAACGTTTCCAACATTTCAAAGTGAACCATAAATACAATTTTGTCGATCCGGACACTGGAACGCACACACAAAAAATAGAAAGACTATGGGGTAGCGCCAAATGGCGAAATAAGAAACACAGAGGAACGGCACATCATCATCTAGAAAATTATCTTGCGGAATTTATGTGGAGAAAAGAAACGAAAGACCCATTTGAAAAAATTTCAAAGGATATTAAAATGTTTATGCCTCCAAAGTAAAAAATTCTTAGAACTAACATTTATTAACATTTTCTTATGTGTATACTGTGTGTTGTCACCAATAAAGTCTGCTTGGCGAAATGGAAAAGTACCAAAACAATATGTATAACTTTTATTATTTTAACATTTTAGAGATAGCACAATTTGTTTTTAATATTCGGGTTCATTACACCCACTTAGCTTTCGATAACACATAACGAGTTTAGAACTTTTCTCTAGTCCTAAATGATTTCACAGTTTAGAATGGATGATTTCAAAATTTGAAAATATTCTTTCTATAGAAGCCAAACTAGCAGATTGGGATATCAGCATTATTGCTAGTTCAACTAATTTAAAAGCTGCACTGTTTTCAACCTGAAAACTTTTATACTTCGAAATACATTTCCACCACATTATCGGATTGGTGAGTTTCGCACTTGTACTGAAGTAAAATGTTGGGAATAGGCTTTCTTGGACTTCACGTACAATCAGAAGTGGTAAACAGCCTTCAATTTTTTCTGTAGCATAAAAACGAGCAGTTTCCATTTAGCTATCTGTTAAGACGGAGATAAACCGATCCAAAAAGTTACCTTTTTTCGACAGATGGCTCTGAATATCGCAGGTTTGACGAGATCTGACTTTGTGCCAAGAAGCGAATGTATTCAATTTGCAGCAACGCTTTTTCACTTCCGGAATCTTTTCAGCAGCATAAACAGTGTATATGCGCGTTTTATGAGATTTATAATAATGGTCAGCAAAACTTTAAACATTTGTATATTTAAAAAGTTTTAAATATATTTGTATATTTAAAAGTTTGTGCCAAGAAGCGAATATATTCAATTTGCAAGTTTTATTTTTATATTCAATTTAAAAGTTTTATTTTTATATTTCTCTTGGGTAAGTAAATTTCAGTACCTGCTCGTTAATATTTTATATGCTTTAATAATATGTGTTTATTGTTTCTAAACCATTTGAGAAATCAGGTTCAGGTAAAACTGACAAAATTTAGTTTTAGTTGTTTGAGTATATTTGAAATTTCCACATGTTAAACTAGCAAATTAAAATCTTTAATATTTTAGTTAAAATCTTTTGAATTAATTTAGCATTTTCAGATTTTCTCTAGCCTAAGTGCCAGTTTTAATTTTTTTAATAGTAGATATAAGATATACATCTGTAAAATTTATTACAATTACTATAATTTGCAAATTTTCTATTCTATTTAAAATGCAAATCGTACTAAAATCTCAAATGTAAAGTCATACTATAATGTGGGAATATCTTTTCAGTCATGAATAATAGGTGTTCGTTATAAAAGCATAGACTAATTTAATGTCCCAGTAAGCCAAAAGCTTTAGAAAAATGTACAGATTCCCTTCAGAAATTACCCGATGCATGTTATCCTTAACATTAATGATTAATCATAATTTGCAGTCTTCTAAGTTCGAAGTACATACATATCCTCTCTTTTTCCATCAACCAATCTTAACTAATTATAAAATATGCAATTTTGACTTTTATGCACTATTTTAATTCTTTTTTCTCAAAATATTCATGCTACCCAGGATCCCAGGACTTAAGTTGGATTCATGTCATTCATGATCTTTAGCATTTTACCTACAATAGCATGTTTAGCAAAATAAATAAGATTTCTTTTAGAAAATGTTAAAAAAGAACATTGTTTAAACTCTGCTTACATCTCAAAGTTAAAACAAAGCCCTGTAATTTTTTATTTTTAACAAATATGTCTAAAGGAGTTTTGCATGAATATATTAAACATTTTTTATTTCTTCATTTGTTATTTACTTGTGTTTTGTTGTTATTTACATAGATCATGTAAGTAAATATGAATAATAAACATAATTAGCTACTTGTTATTTGGTTTTTTTTTCTATTGTTTGATATAGTTTGTCTGAATGGACCATGTGCATTATACCATTGTACTGTAATCTATGTAATGATTGTTTCAAAATTTAAATATTATTTTACAATTCATTGTCCAAAAGGAGCCAATACAATCATTGACATGGAATATATAAATTCTCATGAAATGTTCTATATCATCAATGTAAAAATTAATGAAATCTGCGAATTTTTTGTGGTTGCGACAAAATTTTGCATTTTTGTGTTGACTTACAAAAATTTGACACAACTGCAGAATGTTTGTTATAGTGATTATATGATCAAAGCTCCATACAGTAATTTAATTATGAATTCAGAAGTATTTATTTCTATCCTAATTTCAGACAAACATAACTTTTATCTCATTAAAATATGTTTATGTTAATCTATATTTTATTAAAATGGCTTTTTCACATCAATAGATTTTAATTGCTAAGCATTTGATATTTTTTAATTTATAACTTAAAATCTATTTAGAAATATTGAAAAATTATTTTGAAATAATTTTATTTTGGAGAGTCATATATGGTATATTTTTTCTGACTCTAACCCCAGAGCCCTAATTATAATCATTGGTGCAAAGTGTGAGATCAATTCTTTGGATATAAGAATTTTTAATAAAGGGAATAGTATTTAACTTTGTCTCAAAATGTAGTCTGTTCAAATATTTTTCTGTCAGCTATTTTACCATCATAAGCTAGCAAATTTTTTAACATATGAAACTGAGATGATTCTAGCTGACATTGAGGTAGCATCTACAAATTATACTTTACAGATTATCTTCCTCTCTTATAATATGAGCAAGCATGGAAGTGTGCATTTTTTAAAACTAAATTCATTGTTAGAGGTTATAATTAAATTGACTATATTTTGTACACACTGGTTGATTATTGTATGCTCGCTGATTGGTTATTGTATAAAAACAGTAAAGATATATAATGGAGACAAGGCAACAAGTGATAAAGATAAGAAAAGGAATAAACAATGATAGTACTTTATCCTTTGAAAACTAATTTAAGAAAAAGTCATTTTACTTTAATTTTTTCTGTAAGAAACTCATTTCAGTGAGGAAAATAAACTGCCAATTTTTAGCTGCTCTATGCCATTGTGTGGCTGAAATGCTATATATTGATTTTTTCATCAATATAATATGACATAGTCTCTAGATTCTATTCTTATGTTTTTATAAAAAGGTAGGATAGCATCCTGTTCAACAAAACTCTCTAAAAATTGAACTGTTTTCAGTTATCATATTTTAAAGTGGTATTTATATATATATTTTTCAAATTTCAGATCAAAAAACAATATCTGATCTGTGCATCCTTCTCTGCTGTTTTACATACAGGAGAGCATTTTGTTTGATGCAATTGTCTATGAATTGAAATGTTACCATAAATTCTAGGGTGTTTGAGAAAATTCAAATTTTCGTAAAGACCCAGTGTTGATCTAGCCTTATAAATTGTGGCAATCACAGGGAACTTGAACTTCAAGCAACACTTCATAATACTGATCAATTGCAGTGTAAACAGTTTCAATTTGTTGACAAACATAATATGCATTTCTCCTTTTTTTTTATAGTTATCAGTAGAAGGTATTAAAGTGAGTCTAAGGTTTTTACTCATTATCTGAATAAAATAATCCTAAAAAGCAATTTTGACAGATGGTCAGAAGAAGAGGGTTGGAAGATGGAGAGCACATCAGATTCAGCAATGTACTACAAAATTGGCACCTAAAATGATCTTTAACTGAGGAAGATTTATATAATTATTATTTTATGATCTGTATACAAGAAGTAGAAAATATTATGTATTTAAAAAAAAAAGAAAAGTTTTTGTGAATTTAATGGATATTTTTTTATAGTCATAAAGCCAACTAAATAGAAGGTGAGACAGTCTAAAGTTGTGTTTTAATCATATTCCCAGTGCAATAACTAGCAACTGTGGATCATCTTTTTCTTTAATTTACCCAGATCGTCAGACTTACTTGAAGGGGTAACTGTTTGAACTGCTGGGACAATGCTAACTAATTTAGACCAGCCGTCAATGGAGGTGGCAACCACAAGGACCATACCATCCTTTCCCTAACCCATCACCTTCCAGGAGGACTTTTGGACCTACAAACTACTTTGTTGAAACTTGTTAAGACCAAATAAAGTATGACACAGAAAATAATAAAACTTATTATATACTGAAATTTTACACTGCCAAGGACAGATAAAGGAAGAAATAACAGGGGAGGGGGGATTTACTTTGATAATGTTTGTATTCATCATTTACCTAGTATACATATTAATCAATTATTGAAACTAATCAGAAATTCGGGATTAATCATGAAGTATAGCAAACTAACCATATATAAAATGCAGTTCATTTCATTTTAGATATTTTTCTTGGTGTTGCATTAAGGCAATTAAGTGATGCAATCTCCCTAATCATCCTTAACTTCTATGGTGACCTACGAAGTGAGTTTTACCACACATCTAACATAACTTTCATAGAACATTGAGCTTGAACTGCATAATCTAGCAATTGAGGGTTGCAGTGATTTAAATCACATAGATTTAAGAAAAAAATAACTGATTTAAATCAATTAGATATAAAAATTTGAAATTTAATAGAAATAAAATCATTTCTTTAACTTAAACAGTATTATAAAAATATTAAAAAAAATTCTGTAACTGCTATCAAAAAGAATTTAAAAACGAAATATTAATTAGAACACAGTCATCTTTTGATATTGGTGCTCTGTATTATTTATTTTGATAAAGAAGGATCTTTATTGCCTTTGATTTGAAAGAGAAAGATACTTCTTATCAATCTTTATTCTTTAGTTTGTATTCTTATAAACATTATTCCTTAAAAGTTTCTCAAATAAATGAAAAATGGCTAATGTTTTTAAGGACATTTATAGAAAATAAAATGTATTTAAATCAATTGATATAACTAAATATATTTTTACTTTTCTTTAATTTTTAATTCGTATGATGAGGATAAGCAAATTGGGCATTTCAGACTTCAAGTCTTTATAAACAAGATAGAAAAATGCAGATTTAGTTTTAACTTTTTTTTTTATTAAAAGAATAATTAAAAAAATATAGTTAAATATTTATTTTCAGAAAGAATTAACAACCATGACATTTAAATATTTTAATTTAAAGAAAACGTTTTGTGAATATATATTTTTATTAATGTCAAATTTCAAAAATACAAACATACATTCAATGCAAATAAAATGTCACTGCCTATTCAATTTATGAATACTTTAGAGATCTGTCTGCATTAAGAGCATTTTTTCTCTCTCTCTCAACATTTGGTGTAATTAACAGGACATTATGAAATAGATTAGGTTTGTATGGTTTATTTATATATCTTTCCAAAAATGTTCAAAATGTGTTCAGGGGATCTTAAAACATTAGTATATTTGCCAAAATTTCGAATTTTAAAAATTTTGAGAAAACAATGCTGGTATATTATATTATATATAGTTTTCCTGAAAATTTTCAGAATTCGAAATTTTGACGGATAAGCACATTTTAAGACCTCTTGAACATATTTTAAATACTTTTTGAAAATATGTTATGGCCCTCTGTATGTGTATGTATGTATGTGAGGTGTGGATATAAATCAAGAATGAATGTTCGTATCCCTGTTAAAATTTAAGCACTGATACATTATGTGAAAAATATGATGTGGGCAGCACATGATTTTGACTTACCCTACCTGATGTAATGATTTTATTTCTATTACAGCGAACTCATTGTGTACAAGATCCACAAAGATTTCAGCATTAAATTATTTTATCACCACGGCAATTTAAATTGGGAGCTTTTGGCAACTTACTAGTCCAAACGAATGATTTATGTATTCATACTTGTGCAAAATCCTCATCAAAATGAAATTGATATTTAATTAATATCAATTGAAATAACTGACTATTGGCAAATTTTTAAGCTTCTAAATACAAAACTATAACAAAAAAGTATATATATATATATCTTCTCTCGTAAATGAAATGATCTGACTAATGTTGCCTAATACTGCATATGGAAATTTAACTTATATAACAATATGCACTATTTTTTTAATTTTATATAATTTATTTGAAAAATGTGCAATATCTCAAGAATAGTTCATGGTAGCACTAAAGTTTGAAATAATTTTTCAAAAATAAATTCGAAAATCATGCAATATCTCAAGAACAGTTATGTTAGCGTTCTAAAATTTGAGATAATTTTTTAGTTAACAGTATTTAAAAGTCTAATATGTTAATCAATTTTTCAAAAATTTATGTGAAAATCATACAGAAAATGGTTCATTCTAAAGTTTGAAATTATTTTATTTTAATTAACTGTATACAAAGGTCTGATTTTTTTAATGATTTTTTCAAAAATTCATTCGAAAATCGTGCAATGTCTCGAGAACGGTTCATGCTAGCATTTTGTAGGTTGAAATTATTTTTCATTAAACAATATTCATAGGTCTAATTTTTTAATGATTTTTTGATAAATCTATTCGAAAATCTTGCAATATCTCGAGAATGGTTCATACTAGCGTTTTAATGTTTGAAATGATATTTTAATGATATTTTCAAAATTTATTCGATAATCATACAATATCTAGTAAACGGTTCAAATGGCATTTTATTTAACACTATTCAAGCATTCTAATGATATTTTATTTAACAGTACTAAAAGTTCTGATTTTTTCAAAAAATTATTCGAAAATCGTGCGATATCTCATGCACGGTTTAATAATTATTTTATTTAACAGTATTCAAAGGTCTGATTTTTTTTAATGATGTTATCAAAAAATTATTCGAAAATCATGCAATATCTTGAGAATGGTTCATCCTAGCGTTCTACAGTCTGTATATTTCGTTGATTTCGTAAAAATTACGCTTTAAATGACTTTTTTTTTATCATTATTAAAAGTGTTGATTTTGGTTTTGATTTTTTCAAATATTCAATCGAAAATAGGTGGTAGAGTGTCTTCTGCACGTTTGAAATGAATAAAATCATCTCTAAAATGAATGCGATTGCAGTATTCCCTGGTTATAAATCATAATAAATATAATTCGAAACGCATCATTCGTTCGTGAGATATCGTGTCCGCGGACACATACACCCTAACATATGTACGTACACAGGGTTTGACTGGGCGTGTCTTTAAGCTCGGGCGATTTTAAAGTAGCGGGTAGAGGCTCTAGTTAAGTGATTATCATAGAAGTAAAGAAATATATGTCTAGGATCATATGTTTGTATTATAGATATATTACTGTATATGTCTATGATGATGGGACGGGGGTCAAACATAATAATAATAAAAAAAAAATACTCGAAAACATCTGATTCTCTAAGGAAAATTATAAAAGAGAATATAACTTTGTCTATCTGTGTGTTTATTACGCCTTTAGAACAATAACCATATCGCGCCGGGTTATGAAATTTGACACGCAGACAGTAGTGAAGCGTCTGCGGTTAGTGTCTGCCCAAATAATTTAAGACCAAGTAACTTTCATTTTAATTGTATATTATTGGAAATAAACGTATAAAATATTTTCTGTGTAAATAAATGAAGGGGATACTGTATCCTTAAAATCATGAAAATATCAAATTTTTTCTTATTATCTAGCTATACAGTCTGGTCATTTCTGAACATTTTGGTACCATTGGTATTTTTTAATGTTAATTATTTCCAGAGATATTAAGAAATTACAATACATCAAAAATACTACAATACCAAACAATAAATATATACTTTGATCGTATTTATTTCAAAACACTGATTTTTGAACTTGCGCGCATGATATTTTAAGAACCGTTTGATGAAATCTTATGAAATTTAGGGTACATGATGTCATTACTAAAATGACATCATTGTATAGACTAATTTATATATGTAACTTATAAAATAAAATTTTAAAAACAAGACAGTTGTTAAAAATTCTGAAAAAAATAATAATAAATTTATAAATATATATTAATTTGTCCCATTGAGAATTAAAATAATTAAATAATCCTAGAATACAAGTATATTATTAATGTTGTCTTTAATGAAACCTCAAACTAGTTTGATTATATCATATGATTTTATCGACATAATATTGACATATAAAACATGCAAATTATAATTACTTTTTTTATATAATATTTCTAAATTTTCAATTTTATTTTTAATTTAAAGAAGAATATTATTTTTTCTCTACCCTAAAAATTTTATTCCAATAAATTCAATTGATTTTACTTTTAAAAAGTTGAAACATTATTTAACAAACATTATTAAAGCAATATTTTATTTAACAAAACATTCAATATTGTTAAATAAATTATTATTTTATACGCAATTTTTATTATAAAACAAATGATTCAAGCTTTAGAAAGCTAGCTTGAACCGTTCCTGAGATATTGCATGTTTTTCAAATAAATTTATTTGAAAAATTGCATAAAATTGAAAAGTAGTACGTCAAATATAGTACTAAGTATTCTTTAAAAAAAAAGAAAGAAAGCACGGGGGGTAAACAAATGTCCGCCTGGCTGTAGAAAAACTCTCCTGGCAGACCCAAAGTTAGACAATATTACCACCTCAACTCATATTGAAGATGCTAATGGACCGACCCGTGTCCTTGAATAAGGAATGCAGGAAATAAGGCGGTTATCTTTTTTTTTTCTTGTGTGTGTGTGGGGGGGGGGGGGGGGGGGAGTTCTTTCACATCCTCACGGTATTCTTTGGTTACATGTTCTGTATTGCCTAGAAGTCAAAACTGACCTCTCGCTTATCTGAAGATAGAGAAATTTGGAAGTAATATGAATGGATTTACAGTTGTACATGAACATGATTATAAGAACAAAATGCTATATATTAGTGTGTGATTATAAGCCAGTTCGTGGAAAGCGATCACAGGTCCTGTTCTGACTAGTGTGTCTCTGAGTTCGTTTCTCACTGTTTACTATTAATTAATAATTATTTATTAATGATTTTTCTTTCTACCAAATATATTTGTTAGTTTCCGTATTTGATTCTAAATTGTAATAATTCTAATTAATTGATACAAAATGTAGGCCCTAGTATGGTTTTTCTAAGCGAAATTTTGTACTGCACAAGCGGGCATTATTAGCAACAAAAGAAGTGTTACTTTTAAAAATGAATATTAAAATAACTAATAAATTTAACTATAAAAACTAACTATTAGAGAAATGTTTTTATTTTACACTAGGACTTGCCGTTCTCGAGATATTTTAGTTCTTTGCTCCGTAACTGTTGAAAATAAGTCCAGTTACCAAATGTGAATGAAAATTGAATTAATTTCAAAGGAGTGGTTGTCTGCTCCTGTTGGTTTGGTTATCCGTTTGTTTCAACTTCTTTGATGGTATTTTACTTTCCCTGCAATACATGGTAATGTTTAGAGAAAGTATTGAAATCATGTCGAAAATCGCAACTCGAGTTTTCGACGGATATGCACGTTTTGGGACCGCTAGAACACGAAAAAACCATTTTTATCGTGACGTCTGTGTGTGTGTGTGTGCAATATATGTATCCACTCTCAACTAAAAAACAATTAATGGACCAAATTTCATAAAAATTTGGTAGGTAAATCTCTTGGGGACAGCAGTGCGGACCTGGCCTACCTCTCGGTTTACAGGTTTAGTTCCGCACCCCTGAGGACTTACGGACCCACATGTTTAACGTGATCGTACTCCGCGTGAACACGGCGGCAGTTTTTTCTTTTTCCAGCGGAGGGAATCGAACCCGGATCTATCGAATGCAATTCCCGCGCGCTAACCAGTGAGCTACCGCGTAATGGTACACTTGGTGGGTAAATCTCTTGTGGGTGACCATGGTGCTGATTAGATTTTGGTACGGTTCGGTATGAAAGAACCTGCCTTTTTTTTTTTTTTTTTTGCGAAATGGCCTGCAAAAATCGATGTATCCACTCTAGCTAAAAAATTAATTGGTTAAATTTAATAAAATTTGGTAGATGAGTCACTTGTAAGTTATTATGGTGCTGATTAGATTTTGGTACGACTCGGAGGAGTAAAACCTGTATTTTTTTACAAAATGCCTCACAAAAAACGCTAAAATCTGAAATAAAAGACTAGGATCAAATGTATCAATAAAATGCGAGTTCTATGCGTAATTTTTGACGAGGAAAGAATAAGACCAACTCCATTAATCAAGGACTAACCGTTCTTGAGATATTTGAGGGTTTTTTTTTACATTTCTGTTACGCCGTTTTTGAAAAAAATTAAATTTCCAGTTACTAAATAAAAACAAAAATTGAATTCAGTGTTATTTTGTGCAATTAAACTCAATTTAAGGAATTATTAAAGAAATAAAGAGAAAATGAATTTGAGTCTGCAGGGAAAGTCATGTGGTGCTCACATTAGATTTTATTTCAATGCTGTCTGTCTATGTGCATTTGTGAGCACGATATCTCTCGAACAAATGTATAAAATGGAAGGGAATTTTGTATGATTATTTTAGCGACGAAACGCTAAGCAAATTGATAGAACGCTCTGGAATAAATTGATAGAATAAAACAAGACAATTTACGAATTTTACAAACAATATATATTGAAGGTCTGATGATTGTTTCAGTAGAAAACAAACTTTTCCAGAAAAATTCTGTTTTGTTAGACCATATTATTAGGGGTTACGTATAGGTAATCGACTCCTTTTCAAAATCCTTTTCAACGTTTGCTATTGTCCTACTGTGTCATCTGTATAAAAGAACTTCAGTATCTCCTCTTTCTCATTCAAGGAAAAGTCTTCTTGACCCTTAAAATATGGGGGCCCAGGGCCGCAGCCTCGGAGGCCCATGCGTTAACTAGGCACTACCCATACCTACTCTTTCCTCAATGAAAATTAATTGATCGCACCTGAATATTTTTACTTTCCTTTCAGCACATAGTATATGACAATATATAAAAATATTTGGGATGAGTTAAAAAAATCAAACACTTGTATTTTGATGGATATACACGTTTTGAGAATCCCTGAATACGGACCAGCCATTTTTATCTGTGTGTCTATGTCTCTGTAGATAACAATATCTTTACAACAAGTTGATAATATCGAATAAAATGTAGTCATTATTATTTCAATTGGTAAACGCTAGAGGCCTATTGCCTGTTGGGGTGAACGAGACAAAGGAAAGCCCTTATTTTTTAGATCCTATTTTTCGACGAGGGGAGGGGACATAATTACACATGAAAACATTAGGTTCCGGTCTAAATTGGGTGGCGCTTCCCGAACGTCCAAACAGTTACCTTACACCTTTCTGGTAGGTCGGACGGTCTGGGTTTCAACAACAACAACATGAAAACATTAAGGAAATAGATATGTAATATAATCGATAAATATCGCTCTTTAATGCGAATGCTATTCTTTATAAGATGTGGGCATGCACTGTTCTTTTATGTGCTTTTTTTTTTATCTAAAATGGAACAATCGGGAAAAATAAAATAAACTCACTATTATCAATTGAGTGCATGCTTTATAAATAGTTTAAATTCGAAATGAATGGACATCCTTACTTCAAAATTATCACGAGTTGCTTTTCTACATGATGGAGTCAACATTTTCTACATGGAGTTTTCAACTATATCTCACGAATAAATGGAGCAAATCGAATGAAATTTGAGGTGAATATTTCAATCGATGAACATGAGAGACCTATCAATTTTTGGAGTGAACGGATCACGGAGAAGTACCCTGTTTTTCGAACATTTATTTTAGAAAATCAAATAAACAATACAAAAATATAATCTATATAAATAAAATTGAAAATCTATCTGTCTGTATGTTTGTCTTATCATCATGGGAGAACGGCTAAACCGAATTTCATGAAATTTTTTTGGTAGCCTTGGACTAGTCCCACCTAAAATTTAGTCCGTGTTTCGAGTTTTTATGACCAGAGGTTGTCCGGGAAAAAAGTAGAGTTAAACCTTCCATAGACATAGCATTATGTACATAGCAGACTATTTTTATTAAATCTTTTCCAATTTAAATAATAAAGAAATGTATATAAAATAAATTTGTGGAAATCGCATTTTTAACTGGATTATATCAATTACGGCCTTCAGGTTTAAAAATTATTAGAATTATTGATATTTTCAATTTATTATGCATCTGTTTTATTTTGACAAAAATGGTTGATTTTTTGGCAAAAATGGTTGAATATTTTTCTATTAGTACACAGGCATATTCTAATCTATGAGAATATAAGTAATATGGTTATATCTTCCCATACAATTTTAGCGCTTTTATTTTCACATATGTTGATTCAATTTCATATTTTTTGCAACGTTGTTAACAAACGGGACCAGGATGTTTTATTTTTCAGATCTGCCTGTAAAGGTATCTTTTGTATAACGAGAACAGCGATTCTTAAATTTTTTTAGGAGCATTAATTTAAATATTTTAATAGAATGTTTTGAATAAATAGTATAAGAATTTGCACATGATTGTGAATTTTATGTTTCTTTATATTATATGTTCCGTACGAAGAAAGGCTATGCAGTACGTGCAATCTTCTGCTAACGCATGGGTATACTTTCTAATCTATACGAGAATGTAAGTGTAGTACAATTTTAGAGCTTTCATTTTAATATTGGTATTTATTACAGCTTTCGAGTTTAAAAATTAAGGGGATTATTGATATTTTTAATTTATTAAATTATCTGTTCTATTTTGGCAAATATTTTTGAAACTCATATATTGTAGTACGGGTGTCTTCTACTAATATACGGGTATATCTCTTAATCTATGAGAATATAAGTAGTAAAAGTATATAATCTTAGCACATTCATTTTGGCATTGGAATCAATTACGGTCTTCAGACTTAAAGATCACTGTGATTTTTGATATTTTCAATTTATTATGTTATCTGTTATTTTTTGGCAAAGATTTGTGAAACTCATATATTGTAGACGGGTAATCTACTAATATACAGGTATGTCTTTTAATATTGGAGAATGTAAGTAGTACGGATATATCTTTTCATACAACTTTAGCGCTTTTAGTTCGGCATATATGGATTTAATTTAATATGTTTCGAAAATTCGTTTACATGCGGAACCAGGATATTTCATTCTTCAGATCTTCCTGTGAAGTAATTTTGTATAGCAAGAACAGAGATTCTAAAACATATTTTTAGGAGCATTAAATTAAATATTTTAATAGAATGTTTGGAATAACAATGCCATTTAGAATATTATAGGAATTTGCACATGATTGTGAAGTTTTTTTCATATTATATATTCCGTACGAAGAACGGGTATACTGCTAGAGACATATAAAAGTGTTACGAAAATAGGAATTTAATATGTGATTTTTATTTAAAGCTAATGGCGAAAGCCATCATTTATAAGAAGATAGCATAAGTCGTTCTCGCAAACATTTTTATTTATAGTTTCTTTAATATGTGTTATTGGGGGAATGAATTCACATTATTCAAAATTTAAGATTTTCATATAGAATTATATCCTATAAGAACCAAAATAATATTTTATATATTAATTAAACTCCAAAGTTACTTTGACTTTGCTCGTGTGTATAAATAATTTTATTTTATTAACAAAGCACTAACTTTTACTAACAAAGCACTTTTAATTTTGTGGTACAAATTTTTTAACGTGTGTATAAATGAGGATGAAAAAAAAATCAAAATAATTCATCCCTATATTTGCATAACATCATGGCTATTGTATTTCTTGTTTTAGTGAAGAACTCACAAAATGAATGTCGCAATCTCAAATCCGAGACAATGAGCAAACTCAGGCCAGATCCCAACCCATGCATCCAGAGAGTGCAGAGAGGTTCAAATTGTCTTGTTCAGTTCATCCTACGGAATTCTTCAAGATGCAGAAAGGGGAGAGCTTGACCTTGGCAAGGGTCTTTTGTCAGAAACCCGAAATTTCGCGATTCCCCTCCCTCCTTGCGTTGCAGAAGGCATTACCATCGTAGTAGAGATGATTTTGGTTGTACTATAAAGGATCCACTGACCCTGGTCTTGTTTCTTTGAAATTGTGTTGTATCACCACCCCACACGGATCTGAAAATTTTACGAACTTTTGTGTTGCATAATTTATTTTCTAACCTAAGTTTTTCTCAATTTTCAAGATGTTACGGGCTTCTCAGAGCTCATTCTATCTCCGTTCTTTTTGTTATACTTGAGTGGTCGATAATGCGTAGAATATGTTGTAGAAAATTAAATCATTTATAACTCCATTTATGTTACTACAAAGATGTAATATAATTTCAAAACATATTTACTTAATTATTATTTAACATTGTTTACTTCTCCAAATTTTTTATTTCACAAAAAATATATGAAAATAGTAGAAAATTAAATCATATATAATTTTATTGTGACAAATATATAATTTTTAAAAATATTTGCCAGAGTTTTTTTTATATATATACAACTAGTATATAAGCCTAACTTAGACAAAAAAAAAACATATAAAAATTTAAATTGAAACATTTTCTAATAAATTTTATTTTCTTTAACAATATATAACGTTTAGTGTCGAAAGCAGCTTATCAAAAATTGACCCAGATAGATTCTGTCCCGTGGTCGATAAGTTTGGAAAGTTTCGAACTTTTAGATCACCGGAGTACCTCTGGGGGGTCTTGAAGGACTTCAAAAATAAAATAACTTCTTTGCCCCACAGGGGGGGGGGGTGTAAACGTTAGAATAGGTGTGCAAAAATTCAAGCTTCTAGGTCATCAGGACTTTTTCGGAAGGACTGAAAAGATTTTGAGTAAGGAAAAAATTATTTTCTTTGTCCGGGAAGGGACGGCGAAAATCCAGCTTCGTTAAGTTCTATCCCGTGGTCGATACTATGTTTGAAAAGATTCAGTCTTTTAGTCACTGAAGGGCTTCTGGAGGGTCTAGAAAGATAAAATCATGCTTTTGCAGATACCGGTTTTGCATTTATGCATTCGTTAGCATGGAATAGCCGATATCTGCCATGGCAGCCAGAAACTTGCTGTAAGCTACAATTTTTGCGAGCTGTTATGGGAATTGATAGTTTCAGTCCATCCACGTGACCGGCATAAAATTCGTTTGCAATTTAGTTCAGACTACACGAAGCTACAAAGGCAATGTTCTTTATGTCGGCCACGTTAAAGGTTGAAATTGTGAGTTCCCATAGAAGCTCGCAATAATTGTTGCTTACAGCAAGTTTCTTGCTATCATTGAAGATATCGGTTATTCCAAACTGACGAACACATAATAAGCGTGAAACCTGTACATGGATGCTGATATCTGCAATGGGAATGTCTCTCATATTTTTGGAAATGCCCAGGCGTGTTTTGTGAAGGCAAAAGCACCTTAAACAGTTATTATATAGATAGGAATAAATTTGAGTGGATGGACAATATAAAATTCATTTACAATTTAGTTCAGGCCACACGAAGCTGCACAGGCAAAGTTCTTTATACCGGTCACGTGTAAGGACTGAAATTGTCAGTTCCTATAGAAGCTCGCAAAAATTGTGGCTTACCGGCTATTCCATGCTGACGAGCGTATAAGCGTAAAACAGGTACATGCCGATATCTGCAATGGTACACGCCGATATATGCAGTACATTGCCAATATATGCAATAGGACCTGTATCCATATTTAAGGGAATGTCCCTTATAGGCGGGTTTTGTGTTTTATTACGATAAAAGCATGTTAGGCGATTATTATATGGATATGAATTTCGTCCTCCAAATTTATTATTACAGCCCAAAATATATATAATTGTATTTTTACTTTTCCTGCAATACATGATAATGTATACGGAAAGTATTGGAATCGTGTCGAAAATCGCAATAGAAGTTTTCGACAGATCTACACGTTTTAAGGCCTGTAGAACACTAAAAAAACTATTTTTAGCGTGACATCTGTGCAATGTATCCACTCTAACTCAATAACTAATTGACCTTATTTTAAAAAATTTGGTAGGTGACCCTGGTGCTGATTAAATTTTGGTACGATTCAGGATAAAAGAACCCGCCCTTTTTTGCAAAATAGCCCGCAAAAATTGCCTGTCTACTCAGCTAAGATCTAATAAAGATGGATAAGTCACATGGTGCTGATTAGATTTTGGCAAGATTCAAAAAAGATAAACTTGCCTTTTTTTACGAAATGGCCCGCAAAAATATAAAATAAGACAACGTATGCTCAAATGTATCAATTAAATGCTTGTTTTATACGTAATTTTTTATGATGAAAAGAATAAGACCAATCCTATTACTCTAGGACTAGCCGTTCTTGATATATTTTATGTTTTTTTTTTTCGTATTTTTGCGAAGTTACCTTTAGTAAGTCCAGTAACCAAATGAAACGAAAATTGAATTAAAAGTGCAAATTCAGTGTTATTTAAAATAATTATGGGTGCTATTTTGTAAAATTAAACTCTATTTAATGAATTATTGAAGAAAAATTCTGATATGGGCAGCACATGACTTTCCCTACAGACTTATATCCACGTTCTCTTTATTTTAATTAAATTTAATTCACTTTCAATTCCATTTTCGTTCTCATTTGGTAACTGGACTTATTTTCAAAGGTGGCGTAGAGAAAATACGAAAAAACTGAAATATTTTGAGAACGGCAAGTCCTAGTGTAATGGGGTTTATCTTATTCTTTTATCGTTAAATTTACGTATAAACCAAGTATTTAATGGATATATTTGAGCATACGTAGTTTTTACTTTCCTTATATACATAACGTATAAGGAAAGTATTGTGACGGAGTCGAAAATTCGAATTCGAGTTTTTGAGGGGAGAGCACCTTTCAAGCATCCCTGATCACGAATCGAACATTTTTAAGGTGATGTCTGTGCGTGTATGTGCATGTGTGTGTCAGTGAGTCTGTGGAGACGATATCTCATGAACAAATGGAACGATTCGAATGAAATTTGGTACAAAAATCACAATCCATGAATATTGGAAGCTTATTGTTTTTAAACACAATCGAATGTTCAGAACTCTCCTAAATTTTCGAGTGAAATTTGAAAAAATCAAAACCTTTAACAAAGTTACGCAAATAGACATTTCATATATAATTTTTGCTTAGAAAGCGATTGACGTAAATTTTAGAACGCTAGCATGAACCGTTCTCGAGATATTGCACATTTTTCAAATAAATTTGTCAAAAAGTCCCTTAAAATAAAAAAAAAATATTAACTGTTAACAAACATATTAACTTTTTATATGTAATATCATGCGATAAATTGGGTGACATCATTCTCGTGGATCTAACGCGTTCCATTCACGAGAAAAGATACTTTGAGTAATACTTTTGTATTTGACCGCCAATAGTCATTTATCTGCTGTAAGAATAACTTATTTTTTCGTTCATAACGCTTGGTGAGATTTTGGCGACAAATTTAGCGGAATGTCGCCAACTTGGCGACATTTTTAAATGTTGCCAAATTAACGAAAATCTCGCAAAATGTATAAAAATGATGCTAAATCTATGAAAATGACGACTAATTCAAGAAAATTCAATATCTTTGAAAGAATATAAGTACCTACTATAAGGGTAACATTTTTTTTTAACTGTAAAAGTAGTAAATTCATTGCATTATATAAGGAAAGTCATGTACTGCCCACATCAGATTTTTTATTTCAGATTTTGACGTTTTTTGCGGCCGTTTCGCAAGAAAAAAGCAGGTTATTGTTTTTCGAATCGTACCAAAATCTAATCAGCACCAGGGTAGCCCACAAGCGACTTATCTACCGAATTTTGTGAAATTCGGTCCATTAGTTTTTCAGCTAGAGCGGATACAGGCAATTTTTAGGGCCATTTCGCAAAAATATGCGGGTTCTTTTATCCCGAATCGTACTAAAAACTAATCAGCACCAAGGTCACACCAAAGTGACTTACTTACCAAATTTTATGAAATTCGGCCATTAACTTTAGAGTTAGAGTGGATACATACATTGCACAGACAGACACACACACACAGACGTCACGCTAAAAATAGTTTTTTCGTATTCTAGAGCTCTCGAAACGTGTAGATTCGTCGGAAACTCGAGTTGTAATTTGCGGCATGATTCCAATATTTTCCCTATATATTACCATGTATTGCAGGGAAATAATAAAGAGAATGTAAATATGAGTCAACAGGGAAAGTCATGTGCTGCTAACATTAGATATTTATTTTTCCTGCAATACATGGTAATGTATTGGGAAAGTATTGGAATCATGTATTCTGAACTAATATTCTGAATTTAATATTCTGAACTACATTGTGAAAGATGGTTCTAATGTCGATATTTTAACATTTTAAACTGTTTTGAAAAAGTAGTTTTGATTTCGATATTTTAATTTTTTCAACTGTTCGTCTCCATCAAACTAGAGTTACTGCTGATTTTTTCATTATGAAAAGTATTATTTTAAAACAAAAACTATAAACATTCATTTCAAAATTTGACCAAATAAGCAAGCGAACTTGTTATCGCAGCCAGATGTCTGTGAAGGTCACCACTTCATATGCATCCTCTTCCACTGGCACAAAAGGGAGAGAATACTCTCTTTACTCTTCAGGGCATAAGTCAAGTTGAAGTGTTGCTAGAGGTTGAAGGTCATAAAAGGGAGTGCGTCCAGTTCTCGTAATTCTTGAAAGAATGTAAAAGTAAAACTCTTGACTTGATTGCATCTATCTTCATGGGCGTATTTAGGGGGGGGGGGGGGGGAACCAGGGGATGCTAAAGCACCCCCTGGGAAAATTTTTAATTTAATTAAAAGCCAATACGAGAGAAAAAATTAAAAAAATGCTTTTTGGAATTAGAACATTCAACCACAACTGTGTGTTTTCTTCCACGTGCATATTAATTAAAACAATTTAAACTTGAACCTAAATGGAAAACTTAGGATCATTGCATTTGGTATGTTTATGAATGTCCAATTTTTAGTTTAGTTACTCTGTCTCCAGGATGGTTAGAATTCTGTTATGAAAGGGAGACTAATTTTTAAAGGTGGTACACACTCATTTTTAAAAGTGCTATACACACTAATTCTTAAAATGTGATGCTTATACCATCTATTCAAATTTACTTTGTAACAATTCAAGGTTGGTAGTAATTTCTAAATTTGGAATGCAATCAATTTTAGAACCCCCTGGAAAAAAATTCTGCATACGACCATGTCTATCTTGCTTCGGAAGATTTCATGCTTCGTGCACTCATGCAAAGAGTCTCTTCTAATGTACATGCGGGAAAAGGATATTGTCAGCTACACGTAACATAGTATCAAAATTATATATTAACACAAATCATCTTAATGCGTCGAATTTATCTGAGTGACTGCCCAATTACTAACTTGACAAAATAAATATCTCAAAAACGTTTACGAAAATTTTTAAATTAAGGCTGGCTTATAAAAAGAAATATTTTTACTTTCCCTGCAATACATGGTAATGTATAGGGAACGTATTGGAATCATGTTGAAAATCGCAATTCGAGTTTTCGATGAATCTACACATTTTGGTTTGGGAACACGAAAAAACTATTTTCAGTGTGACGTGTCTGCCTGCCTGTGCAATGTATGTATATTGCACTCTAATTCAAAAACTAATTGACTAAATTTCCTAAAATGTGGCAAATTAGTCACATATGGGTGTTAGGCGATTTGTACACTCGGGTGTTAGCATGATTTGTGACCAGACGATATAAGAAAAGTTTGAAAGCACCACTGTAAGAAATATATAAAGACTCACAAAGAAATGTAGTATGATTGATGATCATTATTTAATTTTTTATGTATATAAAAACTATTTTCTATTTCATTAAAAAATATATAACGCTTTCGAAACAAATGACGTGTTTGGAATGCTCATGGGCCAACATAATTAAGAAAATACTAGGCAAAGAAAATTATTTCTGTTATTAATAATTTTCTATTCTAATCCCTACAGAAATGTTGTTATATTTTGCGTGAGTATACATACATGTATTTCTCTTATTAGCAAAAATATCCAGTTTAATCCTATTTAAAGAAAACATTTTTTTTGTATCATTTAACAGAAATAGTCGGTATTGCCTAGTACAATGTTGACTAGACAGTATTACAACAACACCATTTGCTTGTTCTAAACCCGATTTAGTTAGATAAAAGAGGAAATAGCGTTCGAAAACACAAACGAATTAATATGCAATGAAGAAAATGGCAAAAATGTGAAAGATTGGATACAGATAGTATATAATTTACAGAAAATACAGTTCACTGCGAATTCTCTTGATCTATATACATATCTCGAGAAACGTTGAGTGTTTCTGTTGCCAGAGAATAAAATATCAAAACTTGAAATAGATAATTCACACCGCAGAAATCTGTTATCACCACCCCACACGGACATCCCCTCACCCCCCCCCCCTACCTCCTAAAAATGTTACGAATTTAGTATTGCATAATAATTTATTTTCTAACCTCTTTAAGTTTTCCTCAGTTTTCAAGATGTCACGGCGCTTCTTAGAGCTCATTCTATTTCTGGCCTTTTTTTTTTTTTTTTTTTTCAATCTTCTAGATCACCAGGAGGCTTTCGGAAGGCCTGGAAATACTTTTAGTAAGATAAAACTTATTCTCTTCGTTCGGGGAAGGGCGGCGAATATCTGCTCCCCCCCCCCCCCCCCCGAATGAAGAGTAATATATGCCTTATTAAATTGCTGATCTGCCAGTGATTTTACCTTCTTTACAATTATTATCTCTATGTCACTATTTGTAATCCACAATTATTATTATATGTTTTCATTTTAAAGGGATAAAATATCTGTGGCAATAGCAGAATTAGTTGAATTCTTCTATTGATTTTAAAATATATTATTTATCAATAATTATTGTTTATATAAGTAATATACATATAATAGAATTATTTATTATATCTATTAAAAGTAATTGAAATTTTCAATTAAAAATACTTTAAAATTCTTGGAAACTATTTATGCTTTATAAATTGTATTTCTTCTTAATGGTAAATTCCATTTTGACTTGGCTACTGGAACTAAAGTTTACTCATACTCAATGCACCACAGTATAAAATTATTTTAATTAAAATATAATAATTTTAAAATTTCTAGTTTTAATCTTTAAATATTAAAATTGGTAAATTAAAAAATAGGTAATTTTCTATAAACAAAAGTGAAATGTAACACTCTTTATATTTTAGAGATAAAGGGCCTTTGTTTTTTATTATACTCTGAGTGCACTGTAATGTTTATTAAGCAGATTCAACAAACTCAAGAAACTCGAACTAAATTCACTTGCACACAAAATCTTTTCTCCCGCTTTTTATGATCCGTCTTCTGTCATCTCTCACGAGTGCAACCAAGTTGCGCAGAAGTGTGCGTGTGAGTAGGGATCATCGAGTAGGGATCCAATTTTCGTCGGCTGTAAACGCTGTGTCACAGAGTGAAAAGATAGGTTGTAACTTGAAACAAGACAGGTGTAAATAAATATCTTGGGCGGGTAAGATGGGGACTGGCAATCACATCACAATGATAGAGGCTGGGAACCTGCTATTTATATTAGGGAAGACGATTTTTGTGATTCGGAAGAATGATACAATTGAAAGCAGTTATTTTTTCGACTTCAGAATTTTCGGATGCTGTCTTAGAACTATATACTGTTGGAAATAATTGGAGTTGATCAATTCATATTTAATTATAATATTTTCAGCGAATTAACAACAAATATGGTAATACATATGAAGCACTATAATTCCACGTCTGCTGACGAGAAAAAATAATTTGTGTAATCAAATTTTATGGTATTTAAAGAGAAACTTTTTTTTTTTCATAAAACCGTGTAAAAAAATGTGTATGTGGCGTAGATATCCTATATATTCTTCAGGTTCTATATATTCTACGGTGTATGTGTGTGGGAAGGGGGAATCTACGAGCCGTTTGTAAGTGGTTTCTCTCTCCTTAAAAATATCTACTAGTTTTGTAAGATTTTTAAAATTAATTATACTTTTATAACGTTTTTTCGAATCAAATATATACAATGTACATTTAATATTAAAAAGGAAAAATGGACCATCTTGAAAGAACAAAAAAGGACTGAAAAGTAGAGCAAGACACCCTATGCCTCTGCTCTGAATAAAGGGGGTCTTGGAGAGCCGAGATGCAATCTGGAAGAATAAAAAATGAATTATAATTAAGAGAGGAATCGGAAAAGCTATTTAAAATGAACGAAAATAGAATAGGGATCCAAAAAGTAAAACTGGTTAGTGGAATAAGGAACCAAGTACCCCCCTCCTCCGACTTGCCCAATATTTTCGAGAGATACTGTGCGCACAGGCATATAAGAATAATTAGAGAAAAAAATGGTTACTTCACATTCAGGGATGTTCAAAAGGTGTAGATTTATCAAAATGTATTATGCGTATAAATGCATTCCTCGGATAAAACTTATATCAAATACTGTCTAGATTGAGTCTTATTACCTGATAAAAGTTTCATTGAAATAAATTGCATATTTATGGAGATATTTAGTTTAAAAGCAAATTTTGTCCACGTTTATATATTAATGCATTACAAATTCAGAAATATTTGTAACCTTAAACTTACTTCTTCACTTTCAAAAACTCAGGCACTGAAGCAGCTTTAGCATTTCTGAAAGATTTAGTTTCTCGTAATGTTGTAGAGAAGCAATATATCATAATTTAATTTGACTAATTAGAAAATTATTAATGAAAAATACTTGTAGTGCGCATGATCTCAGTTAGTTTCTAAATGGCTTGCAAACATTTTATTGATTATTGTCTTAATTTTTACTTTTCATTACTTTATGCTTTTCTGCACAAAAGAAAATAAAACACTTCTCAAATCAAAAGTGCAGTTAGATAAGAATAAAAATGATTTAATAAATATCAGAAATATTGCTGGGGTATGGAAAATCGAAATAGGGCCCTTAACCATTGCAAGTCCATTGCATTTGCCCATGGTTAAAATGCCCTGTATTTACAAGTGCTCACTAACTTTGCACGATACAATTTATTTAAGAATGTTTTAAGGTATTAAATAAAGTTTTTGAGCTCCTTCTCCAATAATCATTATAGGGCTGGGATGTTGATGACCTAAAAATTGCCTTAAAAAGATGAAAAATGTCCTTAAGAATTAAAAAACGGACCTTAAAACTTGAACGGTTCCCAAACACTTTGCATTATGTTTTGTTAAAATTATAAATTAAATCACTTCAATATTAAAGAATTCACAGATTAGAATTTTATCTTTGCTTTATAATATGCACTATAAAACCTCAGAAGAAAAGAAAAATGATATTTTTTTCAGAAGCCCCCAGACGTCCAGGAGAAAGTCTGAGAGTCAGAACCAGTCGAAACCTGTTCTGTCAGGTAGTACATAAAGCGTTTGGAATAGCAGCAACAGTACAAGATAAGAACCTCTAAATTTGAATTTTTTTGTTAACTACCTCCACCACAGTTCATTTCAAATGTGGACAATGGAGATTCTCTTCCCTCAATATTAGCACTAAACAAGTGTCTTGAACTGAATTGCCAGAATGAGAAGTTTTGAAGTTTTATGGCTTTGTTCATGTAACAAACCTGGTTTTGAGTGTTGCAAATTGAAAGCATAATTCTTATGAAAATTTTATATATTTTACAAAATGGCAAAAAATGACCTAAAAATAATAATGCTCTTAAAATATTTAATAAAAATCTCCAAAAACGTCTAAAAACGTACTAAAAACTCATTAAAAAATGCCCAAAAAGAGAAAAAGGCCCCAAAATACAAATGCCATCAAATTTCAGGTCCTAATAATAATTACTATTAACTACAGGTTTGCTTTTAACTAAAGCATAGTTTAAAAACTATTAAAAGCAGATAATTCAATCAAAATATTGTGATTGAATTATCTTATGAATTATGAATTATGAATGTTTCCACAATCATAATTGATTGTGGAAAAAAATATATCATCAACACCCCAAAATAATGGTAAGCTAAAAATTATAAAGTAAAACATTTGTACTTTTCAAGTCCTTAAAACACATTTTCAACAAGAGGATATTTGAAATCCTTTAAAATGACATAGACTTAAATTTAATCTATGCAATACAGATTTTCCCTTTGAAGTCCTCTACAAAAGGCATCCCTCCATTGGCAAAATGACCATTAGTCTCGCATTGAATAGACATATCCCCCCCCCCCCCACACACACACACACCAATTTCTTTCAATAAAAATAAATTTCTCTGAAATAGGTAAGAATTTATCCCCAAGTCTAAATTGTTGGATTAGATTGAAAAATATCTGACACAAAAGTAAGACTAATTACTAATACTCAACTAAATTTAATCACCCCAAAACAGCATAGAAGCTCAAAACATAAAACACAAAAGTTTCTTGTTAAACATAAAAGTGTTAATTTCTGAAAAAGCAGTTTTATAGGAGACATGGAGGGTCTACTACTAGATTTCCTATATTATTGTGTTCCAGTAAAGCATATTCAGATCAAAGAGGGGGAAGGGAAGGCAGCAGGAGCAGTAGCCTACTTAGGTTCTAAATTGGAGAGGGGATGTCATCATGATGTAAACTTTTTTATAAATTTAAAAATGTGAAATTAATTTAAAACATAATTCAAAACATATCTAAAATTGAAACTTAATTATATTAAAAATATTATATTACTTGACTATTTATTAATTATTAACTTAATTATACTAAAAAATAGACATATTAAAATGTTATACTATGAGTAATATTTTATATACAAAAATTAACATTTTGTTATTATTTAATACAATAAGCAAATTATATACAGGCCACTAATTTCACATTACAATAATAATAGCAATATTTTTATTATACCGGTATATAAATATATAATAAAATCAGACACCTGCTCCATTGGGGAGGGTGGCGCCAATTTTACTGTTTGCCCTGGGTGCCAATACACCGACGTATGACTCCAAGTAGAGATCACATTAAATTTAATATATGAAATACATTTTCCTATATATTCTTGTGCTGCTTACATTTTCTTCTTTGTTGAATCAAAACAGTCCAAATTGCACTCACAAAGGTTTTCTGGATAAAAAAAAATTAGAATAATAATAAAAATTTTAATACATGCTTTGGATAAAAGAGAAAACTTACTTTTATGGTACCCCTAACTGCAGTTCTTGCAAAGGTGAAATGCATTATTCACACTTTAAGCAAATACACATCTAGCCTTTGAGGCAAACATTGGGTATCTTGAATAGTTCTTGATGACATCGGCTTCTTTGATGAATAAAACAGCCAAAAATGCATTTGCAAAGGTGAGATGTATTATCCACACTCTAAGCAAATACACATTTAGCCTTTGAGGCAAAAAAATTGTGGATGTCTTGAATATTGCGCATCTTCTTCACCATCCAAATGTAAAGTTTCCTCAGGTATGGAAAGTTGATGTGTTTCTTCTTATGGATTGGTAGAGTGTTTGAGATGTGGCACATATACTAATAACAAATACGATGTATATATAAATATTTCCTGAGAACATGTATAAAAAAAAGAGGTCAATTAAACTTTATTACTTTTATACAATGTCCTGTTATAGGGCAGAAGCTGCTTAACTATAATTCCGAGTGCTTACAATTGTTAGCGATAGGCAGGGTTAAAATAATGGCACAGATTGCTACTGAATTGGAAGTACAAATAGTTCTACCAGAAAATTTCTGAAACCCTTGCTTTAAGGAGTTTTGTGTACACAGATTATTTCTGCACCTTGCTGACAAGCAGCAATAACTAGGAAAATATTGCCCACGAATGGTGATGGATGATCAAATAAGCACTTTCTTGCTTATATCAAAATAGTTGCTTACCAGAAATATTTTAATAGCAGCAGCAGATTTACATGTTTGGGGACCCATATGACATCTTTTTTGTGCCTTCACAATGAATAATTTTTAATATGTATAAAACAAATGTTATATAAATTTGTGTTTCTTTACATTTATGATACTCTTTTAATTCCTTTATAATTTATAATTTAAGAATATTCATTTATAATGGCAATATTCATTTTAAAATAAATATAAAAATGAAATTTGCACTAATATATTTAGGGTTTCTTACTTATTAATGCAATATACTCAAAAGAATTTTAAAACTCAGCACAAAAGTTAGTTTACCGAATAGAAATGTCAAATATTTAATACAAGATAGGTATATTTAATACAAATTTACTCATGTGAGATATTTGATGTTAAAGAGCTTATTATTATATTTTAGCTTTTTGTTTTAAAGGGGAACAATTATCAGGGTGTCTAATAAATTCACAAATAAAAGTTCTATGAATTTTCCAGAGAAAAAGATACTAAATTTCAGAGGTATTTTTTTGAAAGAAAAATACTAGTTCATTTTTAAGTAGTAAAAAAGAATAGTCACACACTTGCACACATATAGACTTGAAATTTTTTAAAGAGTGAAATTTATTTATTAGATTATACAAAGGAAAATATCTAATACTTAAATGACACATGAGTAAAATTATGCACAAATGAATATTTCAGTGTATAAAGATCACATAGAGTAGCCATATTCAAAGCAAAAACTAAATGTTTAAAGTTAAAATTCTCCCAGTTAGTTATTTATTATGATCTTAATTTTTATTCTGTTTTTTAAATATCAGAATCTCAAACAATTATCACAACATAATATATAATGTTTCTAAAATATATATATTTATACACATACACACACATGGGTGTAGTTAAAGGACTCACCAATCCACATGTAATTCTTTTTTCAACTGCTTACCTTATATATGGAACAGGGAAAGAGGGGCATTTCATACCTATTTATAATTTTCACAAGCTTGTCATAGAGTCAATTTTGATTTCAAGTTTTCCCTTCAGACCATTTTATTTTCACATTTGCTCTACAGACCATATTCAATAAATGATCAATCCCTGGTATTTATAATACAAGTAAATTAAAATTCTTAAAATAAATATATATAAATATATATTGGTCTAGCCATATTTTGCTTGTCATGGTTGCTCTAATGAAATGTATTTCAAGGTATTTATGTTTCCTTTATTGTTCCAATCTATATGCTTGTCGTCCATATAACACAAGTTTATAGATAAAATCTATCTTGTGTTTCAGAAACAAGCATTTTTGTGTTCATTTCGAAGGGATATATGGACCCGAAGAGAATTTTTTCGAAATGAACTTATCGTAAGCCTAAATCTCTTCCATTAGCAAGCTTTTTTGCTTGATTTTTTTGTTTTCTTATTTGCATTCCTCATTTTTGAAATTTGTTGATCGTCTTTGTCTTTATGACCTGCATTACGCTTTATTAATTCCTCTTTATGTCTTAATTTCTTTTATTTCTTTGTAGAAAATTTTGGAATAGTGTATTATGAGTTACTACATACATTCTAACTTTGGATTTACTAATTTATATATATATATATATATATATATATATATATACATATATATACATATATTTGCACAAATTGCTGTCAAAATAATCTGCAAAATTAACACTTAGTTTAACAGCATAAAAGGTTGATTAAAAGAATCGACAGATGCATTTTCCTTTGCTGGTGAATGTGTTCTGCCTTTTATGTCCTGAAAAAGTAGGTTGTTCCTTGCCTCAGAAATTGATTGATACTTTTAGTCAACTATCAACTGTATATTTTTGTTTTATGCTTTATTACAATCAGAGGTTTATATGCACAAAAATAAATATATTTTATTTCCAAAAAGTCTTTATTTACTATATTTATTAATGAAAATACATTTATACTGTTTCAAAAACAGTATAAATTAATTTTACTGACATATGCATTATTTAATAACAAAAACTATCTAGCTCAAATATCTATTTAATATCTATTAAAAAAACTAGCTAGCTGCATAAAATATTAAAAAAAAGTATTAAGTTTCATTTCAATGCAAATGTAATTATTACAAATTTTCAATACCTAAATACCATTTCATGTGGAAAAGTAAAAAAATATATGTAGAGGAATTAATATGGAAGAAAAAAAAATCATAACAAAAATTTACCTTTTAGTGGTAAAAATCATGTGTAATCTTAAGTACTAGTAAAATTTTAAGGAATAAACAAGGGATTTGATGTGTACCAGACACGTAATTATGGATACTGGTAAAGTCTGGTTGTTAGCACTTATGAACTTCATACATAGTCGTATTTAATTACTTTTGTATTATATGATGCAAGGAATAAAAATTATGCAATAGAAAATGGGAAAAATGAGGAAAAACCTGATTGAAAATTTGTATATTGTCAAAACTGATATACACTGAAATTGTTAAGATATTTACCATCAAATTTTATATATGTCATATATAAAAAATATTTAAAACTATCTCTATGGAAACACTCTCTGAGGTTATGTTATTGGTAACAATACATATTTTTTATAATTTCCTTTTATTTTACACATTTAGCGTCAAAGCATAAAAAATTATTTTTTGAAAACTTTTTAAGTTAAAGAATATGATTAAATGTTACTTACTCAAAGTCCAGTAAATGATAGAAAACTTGGGTGCATACCCTTGATGTGTTTTTTATGCATAATCAACTTAAAAATGTGAAACATTTACATGTGTAAATAATAAGATAAACATACATTTTTGTATGGTCACCACAGATTGGTTGATTATAGGTACAGCAATATGTTGTCCTCATCCTTTTCTTTGTAAAGCTGCAGCATGAGTAGTATTTTCTAAGTGTTTTTTTTTTAACAAAAGTACCACAAACAATGCTCTTACCTTTCAACTTTCTCATTGTTAAGAATAAGAACTCTTTTAAGCATTGTCTTGTGCCTACAGAAATACTTGGATAGTTTTGCCTTTTCCTTTACCAATTTTCTACTAACTGGTAATGTATCAGGAACATAAGTTAAGTCTTGGTAAATGTTTTGTCCATTTTCCTTTTTAAAATTATTTTAGTGGATTATATAAGCATTTAATACAGCAATGTTTAGTAAAAAATGCACAGTGGCCAATCGTTTGTTTTATGACTGCAATTCATATATCATATTTAATCAATGGAGTCTATAGCTCCCTTAGTAAAGTTATAATTTAGGATGATTTCTATTTTGTTTATTTAGAACATTTGAACTTAACTACAAGCAGATGATATAGGTGTAACAAGTTTTTTCTGCTTAGATTTATAGGTTAAAAAGGTCGCCTTTACTGAATAAAAATAGAGATGATCAGACTTTTCTATTACAAAAATTCAAAGCTGTAAATTCTGAGGAAACTCTCTTTTTGTCATTCTTACATTAGGCGACAAAAGCTAAAATCATATTAGAGTTTTTTTATGTATAAACTCAAGTATATAAACATCTCTTTAATATATGTATAAAATAAGCATAATGTTAACCATTTAATGGTTATGTAAATAAAGCATATATTTATTTTCTTAATCTTAATGGCAACTATATATCATTTAGACATACATAGTCTGCAATCAAGTTTAACTAATGCAATATTGAATGACATATTTTTTTCTCTTCCACACTGTGTCATGTGGAATGACCTTTGGCAAACACTACTAGACTATGAAGGTGCTCAAAAAAAAAAAAGAGATAAATAGTAGATATTTTTATCATACATCATTTTAACATATACTTACTATTCTAGGGTTGATTTTAAAACATTTTTTATACACTTTTGAGACCATCTATTTACAACTAAAAGTATTATGTTCCATGAAACAAATACAGACCTACAACTATGAACTTCTCAATATTCTTGTACAATACAGCTACTGATACTGTACAGCTACTGGTACTGTACAAAACAGCTACTGATATATGTCTTGGTGATCAGATTTGAAAACTTTGCTTTTAATTTTATGTGAGTTGATAGGTTTCAAACAACTCATTTTACAATTACAATTTCTTTGTAGCAACTAGCAACAAACTTTGTTATGCCATTAATAGCATGATTTCAATTTTATTAAAATTTTTGATAGTAAATAAATAAAAAATAAACAAGGTAACTGCAATTGATAAGGAGGTATGGCTCTCTGAATGAATTTTGTAATATCTCTCTATAATATATACAGAGCTAAGATTTTAAGTTTAAAGGTTTGGCACCCTCCAACATATTAAAGCCCTATTAGCTTTTATCATTTCATTTGCAATATAAAATCTATAAGATAAATAAAGTTGAAAATCTATGTGTTTATCTCATCATCACGGGAGAATGGCTGCACTGAATTTCGTGAAATTTTTGGATAGGTTTGGGTTAACTCCACTTAAAATTTAGTCCATGTTTCGAGTTTCTAATCTAGGACCAGGGGTTGTAGAGATATTAATAAAACATGAACCTCCCATAGAAACAGCATTACGCAGATAATATTTTTCTGCAAATTCATTTGAAGAAAAATATATCCTGTTGCTTAGTAATGATATTGAATCCAATGTGTTTATACAACAGACAATTTTTATTAAATATTTTCCAATTTAAATATTAGAGAAATATTTATATTAAGTAATTGCATTTTTAACTGGATTATATCAATTATGACATTATAGTTTAAAAGATTATGGAAAATATTGATATCTTCAATTTTTTACTGCATCTGTTTTATTTTGACAATATTTCAAGCTATTTGTTGAAGAAGAATGAAAATGGTATGGGTTAATCTTCTAACACCATTTGTTTTAGTGCTTTCATTGTGGTATAGGATTATACGAACTAGCCAGGCGACCGTGAAGTTTACGCCATATTAAGGCTAGCCAATCTCCATTCCAGAGGAGCCGCAACCAGGTCGCTGACTCGACGGAAACATTCACCAGGCAGGGTCCGAGAGAACGTCCGCCAAGCTCGACACCAGCCACCGGTCGGCCCTTGGCTCAGGTCATGAATAGGCACAGTCTATGGGCTCGACCACCTGGAAGAGTCGGGGCCTGAACGACTCACTGGTACGACAGCCAGTTCATCACCGATCAGGTAACCCGATTGATTTTCCCCCAGCAGACGGAGAACCAGAGGTACAGACCTAAAATCCGACCACCGCAATCTTTGGCGGCACCGCCCCCTGGGGGAGATATTCATTGTGATATAGGTAGATTGATCCTAATTTTACATATTTTATAATTGTGCTTATACAAACAGGACCAGGATGTTTTATTTTTTAGATTTGTTTGCGAAGATAATTTTGAATCGTGAGAAAATTTTTTATACTTTTTTTAGGAAAATTAAATTAAATATTTTAATAGAATGTTTTGAATAATCTTTAGATTTACCTGTGAAGATAATTTTGTACAATGAAAACAGAAATTCTTATACTTATTTTTAGGGCAATTAAATTAATTATACTTTAATAGAATATTTTGAATACCGAAGTCACTTAGAATAATATGGGTATTTGTACACATTTGTAATCACGAGCAGCATTGGGTATATCTACTATTATTTATAAAGAAAATTCACTATTAAAAAAAATTATTTACAAAGAAAAAGTAGCACTTCTCACTATTTGTTTATTATCTCAGCACGGGAGAACTCACCTTTCCTTTTTAATGAGAATTATTAAAAAATTTCAAAAAGAATTAAATATTAAAAGTTCACCATAAATTGATTTTAATATTTCTTTATATATTCTGCATGAAGAATGGGTATACTGTTAGTCCATATAAATAGAATTGAAAATTTATATGGTTGTACCGAATTTCAAAAGATTTTGTGGATAGCCTTGAAATAGTCCTACTTACAATGCAATCCATATTTTGAGTTTTTAGGACCAGGAGCTGTTGAGATATTAATAAAAAAAGAATCTTCCATAGAGATACCATTATGAAGCAATATATTTTAAGAAAATGATATCATATTACTTAGCAACACAATTAAATCAAATGTGTTTATACAGCAGATGATTTAAAAAAAATTCCAATTTAAATAACAGAATCAGCAGTTGCTCTAGTCTGACGAAGCCGAAATAGCTTTGTGTGAATAACATTTTTTAAAATAAAACTTCAGTAAAGTTCAATAAATTTATTTGACTTTTTCACTAATTTTTTTGTTTACAGGCTTTCAAAGCACTACAAATTACTTATTAACTGTTTATAGCACTTTTTGTTTTCACCCCAATTTTATCTGGATACTTCGGCCATAGACTTCATGCTAAAATATCAAATTACTTTACTATCTTACCTTTTGGTATATAAATTATACTATATATCTTTTACACTTACTTGCAGGCTCATAAATACATACTTGAATATGTATATTTTTATTTATTCTGTTCAAACCCCAAGAATCATTAAACATCTTTGGAATTCTTAAGTTCACGTAACCTCCTAATTTTTATAAACAGAATCAAATATCTTGTGCTTATGTATCAATATTTTACCAAGGAGTAAGTAAACAGATTGAGCTGCAACAAGCGTTATATTTTAAGTACTACAGATTTTCCATCCATTGGAAAACCCAGATTAAAGTAAAATTCTTGCTCATTGTTCATAGCTCACTTTTATTTTTTGAGATATAAGCATTACAAACTTGCAAAAAGGAAAATTTCAAATTTTCTTCAACCTGACAAAATAAGTACTCCAAAACTGTAAAACCTATTTTTAACAATAAATATCGATTTAAGAAGAAAAATGAAAAAACAAAAAAATCACTTGTACAGATATCTTTTCAAGTTAAAAAAAAGCTCAAAATATATAAATTAGTTTTATATATTCATAACCAGTACCCTATTTTCAACAAAACAAAAAAAAATTATGTACATTTTTATCTATTAGGTTCGGCGATATAAGCATTAAAATTGTTTACATTTTTCGAAATGCTTCAATTTCGACACAGATACTCCAAGCATAGATATTATTCCCATTTTTAAAAAAAAAAAAAAATAGATATAAAAAATAAATTTTATAATTGTACGGTATTGCATTTTTGACTGGATTTATAGGAATTATTGATATTTTCATTTTTCTGATTTAAATAAAAAGGAAATGGATATAAACAATTTTTTATAAATGAATGATATTGCATCTTTGATATTTTCAATTTCTTACATCATCTGTTTATTTTGGTAAAGACTTTTCAAATTCATATATTGTATTTAGTCAATTATTGAAACTGAATGAAAGTTATACCTTCTAATACAATTTTATCGCTTTCAATTTGACATATTTTGATCTAATTTCATATTTTTTGTAAATTTGTTTACAAATTGAACCAGGATGTTTTATTCTTCAGATTCGCATTTGAAGGTGAAGATAATTTTGTATAACAAGAACAGATATTCTTATATACCTTTTTTATTAGAATTAAATTAAATATTTTAAAAAATAGAATGCATTGAACAAGAATGTCATTTAGAATACTATAGAAATTTGCACATAATTGTGAATTTTAAGTTTTTTTATAATATATATTCCAGATTAAGAATGTGTATGCTACTAGTGCCATTATACATTCGAAAAATTTATGGGGTTCAATTAAAAATTTTGGGAGTGCTTAGCATCTCAACTGCCACTTTGCTAACAAAATCCAATTTGTGAATTTAAAGAAAAAAAATTATTAATATATCAATTTATATTTCACTTTATATACTTTAATATGAGCACTTTATTTTCGAAATAAATGTAGAAATTATAACTTAAATATTTATTGATGCTAAATTTCATAAATTATGTTTTTGAACAGTTTTTGTCTTAAACAGCCAAAATGCAAAATGCTGCATAAAAAGTGATTCATCAAAGATTTTAAAGAAAAAGAGAAAACTTTTTATATTTTTGTATTCATTTACAACAAATTCTCATAGGGCTATATCAGCTAATTGTTACAGAGGTATCAGTACGAATTTTTCTCAGTGAAGTAGCATATTTTAATATTACCGCTTTAGATATATATTTTAAACATGAACTTCAGATAAATACAAAAAGACCAGTCCTAGATCTGACATTAAACTTCACTTTTATAAAACAGAAAATATATTTGAAATGATTAACTGTAGTTACAAGATTTATAATTTTTAATCTTTAAATTTCAAACTAGATTGTAACAATATTGGTGTTTTGAACCAAAATGTAGATACTAAATATAATATTTACCTTTACAAATTTTTGAAGTGTTTTTTAACTTATCCTTCCAAAAGGCAAAAGACGGCGATAAGAAGGTTGCGCGCACAAATTTTAATATAGTAAAGAGAAAATTGTTTACTTTTATGTAACATAAAATAATCACGCTTCTACAATAAATTTGTTTTGGGTATTGACTTGATTGACTTTAGGTTTACTGTGCACTAGCTTTGCGCCAATTTTGCCAAGCATTGGCTGCAAAAATCACTTGTTATTGTAAATGCGACGCACACAACTGTGAGCTTATTACTAAATAATATGTAATAAATTTATGTATAAATTATAAAGCTATAGTCCTAGTTTGCCCAGTGGAAGCCAAATTTAAAATATTCAGCGTAAGAAATAAGAAAACGGTTAATAATATACCCTCAGAGTCATTCGACGGCTCTATAGCGCCACCTATTGCAGAATTGGAAAACTAAAAATTAATTAGTTTGTTTGAGTTTTTTATTTATATCTTTTTAATTTATTAATATTTTGCAAAAATGCGTTCCACTGGGCAAACTAGATATTCCCTTCTATGTATCGCGACAAATTTCATAAAGATCTGAGCACTGGTTATTTCACAGTTGTGTGCGTAAGAATGTCCTATACTTTAACATGGGTGGAAAAAAGTCGAAGTCCGCCTTAACAGATAGCTAAATGGAAACTGCTCGTTTTTATGCTACAGAAAAAATTGAAGGCTGTTTACCACTTCTGATTGTACGTGAAGTCCAAGAAAGCCTATTCCCAACATTTTACTTCAGTACAAGTGCGAAACTCACCAATCCGATAATGTAGTAGAAATGTATTTCGAAGTATAAAAGTTTTCAGGTTGAAAACAGTGCAGCTTTTAAGGCGGATTTAAACCGATCCGAAAAGTTACCTTTTTCCGATAGATGGCTCTGAATATCGCAGGTTTGGCGAGATCTGACCCTGCGCCAAACAGCGATTATTGTTCAATTTGCGGTAGCCCTTATTTCACTTCCGGATTAATCCAGAAACCGGATGTTATGAAATGCATTCAATCTCAAAGACAGAGCCTGTTTTTCTCGGCTAATAAATTCAAATAATGGACTACTATACATAAAAGTATGTAGAAACTTTCTTTCTATAAAATTTCATGTTTATATTGCATGTTCTTACGTATCAGTACAAATCTTAAAATCTTATATGCGTATTGTTACTGTAATAAATATTGATATATAAATAATGAGTGTTGATGGGAAACTGACGAGTTAATTCATATATTGCTGTTGAAGTATATTTGAAATTTTAACACTTTAAATGGATTTGCTTGTCGTGCCTATCATCTGCACTCTTAAGCATTTCATATTTTATTAGCTCTATTTCTATTGCTCATGGGTTAGCAAAATTCATTGTACCTGCATTGGTAATGTTTTATATGCGTTCATAATGATGTGCTTATTGTTTTATGCTTAATTCTAAACTATTTCAGGAAACAGGAATAAATTGGTTTCTGGTGAAACTGAGAGATTCCTATTTATTGTTATTGGAGTGTATTTGAAATTTCAGCAATTTAAATATTTTGCCTTTTCTACCTATGATGTATGTTCTTAACTATTTGTGGAGCTACTTTGTATGTTGTTTATATTCTCTTAATAACATAACAAGCCAAATTCTAAGAAATGAATACTTCATCATCATTTTATAAGGAAGTTGCTTTACTCATCTTGAACCAAAAGGTGAATAGTAGAAACCACTTCCTTATTGTGGCCCTGCATCAGTGCTATTAAAACACACAGACTTAAATGAAAAAAGAACAAAATGAAAGTTGATATTGGCTTGAAATGATATAGACAATTTCATCCCTTTCCTTATTTCCTATAAACCCAGTGTTAGCGAGCATTGAAATTTTTTTCTGTTTGATTGGAAATTCAACTGTGTGCATTTTAAATTCAATATATTAGCGGAGTCATAACAGTAAATATAATGTTCAACAGTAATTGTATTAGGGATCTATGTTCCCTGCTCTCTATACATAACCCATATATGTGCGCACAGGGGTTAAACAGGTATATTAAATCTTTAACAATTTTACTAAAATCTAAAATTATTTTAGAATTTTCCTATTTTTTTATCCAAAGTGCTAGTCTTGATTTTTTTAATATTAAAGTGAAATAGATATAAATGTTTATCAATTACTATAGAATTATCTTTAAAATATAAATCACACTAAAATCTCAAATGTAAAATCATACTAATATGGTAATATCATTTCAACCATGAATAGCAGGTGCTAATTATCAAATATAAATAGAATCATAGACTAATTTAATATTCCAGAAACCCTAATGCCAAAATCTATAGAAAATTGGATTCCCTTCAGAAAATTACCAGATGCATATTATCTCTAACATTAATCATAATTTGCTATCTTCACAGCTCAAAGTACACGTCTCTATCCCTAGTCCCTATTCTTTACCATTGACCAATTTTAACTAATAATAAGATATGCAAATTTAAAAAATTTCACATCCTTTTCACTTTAATGCACAATAGAAATTCCTTTCACTCAAAATGCTCATGCTATCCAGAATCCTAGGACTAATGTTGTGTTTATGATTTTTAATATTTTAGTTAAAATGGCATGTTTTAACAAGATTTCTTTTGGGAAAATGCTAAATAAAACTGGCACAGTTAAGACATTGTGTACACATCAAAGTTAAGGTGGCTTTAGAAACACCCACTACCAACCAAGTCATCTTTTGTCAACAGATGATGCTGAATATTGCAGGTTTGATGAAATGTGGCAAAAGACGATTGTTTAATTTGCAGTAGCACTCTTCACTTCTTCTGGCCACACATATTGCTACCATAAGCCTTCGGGTTCGTCGTGTGGTCTGGGTTTTCAACTCTTCACTTCTAATTTAATTCTGAACAAAACCCGATATTAGGGGGATAATCAAAATCAACACTCAAAATTTTTTCTCCGAGAAGTACTCAGCTTTATTTCAACATGTTTCCGAGTGTTTTTCAAATTATTTTGTATATTAATGGTAGGGTATGGCATGAAATATAGGATAACTATAGGTTTCGAAGAAGCAATTGCCTAATAAAAAAAGTAAGTTTTATCTTTTTCTTTCTTATTGATAATATTTGATGTTTACATTATATGCAAATTATCTTGAGCCCATAGAAATAAAGTAAAATGTTGTATAACAACATTTTACATGTTCTTATAATAGTATTGAATATTAGTACAAGAACTGATGCAAAACTGACAAGTTGATTTTATTGAAGTGTATTTGAAATTTCAACACTTTAAATATATTTACTTGTTGTACCTATGTTTTGTTTTTAAGCATTGTTTGTTAAGTTTTGTATATTTTAAGAGCTTTTATTTTCTAATGCACATGAGGTAGGTAAATTCCAGTATTTGACCTAAATAATATTTTGTTTATTTTTTATGCTCAATTCTAAACTGTTTCCGACAACAAAAGTTAATAGGTTCATACAAAAATGTCAAATATTTTTTGTTGTTTAAGTTTATTCAGCATTTTAAATATGTTTGCTTGTATGTCTGCATTTTTTCAAGCTACTTCCTATAGTTAGCTTTGTATATTATATTTTGTCTTGATAATATAAGTGAACAAATGGAAATTCTGTAAAATAAAATCTTTGACCATCATCATTCTATGAAAGCATAGCCGGACTCAAGGGATTATTTCCGATAAATTTGCTCAATGAATATCACAAGTTTTTACTAATTGAAATGCAGCTGTTTATTTGGTTATACATTTTTTATTTAATAAAATAGCAGAGTTTTAACAGTAAATGTAATAAGAATATACCAATAAAATAAGAAATTTGTCAAAATACAGCATACATTACATTTTAGTAGTCAACTGGCTAAAATTTAATGTATGCTGTATTATAAAGTTTATATTTTGTTTTTTACTGCATAGTTTTGAAGTAATTTTGACAGAAAATGTAATAATCGACACACTGTATATTAGGGACCTATGTTCCTTACGCACTATGCATAACCCTATTTTTTTGTACTTCAAAATTTAAGCGAAAGCTCTATATCTTTGTATTCTCAACAGATTTGGCTAAAGCAGATTACCATATCTTGGTTGTAATGAAGGTCTGGGGTGGGGGATTATGCTTTTTTCCAGTTGTGAACCATGGAATTTACTTTTCATTTCAACAATAAATGTTAAGGAAACTCTCCCTTAAACTTGAAAATTCAAATGTTCATTTAGTGGCAAGCGCCCAATAGGCAGTTTTAGTTTAGTAGCCACTGTATCACAATTTTTTTGTAAAATCAGTAAGTGTGGTTACATATACTTAATATATATATATATATATATATAATGTGTTATATATATATAGGTATGAGGGATAAGAATTGGGGAAATAATAAACAGTTATCAAACTTTTGGACAGTTTTCTGATTAAAACAGAATAGAAGAGGGGTGATGTGGCCTAAAGTTGTTTCATTTAATCACCACAGTGCATTGTGTAATCAACCTGTGGTAACTGGCTAGTTCCTATTTTCAGGGTTATTCTAGGATAATATTGTAAACTTGCATTTTAATTTTTATAAAATTTCTCATACCCCCCACCTTCCTTTTTTAATAATAAGCCCTTCCTATTTTTATCTGCTTATCCACTGTTTTTTCCACACTTTTAGTATATATTTTTTAATTTTCTTTTTTCTTTCTCTTATTTGTTTTTATTTGTGGTGAACGTATATTTAGTTTAAGGATAAAAGAAAATATATTAAGGAAATGAAAGCAATGAAATAATTTTGGCATGAACTCGGTCATATTCTGTATCTACTTTAAATATGTTTGGTTGTATATACTTCAATTTTCAATGCATGTTTGTTTTTACATATTAAAATAGTTTTAAACCATTATTGTCTTTCTGTAGTTCTGCACATGAGGCAAGAACCCCACTTTATAAGTAGGGCTCTGAATATTTCTTTGGTAGGATTTAGTACCCATAATCTCAGATACAATGTAGAATACCATGTACATGTGAAAAATCACTGGGAAGAGTGATAATGTAACTTTGCACATTGCTTAGTCCCCTAAGCTTCCTTCTAGCTCTGATTATGCCTTACTTATTTCAGGAGTAGTCACAAATTACAAGGTGTGTTACATTATATTTTATTTACGTATAATGCAGTATCTTTTTACTAAGAAATATATATAATTATATGCAAGAAATATAAATTTATTGTAATTAATAATCTTATATATATTCTACTTTCATGTTTTTGTTTCCATTCAGTGTAAGGTTTATATAAAGTATTTTGATGAAATTAAAAATTTCTAGATGTAGTTTTAATAGATGCTTTTGTAACTAGGTAACGAAAGTACAATAGACCTCTGGTCGCTATGTTAGGCTCTCTTTAAGCCACCCACCTCTAAGTCATAAGTCAACTAGGTAAAGAACATGTTTGGGGAGGATGGTAATGAGGATATATGTGATGAGTTAATTTTTGGTTCAAACAGAGCAAAAACAGTTACGAATAATGGAATGCTCGGGGAAAAGTTTCTTGTTATAAATATGTAATAAGAAAGATTGTAATGGGTTTGAAAATGTAATATACAGCTTTGATTGCATATCCACATTTTGAACCTCGCACATTACAAATTGAATGTGTATTAAATCTTTAAATGTAAAAGTGAGTATCTAATCTGAATATGAAAAAATATATTAATTTTCATTTGTATATAGTACCATTATAAGTTGATAAAATAATACGTTCTTCACTTATTATTGACATTTATATCCTGTGAAATATCAGTAATGCTAGACATTTACCTTTGGTGAATGAAATCTAATTTTTAATCTGAATTGGAGTAATTACTGATTTAAATCAGTTTTAAGATATCAAAACTTGAAATGTTAATGGAAATAGAATATTTTTTTAAACTTAATAAAATTGTAAAGATATAAAAAAAAAAATTTCACTGCTGTCAAAAAGAATCATAAATCTACAACTTCATTAGAACACAGCATCACCTTTGTTGGGATGATGCTAATGCTGTATCTCATTTATCATGACGAAGAAGGTTCTTTATTGCTTTTGAAACCGGTTGATATTTTTTTTACAATTTTTTATGTGTTGCTAATTTTTTTTAAAGACATTTATAGCTGGGCTGCTCATAGAAATTACGAACCCACTACAAATATTTACCATGCCCCCACCCTAATTATGTTGGATTTTCTCCTCTTTGTAAACTTTTTATGTTTTCTTCAGCCTCAAAAATATTGAGGTTTGGGACCTTCACTCAAGTGGTATATGCACCACCCACCTATGGGCGGCCTGTTAATAGAATGTAAAAATTATTTAAATTAAATGATATGACTAAATATTTTCACTTTTTATTTTTGATTTATGTGATGAAAAGGATATAAGCAAATTAGACATCATTTCATACTCAAAGTCTTTATAAGCAAGATAGAAAAATACAAATTTTTTGTTAATTAAAAAAATATTTAACTTCTTATTTTTATTTTAAATTAACAAATTTGCCATTTAAATATTTTGATTTAAAAAATATGTTTGGATGTTTTTATTAACAATCCATTGTTAAAATTGCATGACAAATGTCGAAAATATATTTAAAGCAAATAAAATAACATTGATATTGAATTCACGAATACGTTAGCTACAGCTGTGCTATCATCCACTGTCTGCATAAAGGGAATTTATTTTAACATTTGATGTAATTTACAGAAAATTATGAAATAGATTAGGTGTAGAGAAAGCATAAAAATTTATTTTCTTGGTGAAACACATATGAACCATTTGGTGAGAAAACAAAATAGAAGTAGGCCTATACACTATTTAAGAGAAAGTCCAGTGAGGACTTACATTCTCTATATATATTTTTACTTTCCCCCCTCTCTCTCTCTCTCTCTCTCTCTCTGCAATACTCCTGCAATAATAATGTATAGGGAACATATTGGAATCGTGCCGAAAATCGCAACTCGAGTTTTCAACGGATTTACACGTTTCAGGATATCTAGAACACGAAAAAACTATTTTTAGCATGACGTTTGTGTGTGTCTGTCTGTCTGTGTAATGCATGTATCCACTCTAACTCAAAAACAAATCGACCGAATTTCATAAAATTTGGTAGGTAAGTAACTTGTGTATGACCTTGGTACTGATTAGTTTTGGGTAAGATTCGGGGTAAAAGAATCCGGCTTTTATTTCGAAATGGCCCTCAAAATTCGTCAAAATCTGAAATAAAAGATTACGTATGCTCAAATATGTCAATTAAATGCTTGTTTCACAAGTAACTTTTGGTGATGAAAAAATAAAGATCGACCCCATTACTCTAGGACTAGCCGTTCTCTAGATATTTTAGTTTTTTCACATTTTTGCTGCACTGGTTTGGAGAATAAGTCCAGTTACCAAATGAAAACGAAAGCTTATTTAAAAGTGCAAATTTAGTGTCATTTCAATTAATTATGCGTGCTCTTTAATGCAATTAAACTCAATTTAACGAATTATTAATGAAATGAAGTGGAAATGACTTTGAGTCTGCAGAGAAAGTCATGTGCTGCTCACATCAGATTTTGTAATTCACTAATAAAGCTTTACCGAATACGATAAGAGGTCTTTCCAAATGAGTTTCCACTCGACTTTTTATATATATTTACTAATATTCCATATTATTTACCCTGTCCATATAATGAAAAAGATGTCTGTTTGTGCAGTCTGTAGCGGAAAAATCTAATCTCCGTACGGCAATGAAATTAGATACAGAGATACCTCGACTCCTGAGAAAAAACGCCTAATAAAGATTTTTTTTTTATCGGATCGAGTGCAGCCCCATGAGTTCGCGCAGCGATCGACTACGTTTTTAGAAAAATTGGATGAATGAATTTAATTAATTCTTGCTTTAAATCTCGAGCAACGTCGGATACATTTTCTGCGTGGTCGAGAGCTACTGCAAGGATGCTGTTCTAATCAAGCTCTATTAGAAAAGCGCAGCGGTCATGGTGTAAATTTAATCAAAGTTTTGCATCTTAAATTCCGAGCAACGTCGTTTATTTGTTTGAGACCCAAACCGTCCGACCTACCAGAAAGGTGTAAGGAAACCAATTGGACGACAGGGAAGTGCCACCCAATTTAGACCGGAACCCAGTGGGGGAGGCAACCACAGGGACCGTACCCTCCTTCCCCCCTACCACCAACCTCTCGGAAGAACTTTCGGACCCACATGTTTAACGTGATCGTACTCCGCATGAACACGGCGGCAGTTGTGGCAGCGTGCAAATCCAGCGCGCAAACCACCGGGCTACCGCACCCGAAATGTGCCAACAGCACGCGGTGTTTCCAGGTGGTCACCCACCCAAGTACTAACCGCGCCCGATGCTGCTTGACTTCGGTGATCTAACGAGAATCGGTGTTTTCGGCACGGTAGGGCCGTTGGCGGCCCGAGCAACGTCGTGTACATTTTCTAGTATATATACAAGTTTCCTCGATTTTATGAAATTTAAAACTTAAATTACTTTTTAAAGGCGAAATTTTTTTAATTTACGTCCTATATTCTGTAAATGCACTTTATTTGGGACTTCTTATTATTAGTATATATTTTGATAAACTCGTGTATTGCCCATTTTTCCTTCTTCAACATCTTTGACGGTCTCGTTCTCAGCTCCCAGATCATGTAGGGAGCTAAGACTCGACACACAGTTCATCTCGCCGAACAGTTTTATTTATTAAATGTTCAAGGCATTGCGTTGCATCGTTACGTCATTTACGTATGTCATAACAATGTCCCCCTCTTTTCATGTTTTTTTTTTCTTTGCAAATTGCTGCTTAGAGTTTTCAGATGAAATGTTATTTTGCTTATTACGCATCGATCTTATCTATGTATAATACTGCATAGATTTGAAAGCAGATTACGTAAAAAAAACTAAAGTATATGCTATAATATAATTAATGAAATATATACTATAATATAATTAATGCATAATATTGTGATGGTTTCGAATTCGAGTTTTCGGTTGATTTACATGTTTTAAATATCCCTGAGCTCGTTTTTGAAGCGATGTATAAACCTTCCATGGGCGAGCGATATTTCACAAACGAGTTGAAAAGAGTTATTTAAATGAAATTCGGTACGATTATTACAAATGGTGAATAACGCAATAACAGGATATTATATAATATTAAATAAATAATTATTTTTATATCATTAGAAAACACATGTATGTAGAAAATGCATGCTTATTCAAGCAAAACATTAGGGTTATATCTACATATTGCCCCGTAGATATATCTAGATTTTGTCTAGCTTATACAATAGCTAGTTTTTGTCTAGCTTATATATAGCTAGTTTTTGTCTAGCTTATATATAGCTAGTTTTTGTCTAGCTTATTGCCCCATAGATATATCTTTCTAAATACCTTGGATATATCCCATACATTCTTTATGGAAAATGGAAATGGGGTGGAAAATCTAAAATTCAAATAATTTGTGATCTAATAGTGCAAATTACAAAATATTTGATTTAGTTCTGGGTTTTTTTTACGTAATATCATGACAAAATAAGATTTCATAGCGATGCAAGCATTTGTTTTTAGCTTAGTGTTCATATCTCAGAGACACACACGCACACATGGATATCGAAAAGTGTTCGAAATGTGTTCAGGTGGTCTTAAAACGTGCTCTCCCTCAAATTATCAAATTTAAGAATTTTTGAGTAAATAATACTTACTACATGCAACATCATACTATTATATACCATAAGAAAAAAATCTGATGTGGGCAACACATGACTTTCCTTATATAATGAAATGAATTTACTACTTTTACAGTAAAATAAATAGGTTTTTCTTCTAGTAGATACTAATATCCTTTCCAAGATATTGAATTTTCGACAATTAGTCGCGATTTTCATTGATTTATCGTCATTTTTATCCATTTGGCGAGATTTTCGTTAATTTGGCAACATTTCAAAAAGTCGCCAAGTTGGCGACATTCCGCCAATTTCGTCGCCAAAATCTCGCCAAGCGTTATGGACGAAGAAATCAGTTATATATATATATATATATAACTTATTGAATTTTCCACATATATTATATAGCTATTATTATTATATATTTATATATTATATAACTTATTAAATATTGAATTTTCCACAATTAGTCGTCATTTTCATTGATTTAGCGTCATTTTTATCCATTTGGCGAGATTTTCGTTAATTGGGTAACATTTCAAAAAGTCGCCAAGTTGGCGACATTCCGCCAATTTCGTCGCCAAAATTTCGCCAAGCGTTATGGACGAAGAAATAAGTTATTCTTACAGCAGATAAATTGGCGTTCAAATGCAAAAGTATTACTCAAAGTATCTTTTTTCATGAATGGAACGAGCTAGATCCGCGAGAATGATGTCACCCAATTTATCGCATGATATTATATATGAAAAGTGAACATGTTTCTCAATAGGGAATTTTTTTTTTCTATTTTATATGACTTTTTGATAATTTTTTTGAAAAATGTGCAATATCTCGAGAACGAAATGTTAGCGTTCTAAAATTTATGTCAATCGTTTTCTAATGAAAAATTACATTAAAAATGTCTATTTACGTAAATTTATTATTGGTTTTGATTTTTTGACGATTTTTTCAAAATTTCATTCGAAAATTTAGGGGGGGGGGGGTTCTGAACATTCGATTGTGTATAAAAACAATAGGCTTCCAGTGTTTACAGATTGTGATTTTTGTACCAAATTTGGTCCGAATCGGTCCATTCGTTCGTCAGTTATCGTCTCCACAGACCCACTGACACACACACATACACACACACAGACATCACTTCAAAAATGTTTGATTCGTGATCAGGGATGCTTGAAACGTGCTCTCCCGTCGAAAACTCGAATTCGAATTTTCGACCCCGTCACAATACTTTTCTTATACATTATACAACTTACGTATAAGGAAAGTAATAAGCTTACCAAATTTCGAGAAATTCACTTGATTATTTTGAGATATCGCTTTTTTAGGAAAAGCAAAATTTCAAATATCTGGAGAACTATTTATAAAACTACTCATACATAAAGCAATACTATTCATACTACTTTAAAAAGTAAAAAAATAAGTAATTTTAAGGAATTTCTTAGGACCTAAAACACTTTTTAATTTGTATTAAAATAATAAAATATGTCTGCTTAGAATTTTTGGCACTAAAATTCGCGATATTTCCGGCGAACACTCACTCACCTTCACAATATTTTGGGAAAAAACATTAAAATTTATTAATTTTGAGTAATGATTCTAAAATTCACAATTTTAAAGAAAAGCGTTAACATTTGCAATTTTAAAAAAATGCCCAAATGTATATTTTTATTTAAAATCGCTAAAAGTAGCAATTCTATTTAAAAACTTTAAAACTTGTAATTTTAAGAAAAGCTAAAATGTAAGAAAATGTGTAAAATTAAAAGTACTTCCATTCGCGAATGTCCCAGAGAACTGCGCTGATTCTAATGTTACATAAAAAAGAAAGAAAATATTTTGTCTGGCCTTACATTACTATCTTTTACAGTGACTGTACCTCTACTGAAAAAATTAATTGCTCACGTGTTGCAACCACAGCTGCTGCTCGATAGTTTTGAGGAAGCAGTTCTAGTATTTATCAACAATCTTAGTCGCGGGAGAATCCTAGACGCGGGAAATTAAAGAATACTTTTATCATTGAGTATGCGGTAGAAGTCTCAAGCTTTGTTTTTAACGTTTTATTTGGAACGCTCCGACCGGTTATATTCATTGAGAAAATTTTAAATTAATTTTAAGGGACGCGACAGCCCAGTGGTTAGTGCGCGTGATTTGCACTCGGTTGGCCCGGGTTCGATTGCCGCCACTGCCAAAACTGTCGCCGTGTTTTCACGCGGAATACTATCACGTTAAACATGTGGGTCCATAAGTCCTTCCAAGAGGTTGGTGGTAGGGGAAGGAGGGTACGGTCCCTGTGGATGCCTCCTCCACTGGGTTCCGGTCTAAATTGAGTGGCACTTTCCGGCAGTCCAAACAGATACCTTATACCTTTCTGGTAGGTCGGACGGTCTGGGTGGAAGAAGAAGAAATTAATTTTAATTAAGTATATTAAATTACTGTGTTTATTTCAGTTACGTAGATATACATGCTTAAAAACAAACTTTTATCTCAATTCTTCATAGAAAATTTCCCCACATTCGTGTTTTTAACACATTTGAATACAAATCATATCGGGCTGAGACTCATTAGTCTTCGGGTCGGGTCGGATCGTGAATTTATACGTTTTAGATTCGGGCTGAGTTTAAACACTAGCATTTCGGGTCTGTCCGGGTGAAAATCTGGATTTCGGCCTTGCAGACCGCTTATGTACGGATACGGTTAAATAAATATAGATGAACACCGAAAACCTAAAATAGACTGAAAAAATCGTATCCGAGAACGGCTCGAGATGACTTCTGAACAATGTTGTTCATTAATTTCAGATTAAAAATATTTACAAAACATTCATTCATTTGACAATAGTGAGTTTTTTCGATGTTTTATGAATTTTCTTATTTTGGATCAAAAACGGGATATATCGCGAGAACGGCGTATGTGTGCATCTTGTAAATGATAGTATTCGCATTTATATAAATATCCACATAAATATAGGAATTTTTGTAATATTTTATAACGTAATTATGTTTCTATAACATTTTTATCGATTTTCGGAATGAAAAGTTCATTATGTCGTGAACCTATACCGACGCATCTCATTCTCAATTTATATATATAACAGCTGAAGTTATTTTTTATGTATCTATTATTTTTACTTTCCTTATATACATAGTATAACGTATAAGGAAAGTTATTGTGACTGGGTCGAAAATTCGAATTCGAGTTTTCGACTGGAGAGCACGTTTTAAGCATCCCTGAACACGAATCAAACGTTTTTGAGGCGATGTCTGTGTGTATGTGAAAGGATGTGTGTGTTAGTGAGTCTGTGGTGACCATAACTGACGAATGAATGCACCGATCCGAATGAAATTTGATACAAGAATTACAATCCGTGAATTCTGGAAGCCTATTGTTTTTACATGCAATCGAATGTCCAGAACCCACCTAAAATGTTAAATAAAATTTTGAAAAATCATCAAAAAATTAAAACATTCAATAAAGTTGCCTAAATAATCATTTCTTATGTAATTTTTCATTAGAAAACGATTGACAAACTTTAGAATGCTAGCATGAACCGTTCTCGAGATATTGCACATTTTAAAAATAAATTTATCAAAAAATCACATAAAATTCATAAAAAGTATTAACTATTGTGAAATATATTCACTCTTCATATGTAATATTATGCGATAAAATTATTATCATTATTCTCGTAGATCTAGCTCGTTCCTTCATGAGAGAAGACGCTTTGGGTAATAGCATTCTAATTTGACGCCAATAGTCGTTTATCTATTATAAGAATAACCTATTTCTGCAACCACAATGCTTGGCTAAACTTTGACAATGAATTTGGCGGAATATCGTCAACTTAGCAAGTTTTTAATTTTGCCAGATAGACGAAAATATCGCCAAATTGATAAAAATGTCACCAAATTGATAAAAAATGGCGCTAAATCAATAAAGACTAATTGATGAATATTTAATATCTTGGAGAGAATATAAGAATCTCCTATAACAGAAGATATTTTGGTTTGTATTTGGACGCCATTAGTCGTTTATCTACTATAAGAACAGCCTATTTCACCGATCATAATGCTTGAGGAAATTTTGGCGACAAATTTAGCGAATATCGCCAACTTGGCGAGTCTTTTAAATGTAACCAAATTTATGCAAATGTCGCCAAATTGATAAAAAAATGTCGCCAAATTGATAAGAATGTCGCTAAATCACTTAAAATAACAACTAATTGACGAAAATTCAATATTTTGGAAAGAACATAAGAATAACTTATTTCTCCATCTGTAACGTTTGGCGGAATTCTGGCGACGAAATTTGGAAAATATTTCTTCCCTATTAAATTCATTTGTCACATGATGTTATGAAACATGACGTACATCGGCGTTGTTTATTTATTTTGCTGTATCCAGGCCAGAACATATTTTCTGTTACTGTAGTTTCAAACAACTTGAATGTTGGGAAGAGCAATTTTTCATTTTGATTTCAGAATATCGTTGAATAAATAAGTTTTCAATTTCTTATCTAGAATTATAATTTTTCTGTATCAGGTTCTAATTTATCCATCCACATTCTTCGTAGGGCAAACTTACTACTACTTAATATGGGGGACAGGGAGATTTTCATCCGCTAATTGAGAATCTTATTTCATATGTAATTTCAAATTTTTCTCTTTCAATTTTGGTCTATTTTTGACTTTATTATTTATTTTGATCCAACCCGACCCGAATATAATAAAACATGTCCCGGTCGAGCATACCGTTAATTTAAGACCCTTGAGATTGATATAAACTTAACTTAAAACTGCTCCCCCCCCCCCCTCAAATTGAATTTCAAAATACGCCACTGCAAGTATTACAGACAGACGGGGTGTATAGATAACTATTGAGAATGAGTATAAAATTACAACATTATACAAAGTATCTTTTCTCGTGACTGGAACGACCTGGATGCTCGAGAATGATGTTAACAAAATTGTCGCATAATATTGTATATATACATATTTCACGATAGTTAATACGTTTTAATCTTTATTTTTGATAAATTCATTTAAAAGCGTGCACTATCGAGAGAACTGAATAAAAAATTACATACGAAATGATCATTAACATAACGTTATTGAAAGTTATGATTCTTTTAATGATATTCAAAATTTAAATCAAAAATTTGAGGATCTTGCTTAAAACTAATAGGGTTCCAGTATTTACCGATTGTAATACTATATAATAAAAGAAGTAAATGAATTTGAGCCAATAGAGTAAGTCATATGGTGCACACATCAGATTTTTTACTCTGCCTACATAATGTATACGGAAAGTATTGTGGCTCTGTCGAAAATTCGAATTCAAGTTTTCGATGGAATACGTTTCATGCATCGAACGTTTTCGAGACAATGTCTATACGTATTTTCGTGGAAACGATATCTTGACAAACGAATTGGGCGTTTCAAACGTAATTTTTCGCGATTATTAGTGAATGGATGTGGATCCCTATTAATTTCTTCGTTTGGTCGAACGTTCGGAAGACACCCAAATTTTCGAATGAATTTTTGAAAAAAATCTGTACATTCAATATTGTTAAATAAATTATTATTTTATACGCAATTTTTATTATAAAATGAATGATATACAAGCTTTAGAACGCTAGCTGGGACCGTTCCCGAGATATTGCATGTTTTTACAAATACATTTAGCTGAAAAATTGAACGGTAGTAAGTCAAATGTATGTCAACGGTAGTAAGTCAACTAAGTATTCTAAAAAAAAAATAATAAAAGCACGGGGGAATAAACGAATTTACGTCTAGCTGTAGAAGAACTCTCATGCAGACCAACCCGTGTCCTTGAATAAGGAATGCAGGAAATGGGGTGGTTATTTTTTTCTTTTAGGGGGGTGGGGAGTGCTCCACATGTACTTTGTTGCCTAGAGGCTTCGAAAAGCAATCAAGATTCTAGCTCTTTGTCTAGAGGTCAAAACTGACCTCTCGCTTATCTCCCGTAGGATAGAGAAATTTGGAAGTAATATGAATGAATTTGCATCTACATCTACACATGATTATAAGCTAATTTGTGGAAAGCGATCACAGGCCCTGTTGTGGCCAGTGCGTCTCTGAGTCCGCTCGCTCTCTCACGCACTTTTTTTACTATTAATTAATAATTATTTACTAATGATTTTTCTTCCTACCAAATACATTTGTTAGTTTCCGTATTTGATTCTAAAATGTAATAGTTCTAATAGATGCAAAATGTAGGCCCTAACATGGTTTTTATTTCTAAGCGACATTTTGTACTGCACAAGCCAGCATTATTAGCAACAAAAGAAGTGTTACTTTTAAAAATGACTATTAAAATAACTAATAAATTTAACTATAAAGACTGACTGTCATTATTATTTTTTTTTTTACTTTACATTTTCACTAGTCCTTTAAAAAAATCTAATGTGGACAGCACATGACTTTCTCTGCAAACTCAAATTCATTTTCTCTTTATTTCTTTAATAATTCTTTAAATTGAGTTTCATTGCACAAAATAACACTGAATGTGCACTTTTAAATCAATTTTTACTTTCCCTGCAATACATGGTAATGTATAGGGAAAGTATTGGAATCATGTCGAAAATCGCAACTCGAGTTTTCGACGGATTTACACGTTTCGAGACCTCTAGAATACGAAAAAACTATTTTTAGCGTGACGTCTGTGTGTGTGTCTGTTTGTGGTACGATTCGTAAAAGCAGAACCGGCCTTTTTTTGCGAAATGGCCCGTAAAAATTTCATTTATCCGCTCTAGCTAAAATACTAATTGACCAAATTACACAAAATTTGGTAGATAAGTTACTTGTTGGATACTCGGGTGCTGATTAGAATTTGGTACGATTCGGAAAAGAAGAACTCTCCTTATTTTACGAAATGGCCCACAAAAATTTCATGTATGCACTCTAGCTAAAATACTAATTGACCAAATTTCACAAAATTTGGTAGATAAGTTACTTGATAGATACTCTGGTGCTGATTAGATTTTGGTACGATTTGGAAAAGAACAGCCTGCCTTTTTTTACAAAATGGCCCGCCAAAATCTGAAAAAAAAGACTAAGTAGTGTATGCTGAAATGTATCAATTAAATTCTTATTTTACTCGCAATTTTTGAAGAGGAAAATAATATAACACACTCCATTATACTTTTGGACTAACCGTTCTCAAGCTATTTGAGATTTCTGGCATTTTTGTTATGCCGATTTCGGAAAAAAGTCAAATTACCAATAAAAACAAAAATTGAATTAAAAATGCAAATTTAGTGTTATTTGGTTCAATTAAACTCAATCTAATGAATAATTAAAAAAATAAAGAAAATATGAATTTGAGTCGGCAGGGAAAATCATGTGCTGCCCACATCAGATTTTTACTGTTCCTGCAATACATGGTAATGTATAGGAAAAGTATTGGAATCATGCCGAAAATCGCAACTCGAGTTTTCGACGGATTTACGCGTTTCGAGACCTCTAGAATACGAAAAAACTATTTTTAGCTTGACGTCTTTGTGTGTGTCTGTCTGTGTCTGTGCAATGTATGTATACACTCTAACTCAAAAACTAATAGGCCGAATTTCATAAAATTTGCTAGGTAAGTCATTTAGGTGTGACCCTGGTGCTGATTATAGATTTTAGTACGATTCGGAATAAAAAAAACCCTCCTTTTCTGCGAAATGGCCCGTAAAAAATGCCTGTATCCACTCTAACTGAAAAACTAATGGACCGAATTTCACAAAATTCGGGTGATAAGTCGCTTGTGGGTTACTCTGGTGTTGATTAGATTTTGGTAAGATTCGGAATAAAATAACCTGCCTTTTTTTTGCAAAATGGCCCCCCAAAATCGTCAAAATCTAAAATAAAAAACTACGTATGTTCAAATATATCCATTGAATGCTAGTCTTATACGTAATTTTTAACGTAGAAAAGAATAAGTCCAACCCCATTACACCAGGACATAGCCGTTCTCGGGATATTTTAGTTTTTTCGTATTTTCTCTACGCTACCTTTGAAAATAAGTCCAGTTACTAAATGAGAACGAAAATTGAATTAAAAGTGAATTAAACTAAAATAAAGAGAACATGGATATAAGTCTGTAGGGAAAGTCATGTGCTGCCCACATCAGATTTTTGTTTCTATTTGGTAATTGGACATTTTTTCAAAGGCTGCGTAACAAAAATACGAAAAAACTCAAATATTTCGAGGATGGTTAGTCTAGAATAATGAAGTTGGGCTTATTCTTTTCCTCGTTAAAAATTACGTATAAAGCAAGCATTTAATTGATATATTTGAGCATACGCAGTCTTTTTAGATTTTAGCGATTTTTGCGGGCCATTTCGTAAAAAAAGAAGGTTCTTCTTTTTCGAATCGTATCAAAATTTAATCAGCACCAAGGTTTTCCACAAGTGACTTATCTTACCAAATTTTGTGAAATTTAGTAAATTAGATTTTTAGCTATAGTATAGACACATAAGATTTTTGCGGGCCATTTCGCAAAAAAGGCGGGTTCTTTTATCCCGAATCGTACCAAAACTAATCAGCAACTGGATCACAAACAAGTGACTTACCGACCAAATATTACGAAATTTGATCCGTTAGTTTTTGAGTTAGATTGAATACATACATTGCTCAAACACACACACAGACGTCACTCTGAAAAAAAGTTTTCGTATTCTAGATGTCCCCAAACGTGTAGATCCGTCGAAAACTCGAGTTGCAATTTTCGGCATGATTCCAATAATTCCTTATACATTACCATGTTTTCTAGGGAAAGTAAAAAGTGTAACTAGGGGCACGCACGAAATAGGAGATCCAGATTTGTGTGTGTGTGTGTGTGGGGGGGGGGGGGGGGTAAGTTTTAGTACAATCTCGCACTCTTTTTATGTAAGTGCAATAGCTTGATTGTAATAAGAATTAATAACAGTTAAATAATTTTTCACAGAAATATTCAACATTGAAGCATTTACTTAATCACACTGGGAAATAAACAAAAATAAAAAACTGCATAAATGACTATTTTTATATTTTCCATACAGTAACTTCATTTGCCGTGGGTATCTTATCTTCCTTGCATATTCATCTACCACTTCTTCTGGATTGATTAATACTGATCTATGGATGTACAAAAATACAACTAACAAACCTAAAATCAATGAGTGTTGTGTACTATAGTGGGTAAGACATCATACAATATAAATCAAAATGCTATTTTATCTAGTTGTTGTTGTTGAGACCCAGACCGTCCGACCTACCAGAAAGGTGCAAGGTAACTGTTTGGACGGCCGGGAAGTGGCACCCAATTTAGACCGGAATCCAGTGGGGGCTATTTTATCTAGTGTAAGAAGATTTCATCTGGAGGGAGGGGAGATAATTAAGTAATTTATGCATTTTTACTTTCACTGCAATACATGGTAATATATAAGGAAAGTGTTGAAACCATGTCGAAAATCGTAACTCGAGTTTTCGACGGATCTATACGTTTCGGGATCTCTAGAATACGAAAAAACTATTTTTAGCGTAACGTCTGTGTCTGTGCAGTGTATGTATCCACTCCAGTGTATGTATCCTCCAACTAAAAAACTAATAAACCAAATTTAATAAAATTTGGTAGGTAAGGTACTTGTGTGTGAACCTGGTGTTGATTAGACTGTAGCTCGATTCGGGATAAAAGAACCCGCCCTTTTTTTCCCCTCTGCAAAAATCTGATGTATCTACTTTAGCTAAAAAACTAATTGACCACATTGCACAAAATTCGGTAGATAAGTCACTTATAGCTTACCCTGGTGCTGATTAAATTTTGGTATGATTCGGGAAAAGGAACTTGCCTTATTTTGCGAAATGGCCCTCGAAAATAGTATGTGCCCACTTTAGTTGACAAACTATTTGACCCAATTACACAAAATTTGTTAGATAAGTAGCTTGTGGGATACTGTGGTGCTGGTAACATTTTGGTACGATTCGAAGAGAGAAAAAAAAAAGAATCTGCCTATGTTTGTCTGCAATTCTAAAATATACGATCTAAAATAAAATACGACATATGCTCAAATGTATCAATTTAACGCTTGCTTTACACGTAATTTTTGACGAATAAAGGAAGAAGATCTACCCCATTACTCTAAAGTGAACCATTCTCGAGATATTTAAATTTTTAATTTTGAGGAAATGAAGACTATTTTCACTGTAGTTAAAAAACTATTTAATAAATTTTTGTAAAATTTTGTAGTTAAGTCCCCTGATGGGTATCCTGATGCTGATTCGATTTTGATACAATTCGAAAAAGTATAACTGACTCTTTTATGCGAAATGGCCCGCAAAGATCGTGGAAATCTGAAATAAATGACAAAAATTGTTGAAATATATTAAGTACTTGTTCTTCAGGTAAATTTTGACAACTGAGCAAATAAGACTGATCTCATGACTGTAGGATAAACCGTTCTCAAGATTTTTTTTCTTTGGAATTTTGTGGAGCTCAAGAATTTAAAGTGAATTAATTTGCCAAATGAAACGAAGATGCAATAAAAATGAAAATTGGGTATAATATCAGAAAAGTATCCATGTTATTTTCTGTAATTAAACTCAATGTAATGCATAATGAAATAAAAAATTACAAAGTGAATTTGAATCTGCAAGGAAAGTCATGTGTTGTTCACAGATTTTTTAAAATAAACTAAGTCATAAGCATGATATTTAGACATAATACTTGTGGATAGCCTTCTTTTAACGTGCAAGCTGTCTGAAAATCTATAACCCCCTTACAGTCACTTAATGATTGAAATAGTTATATCAAAATTCAGATGAATCCAGTAATGTCGACAGATTTTTTTTCACTATCTGTGTGTCAGTGGTTTTGGTGTGTGTGTGTGTGTGGGGGGGGGGGGGGGCAAGGTATTTAGAAAGGTATTCACTGTGTGGTGGGTGGGGGAGACCAAGTATTTTGTTTCCCATTTATCTATCATTTTTCCGAACATCAGTGGGGTTCCTGGCTACACCACTGTTTGGATATCTCAATTTGTTCGAGATATATCGTGCCCACAGAACTTCACATCCTGCGAGATAACTTCTTAAATATTTATTCCATTATTTTCTATTCCCCCCCCCCCCTTTATAGTTCTGCATCCTTCTCCCCTGAACAAAAAATCGATTTTTCCTGCGATTTCTCTGACATTTTACTCCACTTTCAAATTCCCGATTTCCAGAGTGCGCAAGAACCTTGAAAAAAAGAATTCGCGGAGTCCAACAATCTGGTTCCTCCTTCTTTCCCCCCAACGTCTAACACGTTACTCAAACTCACCAATGAAAGAAAATAAACCCTAGCTTTCCCACCAGCGTCATGCTGCATCTCCCTTCGAGGGGGGGAGGGGGAATCTATTTTTAGAATAGGATCGGCCACGTTAGTGAGAGCACGAAATACTATATAATATTAGTCTGTGAGTGAGAGAAACCGAAAATAAACATTCATCGCATGGACTCGTTACAAAACAAATGGGAAAACCCGTGTGGAAATATTTTCATCACTTATTAAAATATACTCTCGATCTCAACTGATTAAATTATTATTTTTTTAGGAAATTAATGAAAATTTTAGGAAAATGAATATTTTAGGAAATTAAGGAACTCAGAAAAAAATAAGAAATTTTAGGAAAAATGCGATCCCTGTATCATACCCATAGACAGTGACAGAACTTCATCCTGCCTTCACTTGCGAGTGCGACAGTCTAGACTTAGCCCTTACTAACTATAACTTTCTAAATATTTAGTCCACAATTTTCTCTTTATTCCCTCCGTAGATCTGTACCCCTTGCTCAAATAGATAAAGTTAAATAAAATAATTTTTGAAAATACAAATGAAATAAGAAATTTATAAAGAAATCTTCATAGGTTGGCAAGTAGTGTAATTTGCACAGTAATGACTGATATGGATTCAGTATTAAATTCTGGAGTGGAATGGGATAATTGACTAAGGATTTCCACTTCCTGTTATGCAGATGCCAATTTAGATTCAAAATTGTACATTTTTTTTGCAACATCTATTTTTCAAGACCATCTACAAATAGCATAGATGACCACTGATATGGATGTAGCATCAATTTCAGAGAGGATAGAGGATTCACTAAAAATTTCCACTTTCGATTTAAAATCCCCCCCTCCCATGAAACACTTAATTGACTAGAGATAGAGCTTAGATGATGACTCATGGATTTAGCATCAAACTCCATGGGGGTAAGAGGTTTACTAAGGATTTCCACTTTTTTCTTTTTGACACATCTGTTTTTCAGAATTGGGTTAGATGATGACCGATATTAATTCACTATCAAATTTTAAATGGGTAGAGGGACTCACTAAGAATTTCAAATTCAAGTTAAAATGTTCCTTGAAGCATCTATTTCTTAGAATTGGCTATAAATGGAACTTAGATGATGCCTAATATTGATTCAAATTGAAACTTCAGAGAGAGTCCGAGGGTTCACTAATGATTTCCACTAGCGGTTTTCACAAAAAAATGTATAACTGTACGAAATAAATGTGCGAATGAATATAACAATTTTTAATAGTTTCGTCAAAAATGGAGTGTACACAGCACTTGCTACAATATGAAAGCTTCTTCATAAATGTCTTGTTAAAACTCTTTCTGTTTATGTAAATGTACTAAATGTGATGTTTAAGAGATTTGAGTGGAGCCTTACACTCTGGACATTTTTCATTTCATATCAAAGACCATCCAATATCTTGAAAACAACATTATCACTCACTTTTAAATAAAACAAAATATATATATATATATATTTTATCCTACGTCGGGGCGGAGACCAAATAGGCCATGAGCCCTCTGGCAGCTCAATAAAAACCAGTCTTGTTATAAAAGTAAAACAAATATGTATGACTCACTGCTTTTATTATTGTTTATAAAAATTATTTTTTTTTTGTAATCATTTCTAATTTTAAATTTTTGAGAAACTAATAATTGAAAAATTATGACTGTGTTTTATGTCAGATCTACCTGAAAGTCCTCTTACTCTCGCTACTTGATTGAAATGACTATCGAAATTCATCTTAATTTCTCAATTTATTTAAAAAATATTGTGCCAACAGCCATTCGGAAATGCAAAATAATCACATTCATACAAAATTATTCTTCTCCTGATAATGAGGCTAGTTCATTCTTAAATATACCTTTTTTTTTTAAAGATAAAACTGAAAGGAACAAATAATGACCCACAAAGGGCTCTAGTATCAATGATGATCATTATTTAGTTTATATATATATATGCGTGTGTACTATTTTGACAGAAATGGCGCGTTTGGAATGCTCCTCGGACAACATAATTTAAAAAATACCAGGCAAAAGAAATTGTTTGTCATTAATGTTATTATATTTATGTGAGTATACATATATTTCTATTTATTAACAAAAATATTCATATTCGGTGTACGGTCATGAATCTCTGCATCTAGCAGAAATAGTACACATTACCTAGTATTTTAAAATGCTGGGTTAGACAGACAGCATTATAAATACATCATTTGTTCCAAAATCGATTTTGTTAGATAAGAGAAAATAGTCAACAAAATTTCCTTGAAGAAAGCAGGCATATGTCAGTTAGGTGATGACAATTGTTTCAACTCTGTATTGTAGTCACTAGAATAAGTGTGCAAAGATTCCGACTTCTAGGTCAACAGAGGAGGGTTTAAAAGTACTTATTAGTTTTTATTATAGTTACAACTAGTATAGCATCTCTTAGACAAGGAAAATAACACTCATAAAAAATGAAGTTGGAACTTTTTTTCATATTTTATTTTGTTTAAAAATATATAACACTTAGCACTGAAAACAGTTGTTAATCAAAAATTGGATCAGTTAGGTTCTGCCCTGTTGTCAATACAATAAATATGCAAAGTTTCAACTTTCTAGACTCTTGGTGTAATGTGCTTCTAGTGGGTCTTGTAAGGCATAAAAATTAAAATTATTTTCTACTCCCTGTGTGATTCCATGCAGTGAAAGATAGTATAAGTGTGTAAAGATTCAACCTTCTAGGTTACCAGTGAGCTTTTGGAGGTTATGGAAAGACTTTAACAAAAAATAAAACTCATATTTTGTCACAGGAATGTGTGCGTATGTGTGGAGAATGACAAATATCCTGCTTCGTTAAGTTTTGTCTCATAATTAATACTATAAGTGTGCAAAGATTCAGTCTTCTAGGTTACCAAGGGCCTTCTGGAAGGTCTTCAAAAAAGATAAACTTTCAAATTACAATAGTTTTGGTCACATATTTTAATCATAAAGTAAAGCATTTAACTTTTTATATGGGCCTTTTACAAAAGAAGCATTTTTAATTAGCAAATTGTTCTTTATGCAAAGATGTTTTGAAAAAAATCTAGGTTTTGGTTTTCTAATATAAGAAATCTGACGTGAACAATAGTCAAAGTTATAGGACTTAAGACTACTTTCATCAGATCAAATGAAATGGTTAAAACACAGATTTTAGTCTTACAAAAATTGAATTTTATTAGGTAAAATTTGCATTCAAAAACATGAATATCTATCTTTAGCAAAAGTTTTGTTTAGTTAATTATAATTAATACTATAAGTGTGCAAAGATTCAGTCTTCTAGGTTACCAAGGGCCTTCTGGAAGGTCTTCAAAAAAGATAAACTTTCAAATTACAATAGTTTTGGTCACATATTTTAATCATAAAGTAAAGTATTTAACTTTTTATATGGGCCTTTTACAAAAGAAGCATTTTTAATTAGCAAATTGTTCTTTATGCAAAGATGTTTTGAAAAAAATCTAGGTTTTGGTTTTCTAATATAAGAAATCTGACGTGAACAATAGTCAAAGTTATAGGACTTAAGACTACTTTCATCAGATCAAATGAAATGGTTAAAACACAGATTTTAGTCTTACAAAAATTGAATTTTATTAGGTAAAATTTGCATTCAAAAACATGAATATCTATCTTTAGCAAAAGTTTTGTTTAGTCCTCTATTACACACAAAAAACTTTAATGATATCTTTAATATGATAATGAAAACTTTTATTTAATGATAATTAAATTATTTTATGATATTAATTTTATTTTATGGTAATGAAAACTTTTATTTGATGACAATGGAACTTTTCTTGTTTAACTAATTTTGATATAGAAAATATTTTTATAATTGGCAATTATTTTAAGGGTTCATATTCAAACTTGACAATGAAATTCACTCAGTCTTCAGAAGAATTTTAGCAAACTTCCATAGCCTGAATAACAATTATCTACTCACAACATTTTGTAGTATAATAGTTTTATTTAGTGAAATTAATAACACAAAAATTAAAATGTAAATATAGCCAATTTAATGATAAAACACAAAATCAAATTTTGCAAATCAAAACTTTAGTTTTAATTGCAATAATGTAAAGAATCTTTAGAAAAAAAATTAATTGTAGCAATAATCAAAACATCAAATGCTAACTAGACAAAAGTTAATATTTGTTTAGGTTTTCATTAATTCTTTTTCTTTCATTAGATTATTTGCTAAAACATACAAATGGCATCTAACACAATTTTGTATTACTCCCCTCCCCCCCATGTTATCTAGAAAAAATAACAAATGTTATTGTTATAACAAAATAATGATTACAATTAAGGGTTAAAAAAATCACATTAAAGGTTACAAAAAATAAGAAAACAAAATTCAAGGGTAAATATTATATTTAATACACTTAAAACACAACTCCAATGGCTTTCATTTATATGTCATAACAATATAAAGATTACAAATTTAAATTTTTGTGAATATTATGTAGAATGGAGAATTTTTGACCCTGATGAAGATAGACATGGTACATATAGGATAAAATTATAAAAATTCTACTTAAATTAAGTTTGAACAGATAAAAAACAAATTGTATCTTGGAATTAGAAAACTATTTGAAAATGAAAATAAATTCCTTTAAAAAGAATTTATATTTTAATGAAATGTTTTGCTTAAAATGACATATTTGATTAATATCAGGATTGAAGGTCAATAAAAAGTAATGCACTGATCCATATTTGCTATACATATGTGTAGCAAATATTATACACTTGCTATACTTCAAGCCTCGGCTAAGGTGGTGTTTGTTACCAGATAGACATGGTACATATAGGATAAAATTATAAAAATTCTACTTAAATTAAGTTTGAACAGATAAAAAACAAATTGTATCTTGGAATTAGAAAACTATTTGAAAATGAAAATAAATTCCTTTAAAAAGAATTTATATTTTAATGAAATGTTTTGCTTAAAATGACATATTTGATTAATATCAGGATTGAAGGTCAATAAAAAGTAATGCACTGATCCATATTTGCTATACATATGTGTAGCAAATATTATACACTTGCTATACTTCAAGCCTCGGCTAAGGTGGTGTTTGTTCCCCAACCTGTGGTGTCAAATGCATATAAAGTTTAGCTAATTAAAAAAAAATAAATTTAACAGTTTCCTTTTTGTAAAATCAAAAATATATATTTATTTTGTAAATATATATTGCCCAAAATCAAGTAGAATAAACTAATTTGACAAATCAGAGTTTTTTCTCTCATAAATAAGACCTGATTTAAACCAATGATTTAAAAAAAAAAAAAATTGATTTAAATTGTTACTCTAATCATGATTTAAATCAATGAATCCTGCTTCTAATTTATAAATGAAAATCAGAGAATATAGGTGAAATCTACTCAAATAAAACATCTGGATATCTTAATGTCTCATATTTTTAAAAAATCAGCTCCATAAAAAATCGATTTTTTAGTGAAAACTTACATGAGAAATGATTATTTATGAAACAATATTGAATGTTTTTATTTTTTGATGTTTTTTTCAACATTTTATTCGGAAATTTGGCAGTTTTCAAAATATTCGATTTCATTTAAAATCAATAGACTTTCAGTATTCACTGATTGTAATTTTTATATCAAATTCATTCAAAACACTCCATTCGTTCATGAGATATCATCTCCACAGACTCACACACACACCACCTCAAAACTGATCGATTCGAGTTCAAGGATGCTTGAAACCTAAACTTCCATTGAAAACTTGAATTTAAATTTTTGACCCAGTCACAATACTTTCCTGACACATTATACTACATATATAGGAAAAGTAAAAAACAGTTCCTTCCTTCTAGCTTAGTCATGCCTATCAAAGAAATGTCGAAGCATAGGTAGAAATTGCATGCACATTTTTATTTGGTTCTATTTCCAATAGAATATCTTCTGACATAGGTAGACTGAGAGAGATTCGTCTCTGCTGAAAATCCCAATTGGCACTTAGAGGAAACAAAACAGGAGGCTTTGCTACTGTCTGTAATAGCTCTGTATACAGGGTGTCCCAAAAAGATTGAAATGTGCTTTTCTTTACCTTTTGGAGATAAGTGGGCAATGCAAATTGCAAAAACGTTGAAAGTAAGGTAGGAAATAAGACTATGTTAATGAAATAGTCCTCCCATTCATTTTCAAAAAGTTACATTTTTTCAATTTTTATACGACCCCCTTAGACAAATTGGGTCAATCAGAAAATTTTTATTTTTAATGCAACAAGATCATTAAAAATGACAGCATATCTGCATCTTTAAAATTGAGCGAGTTATATTTAATTGAAAATTGAACATTGTGAATGGGGGCCATATATTGAATTAAAAATGTAAATTTGTGACATATCACAAAAAAGATAAAACTGGATGATAATACATAGGAGACATTTTTGCAAATTCCGCTTAGACTCACGATGCAATCACGGATTCTTAAGTACTTTTCACATTGAGACATGCCATTTTTTATTTGAAACAATTAAAATAAATAAGTAAACAAATGCAAGTATGTATTTGATTTTGAAATTTAATATAATTTTTCGAAATGAAGAATAGAACTCACAGATGATTTTTTCTTTCCTTTAACTTTAATTTAGCCGTTTCAAACGTTTATAGTAAAATAATTTTAAAAAACTGAAAACTGAAATTTTGACACATATTAAAGTATTTTTAATCTAAACAATTTCCATCGTCAATTTGTTTATGATCCCTATTTTTACTGATGAAACAGCCTTTCACATGGTAAGGAAAAGTGGCATAAGTCAGATTTTTTCCTTTATCATAATTCAGTTGATTTTAAAGATACAAATATGCGGATATTTTTAATGATCTTGTTGCATCAAAAATAAAAATTTTCTGATTGACCCAATTTGTCTAAGGGGGTCATATGAAAATTAAAAAAGTGTCTCAAGTAATCTTCACGAGCAGATCTGAAGAATAAAATGTCCTGGTCTTGTTTGTAAACAAATTTACAAAATATATGAAGTGGAATAAATATATGCAAAATAAAAGTGCTAAAACTGTATATAACCTGTACTACAACTTACGAGTTTCTAAAATCTTTGTCAAAATAAAACAGATAACATAATAAATTGAAAATATTAATAATCCAGTAATCTTAAAACCTAAAGGCCGTAATTGATTGCAATAGATGCCAAAATATGTGCTAATATAACTGGGCTTTTAATGTTTGTTCTACTATTTCGTCTTTACACAGTGAAATTGATTTCATCCTTAAACTTGGTCAGGATGCCGGTTACTCTTTTGAGTTTGTTTATAAAATCTTTTCAAATATTTGCCATAATTTTATTCAACCCAATTCTAAACTCATTCCCATTAATGAATGTTTGCCGTTTAAAGCTAGTTTTCCGTGCCACCAATAAATTTTTTATCCCCTTATCAAATTCAAATTTTGTATCGAGTTTAATTTTAGACCCACTCACTGATAAATTTTGGGATAAAGAAAACTTTAAAAGCCATGCTGTGGTATATGTAGTATCCCTTCTTTTCCTAGATAATATTTATAAGTTTCATATTGGTAGCACTAAACACTAGGTTGGTATACAGTTGGCTGAACATAATAGGGATGTTAAGAAAGGTAGATAATAGACAGCTCTTGCCCAATTAGTGATTAGTGATAACTTTCAATCCCTTTTCGAAAATTCTTTTCTTTTGATCAGCTGTAATAACTCCCAGTCTATTTTACTCTATGAATTCCTTTTTATTTATCTATATCGCACCTCTATCTGCAATTTCGACCCTGTCAATGTTTTAAGTTATGCCTGGTGACTCGGTCTCGACTCCATGCAAGTCAAAACTTTACAAAGTTACCTGTAAAATATAAAATATTAAAAAAAAGAATAATAATTTTTGTTTTCTTACTTACGTATATTTGTGTTTAAACTGGATTATGACAATTTGTCTTTCTTGTATTTGTAATTTTGTAAAATTTAAATCTGTTTCTGGTGATTTTGTATGGATGCATTAAACATGGTTAGTAGTGATGCCAATTTTGTAATATGTAAATTCAACTTGCCGGTAGTGGATGGATATAAGCATATTAGCATAATTTTTTATTTAATGCCACTGAGAAAGGGTATGATGATGAAAGCGCTCGGGCTTTTATATTATATGTACATCTGATGGATGTTTTAATAAAATGACGATTAAAATCTAATGATTTGTCATTCATTTATTATTTAAATCGATGACAATTAACACATGAATTTTAAAATTCATCGGCAAATAACTATATAACTAAATGAAAATGTTTTTAAACTTTAAATTGGATATAACAAATAAATATCTATTTTTGCATTTTGTATAAGGTGGAATGATATTCAGACTCATCTTAAAATAAATGGTATCCATTATTTTAAATCATTTGTAAAATACATCGCATACCAGATATATATATATTTGTTCCAGAAGTGAAAAATTTGGCATCAAGCAACGTAAACAGATAGGTATCAGTACAGATAATGAAGAAACAGAGCCTTTAGTGTCAAATTGCATATTATATTAAACAAGACTAATTGCTAATTGAATGTGGCAAAAGTGTCTGTATGACTCAATGTTGGTCAAATGTTCACATGCAGCTGATGATGGTGCAGGGGTACTTTGTTCAAAAAAGAAAACACTGAAAAATTTTAACGTCCAGAAAAAAAGATAAAATTATTTAGAATAAACTGGTTCAGTTCGACAAATTTTTCTTCTATTACTGAAGGAATCCATATTTATAGAATTAATATTTCAAGAATATATTTTAATGCCACGTTTTATATAAGGCTATATAATTTATGGATACGATGATTAATGCTGGAATGTTAAATCCTCATGGACCATGGCAATGTAGTATTAAACTTTTCATATATTTGGTTTAATATAATAGTATAAAAATGCATTGAAACGCTTTCAAGGGCGATAGCAGGATTCTATAAAATGTGATGAACGTATTATTGATTGATGTTTGTTATGGATATTATATTATTCTACAAGGTTCAATCCTTGGCTAAGATAGTATTGGGAGACTGTGCATCTTGATTACTCTATAAAAAACGGTGCAATTTTCGATTATAGCTCTTGTTTTTCTCCCGTTGTTTAAATTTGAACTCTTTAATTAGTTGCTTCACTGTAAAATATTTAACCAATGTAGTCAAATAACTATAAATAAATTTTTCATTCTTAAATATTTTCAGATAAATAAGTAAGTGCAGCACCAGCTTGCACTTATATTTGTATCTTAGAATATTGGTGTTCATGAAGTACAATTTTGGGAACGCCGACTGCAAACTCTCCAATGTTTTCATGCAATATTACCTACTGTTAAAAAAAATGTGTATTGCACGCATTTATTACCATTTAACATAATCTGTCTGCAAGTTACATTTTAATGCATTTACTGATAAGGTGCAAAGCTCAAGAGAAATTTTCTAACGTACAGCATCCAAAACTTACAGAAAAAAAAATTTCACTTTGTATTGCCCTTATTTGACTGCTGAAACAGAGTCCAATAAATAAGCAACAGCGTTATAAGAATTACAATCTTAAGTTTTATAGGAATAGTGGAGTTGTGCTAGAAATGTATCAAATATAATACTTACCCTTATTTACATTTTTTTTCTATATTTTTGAAGTAACAAAGTGTTTTTATTTACATTCACAGCTAGGGTTGCTGTGCTACTGATCTTACGCCAATATTGTCGGGCATTGGCTGCAAAAATGACCGAAAGTTCGCCAGCCACTGTAAATCGCATTATCATATAAACGGGCAAATTACTGAATAAAATATAAAAACATTGGATTTACATGATTAAGCTAAACCCCTATTTTCTCCTGTAGTCAGAAAATGTAAAATATTCGGTGTAGGAAATAAGAAAACGGCTTTTAAAGTACTCCATTCGCTGTGCGACGCCTCTATAGCGCCATCTATTTCAGAGCTGTTGAACTAAAACTTTATAATTTTGTTTCAGTATTTTATTTATAGATAATTAATTAATTGATATTATACAAATTTTCTGACTACACAAGAAACTACATATATCATTCTATCACTCGTACAAATTCCAAAAGGATTTGCACAGCCGTTCTTTTGCGGTTATGATAATAGGAATGGCCTATACTTTAACATGGGTGGAAAACGACCGAAAACCACCTTAAATTAGCTGAACTAGCAATAATGCTGATATCCCAATCTGCTAGTTTGGCTTCTATAGAAAGAATATTTTCAAATTTTGAAATCATCCATTCTAAACTGTGAAATCATTTAGGACTAGAGAAAAGTTCTAAACACGTTATGTGTTATCGAAAGCTAAGTGGGTGTAATGAACCCGAATATTAAAAACAAATTGTGCTATCTCTAAAATGTTAAAATAATAAAAGTTATAAATATTGTTTTGGTACTTTTCCATTTCGCCAAGCAGACTTTATTGGTGACAACACACAGTATACACATAAGAAAATGTTAATAAATGTTAGTTCTAAGAATTTTTTACTTTGGAGGCATAAACATTTTAATATCGTTTGAAATTTTTTCAAATGGGTCTTTCGTTTCTTTTCTCCACATAAATTCTGCAAGATAATTTTCTAGATGATGACGTGCCGTTCCTCTGTGTTTCTTATTTCGCCATTTGGCGCTACCCCACAGTCTTTCTATTTTTTGTGTGTGCGTTCCAGTGTCCGGATGGACAAAATTGTATTTATGGTTCACTTTGAAATGTTGGAAACGTTCCTCTTCCAGTTTTTCAATGCAATATGATTTCCACGAATCAGAATATATTATAGTTCCTTTTTCGATATTTTTCTTAATTGCTTCTAATTTAATGCTCATGGATCAGTTTGGCATCTTCACAAGGAAACATTCGTTTGTTTCACGGCAAACTCCACCAAAGATACACTGTTGTGATAGAATCTGTCCTGCATTGTTTTTGTGCTTTGTGAACATACTTTCATCCACTTCGACGATCATATCAGGTCCTCCTATTTTCCATTGTTGATGTTTAAGCAAAGAATCCACACAAACCTCGCGCATGTAGTTATTCCAATCCACAACTGTTCAGTGACTGATTTCCAACTGCTTTTCACACCATTTAACTAAAGTTAATTCTTCGCTCCAACTATATATAAACTTAACACACCTCAAGAAACTCAATTTCGATGACTCAAACTATGTGCCTTTCCAGATACTTCTTTTACTGCGACAAGTTGAAAGGTTGCAGCGCCATTGAATTTCATTTCCGAAATACAATTTTATTTCATGATTATTATCACAAGTACCAATTTTAGACAAAATGCCTTTCGCTTGAAAGAATCTAACAGATTCTTCCTCTTTTCTGGGCAAATTCCAAATTTTCATTGGTTTTTCATCCATTTTTGACATATTAGGAAAAAGATGTGACTTATAAGAAATGGCCGCGACTTGTTTTGAAAATGTGGCAGTAAAAGGTTAAAAGCGGGGATATTCCGTTTGGCATCGGTTGTAGTATTTTTGGTGACTTTATCACCTGCGCCGACGAAATGGAAAAGTACCATTGCTTTTACTTTAAAACAAAATCAGAATACCTTGATATTTAAATTCAAATAAATGAAAAATTATTTTTAATTGTTGCTAGTATTTCAATATTTTAAAGGTATTTATGTACTTGTATTGTTGTAAGGATAATGTTTTAAAATTCCTTTTTTTTTATAATAATGTTCAAATTTATATGGGTGATCGAAATTATAATGATTGACATGGTGGTTTTATTGTTTTTAAATCAAATTCCCCTTTTGTTTACAGCTTTTGGATTTTTGACGATTTTATCCGGTTTAAACACGGATTAAACCAATGTTACGTCCAAAATTCAACCCTGAAATTAAAGGATGCAGGACTTAATCTTTTAATTTGAATGCGCATATAAAAAGGGAGGAATACATATAATGAACCTTAAGTAGCCATTGATAATTACATTTACTGTTATGACTCAGCTACTTTAATGAATTAAAAATATGTGCACATTTGAATTTTCAATCAAATAGCAAACATTCTCAATGCTCATTAAGTGGATTTAGGGTCAATAAAAAAAGAAGTGAAATTGTAAAGATCATGTCCTGCCAAGCTTTCATCTTGTCCTGTGTGTTCTATTAGCATTGACACAGAGATACTGGAAGGAAGTGGTCAATACTCTTTTGAGTCAAGATAAGTAGAAGTGATTTTTTTCATAAAATTATGTTTAAGTATTCAGTTTTTAGAATTTTGTTTGTTGTACACTATATTATCAAAGGAATAAAAAACATATAGTATATAAAGTAGCTCGACAAATGTGCAAGAACATATAAGTTAGATACAAGCATCCATATTTAAAGTGTTAAAATTTCAAATATACTCCAACAACAATAAATACGTTTTACATGAATTTATTTGCTCGTTTTCTTTAATAGTTAAGAATTAAACATAAAAGAATAAATATATCATATTATGAATACATACAAAATATTAACAATTCAGGTACTGGAATTTACCAACCCATGAGCAATAGAAAAAGAGTTTAAAATATAGCGAGTGATGGGCACGACAAGCAAACTTATTTAAAGTGTTAAAATTTCAAATACACTTTAACAGCAATCAATAAGTCAGCATGTCAATTTCCCATCAACACTTATATAACATAACTGACTTTCATTACATTACGAACACGCATTCTACGAATTTTATTAACATTTTGAATACGCATAATATATGATTTAAATTTTATGTTTATTAGCATGAGTACGCAATAAAATCATGAATTTTATTATCAATATGAAGAAAGTTTCTACATACCTTTATGATAGTCCACATTTCGAATTTAAGGCGGATTTAAACCGATCCGAAAAGTTACCTTTTTCCGATAGATGGCTCTGAATATCGCAGGTTTGGCGAGATCTGACCCTGCGCCAAACAGCGATTATTGTTCAATTTGCGGTAGCCCTTATTTCACTTCCGGATTAATCCAGAAACCGGATGTTATGAAATGCATTCAATCTCAAAGACAGAGCCTGTTTTTCTCGGCTAATAAATTCAAATAATGGACTACTATACATAAAAGTATGTAGAAACTTTCTTTCTATAAAATTTCATGTTTATATTGCATGTTCTTACGTATCAGTACAAATCTTATATGCGTATTGTTACTGTAATAAATATTGATATATAAATAATGAGTGTTGATGGGAAACTGACGAGTTAATTCATATATTGCTGTTGAAGTATATTTGAAATTTTAACACTTTAAATGGATTTGCTTGTCGTGCCTATCATCTGCACTCTTAAGCATTTCATATTTTATTAGCTCTATTTCTATTGCTCATGGGTTAGCAAAATTCATTGTACCTGCATTGGTAATGTTTTATATGCGTTCATAATGATGTGCTTATTGTTTTATGCTTAATTCTAAACTATTTCAGGAAACAGGAATAAATTGGTTTCTGGTGAAACTGAGAGATTCCTATTTATTGTTATTGGAGTGTATTTGAAATTTCAGCAATTTAAATATTTTGCCTTTTCTACCTATGATGTATGTTCTTAACTATTTGTGGAGCTACTTTGTATGTTGTTTATATTCTCTTAATAACATAACAAGCCAAATTCTAAGAAATGAATACTTCATCATCATTTTATAAGGAAGTTGCTTTACTCATCTTGAACCAAAAGGTGAATAGTAGAAACCACTTCCTTATTGTGGCCCTGCATCAGTGCTATTAAAACACACAGACTTAAATGAAAAAAGAACAAAATGAAAGTTGATATTGGCTTGAAATGATATAGACAATTTCATCCCTTTCCTTATTTCCTATAAACCCAGTGTTAGCGAGCATTGAAATTTTTTTCTGTTTGATTGGAAATTCAACTGTGTGCATTTTAAATTCAATATATTAGCGGAGTCATAACAGTAAATATAATGTTCAACAGTAATTGTATTAGGGATCTATGTTCCCTGCTCTCTATACATAACCCATATATGTGCGCACAGGGGTTAAACAGGTATATTAAATCTTTAACAATTTTACTAAAATCTAAAATTATTTTAGAATTTTCCTATTTTTTTATCCAAAGTGCTAGTCTTGATTTTTTTAATATTAAAGTGAAATAGATATAAATGTTTATCAATTACTATAGAATTATCTTTAAAATATAAATCACACTAAAATCTCAAATGTAAAATCATACTAATATGGTAATATCATTTCAACCATGAATAGCAGGTGCTAATTATCAAATATAAATAGAATCATAGACTAATTTAATATTCCAGAAACCCTAATGCCAAAATCTATAGAAAATTGGATTCCCTTCAGAAAATTACCAGATGCATATTATCTCTAACATTAATCATAATTTGCTATCTTCACAGCTCAAAGTACACGTCTCTATCCCTAGTCCCTATTCTTTACCATTGACCAATTTTAACTAATAATAAGATATGCAAATTTAAAAAATTTCACATCCTTTTCACTTTAATGCACAATAGAAATTCCTTTCACTCAAAATGCTCATGCTATCCAGAATCCTAGGACTAATGTTGTGTTTATGATTTTTAATATTTTAGTTAAAATGGCATGTTTTAACAAGATTTCTTTTGGGAAAATGCTAAATAAAACTGGCACAGTTAAGACATTGTGTACACATCAAAGTTAAGGTGGCTTTAGAAACACCCACTACCAACCAAGTCATCTTTTGTCAACAGATGATGCTGAATATTGCAGGTTTGATGAAATGTGGCAAAAGACGATTGTTTAATTTGCAGTAGCACTCTTCACTTCTTCCGGCCACACATCTTGCTACCATAAGCCTTCGGGTTCGTCGTGTGGTCTGGGTTTTCAACTCTTCACTTCTAATTTAATTCTGAACAAAACCCGATATTAGGGGGATAATCAAAATCAACACTCAAAATTTTTTCTCCGAGAAGTACTCAGCTTTATTTCAACATGTTTCCGAGTGTTTTTCAAATTATTTTGTATATTAATGGTAGGGTATGGCATGAAATATAGGATAACTATAGGTTTCGAAGAAGCAATTGCCTAATAAAAAAAGTAAGTTTTATCTTTTTCTTTCTTATTGATAATATTTGATGTTTACATTATATGCAAATTATCTTGAGCCCATAGAAATAAAGTAAAATGTTGTATAACAACATTTTACATGTTCTTATAATAGTATTGAATATTAGTACAAGAACTGATGCAAAACTGACAAGTTGATTTTATTGAAGTGTATTTGAAATTTCAACACTTTAAATATATTTACTTGTTGTACCTATGTTTTGTTTTTAAGCATTGTTTGTTAAGTTTTGTATATTTTAAGAGCTTTTATTTTCTAATGCACATGAGGTAGGTAAATTCCAGTATTTGACCTAAATAATATTTTGTTTATTTTTTATGCTCAATTCTAAACTGTTTCCGACAACAAAAGTTAATAGGTTCATACAAAAATGTCAAATATTTTTTGTTGTTTAAGTTTATTCAGCATTTTAAATATGTTTGCTTGTATGTCTGCATTTTTTCAAGCTACTTCCTATAGTTAGCTTTGTATATTATATTTTGTCTTGATAATATAAGTGAACAAATGGAAATTCTGTAAAATAAAATCTTTGACCATCATCATTCTATGAAAGCATAGCCGGACTCAAGGGATTATTTCCGATAAATTTGCTCAATGAATATCACAAGTTTTTACTAATTGAAATGCAGCTGTTTATTTGGTTATACATTTTTTATTTAATAAAATAGCAGAGTTTTAACAGTAAATGTAATAAGAATATACCAATAAAATAAGAAATTTGTCAAAATACAGCATACATTACATTTTAGTAGTCAACTGGCTAAAATTTAATGTATGCTGTATTATAAAGTTTATATTTTGTTTTTTACTGCATAGTTTTGAAGTAATTTTGACAGAAAATGTAATAATCGACACACTGTATATTAGGGACCTATGTTCCTTACGCACTATGCATAACCCTATTTTTTTGTACTTCAAAATTTAAGCGAAAGCTCTATATCTTTGTATTCTCAACAGATTTGGCTAAAGCAGATTACCATATCTTGGTTGTAATGAAGGTCTGGGGTGGGGGATTATGCTTTTTTCCAGTTGTGAACCATGGAATTTACTTTTCATTTCAACAATAAATGTTAAGGAAACTCTCCCTTAAACTTGAAAATTCAAATGTTCATTTAGTGGCAAGCGCCCAATAGGCAGTTTTAGTTTAGTAGCCACTGTATCACAATTTTTTTGTAAAATCAGTAAGTGTGGTTACATATACTTAATATATATATATATATATATATAATGTGTTATATATATATAGGTATGAGGGATAAGAATTGGGGAAATAATAAACAGTTATCAAACTTTTGGACAGTTTTCTGATTAAAACAGAATAGAAGAGGGGTGATGTGGCCTAAAGTTGTTTCATTTAATCACCACAGTGCATTGTGTAATCAACCTGTGGTAACTGGCTAGTTCCTATTTTCAGGGTTATTCTAGGATAATATTGTAAACTTGCATTTTAATTTTTATAAAATTTCTCATACCCCCCACCTTCCTTTTTTAATAATAAGCCCTTCCTATTTTTATCTGCTTATCCACTGTTTTTTCCACACTTTTAGTATATATTTTTTAATTTTCTTTTTTCTTTCTCTTATTTGTTTTTATTTGTGGTGAACGTATATTTAGTTTAAGGATAAAAGAAAATATATTAAGGAAATGAAAGCAATGAAATAATTTTGGCATGAACTCGGTCATATTCTGTATCTACTTTAAATATGTTTGGTTGTATATACTTCAATTTTCAATGCATGTTTGTTTTTACATATTAAAATAGTTTTAAACCATTATTGTCTTTCTGTAGTTCTGCACATGAGGCAAGAACCCCACTTTATAAGTAGGGCTCTGAATATTTCTTTGGTAGGATTTAGTACCCATAATCTCAGATACAATGTAGAATACCATGTACATGTGAAAAATCACTGGGAAGAGTGATAATGTAACTTTGCACATTGCTTAGTCCCCTAAGCTTCCTTCTAGCTCTGATTATGCCTTACTTATTTCAGGAGTAGTCACAAATTACAAGGTGTGTTACATTATATTTTATTTACGTATAATGCAGTATCTTTTTACTAAGAAATATATATAATTATATGCAAGAAATATAAATTTATTGTAATTAATAATCTTATATATATTCTACTTTCATGTTTTTGTTTCCATTCAGTGTAAGGTTTATATAAAGTATTTTGATGAAATTAAAAATTTCTAGATGTAGTTTTAATAGATGCTTTTGTAACTAGGTAACGAAAGTACAATAGACCTCTGGTCGCTATGTTAGGCTCTCTTTAAGCCACCCACCTCTAAGTCATAAGTCAACTAGGTAAAGAACATGTTTGGGGAGGATGGTAATGAGGATATATGTGATGAGTTAATTTTTGGTTCAAACAGAGCAAAAACAGTTACGAATAATGGAATGCTCGGGGAAAAGTTTCTTGTTATAAATATGTAATAAGAAAGATTGTAATGGGTTTGAAAATGTAATATACAGCTTTGATTGCATATCCACATTTTGAACCTCGCACATTACAAATTGAATGTGTATTAAATCTTTAAATGTAAAAGTGAGTATCTAATCTGAATATGAAAAAATATATTAATTTTCATTTGTATATAGTACCATTATAAGTTGATAAAATAATACGTTCTTCACTTATTATTGACATTTATATCCTGTGAAATATCAGTAATGCTAGACATTTACCTTTGGTGAATGAAATCTAATTTTTAATCTGAATTGGAGTAATTACTGATTTAAATCAGTTTTAAGATATCAAAACTTGAAATGTTAATGGAAATAGAATATTTTTTTAAACTTAATAAAATTGTAAAGATATAAAAAAAAAATTTTCACTGCTGTCAAAAAGAATCATAAATCTACAACTTCATTAGAACACAGCATCACCTTTGTTGGGATGATGCTAATGCTGTATCTCATTTATCATGACGAAGAAGGTTCTTTATTGCTTTTGAAACCGGTTGATATTTTTTTTACAATTTTTTATGTGTTGCTAATTTTTTTTAAAGACATTTATAGCTGGGCTGCTCATAGAAATTACGAACCCACTACAAATATTTACCATGCCCCCACCCTAATTATGTTGGATTTTCTCCTCTTTGTAAACTTTTTATGTTTTCTTCAGCCTCAAAAATATTGAGGTTTGGGACCTTCACTCAAGTGGTATATGCACCACCCACCTATGGGCGGCCTGTTAATAGAATGTAAAAATTATTTAAATTAAATGATATGACTAAATATTTTCACTTTTTATTTTTGATTTATGTGATGAAAAGGATATAAGCAAATTAGACATCATTTCATACTCAAAGTCTTTATAAGCAAGATAGAAAAATACAAATTTTTTGTTAATTAAAAAAATATTTAACTTCTTATTTTTATTTTAAATTAACAAATTTGCCATTTAAATATTTTGATTTAAAAAATATGTTTGGATGTTTTTATTAACAATCCATTGTTAAAATTGCATGACAAATGTCGAAAATATATTTAAAGCAAATAAAATAACATTGATATTGAATTCACGAATACGTTAGCTACAGCTGTGCTATCATCCACTGTCTGCATAAAGGGAATTTATTTTAACATTTGATGTAATTTACAGAAAATTATGAAATAGATTAGGTGTAGAGAAAGCATAAAAATTTATTTTCTTGGTGAAACACATATGAACCATTTGGTGAGAAAACAAAATAGAAGTAGGCCTATACACTATTTAAGAGAAAGTCCAGTGAGGACTTACATTCTCTATATATATTTTTACTTTCCCCCCTCTCTCTCTCTCTCTCTCTCTCTCTGCAATACTCCTGCAATAATAATGTATAGGGAACATATTGGAATCGTGCCGAAAATCGCAACTCGAGTTTTCAACGGATTTACACGTTTCAGGATATCTAGAACACGAAAAAACTATTTTTAGCATGACGTTTGTGTGTGTCTGTCTGTCTGTGTAATGCATGTATCCACTCTAACTCAAAAACAAATCGACCGAATTTCATAAAATTTGGTAGGTAAGTAACTTGTGTATGACCTTGGTACTGATTAGTTTTGGGTAAGATTCGGGGTAAAAGAATCCGGCTTTTATTTCGAAATGGCCCTCAAAATTCGTCAAAATCTGAAATAAAAGATTACGTATGCTCAAATATGTCAATTAAATGCTTGTTTCACAAGTAACTTTTGGTGATGAAAAAATAAAGATCGACCCCATTACTCTAGGACTAGCCGTTCTCTAGATATTTTAGTTTTTTCACATTTTTGCTGCACTGGTTTGGAGAATAAGTCCAGTTACCAAATGAAAACGAAAGCTTATTTAAAAGTGCAAATTTAGTGTCATTTCAATTAATTATGCGTGCTCTTTAATGCAATTAAACTCAATTTAACGAATTATTAATGAAATGAAGTGGAAATGACTTTGAGTCTGCAGAGAAAGTCATGTGCTGCTCACATCAGATTTTGTAATTCACTAATAAAGCTTTACCGAATACGATAAGAGGTCTTTCCAAATGAGTTTCCACTCGACTTTTTATATATATTTACTAATATTCCATATTATTTACCCTGTCCATATAATGAAAAAGATGTCTGTTTGTGCAGTCTGTAGCGGAAAAATCTAATCTCCGTACGGCAATGAAATTAGATACAGAGATACCTCGACTCCTGAGAAAAAACGCCTAATAAAGATTTTTTTTTTATCGGATCGAGTGCAGCCCCATGAGTTCGCGCAGCGATCGACTACGTTTTTAGAAAAATTGGATGAATGAATTTAATTAATTCTTGCTTTAAATCTCGAGCAACGTCGGATACATTTTCTGCGTGGTCGAGAGCTACTGCAAGGATGCTGTTCTAATCAAGCTCTATTAGAAAAGCGCAGCGGTCATGGTGTAAATTTAATCAAAGTTTTGCATCTTAAATTCCGAGCAACGTCGTTTATTTGTTTGAGACCCAAACCGTCCGACCTACCAGAAAGGTGTAAGGAAACCAATTGGACGACAGGGAAGTGCCACCCAATTTAGACCGGAACCCAGTGGGGGAGGCAACCACAGGGACCGTACCCTCCTTCCCCCCTACCACCAACCTCTCGGAAGAACTTTCGGACCCACATGTTTAACGTGATCGTACTCCGCATGAACACGGCGGCAGTTGTGGCAGCGTGCAAATCCAGCGCGCAAACCACCGGGCTACCGCACCCGAAATGTGCCAACAGCACGCGGTGTTTCCAGGTGGTCACCCACCCAAGTACTAACCGCGCCCGATGCTGCTTGACTTCGGTGATCTAACGAGAATCGGTGTTTTCGGCACGGTAGGGCCGTTGGCGGCCCGAGCAACGTCGTGTACATTTTCTAGTATATATACAAGTTTCCTCGATTTTATGAAATTTAAAACTTAAATTACTTTTTAAAGGCGAAATTTTTTTAATTTACGTCCTATATTCTGTAAATGCACTTTATTTGGGACTTCTTATTATTAGTATATATTTTGATAAACTCGTGTATTGCCCATTTTTCCTTCTTCAACATCTTTGACGGTCTCGTTCTCAGCTCCCAGATCATGTAGGGAGCTAAGACTCGACACACAGTTCATCTCGCCGAACAGTTTTATTTATTAAATGTTCAAGGCATTGCGTTGCATCGTTACGTCATTTACGTATGTCATAACAATGTCCCCCTCTTTTCATGTTTTTTTTTTCTTTGCAAATTGCTGCTTAGAGTTTTCAGATGAAATGTTATTTTGCTTATTACGCATCGATCTTATCTATGTATAATACTGCATAGATTTGAAAGCAGATTACGTAAAAAAAACTAAAGTATATGCTATAATATAATTAATGAAATATATACTATAATATAATTAATGCATAATATTGTGATGGTTTCGAATTCGAGTTTTCGGTTGATTTACATGTTTTAAATATCCCTGAGCTCGTTTTTGAAGCGATGTATAAACCTTCCATGGGCGAGCGATATTTCACAAACGAGTTGAAAAGAGTTATTTAAATGAAATTCGGTACGATTATTACAAATGGTGAATAACGCAATAACAGGATATTATATAATATTAAATAAATAATTATTTTTATATCATTAGAAAACACATGTATGTAGAAAATGCATGCTTATTCAAGCAAAACATTAGGGTTATATCTACATATTGCCCCGTAGATATATCTAGATTTTGTCTAGCTTATACAATAGCTAGTTTTTGTCTAGCTTATATATAGCTAGTTTTTGTCTAGCTTATATATAGCTAGTTTTTGTCTAGCTTATTGCCCCATAGATATATCTTTCTAAATACCTTGGATATATCCCATACATTCTTTATGGAAAATGGAAATGGGGTGGAAAATCTAAAATTCAAATAATTTGTGATCTAATAGTGCAAATTACAAAATATTTGATTTAGTTCTGGGTTTTTTTTACGTAATATCATGACAAAATAAGATTTCATAGCGATGCAAGCATTTGTTTTTAGCTTAGTGTTCATATCTCAGAGACACACACGCACACATGGATATCGAAAAGTGTTCGAAATGTGTTCAGGTGGTCTTAAAACGTGCTCTCCCTCAAATTATCAAATTTAAGAATTTTTGAGTAAATAATACTTACTACATGCAACATCATACTATTATATACCATAAGAAAAAAATCTGATGTGGGCAACACATGACTTTCCTTATATAATGAAATGAATTTACTACTTTTACAGTAAAATAAATAGGTTTTTCTTCTAGTAGATACTAATATCCTTTCCAAGATATTGAATTTTCGACAATTAGTCGCGATTTTCATTGATTTATCGTCATTTTTATCCATTTGGCGAGATTTTCGTTAATTTGGCAACATTTCAAAAAGTCGCCAAGTTGGCGACATTCCGCCAATTTCGTCGCCAAAATCTCGCCAAGCGTTATGGACGAAGAAATCAGTTATATATATATATATATATAACTTATTGAATTTTCCACATATATTATATAGCTATTATTATTATATATTTATATATTATATAACTTATTAAATATTGAATTTTCCACAATTAGTCGTCATTTTCATTGATTTAGCGTCATTTTTATCCATTTGGCGAGATTTTCGTTAATTGGGTAACATTTCAAAAAGTCGCCAAGTTGGCGACATTCCGCCAATTTCGTCGCCAAAATTTCGCCAAGCGTTATGGACGAAGAAATAAGTTATTCTTACAGCAGATAAATTGGCGTTCAAATGCAAAAGTATTACTCAAAGTATCTTTTTTCATGAATGGAACGAGCTAGATCCGCGAGAATGATGTCACCCAATTTATCGCATGATATTATATATGAAAAGTGAACATGTTTCTCAATAGGGAATTTTTTTTTTCTATTTTATATGACTTTTTGATAATTTTTTTGAAAAATGTGCAATATCTCGAGAACGAAATGTTAGCGTTCTAAAATTTATGTCAATCGTTTTCTAATGAAAAATTACATTAAAAATGTCTATTTACGTAAATTTATTATTGGTTTTGATTTTTTGACGATTTTTTCAAAATTTCATTCGAAAATTTAGGGGGGGGGGGGTTCTGAACATTCGATTGTGTATAAAAACAATAGGCTTCCAGTGTTTACAGATTGTGATTTTTGTACCAAATTTGGTCCGAATCGGTCCATTCGTTCGTCAGTTATCGTCTCCACAGACCCACTGACACACACACATACACACACACAGACATCACTTCAAAAATGTTTGATTCGTGATCAGGGATGCTTGAAACGTGCTCTCCCGTCGAAAACTCGAATTCGAATTTTCGACCCCGTCACAATACTTTTCTTATACATTATACAACTTACGTATAAGGAAAGTAATAAGCTTACCAAATTTCGAGAAATTCACTTGATTATTTTGAGATATCGCTTTTTTAGGAAAAGCAAAATTTCAAATATCTGGAGAACTATTTATAAAACTACTCATACATAAAGCAATACTATTCATACTACTTTAAAAAGTAAAAAAATAAGTAATTTTAAGGAATTTCTTAGGACCTAAAACACTTTTTAATTTGTATTAAAATAATAAAATATGTCTGCTTAGAATTTTTGGCACTAAAATTCGCGATATTTCCGGCGAACACTCACTCACCTTCACAATATTTTGGGAAAAAACATTAAAATTTATTAATTTTGAGTAATGGTTCTAAAATTCACTATTTTAAAGAAAAGCGTTAACATTTGCAATTTTAAAAAAATGCCCAAATGTATATTTTTATTTAAAATCGCTAAAAGTAGCAATTCTATTTAAAAACTTTAAAACTTGTAATTTTAAGAAAAGCTAAAATGTAAGAAAATGTGTAAAATTAAAA